>JARQOC010000001.1:591958139-592558139 GCA_033576535.1 Allobates femoralis | reverse complement strand
ACAGAGCAACCCCTGTAATAACAGGAGACCACCAGATATGTATACAGAGCCCCCTATAATAACCTGGAGACCACCAGATACAGATACAGTGCGAAGCCAGGAGATGCCCTGTAATAATCGGAGACAACTAGATGTAGGTACAGTGCAACGCCTGGAGGCCCCCCCCCCCCACTCTTCTGTAATAATAACTGGAGACCACTAGATATACAGTGCAAAGCATGGAGCCCCCTGTAATAACCGGAGACCACCAGATATAGATACAGAGCCCCCTATAATAACCTGGAGACCACCAAATACAGTGCAAAGCCAGGAGATCCCCTGTAATAATCAGAGACAACCAGATGTAGATACAGTGCAACGCCTGGAGCCCCCTGTAATAAGCGGAGACCACCAGATATAGTGTGCCTCTCTGCAAAATGACCTTGACGTTTCCTCTGTGGAGAATATCTGGCACAGCCAAGTAGAGCACGATCACAGCAGACACCGGAGAACACGGCCGTCCATTCCTCCAGGATGGGACGTTCAGAACAGGACGACAGATAAGGAATGATAAGGACGGGGCGCTGATTCCTATCACCTCGTGGAGGCATCTAGAACACATGGGCTCAATGTCCTCATATCAACTCTTACGACCAAGATATAACATTTCTCCTATCTATATTTATATTCTTTCTTCCATGTATCTACCTTGGTGCTGGTAACCTGAACTGAAGGGGGTGGGATCTGGGCAGAATCAGTCTCCTTCCCCCTCTGGCAGAGACTATATAGATTCCTTATGTCACCTGAGTCTTCTCAGCAGTGCGGTCATGCTACTACAGATAAATTTGCTCCTTTCCAATCAAGCAGGAAAAATATATATATTTTTTGCAATTGGGTGTCATTAAAAATGTTTTTTGACATTTAAAAACTCTTTTCACTTGGCTGTAAAAGAAGGAGTTGTGACAGAGCTGGTCACTCTTATCTGTCTTTTTCTTGAGAGTAATGGTGCCGTCACACAGCACGATCTGGCCAGCGATGTCGGAAGCGATGCGCGGGTGCTCCGCTCGCTTCCGACATCGCTGGCCAGCTGTCACACAGCATCGCTGCGGCCGGCGATGCCGCAGCGATGAGGGCGGTGACATCGCTCGCCGGGCTGGGCTCAGCCCAGCGAGCGATCCGCAGCAACGCTGCGGTATAGGCTGGATCGCCGCCGACATCGCTCTGGCGATGTCACACGGATCGATCCAGCCTTATCGCAGGTCGCCGGTTGACAGGTTTACGGTTCTTCCCGTAAACCTGACAACCTGCGACCAGCGATAAAACGCAGTCGCGCCGCTCGTTTACACAGCGCGACGTCGCTAGCGACATCGCTGATACGTCACTTTTTCGGCGATGTCGCTAGCGACGTCGCCAGGTGTGACAGCACCATACAAAGTCAGCAAAGCTCACTGACCGATGCTCTGTTAACTCATTATGCAGCCAGCAATGTGCAGGGAAGCACAAACAATCCTAAAGGTCAAATGTGGTAACATTTTAAACAAAGCCCAAAATGGAAAAACTGATTTGTTTTTATCCTAGAATACGTAGGAAAGGGAGTAGAAAAACACTCCCCCCCCCCCCCCCCCCCCCCACCCAGAACAAACACACACCTCTCAGTATGGATGAGCACACCACAACAGTTTATCAGAAAACCCTTCATTTTCTATGGGATGCCATACTCCAAAATACTCCCAAAAATAGAGGCCGTTGATTGCGAACAGGATTTGTCATTTTGCACACATTAAAAAGTAATTTATTTAAAATGTATTCAAGACCATGTTGCAAAAATTAGTACACCCCAATGAAAGTCTTAGGGCAAAGAAAGTTTAGACAACAAAATTCTAATTAAGAATTCAAGCACAAGCACAACTGTCACCGAGAAAGCGTCCAGCAGACAGTGGACTATAACATGGGCGTTACCTATAGAAAACCCTGCCATGTCACACAGACAGCAATGGCACTACATGGAAGAGAAATGTCACCTTACAGGAAAGGTGATGGCTACAAGATGATCAGCAAAGCTTTACTTATCAGTCAGATACTGGAGAGAAAGTGATACAAAAATGTAACAAGGATGGAGCTGCAGCATCGCACAGACGTCCAGGCTGACCACAGACGTTACCACTAGTGATGAGCTGATCCAGTCTGGGGCTGTTGGGTTCATCCCTGACAGCCCCGGACCGGATCACACCGCAGTGTGAAGCCGCCCTTAGTGAACAGTTAAACACACACACAGCAGAGCCGGGCTACAGTACTGGCCCTCTGATTGGGAAAGTTAGGGCAGTGCAAATAAACCTACATCAGTGATTAGCGATCTATTGATCATAAAGTGCAATCAAATTCCTAGAAAGCCAGCTGTCACCACCTGTGCAGTCAATACCCAAATCTCCAGCCATGTTTACCCAGTGAGGTGTCCAGATGGTAGTGTAAACTGTTAATCTGTGAAATCACCCAAACTCTTCCCTCTACCGACATACAACACCGATATTTCCTCCTCCCATTTTTGAAGCCCGGCAATCTCTCTCTAGCGGTTCAATCACACAGGAAACGTCACCACCGGGAACTCTCCAGCCGCCAAACCTGATAACCTGGAGGATGTGACTCACAAAGCCTAAAACATGTACTTAACCATTTATTATAAATCAATACCGCCAAAGTATTAAGCAACACTGGAAATCTGCATCCAGTCTCTCCATGTTGAAATATCAGCCCTAAGGGCAAAAGCACCTGGGGAACAAAAGTTTTCATTTTTTTTTTTTGTTAAAAATTTAGGCAGGAGGAGTGTGGCCAAGTACAGCGAGACCGTCACTATGGCATAAATCTAATCCGCTAAAAAAAGGTGTGCCCCTTGAAAAGTTCTATCCTTGTCCAGGAAAACGGTTGAGTCTTGACTGCAGAGAAACGCTGCAGGTCTGGAGGCAAGAAGAGTTTTTTTTCCCCCCGATTTGGCAGTTCACAAAAACTTTAAAAAGAACCCCACAAATCGCCCTTCTGAGTTTATCCTCACGATCTCTTCTTGCTAATATTGAATAGACAGTTTAACACCAGAATTTTGATTCAGTTTTATGAGAGCACAGAGGAAAAACAAACCTGCTCCAGTGTTAACCTCAGCTCTGCTACATCGGCATGTCAGCTCTTACATCATGCGGACATGCAGGTACAGGCCGGGCTGTGGATTCACCGCACTGAATAAATATTTGTATTATTCAGCCACACCGGACTGTTCATTACAGCACAGGGAAAAGCCGAGGAGCGCGGGCAATAAAGAAAGCATTCATATTCTTCAGATAGTGTCAGCTTCAGAGTGACCTAAACTTAGAAGTCCGTAAAAACACAAAACTACGTATACAGATTATAATAAATATTTCTCTTTTCCATCAAATTCTATTTATCCCATTCATTGTAATGGTGAGTTGACTGTTGGGATCTGTGGGGTCTAAAGGGCCCCCATACACTGATTAATAATGTCCGGACCCGCCAATATTGCTGCATTCAGCTGACAGTCTAAAGGCCCCGTCTCACGCTTCAATGCGTCAGCGAACCAACCAACGATCCGACTTCACCTAGATCGCTAAAACGCCGTTCAATGATCGCTAGGGAAATGTCACACGTACAGATATCGTTAACGATTTCGCGACAAGCGAAATTCGCGAAAAGCGATACTTGCGGTCGTCAGCTCGCCTAGGTCTTCCACTTCTTAATAGGCGAGGTCGTTAACGACATCGTTATCAAGGTGTCACACACACCCATGCTGCAGGTTGAACGAACACTCATCGTTTGGTTTAAGGTCTGGTTCACATGCCCGATTATCGTTGAGCGGATGTACATGTCACACTGAACGACGTCCTTAGAACAACTGAAAACCCGTGACGTTTCAATGATATAGTTAACGTGTGAGACGGGGCCTTAATGGGCAAGGAGACAACCGACAATCATCCGATTAAGTATCTGGAATGTGCAATTTCTCTAGAGATAAGTTGCCGCCAGAGCAGTCAGACAGCGACTTTGTCAAAACACAGAAAAGCCTGGCAGAGCAGACGCCCCCAGGCAGGGCAGGCGCCCCCAGGCGTGGGAGAGTTGGACTAGATCGCTGCCGGCTGAATGGTGGTGACCTTACGTGTATGGGGAGGCTGTAAACAATAGTTCCCCACGGACTTCAACAAATATATCTAGTCGATATGCCAGATTTGACCTACAGATTGTGCCAACTCACCTGTTAAAATGATTCCTACAAACATCCAGGCGCAGAGGAAAATGTTGCCAGCCTCAGGGTTGTAGTCTGTTATAAGTTTCCCTTGTGCCAAAGTGAACAGGATCCCAAATATCTGCAAAGAGAAACAATGATGAAGCCAAACATGAACTCTCCTGACAGACTAGGTCAGAGTTAAGGATCTGGATGGCCAATATCGGGCTGATGACCCTTTTGTCCTCTAGAGCTAAGCCGTCGGCAGAGATGTCTGGCAGCGGCTTTCTCAGAGAATAGGAGCGTTTAGCAGAGCAAGCATTCTAGTCTATGGTAGAGCCAAGAGAACGGGCCGCCAGCCGAATCATTGTATTCCCGACATCTGTAATCTGATCTCTCAGTGGAGCCGGCAGCCATCATAAGTAGAAAAGATTACAACAGTTTATCAAAGTGAAAGATGAGCTCAGCAGGTGGAAAGGAGAAGAAGTGACTCAATCTGATAACATGTTCTGGATTAGACAAATAAAAGACTGATATCACTGCAGGCCTGGCAGCATCTCCTCTGTGGGTAAAACATTAAATTCGCAAGAAGCAGAGAAGGGCTAGAGGGAAAAAAAAAAATGTTCTGTTTATCTTTATCTCTAGCAAAGGAGTGCTAAAATATCCGGAAGAATATAATGGCCCCCCCCCCCCCCCCCCCAAGGTAGTCTCCAGCCCATACCAGGGACATCACATGAAAATGGAAAAGCAATACTTCAACGCCATATTGATAATCTGATAACACAAGATCATCTATAGATCATATTCGGGAGACGATCGCTTCTGTCAGCTCAAACGCCAGGATTTTCCTTCTTTTCAAACAGAAATGTAATAGCCACTTGAATTATGGACATACAGGAGCATCTCAATGAATTAGGATATCATCAAAAAGAACATTTATTTCAGTAATTCAATACATAAAGTGAAACACATACATAGAGTCATTACACACAGTGATCCATTTCATGTGTTTTTCTGTTAATGTTGATGATTATAGTTTATAGCCAATGAAAACCCAAAGGTCATAATTTAAGAAAATTAAAGTAGTGAGGATGAAGGGTTAAAAACCACGCTGCTGTATTCCATGAGTCATCAAAGGGTGAATATAATATTGATTGATTAGTCAACGCATTTCAGACTCCCAGAAACGCCCTGAAGCATGACAATATATTGATTTGCCCTGAGAAAGGGGTTAGGGAGCCCTGAAATGCGTTGACTAAAATAAATATTATATTCACCCTTTGATGTCTCATGGAATACGGCAGCGCAGTGTTTAACCCTTCATCCTCCCTACTCTATATGCGTCATGCTGGGGACTGCAGCAGCCTTGATCTGCTTTTATAGTGGTTGTGACTCTCACAACCACACAAGGTGAAGCCTCTGATACCTATTTAGGTCATATTTTATCTCTTAGACCCTTCATCCTCCCTACTTCAATTTTTTAAGATAATGATCTGTGGGTTTTTTATAATCATCAACATTAACAGAAATAAACACTTGAACTAGATCCCTCTGTGTGTAATGACTATATAATATATGGGTTTCACTTTATGTATTGAATTTCTGAAATAAATGAACTTTTTGATGATCTCCTAATTCATGGAGATGCTCCTGTAGTTGTGTTTGGGGTGTCTAGGATGGTGAAAGTATTCTTGGGAAAATGGCGGTCATATTTTTCCATTAGGAGGTTCTATTACTAAAATGTGACAAACTAGAATCAGATACTTGTGCCCATCCTACCACAAATACAATTAGCCATTCTTTCCTCACCTGACCAGGAGGAGGGAGTGAGGGGTTTGGATGAGACCTTCTAGAATACCCAATATGGAAAAACTCACTGCTAGGACTCACACAAGTGTATAACAAGGATGAGAGTAATGTGCTGATTTGATGGACAGCACTTGACCCAATGCTGTACTATGGGAGGGACGACTTGCCTTTTTTTCATGACAATTCAGAAATTGGAAAAAAATTCAGCAGGGGAAAAAAAAACCTATTAAATATCAGTATGCTGATGATTGGCAGCATATATCAGAAGGCACACGTCCATTCAAGTCTATTGGTGCGTGCAAAACATTGGACTGCACTCGGATGTCATCCGAGGATAGTCTGACATAAGAGGGTGTTCACAAGTTTTCCCCTGACCCACTTCTATTATCACAGGACACTGAAACTGCACATGTGTAATGATAGAAGTCTCTATAGGTTACGTGCCAATATGCAACTCTGAATTGATAACGGTCTTTATTTCCAGGTGCTGAAGTGGTGTGAGGTGTGATAATGGACCCAGTGGAATACAGAGCAGTCATCAAGTTCCTTTACTTGAAAGGCCACATACCCAGGAGACGTTCGATGAGATGAAAGAGGTTTATGGTGATGCTTCCCCATCATATGACGTGGTCAAGAACTGGTATAGTCATTTCAAATGTGGTCCAACTTCGGTGAAAACAGCTCCGATTTCAGGGCGACCCCATTCCACCATCGATGAACACATCTTTCATGTAAGAGTGTGTGCTCACGGTCCGGAGGAGCTGCGTGTTAGACGCAGATCCCCGGACCAGAGTGAAGCCGTGGCTGGCCGCAGAGAGACCGCAGCCGCCCTGTACTCACCATGTGCTGCGGGTGCAGGGCGGCTTCTCCCTGCAGTCACCCACTGGGAGCCACTTCCAACTCCGCAGCATGAAATAAACATGCCGCGGAGGAACGGACTGCCGGCAACCCGCGCCGCAGCTCCAAACACGCTGCAGGCGGGTTAAGCATAGTGAGGATGGGATTTCTTACAATCCCATCCACTATGCTTCTAATGTACTACGCAGCGTTTTGAACGTAGCGGCAAGACGCTGCGTCCAAAACACTGCTTATACTGACCGTGAGCACACCCCCTAAAGGAACTGATGACTGCTCTGTATTCCACTTAGCCCAATATCACACCTCACACTACTTCAGCACCTAGAAAAGAAAGACCGTTATCAGTTCAGAGTTGCAAATTGGCACGTAACCTATAGAGTTTTCTATCTTTACACATGTGCAGTTTCAGCGTCCTGCAATAACTAGAGGAATGAACACCCCTTGAATGTAAGATCAGATAATGGAGAAGATTGAAATTGTCATTCTCCATCTTCTCACCCATGATCCAATTCTTGCATGTGAGTGAATCGAATCACAGTTAAGGTACCGTTAAACGGCATGACGTTGAAACGATGTCGGCAACGATTTTGCGGGTGCGCGGTCGTTTCAGACATCGTTTTGACATAGTCGGTGAGATGTCACACGTCTAGATATCGTGGACGACTCACCAACGATGTAATGAGCACATATCGTTCGCACAACCCAGGGAAGTATACCTGCTCATTGCTATGAATGGGCGAAGTCATAAACGACATCATTATCGCAGTGGTCACACACAACGATATACCAGGTTGGCTGATCTTGGATCGTGTGGTTTGGAGAACACGTTCTCAATCTGCGATCCTTGATCCAACGATTTATCGTTACAACTTTGCAGACTCACACGCAGCGACGTCCTAACGATGTCGCTTGAACGACTCCAAACCGTTGTTTAAGCGATATCGTTAACAATTTCATGCCGTGTAACGGTACCTTAAATGACACTCGCCTCCAACTTGGATCAATAAGATAAATTTCGGCTGATTCTCTCCCATTGGACATCTACACCCATGCAAGCGAGCCCTCAGGTCCAGAAAAGACAACTCTGCACAATTTCAATGGCGATCTCCTTTGCAAAGAATAACTCTTCGATCTAATCGTAAGAGCTTTCTTGATTTCTCCCTTTTTGTTTTATACTGTTTTTGCCTTGTGTGTGTCTTTTGTTGTTATTTCATCTTTTGTAAGCACTGTACTTTTGTAGAATAAAGTTTCATATATTTGTTCCTTGTTGCACTAAATGTTCCCATGACCATAAAGAGGTAAAGTATAGCCTGTTGTGTTACTCTGTGCAAGAAGAGTACGTATAAAAGCTGGGTGTGTGTAATTAATAAGTTACCCAGGGCAGGGGTCTCGCTGACCGCTGAAAACAGGAAGCAGTGGCAGCAAGAAGTGCAGTGTGCATGTGTGCTCAGGTTGTAGAGTTCACACAGCTCATTGTCAACAATAGGCGAAAGGACGTTAGCGTGTGAATAGCAGAATTCCCCTTCACAGTCACCTCCGACTCACGTGTGAATAGTGGCCGGTGTTCCCAACAACATATATTGCAAAGTTTCTTATATTTGCTTTTATTATTGCTTTATGTAAAGTTTGCAACCACAGCAGGGTCAACTCTCTTTATAAAAAATATCGTACTTTTGCTGACAAGTTTAGGACGACAATTATAACAGAAGGTGTCTAGCGCTGCAACCAACTTAGTATAAAAGCACATAGTCAGCAGAAGCATCCAAGACTAAAGGAAGACCTTTGAGATCCAACCAGTGATGACAAATCAAAACATATAGCTCCAATCGCATTGGAGTCTATAAAGAAAGTTAATAAGTTCTTTCTGTTCCAATTTTGGAAGGGGATACGTGAGGGTATGGGGGTTAGTGGTTTTTAGCTTCTTGGTGCTCAGCGGTAGCGGTTGTGCTAAACAAAACGGGAAAACTTAAAAGTCTGTAGTGCGTAACAACACAGGGCAGATTTAGTAACGTGAGAGCAGAGCGGTTTTAAATCACTATGGCAGCTGGAATATCTCCGGTTATGGCTAAAATAAGAGATTCATCCCCCATCATCACAGTACACTGACCATATGTGAAGTGAATATATTCATATTCCCACAGATGTGTCTACCGTTCGTAAGTGATGCCACATCATCAGGATATCGCACTTAAACTGAATCGGTGACCATGTTTTCCCCAATCAAGCTGCAGCCACTACCAGTAACAGACATATGTTATAGCATTTTGGAAGACCGTATACAAGTCCCCAGGCCGATCTGTGTAATGTAAAAAATTGCTTTCTTATACTCCTCTATGAGGTGGTCTGGCCCGGTGGGCATTGTGGATCTTCATCCGTCGCCTCCTGTCTTCTTGCTTCATGTGGATGGTGAAACCTATGTCATCCAGACAGTCTCCTCCATTGTGCTCCTGTATACACACACTTATCCCATGCCTGCTGAGGGCAGTGCAAAGTATTGAACAGGGAAAGGACAAATACCCATGCATGTGCACTACAATAGTTTGCTCTTGCCACTCATAAAACAGAGCATGTGTAGTAGCGCAATGGATGTCAGTGTGTGGATGACATAGGATGAGTCATCCAAATGAAGCAAGAAGACAAGAGAGGCCCAATCAAGATCAGTGATGCCCATTGTACCAGGCCACCAAAAGGGGCAAGTATAAAAGCTGTTTTTTTTTTTACATTATGCAGAGCAGGTGGAGGAAAATCTATACAGCAATCTAGAATGCTGTAAATAAGGGCTTAATGGTGTTGGCCGTAGCTTATAGGGAAAAAACCTGGTGACAGGTTCCCTTTAAGGGGTTCTCCGGTCAAAGGGTGTATTCGGCATGGGCAGCATTTGGGGATAACAGTGCATTGTCTGCCAACAGACTCTGCCAGGCTGGGAGAAGTAATGTCACTGGTAACCCAAGGGTGAATTATTTTATGGTTTTAACCCACCGGCTGTTCTGTCAAAATAACACAGCGCTGATCACATCTTCAATCTTGTGATCAGTGGCCATCAACGAACACAACAATGGGGCTTCTGTGTCGTTAAACGGGAGCGGTGGTTTAGCATGTGCACAGCCAGTCCAATGCAAGTCTAAGACTTGGCGTGCAGAGTGAACCACATCCTGAGGGAAAGTGATCATTTGTGATTGCGGGACAAGATACTCTTATAAAAAGGAAGAACACATCTGCTTATCAGTAGACGTACCTGGGCTGAAGCATTTAGCAGACCGGATGACGTGCCTTCTGATTCTGGGTACGTGATCTCAACAGCAAACTCAAACCCCAGAGGAAGATAACCAGTCATAAAAAACCTGGGGAGGAGAAAAGAAGACGCTGCCTTAAGGTACTGTCACAGCTGCAATTTTGCTAGCAATTTCACTGGCAATTTGCTGGTTGCAGTGAAATCATGGAGACATTGTTCTATTTGTACACGGCAACAAAATAGAACAATGTGTCCATGATTTCATTGCAACCAGTAAATTGCCAGTGAAATTGCTAGCAAAATTGCCGTGTGTGACGGTACCTTTAGAGTGCAAGCTCTGGGGTACTAAGGAATTAGGTACTACAGAAAGAATGGATGTTCACCGACTGATCAGAACTACAACACCCATCGTGCCCTGACCGCTAAGGAGACAGACTCACTGGTTATGATTATGTACAAATCCACCAGCTCAAGACCAAGAACAGCAAAATCATAGGCTGAACGGCCAGATCGTGTGTTACACGCAGCCCTGACACCTGGACTATAATTGCCAGGTAATTAGAACGTAATCAGTGTAAATCACATCAAAGCACCCGTACAGCTACAAATAGAATAAGAACAAAATAATGTTTTGCTCCATTTTTGTGACATTTCAAAGAAATAGATACTTCCCATCAAAGACATTTACTGTACATACACAGTGCTTTGTGAAAGTATTCGGCCCCTTGAACATTTGAACCTTTTGCCACATTTCAGGCCTCAAACAAGGATATAGATTCTTATTTGTGAAGAATCAAGTGGGACACAATCGTGAAGTGGAACAAAATTTATTGGATATTTGAAACTTTAACAAAAAACTAAACAGTGGGGCGTGCAATATTATTCGGATTTGGATACAAAAAGATTTTCCAGGTTTTATACATCTCAATGAGCACTGTGCAAGTGATCATATTGAAATGGAGGAGTATCAGACCCCTGAAATCTACCAAGACCGGGCCGTCCTCTAAACTTTCATCTCGAACAAGGAGAAGACTGATCAGAGATGGAGCCAAAAGGCCCATGATCACTCTGGATGAACTGCAGAGATCTACAGCTGAGGTGGGAGAGTCTGCCATAGGACAACAATCAGTCGTACACTGCACAAATCTGGCCTTTATGGAAGAGTGGCAAGAAGAAGCCATTTCTCAAAGATATCCATAAAAAGTCTGGTTTGAAGTTTGCCACAAGCCACCGGGGAGACACCAAACGTGTGGAATAAGGTGCTCTGGTCAGATGAAACCAAAATCAAACTTTTTGGCCACAATGCAAAACGATGTTTTGGTGTAAGAGCAACAAGAGCTCATCACCCTCAAAACACCATCCCCACTGTCAAACATGGTGGTGGCAGCATCATGGTTTGGACCTGCTTTTCTTCAGCAGGGACAGGGAAGATGGGTGAAATTGATGGGAAGATGGACGGAGCCAAATACAGGACCATTCTGGAAGAAAACCTGTTGGAGTCTGCAAAAGACCTGAGACTGGGACGGAGATTTATCTTCCAACAAGACAATGATCCCAAACATAAAGCAAAATCTACAATGGAATGGTTCAAATATAAACATATCCAGGTGTTAGAATGGCCAAGTCACAGTCCAGACCTGAATCCAATGGAGAATCTGTGGAGAGAGCTGAAAACTGCTGTTCACAAACACTCTCCATCCAACCTCACTGAGCTCCAGCTGTTCTGCAAGGAAGAATGGGCAAGAATTTCAGTCTCTCCATGTGCAAAACTGATAGAGACAAACCCAAGAGACTGCAGCTGTAATCGCAGCAAAAGGTGGCGCTACAAAGTATTAACTCAAGGGGACGAATAATATTGCACGCCCCACTTTTCAGTTTTTTATTTGTTAAAAAAGTTTAAAATGTCCAATAAATTTTGTTCCACTTCACGATTGTGTCCCACTTGTTGATTCTTCACAAAAAAATGAGAATTTATATTTTTATGTTTGAAGCCTGAAATGTGGCAAAAGGTTGAAAAGTTCAAGGGGGCCAAATACTTTCAAAAGGCATTGTATAAGACCAAGCTGTAAAGAACCAGAACTCATGATTCAGAACTACCTACATTATGTAGATATAAGAAGTGTATGTACATAGTGACTGCACCAGCAGAATAGTGAGTGCAGCTCTGGAGTATAATACAGGAGGTAACTCAGGATCAGTAATGTAATGTATGTACACAGTGACTGCACCAGCAGAATAGTGAGTGCAGCTCTGGAGTATAATACAGGAGGTAACTCAGGATCAGTAATGTAATGTATGTACACAATGACTGCACCAGCAGAATAGTGAGTGCAGCTCTGGAGTATAATACAGGGGGTAACTCAGGATCAGTAATGTAATGTATGTACACAGTGACTGCACCAGCAGAATAGAGTGCAGCTCTGGAGTATAATACAGGAGTAACTCAGGATCATAATGTAATGTATGTACACAGTGACTGCACCAGCAGAATAGTGAGTGCAGCTCTGGAGTATAATACAGGAGGTAACTCAGGATCAGTAATGTATGTACTCAGTGACTGCACCAGCAGAATAGTGAGTGCAGCTCTGGAGTATAATACAGGAGGTAACTCAGGATCAGTAATGTAATGTATGTACACAGTGACTGCACCAGCAGACGTGGGTGCAGTTCTGGGTATAATTCAGCACTAATTTCTTTCTACTTTACCAGCATCTTACCCAAGAACTCCTCCTGTCACAAACACCGTAATAAGATTGCCGAGATTCAGGGTGAAGGTGAAGATCAACATCCCATGAATGATAAGACGTATACAATCAGCGTGGTCTGCCTGTGGGGAGTCAGGACTGAATATTAATGTTGAGTAATACAGGCGGGCACACCAGCTCAGTATAGATTGTTGTTGTATATAATGATGGAGGTAGAGTTACCTACTTGTATGTTTTTGTATAGTCCAGCCACACACCACAAATGACTGAACCAATCATTCCAGCAATTACCAGGGTGAGCCCGATCCTGCCGGCATTTACTTCTTCCCCTGTCAGAAAAGAGCAAAGACAGAGGACGCAGACATTGGTCATTATTATCCAGATAAAAGGCCAGATTCATAGTATATCTATGAGGAAGATCACACAAGAACTGGGGGTTCTAGTGCAGACACAGCTTTCCAGGAGTCCAGAATGGTAGATTATATAGATCTGCACCCACACTAATGTAGCTCAGAACTAGGCACATTATACTTTAAAAAATATTAAAAATGAGTGTCGCTCACCGGTTTGCCTAAAATGAGCCCTTTATTGCAAATCCATAAAATCCAGGCAGGTACAGAAAGACGTTAACAGCGTTGTAGGAGGATGACAGCCATTTTATGTATGCTTTGCACTTCAACAGATCCTAACAGTTGATAGAATCTGTTGAAGTGCAAAGCATGCACGAAACAGCTGTCATCCTCCTACAATGCAGTTAACTCCTTCCGTACCTGCATTAAAGGATTTGTTGTAGGCAAAACGGTGATTGACGCTCATTTTTGTTCTTTCTGTATCAACAACTGTCTACACTTACCGACCACCACCTTTTGCCATTTATCACTCCGAACGCTAAAAGTGTCCATTGCTGTACACAAATACACCAGCTCAGGTTTTACCAGGTTGTGCAGAACACTTATCTTCTTGCTATGTGTTGAAACTTAGAAATAGGTAAATTTACTATTCAGGAGCTGTAAAGCCAGAGTCTCATATATTGGAGACATCGCAGACTGTGGATAAAATCTCGACAAACAGGATAGTTGATAAATGTACGAAACTGAGTGTAGAGACCTCCACCACCCCAAAAATTAGGTGTTAATATGCAGGATTTTCTAATTAGGTCTTTATTTTCATATCACAATCTGTATTAAAAAAGATAAATATTGCAATCTTGCACTTTTCACTCATGTAACAGGGGCACTATTTCTTTAGACTCACACTCCATGTCTTTTCAGCAGACTCCTTATCAAAAGAGGTGGAATTACAATGACTGATGAAAAGGATTCACCAATCAAAATAACCTGGTCACATCTCACCCTGCTCCCCTCTCTTCACAATGATCTTTGCACACGTTCATTAGTTGCTTCCATACAAGGCATCAGGTAAGTGTTAATTGCTGCTAATGTGAGTGTGTTCCCTGAAAGTCTAAAAAAAATTAAAGTTGCATGTTGCCAGCATGAAAATTGCAAGATTTCCAAACTGAATACAATTATGATATGGAAGAAACATCAAGGCCACTTTAACACACAGATATCTGTGTCCAACTTCTGAACAGATCTCTGGTTGCAGTGAAATCATGGACACATTGTTCTATTTGTACACAGCCTACAAAATGTAACAATGTGTCCATGATTTCACTGCAACCAGAGATCTGTTCAGATGTTGGTCTCAATATCTGTGTGTGTAACGTGGCCTTTAGGTAAGTTTCGAATGGTTGTGTCATTAAGGCCGTAGTCACACTGGCGTGTGACTCGTGTGAGTGCAATTTAGTAAATTTTGCATAGCACTCTGTCTAATGTTAATCAATGTTGCAGCTCAGACTTGCAAGTTTTTCCTCAACCCTAATCAGACTGGAGAAAAAAATTGCAGCATGCTGCATTTGTCAGAGTCTTGGATCACTTGCACCCATACAAGTCTATGGGTGGGAGTGAAACTTTGAGGTGCACTTGGCACACATCCGAGTGAAAGAGCGATATACGCCAACACTTGCAATGGAGAACGGGAGATTAATCTCTCCTCTGCAGCTGTGATCGATCGCAGGATTAGATCACAGGCACATGACACTCGGCTCATGATCACAGCAGAACAGAAGCTGAGGGTAATTATCAGATCGCCTCCAATGCAATACGCCAGTGTAACCCCAGCCTAAGGTAGACTCTGACAGCCAACCTGAAATAGATTCTATGTAAAAATATATCTTAACGAAAAATTCAATAAAACACTCAAAACAGCCCTTTCTATGACGCCTCCCATCATACCGTCAGTAGACCTTGTATGCTATCTGGATGTGACACTGACCTTGTAGTGCTCTGTGATCATCTGATTGAGCAGCGTGACACAGAATAGAAGGATCCGGTCATTATGCCTGCAACAAAAAGGAACAATCTTTATTTTATGTGCAGATTAATTTAACAGCCATAGGCCAAGGTTTCAGAGGGAGCGCTGGTCAATGGAGACATGACGCTGCAAATATCAAAAAAATGAATCATCGGAGAAGAAAGGAAGAATCCAACACTCAACCAACAGGAGGACCGGAGAGATTTATTGTGGAGGAGGGAAACCGTGTACAGACCTGCAGGCAGAAGCTACAACAACCTGGAGATCTCAGAGATACAGTATAAAACAATGGATGGATTATAACGCTCCATGACTGTATAAGGAGGAATTCCTATCATTTCTAGTATATGTGCGCAAATGCAAGGGGGAACAGATCCACACCAGTTATATATCAGCTGAGTAACATGGGGTGTCTGCTGGTGCAAATATCCTCGACACAAATGCAGCAATTTATACAAAGTCCCAAGTAAAGAAGCAAGAGGAGCACTGACCAGTAATAAGAATCATCATATAAAACCTAAACTGGGATGTGCAGGGAGATATGGGCAGCAATGACCATGTGACCAATGGGCTGACCTCTGACACTTTGCTTCACATAGACCTGTGTGGCTGATGCCCTGTTGGTAACCTTGTGTCCATGAATACCACCAGTCTCCTCCTTGTCAGCATGGCTGGACGCAGGCGCTACAGCCACCCCCACGCTTGGGTTGCAGGGGATTGAGCATCGGTGTTCGTACACTTGTGTTGCCTACCAGTGGAGCTGGCAGCTGTCTGCTAGGTGCAACGGATATTTTACCTGGCTAAATTTTGGCGAGTTTTTTTTGTAAAGATATGGGCAGCAAGCAGACGGCCATTTCACACCTCCCAGTGCGCAAACGGGTCCAAGCCCTGGTGCTGGGAGGCGCGAAACGGCAGTCATCCACTTTCTGCCTGTATCTCCCTGCACACCCGTTTAAGTTTTATATGATAAAGAGTCTTATTCCTGGTGAGTGTCCCTCTTGCTTCTTTACTTGGCACTTTGCTTAGTGTATGGGTTTCAATAACGTGCCAAAGAACAATGTCTGATGCCAAAACTTAACATCCACATCATGTACTGTTCACATGGATTGTTAATGTCTTGCAGTATTTTTTGTAGCAGACTGGGACTAGTGCTAGTTGAACATGTGTAAGGTCGGTTTCACACCACGGCAAGATCAGGTCCGGGGCTGTCTGGTGTGAACTGGACAACCCCAAACCCGATCTAGAAACAAAACCGGAGGGCAAATGGACATTCCGGTCCATTTTGCAGCTGGATTTAGCCGAGTGCAGCAGCTGAAATTTCAAGGTTAGGGATAGCAGGAAGCTGGCCTGAAAAGCTCTGCAGGGGACAGCTCATGGTGCTGAAGTTTAGAAGCTCGCTGCTAAACTACAGCACCTAGCGTCCGGATCTGGCATCATAGACCCCCAATGTTAGGGGGCGCTGGATCGCGCCCGATCCAGGAGGATCGATTTTGTCCGATTTTTTTCCCGGACACAAAAATGCTGCAAGCAACCTTTTTGTGTCCGGGAGAAAAATCCGAAATGTCCCGGATCCTCCCAGACAGATGGAAACCGGATGAGAAATAGCTGCCACCAGCTTCATCCGGCCCCATAGGGCTGCATTACTGCAAAATAGGGTGCGGGGCTGTCAGGTTTACATGGGACAGCCCGGACCTGATCTTCCGTGGTGTGAACCGTCCTAAGTGTTTTAGCAAACAGATGTAATTTCAACAAATCTTGCAAAACTCAACTGTATACGTAAATGTGCAAAATGTTGCTTCATTAATATATCTACTCCTTTTTCCACTTAGGAGCCGCCTCTTCTCTCTTCCCCTTTATATTGCCAACAAAAAGACAGGACTGAAAGCTGGGACGCCATCTTACCATAGCTGATCAGCAATAGCACAAAGGGGACGTTCCTGAAGAGGTTGATTATGGATTGCTTGTAGGAGTATTCCTCACGAGGGCTGCCCCGAAGAACAGCCTGAGACTGACTCGGTGGGATTGTCGGTTTCTCTTTAAAGACTGAAATATAAAATTGAGCATTTGTCAGGATGCACAGAATATGCAGGAGCGACGTGCGGCAAATTAATACGTCACTTTCTCTCTGCTACTAAATTCCTACACTGAGATGTTCTACAGTTACAGCAATACGGACAAGTATGTAACTTGGGCACATTTCAGTACTGCCCAACTCTGCCTTGTACTCTACATTTTTGGGTGGGGGTTTATGTAAATTTGACTATTTTGACCCTGGATGCAGCAAATTTGTTGGAAAAGTTTCCAAAAAGTATGTACAGTCCCAGCAAAATCTGCGTCAGATAACACATATGCCTTATGGGTCTTCTACCATGTATGAAATCTACACTTTGGATTGACAAGAAGGCTATCGGATTGCCTTACATTTAAAAGGGATGAAAATTTGAATAACATAATAATCTTTATTTCTATAGCGCCAACATATTCTGCAGCGCTTCACAATACAGAGGTTCATATACAGTCATAGGTAACAGTTATAAAAATATTAAAAATAAAGCAAAATAATGACAGGCCTGTTCATAAGAGCTTACTTACAATCTACAATGAGGTGGGGGTGACACAAAGTACAGGGACTTATTGACTACAATGGTCCAGCCATCTTAAAGAAATTGGGTTTCTCCACTTTTGAGCCTTATTATTTATACGTTTTGCTCCACTTTAAGTTGTCCTTTGTGCTTTAGTTGTTTTTCATTTATCCTCCACAACTTTGCTTCTCCAGATGTTTCAGGAAAGATTTGTGAATGAGAATTTTACAAAGTGTTACATTTTATTCAACCATTTTTGCACATCTCACTATAGTTCCTGCCTGGAGTAAAGTTTCTGGTGGAGTTTTCAATTTGGCACATTTTTTGGCGACTTTTTAAAGTCTTTGGGACTTTAAAAAGTGGCAAAAAATTAGTCAGACAAAAATTAAGAGCAATTTCTATCTTGGGCCAAATTCAAGACCCAATCAGCGGCAGCCGATTAATCTGAGCCCTGCAGCCCATCAGCGGCCGCCGATTAATCTGAGCCCTGCAGCCCATCAGCGGCCGCCGATTAATCTGAGCCCTGCAGCCCATCAGCGGCCGCCGATTAATCTGAGCCCTGCAGCCCATCAGCGGCCGCCGATTAATCTGAACCCTGCAGCCCATCAGCGGCCGCCGATTAATCTGAGGCTGGCTTCACACTGCAGTTTTTCACTGATCAGTGTCCATCAGTGTTTGTGTGCCAAAACCAGGAGTGTCTCCAAATCTCAGAACAGGTGTCAATCTTTCAATTATAGTTTTTCTCTGCAAGTTCCTCTCCTGGTTCCTCTCCGAGTTTTGGCACCCAAACACTGATGGACACTGATCAGTGAAAAACTGCAGTGTGAAGCCAGCCTAAGCCCTGCAGCCCATCAGTGGCCGCTAATTAATCTGAGCTGTGCAACCAATCAGTGGCCGCTAATTAATCTGAGCCGTGCAACCAATCAGTGGCCGCTAATTAATCTGAGCCGTGCAACCAATCAGTGGCCGCTAATTAATGTGAGCCCTGCAACCAATCAGTGGCCGCTAATTAATGTGAGCCCTGCAACCAATCAGTGGCCGCTAATTAATGTGAGCCCTGCAACCAATCAGTGGCCACTAATTAATCTGAGCCCTGCAACCAATCAGTGGCCACTAATTAATCTGAGCCCTGCAACCGATCAGTAGCCGCTGATGGGCTGCAGTGCTCAGATTATGATCCTGCCAGACACTGATGGTGGGTTTACACACACCAATTTATCTGTTCAATATCTGAACAGATCTCTGGTTGCAGTGAAATCATGGACACATTGTTCCATTTTGTGGCTGTGTACAAATGATACAATGTGTCCATGATTTCACTGCAACCAGAGATCTGTTCAGATATTGAACAGATAAATTGGTGTGTGTAAACCCACCATCATACCAGCAGATTGGTGGGGGGATGGCACTACTGAGGATGGAGGAGCAATATCACCCCTCTGGGGCTGTTGATACATGAGTAATGGATGCCTTTAAACTCTCTCTTCCAGACAGACAATCTGGAGAAAACTAAAGGTACTGTTACACAAAGATATCTGTGCAGACATTGCTTGTAACTCTCTGGTTGCAGTGAAATCATGGACACATTGCCGTGTACAAATGTAACAATGTGTCCATGATTTCACTGCAACCAGTGAGTTACAAGCAATGTCTGCACAGATATCTCTGTGTGTAATGGTACCTTAACTTCTGAGTATACAATGTCGATTTCAGGACTGCAACATCCAAATAGAAACCTTCTCCATCGTCCGCCATGACACAAACATTCAGGTAAATTATGGATGAAATATTAGAATCTGATAATCTGTGCAAACAGGGCTGTAATCCCAGATAATGACAGATTAACCCAAATACACTGGATTATAGAAACCTGTCTTCCAACACCATATATTCACCGTTGAAAAGAACATCAGTAAGGCCCCTTTCACATCAGCGGTTTTTTCAAATCGCGGCAGATGCGGTGAAAAAAACGCATCTGCCGCAATTACCGCATAACCGCGACACTTGTGGTACACTTGCGGCAAGCCCCATGCAATGTCTATGGGGCTTGCGGTAAGGGTGCAGCAGATGCGGCAAGTGCGGTTTCGGCCGCGAAAAAAAAAAACGCTGCTTACTGCGGTTTTTTTCACGGCCGCACCTGCCGCAAGTGCAGAAACCGCACTTGCCGCACCCTTACCGCAAGCCCCATAGACATTGCATGGGGCTTGCCGCAAGTGTGCCGCAAGTGTCGCGGTTATGCGGTAATGGCGGCAGATGCGGTTTTTTCACCGTATCTGCCGCGATTTTAATAAAACCGCTAGTGTGAAAGCACCCTAAGACATTTTTATCTCTAGAAGCCCAATTTTCCATTGAGGGTAATGTACAGGGTGGGTCATTTATATGGATACACCCAAATAAAGTTGGATCCAAAATGGACGCCATGATCACCACCCATCTGGAAAAGTTTTGTCCCCCCCACATACAAATGTGCCACAAACAGGGAGTTGATATCACCAATATCCCCTCTTGTATCTGTACAACCGAATTGTCAACATTTATTGTTACTTGTATTGCTACTATGTTACTTGTCCTAGTCTGCCCTTTTAGCATGTAAAGCACCTTGGAATATAATGGCACTATATAAATAAATGATAATACAATAACCATTACTGTTTTATTTAGGTGTATCCATATAAATGGCTCACCCTGTAGGCTGTGTTCTGTAAGTTATACAAATATCAGACCAGTACATAGGCTTCACCTAACTGCACTAGGCCCCAATTCTGGCCTAGTTTCCTATAGCAACCAATCACATTGCAGCTTTCATTTTAACTGAGCACTTCCAGACATGAGAGCTGTGCTGTGATTGCAATCTGGACTTGTTGCCCATAGCAACCAATCAGTTTTGAAAAAAATTAAATAAAATTAGGCTCACTAGGCCTCGTGTCAAAACCGGCCTAGTCGCCCATAGCGACCAATCAAAATGCAGTTTGCATGTCTTAAACTGCTGTGGTAAATTGAAAGCGGTCCCGTGATTGGTTGCTTTTAGAAAACAAAGCCAAATTTGTCCATTTTGATGATTGGGGCCTAATGCATCCTAGCGCATCTTTCATTTTACCACAGCAGGTCAAGAAATGAAGGCTGCAGTCATTGGTTACTATGGGCATCAAGGATTTAGTTTTTTCCCCTCTTTTAGCCTTCATAAATCTGACCATATGTTTAAATCACAAAGCATTAAACGGTAACCGCACCCAAAATTCTGAGATGACCGTTATTAATCCTATTCGGAGGGTATAAGAGCCATTATTCCAGGGTGGCTACCTACAGATGGCACCAGACAGTAATGTGCATATTTTTCCCCCACAAAGCATTGCCTATAAGGATGGATCTCCATAAGGAGAGCTGGAACCTTCCAAGAGGTTGTCTGGTGCAAACACAATCTCACTGGGCCGTGATCGGACAAACCGCCGGGCAAAGCATTAATACAACCCAGACTATGGTCACAGTGAGTGGGGCTAATTATCTTCTTTCCTCTATCACGGAAATCTTTGTGAACCTTCTACATATCATCGGCTCCACAGTACTCTGATGTAGAGACTTTTATTGGGATTTTTTATTCCATCTTATGCAACGTTTTATAGAGACACTTTATTGTGCTCTGATTATTTTATTATCCAAGATTACGTCCCAGTACAGCAGAATGGCCGAGCTCCTCGTATAGGTGACCATGTACCATCAGTTACATAAAGCTGATAACATGGAGCATGCAGCTGGCGGGATAGTAGCTTTTGGCCATGACCCAGCTCCATGCGATGTGACCTCTGACAGCTCGCGGCCATCACGCTGGGCATTCACCTGCAATACATAACAGCTACAGGAGGCCCCGTGGTGTAGAGCCGTGTGTACATTGGGATTGTTACAAGCAGATGACAGGCCAAGTTCATGTAACTGAGCAAATTGCTTCACCGCGGCTGTGTGACCCTTCAGTAGTTTTGCCCTGCACGTCTTATCTTGGATCACTGCCAAGACGCTCCCAGACCATTGATTAACCCTTCTGATGTGTCACCTATGTTACTATTGTGGGAGGTGGATGACGACGGCCGTCTCCAACATCATGTCCTCTCTACGTGAAGCTAAAAGTTTGTGTTTCTTCCTTCTAACCGTCCTAATCCAGATATATCCTTTCTTCATGGGTCATAACTACCATAATTTGAAGGCAGCACGCCCACTGTTTTGGGATTATATCGGATTTAGATCTTTCCTTCATTGCCTTTTAACTATATACAGTCCCTCATTCGCTCATGACATCTGCACCTCCAGGATCCATTTTTTTAGCAATGATACTGCCAAAACTACTTACTGTTGCCATGATTCATTCTCATCTTGATTACTTCCCCTTAACACTATTTGGTCATCCCCCTCACTAAATTCTCTCCCCTTTAATCCACCCTGAACGCTGCATCCAGGCTCATGGTTCTGTCCAGCATTGGTACAGGGTGGAGGCATTGGTGTCAGTCATTGCACTGGTTGTCCATCCACTATAGAAAACAATACAAAATGTATCACACTCATCCAAAGAGCTCTTCACAGTGCTGCACTGTCCTACATCCCCATTTACCAACACTACCGGTCCTCTCCACAGTGCTGCACTGTCCTACACCTCTGTCTACCAACACCACCTGTCCTCTCCAAAGTGCCGTACTGTCCTACATCTCCGTATACCAACACCACCTGTCCTCTCCACAGTGCTGCACTGTCCTACATCTGCGTCTACCAATTCCCAAATTACCTGTCCTCCTCTCCACAGTGCTGCACTGTCCTACATCTCGTATACCAACACTACCTGTCCTCTCCTCTCACAGTGCAGCACTATCCTACACCTCCATCTACCAACACTACTGTCCTCTCCACAGTGCTGCACTATCCTACACCTCATCTACCAACACTACCTGTCCTCTCCACAGTGCTGCACTGTCCTACATCTCCATCTACCAACACCACCTGTCCTCTCCACAGTGCCGTACTGTCCTACATCTCCGTTATACCAACACCACCTGTCCTCTCCACAGTGCTGCACTGTCCTACATCTGCGTCTACCAATCTACCAACATTACCTGTCCTCTCCTCTCACAGTGCTGCACTGTCCTACATCTCCGTATACCAACACTACCTGTCCTCTCCTCTCCACAGTGCAGCACTATCCTACATCTCCATCTACCAACACCACCTGTCCTCTCCACAGTGCTGCACTGTCATACATCTCCGTATACCAACACTAACTGTCCTCTCCACAGTGCTGCACTGTCATACATCTGCATCTACCAACACTACCTGTAGTCACCACAGTGCTGCATTGTTCTGCATATCCATCTACCAACACTACCTGTCCTCTCCACAGTGCTGCACTGTCCTAAATCTCCATTTACCAACACTATTGGTCCTCTCCACAGTACTGCACTGTCCTACATCTGCGTCTACCAACACTACCTGTAGTCACCACAGTGCTGCATTGTTCTGCATAACCATCTACCAACATTACCTATCCTCTCCACAGTGCTGCACTGTATTATATCTTGGTCTACCAACCTTACCTGTGCTCCAAGGTGCTGCAACTCACTCAATTTTTTCCCACAAATCTTTCTACTACCCTGCCTGACCTCTCCACAGTGCTCTACCACCCTACATCTTCTCCCTCATCTGTCTACCATCCTACCATTGATCTAAACCCTAACATCCTTCATAATCCTCCGCTGTAGTTTGAGACTTTCGTGTTGCACCGGCCTTCTGGAATGTGCTACCTGAACATCCATAACACTAAACAATCATAGTTCCGAGCATGCCTTGGGGAATTCAAAGAAAAAAGAAAAAGGCGCTACCTGTTAATTATCAACTAACAGCAACTAGAGATTATCATTCCCAGCTGTAAAGGAGGTGTGTGCAACAATGACTTCCAAGCGGGTTTGTGTTTGTACACAGCAGCCAAACTGTGCAGAATTAGTTGAAGTATAAAGAATGGTGGATAGACCCAGCAGAAACAAGACGGAGTTAAAGCACAATATCTACATTTTTTAAAGTCAAGTGGCCATTCAGCAGAAAGTGGTCATAGATCTGCTCTGAAGGATCACTGAGGGTGTAGGTGCTAAAATCCCCAAAGATTGTATGTGAAAATAAATACTACAATTTTGTTGACTCCCATAGAAGTGAATAAAGAGTCAATGGAGATGGCTATAGTGATGCCGGCATTACGCAAAGTCACATCTACGGAGAATAGCTTTTTGGAGTTCACAGATCTCGGTGACCCTTTCCCCGATATAGTCTGTTCTGGTGACTCCATTTCCTACTTTTACAAGAGTCAGATTTTCTTAATTCTGAAGCCTTCTGTGGTTGGAATAGTTGTCTCCGGTTATAGAGCGGAGCCGTCACGCACATGACAGCTGTTTATGCCACTGTAAACCATCGTATAGTTCTCCACCCATCATTACATCGACGATCTTGTTACACAAGTCATGTTGGGTCACAATTTCAAAGTGATAAACTCAATATAAAAGGTCATAAAGTAAAAAACATGACCTGCCACACAGATAATGGGGAAAATTCTGTTCCCGCAGGCAACAGTTAAAAAACTAGGACTCATCATAATGCCAATTAAAGAGAATAACCTGGAAAAATTTTAAATTTTATTAAAAAAAAAGACAAATTTAAGATATCTGCTTCTGGGCAAAAACCAATGTGACACTCATGGTCCCAAAACTGGTAGTCCCAACACTCAATATAACAAGGTTCAGGCGCAAAACGGCCGCCGTCGTCCTTCTGTGACCTCTGCTCCTCCCCCTATTTGTGTGTGTTTCCGGTCAGATGAAATAAAGTCAAAGGCTGTTAACACAGCGAGTGCCATCTTGTTTCTGCTATTCCCTGGATTAATGTAATAAAACGCATAAAATCTCATCTTTTTCCTTTGATCCTATTTTATGTCATAAAGTCCTAGAAATATATAAATAAATATACTTTGTAACAGAAACGCCTGCTCAATTTTCCATGTGTGGCTGTAAGACAACTGTCTGCAGCAGAAGCCTTCCCCCTCTGTCCAGCCAGCATACATTTATTAGAAACACTAGTGTGGCTCTCTGCATTCATTAAAGTAAAGGGGAAAATGGCTGCACATTTGTGGCCATCTCCTCAATCACTTGTGACACCAGGGAGGACAAGAGATTCACCCCTGTGTTCTCTGTAGGATTTCTGCAAGACTTTGCTTTATGGATGCAGACAATCCTACAGTGGGTACAGTCTACAAGTATCATCTAATTCTAGGGTAAATGTTCCTTTAGATAACTGACTTAAGGATGTTGTGAATGTGATGCACTCAAGTCATAACAATTTACTAGAGGACAAGATGTGTCAGATGATGAAGCTGCACAAGGGCACAAACATGGTGGGACCTCGGGAAGGAAGTGAAGGAAGGGAAGAAAAGGGAAGAAAGGGGAAGGGAAGGAAGTAGCCCTGTAGACTATAAAAAACAGAGGCAAATGTAACAATTGTGGGACTCCATAGCAAAGGTCCAAATTGTGCACCATGGCTCTACAACCACCCATTAGATTCATGCAATCACGTTATGGGAGCTAAATGAGGGTCACAGAAGGAGTCCTTACCCTCACACTAACCCCTTAGATCAGTGTGTCTCAACTCCAGTCCTCAGGACCCACCAACAGGTCATGTTTTCAGGATTTCCTTAGTATTGCACAGGTGTTAGAATTATCTCCTTTGCAGGTGATTAAACTAGCACCTGTGCAATACTAAGGAAATCCTGAAAACATGACCTGTTGGTGGGTCCTGAGGACTGGAGTGGAGAAACACTGCCTGAGGCTGGCTTCACATTTGTGTTCCCCTCCGGAGGGGAACCGCCATGCGAGCGCAGCCACCGCAAGTCCCTATATTTATAATGGGGACACATGGTGCTGTGCTTGACTGTGCGCTCCCATTCATTTGAATGTGTGATTTGTACGCATGTCATGTGCATGCAAATCACACTCTCGTCCGCACCAGGAACGCGACATGTCGCGTTCCTGGTGCGGACAACAATGTATGATCTGTACGCAAGCATGCGCACAAATCACACATTCAAATGAATGGGAGCGCACGGTCAAGCGCAGCACCATGTGTCCCCATTATAAATATAGGGACTTGCGGTGGCTGCGCTCACATGGCGGTTCCCCTCCGCAGAATGCTGTGGAGGGGAACGCCAATGTGAAGCCAGCCTTAGATACTGTGGTAACTGTTCACCATAGTATCTAAGGGGATAAACTGTGGTGATCACAGCCAGCTCCAATTAGCATGCGGGTGTTTGCTGTGTAAAATAGCCTCTAAGTATGGCGCAGCCTCAACACATGAGCCCGCTTGATACAACCACTGTCATACATATCAATGTTGGGAGGTTTGAACGACACCGGGCAAGGTCGCTCGGCATTCCAACCCCCAAATCACAGGCCCCCAATACCGCTGTGTGATCTGCTGCCATTGACTGTCCGGCTTACACTATCTGACCCAGATGCTGTAGTTTACAGAAGTTTCCGGAGCACAGACAGGTGTGGCATTTATAATATGGAGGACGTGTGCTTGTACTCACCCACAATAGTCAGGATGAACAGGAGTGTGGACACCGCACCAGTGCCGTAAAACATCACGCTAATGTTATGTGCCGTCACGTGTTTGTCATCCGACCTTGGGACCAACACAGGAGGGAGCAGGAACCCGATGGCCGTGCCGAACTGTGGAACAAAGAGCAGAGACTGTAACCCCAGCGCAATTATCCATCTCATCTACCCCCACCAGATATAACAATCACAATGTAGCAATATTAGCCGGAGATTTCACCATCATATTGGCTCTGACTGATGAGAGGCACTTAGTAAAAGTAAGAGGACGTTCAGCTCTCATTATCTGGAGAACATTCTTGAATTAGATCTTGGACGTCACTCGTCCTCTCCTACTCAACAAAAGTATTTATACAAGAGGAAAAGGCTCAATATAAATAGAGAATCTCACAATCAGATATAAATGTAAGATTTATGGGACCCTAGAGCGAGGGGCCCCTCTGTGGGATGGGCAGTGGAGGTCATATTCGTCATGATAGAAGTCAAGTCTCCGCTGGCCTCCTCTACACTCGCACTTGTTTTGGTTACATTTGTTATTGTGAGTGATCTCAGTGGGAGAAACTAAATAATAATCTTGTAGTTGTGATACCTTATAATGGCTAACAAAAATTAAGCAATTGATGTTACAAGGCGAGCTATCGAGACTTCTCAGGTCTCTTCATCAGGCATGGTATAACTAAACATTAGAAGAAACACAGATATATACACAATCAGAGCAGAAGCAAGGTATAATAAATGGACATTTAAATAACCAAACAGAGCCTAGGGGCAAGCCAGACTAACGCATCCGTAAAAAGAATAAAATTGTTAATTCTTTGCGCTTTTTACTCACAAAGCCGCTGTTCCCCCAGAGATCTCTTTACACCAGCGCCATAGGACCTTGCACAGGACCTTGCACAGCACCATGTGTCCGGCCGATGTCACCGGTCACATTGTGCTGCAGGGTCCTAGAGCCTACCGCTCACTGCGGGCCTCAGAACACACCGGCTGTCACTGAGCAAGCGCAGCAAGGCAAGTATAAAGCGCAGGGGAGAAGCGCAGGCCCGGTCACACACACAGCGCTGAGTTCTGTGAGGATACACTCTTGGTGCATCTTTACACCAAAAACGGATCCTCACAAATACAGTGTGTGTGTGAACACAGCCTTAGTGGTGTGAAAGTTTTTATTGTTTTAATTTACATTCTATGTACACCTGGTGTCCTCACTGTCTCTAGAACAAATTTTTCAGATCTTGTTGGGAGTCATACATTTTTCTGATAGATTTAAACCTGATCAGACAGAGCCAAAGGTTGTAATGAGTTTGTATTCACAGACCTGTCTGTTTCTGTGATTTGAAGTGGCCTCTTAATATGGCAACTTTCATATTTTCAATGTTCTGTCCAAGGCTACAGAAGTGTTTGGCTACTGGTAAATGATTTTTTTTTTGTGTGCAATTGTACAATGATGATACCTCATCCTTGCCTTTAGTCTCTGTCCTGTCTCCCCAACATAAAACGCCCCCCTAGGACATATAGTGCTCACAATTAAAATGGATCAGTGCCCGGCTCCAGGCCCCTCCCTGATCAGTGCCTGGCTCCTGGCCCCCACCTCCCCGATCAGTGCCAGTCTCCCTGCACCCCCCTCCCTTGGATCAGCGCCTGGCTCCCCGCCATCCCCCCCCTTGGATGAGTACCTGGCTCCCCGTCATCCCCCCCCCCCCTTGGATGAGTACCTGGCGCCCCGCCATCCCCCCCCTTGGATGAGTACCTGGCGCCCCGCCATCCCCCCCCTTGGATGAGTACCTGGCTCCCCGCCATCCCCCCCCTTGGATGAGTACCTGGCTCCCCGCCACCCCCCCCCCCTCGGATGAGTACCTGGCTCCCCGCCACCCCCCCCCCCTCGGATGAGTACCTGGCTCCCCGCCATCCCCCCCCCTCGGATGAGTACCTGGCTCCCCGCCATCCCCCCCCCTCGGATGAGTACCTGGCTCCCCGCCATCCCCCCCCCTCGGATGAGTACCTGGCTCCCCACCCCTCAGATCAGTACCTAGTTACCCATGGCTCCCCACCTTCCCCCCCTTGAATCAGTACCTGGCTCCCCACCTTCCCCCCCTTGAATCAGTACCTGGCTCCCCCCCTTCCCCCCCCCCCCTTGAATCAGTACCTGGCTCCCCACCTTCCCCCCCCTTGGATTAGTACCTGGCTCCCCACCTTCCCCCCCCTTGGATCAGTACCTGGCTCCCCACCTTCCCCCCCCTTGGATCAGTACCTGGCTCCCCACCTTCCCCCCCCTTGGATCAGTACCTGGCTCCCCACCTTCCCCCCCCTTGGATCAGTACCTGGCTCCCCACCTTCCCCCCCTTGGATCAGTACCTGGCTCCCCCCCTTCCCCCCCTTGGATCAGTACCTGGCTCCCCCCCCTTGGATCAGTACCTGGCTCCCCACCTTCCCCCCTTGAATCAGTACCTGGATGCCCCCTGGCTCCCCCGGATCAGTACCTAGTTACCCATGGCTCCCCCGGGTCAGTACCTGGTTGCCCAGCACGGCGGTGGCACAGGCTGTGGACACCTCCTTGGGTCCGAACCACACAGACGCCACCTGGGAGGGCAGCCCGAGGATGAAGACCTGGGCCACCGAGCACACGAGCTGGGCGAGCATGGTGACCGGGAACAGGTCGGGCCGGGCGCTCGCACACTTGATCCAGGCTCCCAGGCAGTTGAGGCCGGAGCCCAGCAGCGCCGTGATGCGCAGCCCCCGGGTGTCCAGCAGCCAGGTGGCCGGGAAGATGAGCGGGATGTAGGCCACCATGTACACCACGGACAGCCAGTCAATGTCCTGGTTGGAGACGTCGTAAAAGCCGGTGAAGATGCTGGCGAGGATGCTGTAGTGGATCCACTGGAAGGCGTTCACCAGCGAGTACAGCGAGAACACCGCCAGCACCAGGAAGCGGCGCCGGTACAGCCGGGTGTGCAGGGCCGCCGGGGGCAGCTCCGGGAGCATGGCGTGGGTCTCCCCCGCCGGGAGCATGGCGTGTGTCTCCCCCGCCGGGAGCTCCGGGAGCATGGCTTGTGTCTCCTCCGCCGGGCTCACACACACCGTCACCACCTCCCCATCACCGCTCGGACTGGCCAGCCCGTCCCCGCCGACCTCCCGGCCCAGCGGGAGCCCATTGTGCTGGTGATTCAGCTCCGTGGACACCATGATAGAGAGGAGCAGACACCGCGCATCACAGAGCCCGGCCGGCGTGTACTGACAGCGCACACAGCCCAGCACGAATGAGCCGGCACCGAGCAGCCAATCACAACACATCATGTCATCTATTCAGCCAATCACATATTAACGTCTAAATGGCCACGCCCATTCATTTGACAGCAGATAAAGGAAGAATAAATGCGATAGGGCGGGGTATTAAGGAGCACGTGACACTCAAGATATCTAATGTGGATGCAACCACCAATGAGATCGCTGCTTTCATTTCTAAACCTTGTTCATTGGATGTGAGCTCAAGCGAGGACAGGTATCCACCCGGGCAAGTGCCGGGGCTGTGGACAGGCAGGGGGCCCGAGAGCCTCTCCCCTCACAGTGCAGAGAAGAAGACAGCGCACAGGGGAGAGTGTACAGGCTCTGTAGATGTGGTCGGGAGCGCTTCAAGCCCCATAACCACAAGACACCCGGTGGGGTGCGGGAACTCTATGTTCTAAGAACTAACAACCGGTACGAAGTAGGACAAAGCCATCATACTAGGGCTAGTGACCCAGAGTGTGGGACAAATCACTGCAGAGCCCCTGACGGCCGGACCGAACCCATACGCAAAGGAGAGGAGAGAGAAACAGGGGGCCCGAAAGGTACACTGAGAGGAAGCGACACAGAGGAACCATCCCAGCTGCAGTGAGAACCCGAGCCCGTGTTTGTTGTGGGGATCTGGTCTGCAGCAAGTGTGAAAAGAACTGTTAACTACTAAGATTGTGCTGTGGTGTTGGAGTAAAGTATCCGGTCAACTCAAGATCTGTATGAGACTGTTATTCAAAGTGTGTTTAATCAGGGCTCGCTGCGGAGCCGCATACTGACTGCTTGCATCTGCTGTGTAAGAGACAGAGACGCCTGCTGAGAGGTACCCTGACCCCTGCGCGTGCTGGCTGGAGAGAAGATACGTGCAGCATCCCGGACACATAGCATCCCTATAACCGCCCATGGACCAAGCCCTACCCGTGGAGGGCTCACCATCCCGGCTGCCGCCACTACCATTGTTCTCGGCGGATTCCACGGCAGCGGTGGCCACCTTGGCCACGACTCACGGGTGGCGTCACGAATAAACCCCATAAACTTTATTAACCTCTTTTCTTTCATTGCCGCACCTGGGACCACGGAGTCGGGCCACGCCGCCATGGCACCCCAGAGACAGAACGGTCCGGCTCTGAGTATCCCAGCCCCTGGGGGTTCGACAGTTGCAGCACTTGATTGCAGAACGGCCACGTGTGTTATTTTTTCAGATGTCTTAGGTGCGTCAGTCAGGTGTGTTGTATAATGTATCAGGTGTGCTGACAGATGAAATGAATGAAGAAGATGATGACACTGAATGGCTCAGCACTTCAGAGAAACGTATCTGATTCCCCAATAACCCGATCATCCATTCCAGATATGAATGCCCTGCCGCCTTCTCTATAATGGCTGCCTTCTCTTATCTCTACCCAGGGCCGGCCTCAGGCTAAATTGCGCCCTGTGCAAAATTCCCCTTTGGTGCCCCCAGACCATGTCACATGAGACATGCAGCCAATCAGTGGCAGCTTCACTCTTTCCTCACATAAAACTGACATCCCGAGGAAATCAGGGAACAACAGCAGCTCTCATTTATTCTGAAGCCGCCATCGGCGATCTGAGGTGGGCACGAGAAACGTGACCGTGCATGTCAGATCGCCACATATCGCCAGGCGAGATTGCGGTGTGTGCCGGTACCATAAGAGATTACGCTTCAAGGAACCATTTAACAATAATGGGTTCATGTGAATATACTACTATGCATGTGTTTAAACACACAACACATCTTGCATTAAAATGATGCCCCTCAGCTCCATGAACATAATCATACTCCCTTGATGGTAACAATGGCACATAAATGTTTATTAAAAAAAATAAACCTTTAGGACCTGTGCCCTTGAACAGGATTAGCAGCATTCTAGCACTGCATATTTTCTGTTGCGTCCAAAATGCTGCATTGTACACAGTGGCGTAGCAACTGTTTGTGGCGCCCGGGGCGGTCGAAAAATTTGCCGCCCCTTTGGTTGTTGATAATCCGGAAGTATACATAGTATACACTGTCTGCCCCTATATACAAGAATATAACTACTATACTAAAACATAAAGAGAAGGGGTGCAATTGGGGGGTAAGTATTGGGCCAAATAGCCACTCACCTATTGGGGTTGTCACTGTGCACCGCCACCTCTGCACAACCCCAGTGTATGGCAACAAACCGGACTCAAGGAGGGCCTGGGGCCGGAGCAATTTTTTGCCGCTGTACTGTGGCGTTCATAGTGTAATATAAGTGCAAAAAACGTTATTCTTAATATGATGTCACAATACCGGGATCTGAGGATCTTCTATTTCGAGGTCAGGGGCTCTCTGATGCCGTGTTGCTGTCTGCCTCGCTGTCGTCCTCTTTTGACACTGCAGTGCGGTGGACAAGAGAGCATTAACTGGTTAATATGAGAAGTATGGAGTGTACTAACTGAGCCATAAACCCTCCCCATACCAGTAGGATTACTATATGGATTTTAGTATTAGGGTGCGAACACACTGGTGTGAAACTCTGATGAGTGCAATGTGTGATTTTCTTACATTGCAATCAATCTCTGAGAGCACACTGATGAGTGTCGGACGCTTTTTTCTCAGATTCAGGATGAGAAAAAAGTTGCAACATGTTGTGACAGTATGTGATTCACACCGAGACTCACCAATGCAAGTCTACGGGTCCGACAAAATCACGGACCGCACACGGACCATCCGAGAGGCATCAGTTTTTTTCACGGATACATTATCATTCTGTAGCTGAGACAACTGTAAAATGTTCCTGTAAATGATTCTACAGTAATAGCTGCTGAGAAAAAACACGGATTGCACACGGATGTGTTCTGAGAGAAATGTCGGACACTCGCACAGCAGTTGCCAAACGGACCAAAAAACGGATGTAACTCGTCCGACTCTCCTGGATGGGAAACAGACCGATTTTAAGGCGGCGAGAGACAGTGCACCACCGTGTCCTCAGCTCCATGCTGTGCACAGACAGTGTAGCACCATGTCCTCAGCTCCGTGCTGTGCACAGTGTACCATGTCCTCATCTCCGTGCTGTGCACAGACAGTGTACCACCATGTCCCCAGCTCTGTGCTGTGCACAGTGTACCACCAAGTCCCCAGCTCCGTGCTGTGCACAGACAGTATAAGGTACACTGTCTGTGCACAGCACAAAGATGAAGACATGGTGGTACACTGTGCACAGCATGTATTTGGGGACATGGTGGTACACTGTCTGTGCACAGCTCGGAGCTGAGGACAGCACGGAGCTGGGGACATCCCAGAAGAGGCACAATAACCACAGACAGGAGGCGGGAGAACATTGAGCCCACCCAGGAGAACTACAACTCCCAGCACCCAACACACTGCCCAGAAACCATACAGTAACGCCCGAACAGGCAGGAGAGCTACAATTCCCAGCATGCCACACCCTGCCAACACAGGAAGGTGGAGGCTGAGACACCTGGCACAGCTGCCATTATCACCACACACACCCCACTCCTCCTGAACCCCCGTCCTCCTCTCCTCTGTCCTCCTGCACCCCTGTCCTCCTCTCCTCTGTCCTCCTGCACCCCCGTCCTCCTCTCCTCTGTCCTCCTGCACCCCCATCCTCCTCTCCTCTGTCCTCCTGCACCCCCGTCCTCCTCTCCTCTGTCCCTCCTGCACCACCGTCCTCCTCTCCTCTGTCTTGCTGTACCCCCGTCCTCCTCTCCTCTGTCCTCCTGCACGCCCGTCCTCCTCTCCTCTGTCCTCCTGCACCCCCGTCCTCCTCTCCTCTGTCCTCCTGCACCCCCGTCCTCCTCTCCTCTGTCCTCCTGCACCCCCATCCTCCTCTCCTCTGTCCTCCTGCACCCCCGTCCTCCTCTCCTCTGTCCCTCCTGCACCACCGTCCTCCTCTCCTCTGTCTTGCTGCACCCCCGTCCTCCTCTCCTCTGTCCTCCTGCACGCCCGTCCTCCTCTCCTCTGTCCTCCTGCACCCCTGTCCTCCTCTGCTCTGTCCCTCCTGCTGCTCCTCTGTCCTCCTGCGCCCCCGTCCTCCTCTCCTCTGTCCCTCCTGCTGCTCCTCTGTCCTCCTGCACCCCCGTCCTCCTCTCCTCTGTCCCTCCTGCACCACCGTCCTCCTCTCCTCTGTCTTGCTGCACCCCCGTCCTCCTCTCCTCTGTCCTCCTGCACGCCCGTCCTCCTCTCCTCTGTCCTCCTGCTGCTCCTCTGTCCTCCTGCGCCCCCATCCTCCTCTCCTCTGTCCCTCCTGCTGCTCCTCTGTCCTCCTGCACCCCCGTCCTCCTCTCCTCTGTCTTGCTGCACACCCGTCCTCCTCTCCTCTGTCCCTCCAGCTGCTCGTCTTCTCCTCTGTCCCCCTGTTCCTGTCCTCCTGCCCCCCTGTCCTCTTCTCTTCTGCCCCCCTGTTCCTGTCCTTCTCTGCACCCCTGTCCCTGTCCTTCTCTGCTCCCCTGTCCCTGTCCTTCTCTGCTCCCCTGTCCCTGTCCTTCTCTGCTCCCCTGTCCCTGTCCTTCTCTGCCCCCCTGTCCCTGTCCTTCTCTGCCCCCCTGTCCCTGTCCTTCTCTGCTCCCCTGTCCTCTTCTCCTCTGCCCCCTGTCCTCTGCCCCCCTGTCCTCTTCTCCTCTGCCCCCCTGTTCCTGTCCTTCTCTGCCCCCTGTTCCTGTCCTTCTCTGCTCCCCTGTCCTTCTCTGCCCCCCTGTCCTCTTCTCCTCTGTCCCCCTGTCCTCTTCTCCTCTGCACAGTTTCCCTCACCTCTCTGGGTCCATGGGAGGCCGGCTGGATGGAGGAGCCGCCGCCACCACTGCACCAGCACTTGCAGCCATCACGGGACAGGAAGCAGCTGAGCTCCCAGCGGCTTCCTGTCACCGTGAAGCGTGATCGCTCTCAGCGCTCAGCTGGGGCAGTCAGGGGTGAACCTAGCATCTCTGCTGCCTGAGGCGAACTGCAAAACGGCACCCCCCCCACCCGCTAGTAAATTTATATTTATATAGTAGATTTATATTTATCCTGTGTAAATGAGCAAAATAGTGGACATTTTAGTTTACAGAAACAGAAAAAAAGATGTCAGCGCCATCACACGCACATACAAGAACCACACAGAAGAATCCAGAACACGAATCATTAATGGCAATGGCGGCTTGGCACAAGCATTTAGACACATAATGACGACTGTCAGAGCTGTGGTCCTGTAGGCAGACACTGTCCTGCGTCCTTCTAGCTCAGGAGGCAGCACTGATTGCCAACCTCTGGCACATGCCTGCAAAACTCTGGACCGCTGCCTGGCACTGAATATTCAGACATGTCACCATGCACCACAGTCCACACACCACAGATAACGACCTGCCGTCTGAACATCAACAAGCCGCCACTGCACTAAGTTGGTAAAATGGCGCTTCTCCTCCATCCAACAGACCACACTTACTCCCAAATTGCTTAGCCAATCACAAGCGCCACACAAGGGGCTGTCTTTACTAAATTAATAACAGGGTCCTTCCTATTGGGTTGAGCAAAGGATGTGGGAGCAAGATGGGGGAAGAGCACCACCGACCAACCGCTGCTCAGGAGAAACATGGCTGGATGCCTGAATGTACCGAGGGGCGGCACTGGACATGGTGTGTAAGGGTGGTTTCACATTTGCGTTCAGAACGCAAGTGTAACAGAATGCAGCCAAACGCATGCGCACTGCGTTACTATGTTTAACATGGGAACGGTTCCGTTTGGATGCACATAATTTATACGCCCTCCTCCGCCCTCCAAATGCAACATATTGCATTTTTTGTGCGTTCACAGGCGCTTGTTTTATCAGCAAGTGCCTGCAAGCGCACAAACAATGCATGGATCTCAATGGATCCGCAGTGTCCTCCGCATGGCGGCGCAGGAGAACGCTGCGGATCACACTGAAATTTCGTCGGCAGCGGCCAGGAGGAGGAGGATCTCCGCCTCCCGGCCGCCGTCTAGATCGCTGATTGGCTGGCCGGGCACCATACTGATGTGAACGCATGCGGAGAATCTCCGCTGCATTCACATCAGTATGGCAGCGTTTGTCCTGCGTTTGCATGCCCTGCGCATGCAGACACAAACGCAAATCTGAAACCAGCCTAAGTTATGTCCAATCAGTCCTGCAGCAGAGGGACAATGCATCCTGCATCATAGAAATCATGGAGCCCCAGAGCAGAAGTTCTAATTGGGCACCCCCAAAACAACAATATTTGTCTGGGTCACATAGGTACATCTCTCACAACATGTCAGCCTTTACAAAGTAATTTTCCTCCTACTGAAGCCCCTAGATTCCCCTTTCATTGCCAACAAAAGTGCCCCACAAACACTGTATGATCCTCCACAGTGCATTCCTCCACACGCACAGTATGGATGAACCTACTGTACCTCCTTCAACTACCCCAGTACAGTATGATCCCCAACTATGACCCCCGCCCAGCTCTCCATGTAGTAAAATGGACCTATGTACAGTATAATGGTCCCCAGCACAGCCCTCAAATAGCCCTTCATAAAGTATAAAGTCTCCCTCGTAGCCCTCAAAGTATTATCATGCCTCTCACAGAGCCCTCCAAATATTATAATGGCTTCCATATAGTATAATTTGCTCCATATAATATAATACACCCCCATAGTATTCCACATAGTATACCGCATTCCTCCATATGTTATGCACCCCCATAGTCTTCTATAAAATAGAATGCACACCCACAGTCCTCAATATAGAAAACCGCACCCCCACAGTCCTCCATATAGTATATTGCACCCCATAGTCCTCTAAATAGCATATTGCACCGCCACAGACCTTCATAGAGAACAATTCACCCCCACAGTACTCGATATAAAATAATGCACTCCCACACTCCTCCATGTAGTATAATGCACCCCACAGTCCTCCATATAGAATAATGCATCCCCACAGTCCTCAATATAGATTAATGCACCCCCAGAGTCCTCCAAATAGTATAATGCACCCCACAGTCATTCATATAGCATATTGTACCTACACAGTCCACCATATAGAATAATGAACCCCCACAGTCCTCCATATAGCATGCAAGCCCATATATCATACTGCACCCCCATAGCTCTCTTCTTACAGCATATTGGACCCACATAGTCATCCATATAGTATAATGCACCCTCATAGTCCTCCATATAGTATCATGCATTCCCTATAGCCTTCCTTATAGTATAATGCACCCCCATAGTCTTCCATATAATATAATGGGCCACAATAGTTCTCCATATAGTATATTGCATCCCCATTGTCCTCCTATATTATAGTATATTATACATTACATAGTTTCCCATCAATGTACTCACTAAAAAAAAACTATTAAAAAAATAAAAAGTAAATACCTCTTCCACTCAGCATCTCCTCTGCCGCTCTGCATGACTCGGCACAGCGACGCTAAGTGATGACATCATTGTTCCCCGCCGTGCTGAGCTGCAGAGGGGTGGACAGCGGCGACCGGGACTCAGGAGAATACTGCCGCCAGAGGCGGCCGGGACTATAGGAGTGGCATGTTCGCGGGGCCACCACTGGTACACACATGGCTCCGCTCTGTACACCTTGTACACACGTGGCTCCGCTCTGTACACCTCGTACACACGTGGCTCCGCTCTGTACACCTCGTACACATATGGCTCCACTCCATACACCTAGTACATATGTGGCTCTGCTTCGTACACACGCGGCTCCGCTTTGTACACACTGGGCTCCACTGCGAACGCCTTGCACACACGGCTCTGCTCCGTACGCCTCGTACACACATGGTTCCGCTCCGTACACCTCGTACACATACAGCTCTGCTCTGTACACCTCGTACAAGCGCAGCTCCGCTCTGTACACCTCGTACACACTCGGCTCCGCTCCGTACACCTCGTACACACTCGGCTCCACTCCGTACACACTGGACTCCACTCCGTACACCTAGTACACACATGGTTCCGCTCCGTACACCTCGTACACATACAGCTCTGCTCCGTACACCTTGTACACACTGCACACTGGTCTCCGCTCCGTACACCTCGTACACATACAGCTCCGCTCTGTACACCTCGTACACACTCGGCTCCGCTCCGTACACCTCGTACACACTCGGCTCCGCTCCGTACACCTCGTACACACTCGGCTCCGCTCCGTACACCTCGTACACACTCGGCTCCGCTCCGTACACCTCGTACACACTCGGCTCCGCTCCGTACACCTCGTACACACTCGGCTCCGCTCCGTACACCTCGTACACACTCGGCTCCGCTCCGTACACCTCGTACACACTCGGCTCCTCTCCGCATACCACGTACACTCTCAGCTCGTCTCCGTACACCTCGTACAAGCGCAGCTCCACTCCGTACACCTCGTACACACTCGGCTCCGCTCCGTACACCTCGTACACTCTCAGCTCCGTAACGTACACACGTGGCTTCACTCCATACACCTCGTACACACTCTGCTTCACTCCATACACACACGGCTCCACTACGTACACCTCGTACACACTCGGCTCTGCTCCGTACACCTCGTACACACATGGCTCTGCTCCGTACACCTCGTACACACTCGGCTCTGCTCGGTACACCTCGTACACACATGGCTCCGCTCTGTACACCTCGTACACACACGGCTCTGCTCCGTACACCTTGTACACACTCGGCTCCGCTCTGTACACCTCGTACACACACGGCTCCGCTCCGTACACCTCATACACACACGGCTCCACTCTGCACAACTCATACATACACAGCTCCACTCCATACACCTCGTACACACTCGGCTCTGCTCCATACACCTCATACACACTCGGCTCTGCTCCATACACCTCGTACACACATGGCTCCGCTCTGTACACCTTGTAAACACTCGGCTCTGCTCCATACGCCTCGTACACACTCGGCTCTGCTCCGTACACCTCGTACACACATGGCTCTGCTCCGTACACCTCGTACACACTCGGCTCTGCTCGGTACACCTCGTACACACATGGCTCCGCTCTGTACACCTCGTACACACACGGCTCTGTTCCGTACACCTTGTACACACTCGGCTCCGCTCTGTACACCTCGTACACACACGGCTCCGCTCCGTACACCTCATACACACACGGCTCCACTCTGCACAACTCATACATACACAGCTCCACTCCATACACCTCGTACACACTCGGCTCTGCTCCATACACCTCATACACACTCGGCTCTGCTCCATACACCTTGTACACACATGGCTCCGCTCTGTACACCTTGTAAACACTCGGCTCTGCTCCATACGCCTCGTACACACTCGGCTCTGCTCTGTACACCTCGCACACACTCGGCTCTGCTCCATACACCTCATACACACTCGGCTCCGCTCCGTACACCTCATACACACTCGGCTCCGCTCTGCACAACTCATACATACACAGCCCCACTCCATACACCTCATACACAGGCACCTCCACTCTGTACACCTCGTACACTCAGCTCCACTCCATATACCTCATACATACACAGCTCTGCTACATTCATTTACACTGTAAATCCCTCAGCCCCACACATGAACTTCACCTCATCCAGCACCATGGTGGGAGTCCTGGCTGCATACTGAGGAGATGATCATGTGACCCCCGTGACTCCTCCCCTCCTTTGACATCATCACAGGTCCTGTCAATGCGGGGCACTGTGAAGCATGCAGCCGGCTCATGTAGCCGGCTCACACTGCTGGCGGGGGCGGTTTGGAGACCGCAGGCGCTGCAGCAGGAGTCTGCTGAGCCTGGGGCAGACACCCTGCCAGCAGCCCCAGTACGCCAAACCTGGTCGCAGCGTCGGCGGCCAGGACTATAGGAGCGGGAACGGCATCAGCAGGGGGGCAGCACTACCACCTGTGGTCCACAGGGGGGAGATCATCCACAGGGGGGAGCCCACAGGGGGGAGATCGGAGGGCAGGGGGCACATCGGCGGCCCGGGGCAGAGCGGAGGGCCAGGGAACGACGGCGCCCCCTTTGAAGCATGGCAGGCGGCGCCCTGTGCGACCGCACAACTCGCACAGCGGTAGGGCCGGCCCTGTCTCTACCAGCGTCCTGACCTCACCCTTCCTACAGTCTCTGCAGCTCCATGAAGATCCAAAAAAACTAAATCTGACTCTGATCCAGAATAGCTGATCAGCTGCGCACTCAGGAATAAAACACAGTTGGCATTTATTTATTATTCTGGATTTATTTTTATAATATAGAAGATATAATCTTTATTTAATGCATAAAGTGGCGGAACAATTTCTATGTGTTATTGTAAGTATTGCTCTAGTGTCTGGAGTTGGTTGACTATATACCATACCAATCAATGGGGATTCATTTACCGACCTGATAAAAACAATAAAAATGTAAGAATGTAAGACTAAGGGGCCCTTTACACGCCGCTACGACAGGATGGATACAACCCGCTACAGGCTACAAATGTAGCTTGTAGCGTCAATATAGCCCGTAGTAGCGGCGTGTGAAGACGGGACGTGACAGCCGGCAACAGATACATCTGTTTCCGAGCACTGCTCGAAAACAGATGGCTACAAAGCCGATTGTAGCGAGCTGTATCGGCGTGTAAAGAGGCTACAGAAGGGATGTCTGGACACCAGGCAATGTACATGGTATGTAGCTGGGGCGTGACACAGGCTCCGGGTTACCGCGCCCCTTCAGCGATCATTGGAGGAAGCTCCTGCATGACGATTGGTTGTCGCTGCATAGGGCGGCATATTTAAGGAGCTGACCAGTCACACTACACAATTGCTCGAGTGTCATGTATTAAACAGCCTCCTGCGATGCCTGCCCAATCATGATGTTCCTGCTTTGTCCTATCAGCGTACGGACGTCTCGTAATCCACAATTGTGGCATGCCTATGTGTTGTCTCTGCTGCACCAGGTCCGCCCATATTAGCTTGTTGTAGCGGTGTGTAAATGAGGTACGATGAGCTACAGATGGCTACTTGAGACACCCGGCGATGTAGCTAGCTATAGATGTAACGTAGCGTAGCGCACCTTGTGGCGGCGTGTAAAGGTGGTGCGTTTCCCGTTTGTAACCGTTTGGCCGTGCTCGTGCACGTGAAGTAGCGGGTTGTATCCATCCTGTCGTAGCGGCGTGTAAAGGTACCCTAATGGTTAATACGAGGCCGGCTCCAGCTTTATGTGGCAGAGACTCAGCGGTTCTCCCTTCACTGTCACTTTTTCCTCCTTGTCTTGAAAGAACCAAAACTTTTTGACCTTCCTTGTCAAACGAGGGCTTGTATTTTGCATTTTTTTGCTGGATGAGTTGAAATATTAGGATATTTCATTAGTTTGGATAATAACGCACAAGGCGAAATTAAATATGTAATTTTTTTATGATTTCCATTTTGGAAAAAGAAGTAATCTGAACTATATATTTACACATATATATAAGGGCCACGTCTCACACACAGATATCTTTGCAGATATTGTTCACAGATCTCTGGTTGCAGTGAAATCATGGACACATTGTTCCATGTTGTGGCCGTGTACAGATGGAACAATGTGTCCATGATTTCACTGCAACCAGAGAGCTGTGAACAATATCTGCAAAGATATCTGTGTGTGTGACATGGCCCTAAGATTCACCCATTGGGACACATCTTGTCCTGTCGGGAAACACCACAGTCCTTCACTCTGGATATTATCTACTACACATGGGGGATCACAAGGAAATGGACACCATGTGACTTAAATATGAGTGTCTGAGCAAAGGGGCTGAATACTTATGACCATGTGATATTTCAGTTTTTCTTTTTTAATAAATTTTCAAAAAATTCTACATTTCAGTTTTTTTATCAGTCAAGTTGGGGTGCAGAGTGTACATTAATGAGAAAAAAATGAACTTTTTTGAATTTACCAAATGGCTGCAATGAAAACAAAGAGTGAAAAATTTAAAGGGGGTCTGAATACTTTGAGTACCCACTGTATATATATCTGAATCATGTAGCAATTTCAGATATCCAGTGGCATTGAGGTTTCCATTGATGAAGAATGGCCCCACTATCTTTGTACCCCATATACCACACCATACCATCGATGTTTGTGTTCCAGCAGTCTTGGAGGGATCTCTCCACTGTGGGTTAGTGTCAGACCAATAGCGCTGGTTTTGTTTGGTAACTTCACCATTCACAAAAAAGTTTTCCTCATCCCTCATCTGAAGACAATTGTCTATGCTGTGAAGATACGAGATGTGCAGCATCTGAAACAACGATACTGGAAGCCTGTGCTGCATTTCTTCTGCGGTGTTGCTATCAGTGTGTGAAGAGTGGGAGAAGAGGGTTGCATTGACAATCCAACACAATGGGCAGCACTATGAACACATTTTATAAGTGGTCATAAACTTGTAAATAACTCATGAAAGAATAAAGTTACGTTAAAACCAAGCACACCATTGTTTTTCTTATGAAATTCTCAATAAAGTTTGATGTCTCACATGACCCTCTTCCCGTTGAAAAAAATAAGGTTGGATCCAAAATGGCCGACTTCAAAATGGCCGCCATGGTCACCTCCCCATCAGGAAATGTTTTCCCCCTCTCATATACTAATGTGCCACAAACAGGAAGTTGATATCCCCAACAATTCCCATTTTATTTAGGTGTATCCATATCAATTGTCCAACATATGTTGATTTTTAAATAAATAAAAAATTATTAACAATTATTTTTTTGTGTTAAACATGTATTTATTATCCTCTTTAGGGCACATTCATTCTGCAATCCCTTGGATATTACACGGCAATACCATAGTATTGCAGGGTAGTTCAAAACCTATGGATCTCTTCACAAGTATACAGATATGTCGTACATGGGGACATTCAGTAGGGTTCTGTCTGCTATAACAATGTCATCAGCACTGGAGGTGGGAGGGCAGGGGTAGAAGGGACACCTTCCCCAATTCTAACCTCTTGCATGCCACTGTCATAAATAGTAGTAGCATCTGAGGGGTTAAACAGCTATGATTAGAACTGTCTTTGATTGCAGGGTTTAGAGGCATGAGCTGTTAGTTGAGTTTACTCCATGCAGTGCACACACCCACCATACCTGTACGCTGAACAGGGCCAGCTCCAGATTTTTGTTGGCCCTGGGCGATAGAGTCTCAGTTGGCCCTTTTACACACTGGCTGAATATACAATATATAATATAGAGGCTACAGGCTGTGTCTCTCTTTCCCCTGACAGGGGGCCCCTGTGGGCTATTCCTCTCCCTGCTGACAGGGGCCCCCTGTGCACATCCCCCTCCCCCTGTCAGGGAGCCTCCGTGCACGCTTTCTTTCCCCAAATGCACCCAACGTGGTCTTCTATCTCCTGCTCGCTTCTGACTGTTCTGCTGCAGATCTGTGTCACTATCCCCGGCAGGGACCAGTGACATCACCTGCGGGGAGTCAGATACTTTGCTCACACACCGCACAGCGCAGGATGGAGGAAGTACTGCAAGACCAGGGCAGGTGACACCACCGTCCGACAAGTGTCGCTAACAGTGTCCCTGATGGCGAGTGGGTCCCCCCAGATGTCCATGGCTCCGGCACTTGCCCAGGTGCGTGAAGTAAAATAGAAAAATTCCGCACAGACCGGGTATTCTGGTTTAAAACTCCAATTCTTTATTCATCCATACGAATAAAACACAAGTTCTGGGGTACACAAGCCCCCCTCCCATGCCTTACGCGTTTCGGTTAAAGCACCTTAATCATAGGCATACACAGCAGTGTCTGCACAACACATATATAGGAGACTTTACATGTACACACCCCCTACCATCACCCATGTGCGATCATTTAACAATTATTCCAGAATCAAAGAGTTAACTTTTTCAGAGAGCAGGTCAAAGTTCCAAATATTTTTGCAGGAAAAAACCAAATCTAATATAACCATTATAACATTTACAAGTTGGCATTATATCTCTTACTACTGACTGAGTACTATATTGGGGTGTAAACATCCCAACTTTTTCAACAGAATATACAGTTGACTACCAGGCTATTGTAGCTCTTATGCATAAATTTCTACCTATTTTACATCACGATCAGAAATTATCCTCAATATTGGGGGAAGGTTACAGATGCGTCCCAAAGAGATCCCGCACCTTGGGTAATATTCTATCACCTAGCACTTTCAAGGAAAAGGAGTCCCAACCCACGTGGTTAAAATATACAGGTACATATAAATGCGGAGGTCGTAGATGTACACTATGTAATCACATAGAAATAACTGATACATTCTCCAATGCTATTACTAAACAGCAATTTAGAACAAAAATGTACATAAACTGTAATTCAACCCACGTGGTTTATCTTGCTTCGTGCGAGTCATGTGATAAACATTATGTTGGCTGCACAAGTAGGGCCCTCAAAAAACGCATAGGGGAACATATAACGGCAACCAAACCAGATAATGCAGCCAGTTGTAAAAACCTCTCAGGACTATCACGGCATTTCCTTGAAATACATAGAGGGGATATTAGCGCATTAAAAATCAGGGGAGGTGCCACCTGGTCAAAATGATCCCTTTTGCTAGATTGTTATACCCCCTTCAAACCCTCCCTATATTGCTGAAACATCTCGACATCAGGAGACTCAACTCTCTTTTCACCAGATTTATATGGAGGGGTAAGAAGCCGAGGATTAGTCTGAGTACACTCATGCTACCGGTGGGGGGAGGGGGCCTCAACTTCCCCAATATTCGGGGTTATAATCTAATGTGTTTGACCAGACATATATTGGACTGGATGAGGGGGTCCAGCAGATATTCTGACTTTTCCTTGGAAAGTGAAGTGTGCAGTCCCTGGAGCTTGGTATCAGCACTTCATGCTCCGATCTCGTCGCTACCACCCATTCTGAAATCAGCCATAATTTTTAGAGATACCATAGCCTCTTGGAAGGCAGTCCGGAAAAAATTTGACCTTTCTTGGAGAATTTCCAAACACATAGAATTATGGACCAACCCGGCCTTCCCTCTGGGAAGGGAAAATAAACTGTTCAGAGTGTGGGAGGAAAGAGGAGTGGTGAGACTAAAAGACCTGTTCCATGATACCGAGCCAAGGTGGGCAACATGGGAAGAAATTCAGAACAAATTTGGGTTGCCGGGGTCACACACGCTACAATTCCTGCAGATCCGAGATCATATCATGACTAACCTGACATCCATTAATGCGGAATACATTACCAATGAATGGGACCACCTGCTGTCTTTAGAACCATCCACCAGTAACATCTCTTCCCTGTACGCCAATACAAGAGACAGACTGCTCCCCACGACTAAAGATATGTTGTTTCATAGATGGTCAGAACAACTCCACGACCCAGACATAAAACCCAAACTTCTTTCAGGATGGAAACAATTGAGAGATCATATTGTAGACGAGAGGTGGAGGGACACATTTTTCCGCATCCTCCACAGGGCTATAATGGGCTTCAACCTTAAGGTCACGAAAGTCAGACCGAACAGACTTACACACTGCCCCAAATGCGGTGCCCACAACACCGATATGATCCACGGTCTCTGGTACTGCTCGGCCGTCTTGAAACTCTGGGAGACAGTCACACGACTGGTGAGGGACATAACAGACAAGACTATTCCTCTAGACCTGGTGACATGGATCTTCCATGACACAAGGGGCACGGGCCTGGATAAAGAGGAGTTGGGTATATTTCACATGGCAGCAATGGCGACCAAACGCCTAATTCTGGGAAGATGGATCACGGACTCCCTACCTGGGCAACAAGACATAATAACAATACTGAAAACATTGCTGACATGGGAAAAATTGGAGGCCCAGAAAGATGTGGACAGATTGTCTCTCAGATTCTTCAGACGCTGGAGAAAATTTATTTCTACCCAGCTGTCCCCGGAAGAAATCAGACAGATCATGTCTCCATTCTCCCATTCTTCCTGGTACAATATGGAAGATCTGAAGGATACACTAGGTAACCTGAAAATATGAGATAGAGGGGGAGGGGATCTGAGGAGATTCCGAGAAGGTACGACAGGTTGCCCAGTTGGTCTCTACAGCAGCGTCAATATCACTAGATGGCTAATTAAAAATTAAAAATTAAAACCCTAAATCTTCCAATGGTCCATCCCATGGCATCCCAAATGCTTTAACGACCCAACCTAGTAGCTTCATAGATTTCAATGGCAGGAGGGGGAGGGGAGGGAGGGGGGGTAAAGAAGTTTTGTTTATTTGTTTATCTATATCATGCTGTAATATAGTCCAGCTTTAAAGTTCTGGATGTTTAATGTTAATGTTTGTACATGTTCGAATGACGTCATAACGTGGAAGGCTAAATGTTTTGACCTTATGACTTGTTGTACAACAACCTCAAAACTTGAATAAAAATTATATGTTAAAAAAAAAAAAAATCAGGGGATTCGAACGTGTGATGCGACCAAAAAGGGGCGGGGACTGGGAGCGCATATTGCTTTGTCGCGAAGCCCACTGGATATTGTCATTGAATGTACGGTATCCGGAGGGATTAAATTATCGTACGGACATATCCCACTTCTATTAAATTCATCATATACTGTGACATAAGTAGATATGGACCCTGGATATGACTTAAAAACGTCAAAATGAAAACTGACTCTTATACTCACTTTGCTCCAGCACTGACTGCTCCTCTTATTTCCAGTGCCGCTGATTAGGCTCATGAACCTGACAGCGGCCCGGGGATGGGGAGGGCAGCTACGATTGGGGCAAGCGAGTATAATGTGATAGGCTGTCCATTTGTTATTTAATATTTGAATAAACAACCCCTACCCCGCCCCAAAAACTTTATTATATCTTTTGTATTTTAGGTAGATTTATTCAGACATCACCTATAAGAATAATGACTGATGGGAATAATGGATAAGGAGTGTGAAAATACCCATGCAGAACATTGTGAGATTTGAAAACCATAGCTATCTCTCATATTTACATTCATATACAGTCATGTTCAATCATTTATAGTTATATGAATATTACTGTATAACTATGCTCTATCTTATATGTACTAGCAAACTAATATATGATCTGTTAAATACTGGTCTGGTCGACTATTGTTTGTAATTACTCTGACTGAGTAGAGTAAGATATATGTATATTTAATTATGGATCTAAAGGAAGGTTCTGTAAAAACGAACCTGGTAGAATATAGTACTCAGTCAGTAGTAAGAGATATAATGCCAACTTGTAAATGTTATAATGGTTATATTAGATTTGGCTTTTTCCTGCAAAAATATTTGGAACTTTGACCTGCTCTCTGAAAAAGTTAACTCTTTGATTCTGGAATAATTGTTAAATGATTGCACATGGGTGATGGTAGGGGGTGTGTACATGTAAAGTCTCCTATATATGTGTTGTGCAGACACTGCTGTGTATGCCTATGATTAAGGTGCTTTAACCGAAACGCGTAAGGCGTGGGAGGGGGGCTTGTGTACCCCAGAACTTGTGTTTTATTCGTATGGATGAATAAAGAATTGGAGTTTTAAACCAGAATACCGGTCTGTGCGGAATTTTTCTATTTTACTTCACGGCAAATCTGGATACCAGCTTGGATTCCAGCACAAACAGCCTAGGAAGGCCATGGTGAGCTATACACTTTGAAACTTTATTACTTGCCCAGGTGCGCCCGATGCTGGCACCAGCTCTGACGCTGAATATCACTAATGGAATTCTGGTCTTAGTGGAACCCCCAGATGCAGTGGACGCCTACTCTTGCTCAGATTTACAACGTGGTAGTGTGGCACCCCATGGGTTAATGTGCAACAATAACATCACATGGGTTCTCTCCCCACTACACACTGACAAACACTAGCACCTCTGGGCCAAGAGGGGGAGCACCACCTGCTTCCTTATATACTCTTGCTCATGAGGGAGAGCTCAGTTCAGCTCGGAGCAGGGCTGTGAAGAGGACACTTAGAGCAGAGTTAGCTCAGTGTAGACCTAGTAAGGGTCAGAGGAACAGGAGAACTACAGACAGAGAAACACGTCTGGGAGCTGGAGTGACACCTTCACTCGCCCCACAAGAACACACAGAACGGACACCGGATCCGGTACTGTGTCTGGCACCCACAGCACAGTGAATCCAGGAACAGTGGGATCTCTAGATGCCCCCTAGTACCAGAGCAAAGCAACACGGAGGGGTCAGCACAGCACAGAGGACTCAAGTTGCCTAGCCAAGTGGTACCAGCAGAATAGAGAGAGACGTGAGGAATCCCAGCAGCTCAGCTAATAGCAGCAGCCAGGACACACACACAGTGCAGCATAAGGACGCTGACGACCCCGGACAGGGTGGGAAGAGAGCTCGGCACCATTACAGACTCCGTGGACTATAATCTGCAGTAACATCAGCAGTAAAGCTTTGGAAAACAGCAAAACTGTGAGTCTGTGTATTGATTGCGACCTTTGCTCCAGATTCAGCACAGAGAGCTCCCCCCTGCTACAAGCCTGTCAGCTCTGCAGCCTCAGGAGAGAAGGAGAAGTGCACCAGTGTTGACCAAACATGAGTGTGTGTCCTTTAACCCCGTCTCCACCATCTATAACCCCAATAGACTTTAACCCTTACTGCCCCGGGGGATACAGTTCTCCCCACTGGAACTACACCATCTCCGCTGCCATTCCATCACTCCCGGAGGTTCTACAGCACCGGCGGCCCCATCGCTGGCCGCATCAAGTGGGTGGCGTCACGAGTGACAAATCCCCTTGTAAATATTCCCCATCTTATTGTGCGGGCCCAGGGACACGGTCCGGACCGAGCCACCCGTTACTTCCCCGGCACCGACCGGTCCGGTACCGAGTACCCCCGTCCCGTGGGGGCTCCACAACCTGGCGTCACGAACAGGATCTACCCGGTACAAAAGAATTGGACCTCGTGCGCCCAGAAAACGTGTTTAGAACTTTTCCCGCAAAATCTGACCTTAATGGTGGCCAGGGGAGACTAACGCCATGTGCAGAGGAGGCGTTCCCGAAACTCCCATCGTGGGCCGGCCCGGCCCAAGGCGCGAAAAGAAGGGCCCGCCCTGGCTCTCCTTAACTCCGGGAGAGCCAGCTGTCACTCTCAAGGAAGAGCCGCCGCCACCCCTAGACCCTCCTACCAAGAAGCTGGCGCGAACCCAGAAGAAGGAAATCGTCATCAGGAGGGGGCGGACCGAGCAACCGGAAGAGAAGCAGTCGCCATTCAGAGACACGAGGTCGGAAGCGGAGGACGCCGAGAAGAGAGCTGCGCACGAGAGACCACGTGTGATCCCGGAGGGCCCACAAGACGACCCAGTGGAGGAACCCGGCCAGGGAAAGAGCATTAGTGATCGTGCAGAGATGGCTGAAGGCGGCGAGGAGCGTCCCTATCTTCTAGACACCCGGAGGGGTGTATTGCGGCTGCTGCCCCAACGGATGACACGGGCCCAGGAAGAGAACCGGACCCGGATTCAAATAGACATTGACCACCATCAGGACTATGAAGCCCAGGCTAAGCGACCCGGCTGGGTCAGAGAACCGCGCGAGCATGCGGACAGCGTGGCCCGTACGACCTTAAAGTCAAAAGACTTTGTTTAGAATACGAGAAAGTGGATGATGCCTCGACCGCAGAATATTTCGAAATACGAGACGACCTCGAAGAGACTAGCTACACGGACGTGGCTGTAAACATGGATCCTGTGATGATCCTCGAGACTTTACCACTAACGAAAGACGCTATCACTCAGACCCCAGAGAGCTACTTGTTAATTGACGCATTGCAGCACCTGGAAGTGTTTCCCAGAAAAACAGCACCGCAGACGCTGCCTTGGAAACAAGTAAAGAAGGCGTAGAACACGGGTCCTGCAACAGATGAAGATACTGTAAGTGTGAATGTACATTGTTCCTTATTGATCCCCTACCTTACCTGAGTGAATGCTAGCATTCCCCTGTTTGTCTTATATGTTTGAAATGAACATTTAATATCACGGACGATGATGTGATAAGAACTTTCCTTGTAAATAGTTGAGCACCTTTGTGTGCTCCCCTTTGGTTTTAAGACCAGCTGCACATGCAACGTAGTGCATGAGACTTTGCATTTTTGAATCCAGAACTTTGACTGTTTTGAAGCTGCTTTTTGAGACTTTTTGCACTTTTTGAAATAAGAGCTTTTATACTTTTGATACAAAGTAGTATTTATAATGTGTATTTTACAGAAAAGGGTAATGACGTAGATACCCATGCACTTGTTTTATAGTTAAAGTAACGTTATAAGAATCGTGCCTCCCGGAAGGGAAGAAACCAAGAATCCTTAATGTTTACTGTTATATAAAATAAAAATGTTTTCAGGGTAATCCATGACGGGCAGCGCGAGGACGCGCTGATTTAACTGCGTCCAGGAGGCCACAAAGGGAACTGCAGCCAGGCAGGTAGGACATTGTTGCACAACAACACCCTCACAGCCCACACAACCCACGTGTCAGAGAGGTTTACATCCAGCCCTGAGATTAGAAACTATATGAGATCGGAGGGGTGGTGGATTCAGAGGAGTGGGTTGGGCACACCAGAGGTCAGGTGACTGACAGTATATAGTGAGGGGGAGGAGTGAAGGAAGTTAGTAGGCTCAAGGTGCCGAGCTGTAAAAAGTTAAAAACTTACGTTTTTTCAAAAAACTCAAAATCTTATCTTTTTATTTCTGAAGTTCTTGGTACACACATTGGCCAATGTCTGTTTGCTCGTCGACTGCGACAAAGTGACTTCAGGTCCGACGAGTCCTACGCTGATATCCCTATCCTCCTTGTCCACCCCCCACTTCTCAGTGGGCAGACTCCATCTCAACCCTAGATCACCTGCAGTCAACAAGGGTGCAAATTGCAGCAGTCGACGAGCAAACAGACATTGGCCAATGTGTGTACCAAGAACTTCAGAAATAAAAAGATAAGATTTTGAGTTTTTTGAAAAAACTTAAGTTTTTAACTTTTTTCTCATATATATATAGCTTATTAGCATATGTACATCATTGGTGGTAACCGAGTGCTGCAGAGTATTTTTTTCTAGTTATTTGATCCAGCAGCCCTGCTGGCACCGGTTCACATTAGTCTGTGAGTGCTATGCAGTTTTTTTTCTGTTTTGTATCTTATGGAGTGGCTGGCTCCATGCTGCAATTTGCACCCTTGTTGACTGCAGGTGATCTAGGGTTGAGATGGAGTCTGCCCACTGAGAGGTGGGGGGTGGACAAGGAGGATAGGGATATCAGCGTAGGACTCGTCGGACCTGAAGTCACTTTGTCGCAGTCGACGAGCAAACAGACATTGGCCAATGTGTGTACCAAGAACTTCAGAAATAAAAAGATAAGATTTTGAGTTTTTTGAAAAAACGTAAGTTTTTAACTTTTTTCTCATATATATATATAGCTTATTAGCATATGTACATCATTGGTGGTAACCGAGTGCTGCAGAGTATTTTTTTCTAGTTATTTGATCCAGCAGCCCTGCTGGCACCGGTTCACATTAGTCTGTGAGTGCTATGCAGTTTTTTTTTCTGTTTTGTATCTTATGGAGTGGCTGACTCCATGCTGCAATTTGCACCCTTGTTGACTGCAGGTGATCTAGGGTTGAGATGGAGTCTGCCCACTGAGAGGTGGGGGGTGGACAAGGAGGATAGGGATATCAGCATAGGACTCGTCGGACCTGAAGTCACTTTGTCGCAGTCAACGAGCAAACAGACATTGGCCAATGTGTGTACCAAGAACTTCAGAAATAAAAAGATAAGATTTTGAGTTTTTTGAAAAAACGTAAGTTTTTAACTTTTTTCTCATATATATATACAGTAGCTTATTAGCATATGTACATCATTGGTGGTAATCGAGTGCTGCAGAGTATTTTTTTCTAGTTATATATATATAAATAAACAGTGCCTTGTGAAAGTATTTGGCCCCCTTGAACTTTTCAACCTTTTGCCACATTTCGGGCTTCAAATACAAAGATATAAATTCTAATTTTTTTGTGAAGAATCAACAACAAGTGGGACACAGTCGTGAAGTGGAACCAAATTTATTGGATATTTTAAATTTTTTAACAAATAAAAAAGTGAAGAGTGGGGCATGCAATATTATTCGGCCCCTTGAGTTAACACTGTGTAGCGCCACCTTTTGCTGCGATTACAGCTGCAGTCGCTTGGGGTATGGCCAACAAGTTTGATTTTGGTTCATCTGACCAGAGCCCCTTATTCCACATGTTTGGTGTCTCCCAGGCGGCTTGTGGCAAACTTCAAACCAGACTTTTTATGGATATCTTTGAGAAATGGCTTCTTCTTGCCCCTCTTCCATAAAGGCCAGATTTGTACAGTGTACAACTGATTGTTGTCCTATGGACAGACTCTCCCACCTCAGCTGTAGATCTCTGCAGTTCATCCAGAGTGATCATGGGCCTTTTGGCTGCATCTCTGAGTCTTCTCCTTGTTCGAGATGAAAGTTTAGAGGGACGCCCGGGTGTTGGTAGATTTGCAGTGGTCTGATACTCCTTCCATTTCAATATGATCGCTTGCACAGGGCTCCTTGAGATGTTTAAAACCTGGGAAATCTTTTTGTATCCAAATCCGGCTTTAAACTTCGCCACAACAGTATCTCGGACCTGCCTGGTGTGTTCCTTGGTCTTCAGGATGCTCTCTGCACTTGAAACAGATCCCTGAGACTATCACAGAGCAGGTGCATTTATAGGGAGACTTGATTACACACAGGTGGATTCTATTTATCATTACCAGTCATTTTTGATCATTCAGAGATCCGCACTGAACTTCTGGAGGGAGTTTGCTGTACTGAAAGTAAAGGGGCCGAATAATATTGCACGCCGCACTGTTCAGTTTTTTATTTATTAAAAAGTTTAATATATCCAATAAATTTCGTTCCAGTTCACGATTGTGTCCCACTTGTTGTTGATTCTTCACAAAAAATTAGAATTTATATCTTTATGTTTGAAGCCTGAAATGTGGCAAAAGGTTGAAAAGTGCAAGGGGGCCAAATACTTTCACAATGCACTGTATATGCACTATATATATATATATACTTATACTGCCAAACTGGTTACAAAGTGGCTTAAAGATAACAAGGTCAATGTTTTGGAGCGGCCATCACAAAGCCCTGATCTCAAACCTATTGAATATGTATGGGCAAAGCTGAAAAGGCTGCGAGTAAGGCGACCTACAAACATAGCTCAGTTACACCAGTTCTGTCAGGAGGAATGGGCCCAAATTCCTACCAACTATTGTGAGAAGCTTGTGGAAGGATATCCAAAATGTTTCACCCAAGTCATACAGTTTAAGAGCAATGGTACCAAATACTAATGAAATGTATGTAAACTTGTGACTTTGCAGAAAGTAATAAAAATGCATTAAAACATCCTCTCTCTCGTTATTCTGGCATTTGGCAAATATTAATAATTATGGTAATCCTAATTGACCTAAAATGGGAAAGTGTTATTCTGATTTCATGTCAGATAGTGAGAAAAACATGTAGATGTGTCTTTTTATATAGTGTATGGAAACTTCTGTTTTCAACTGTGTACACATTTATTTGTAAAATAATTCATTTGGTTCATAAGATTTCCATTTTTATTGTGATGACGGTGATGCCCTGATGATGTCTGGACATTCTAAAAATGGTGAGACATTCTAAGTTTCCATAGAGAGGCTTATGTTTCACTAACATGGTAACAAGACTCATTGTCCACTGTGCCGGGTAACACGAGACAGATTATCTACAGATCATCTCAGTGACAAGCAAACCGGTCCACATGTCTGAAGAAGGAAGATTACGGGAAATCTATGAGAATAGAGAGAGCTGGTGTTTGGTGGAGAAACATCATACCCAGTACTGGTGCCGACCCGAGAGGAAACACTTTCCCCAGCACCTGCAGAGTGTTCTCAGTAAGAATCCCGCACCATCCATGGAGTCTAGAAGCACATGGACCAATATAACACCAAGGCACAGGGAGAAAAGGCATTTTACCAATGCCGGTAAGTAGATGTTACAGCTAGAGTCTGCTAATATTCATGGTACATGGTGTTCGCCTTATGGCAACATTGCAATGACTGGTGAATATAGTAGGTGGTTGTCTAGGACACAACTGGGAAAGTGGAACAAATGTATAGACTAAGAGATAAAGCCTGCATTATGTAATGAGGCCGATTGTTCTGTTACCCACCCCCATGCAGTTTCTACAGCCAATGGGATAACCAAAAAACACAGGTCTCGGAGATAACAGCTGCCTTTACTTCAGCAGGAACAGGGAAATTCAACATGGAGTAAATGTCTCACAGTCTCACGTGGGTAGACCATGACAAATACAGTTTGGAGTTGAATACTGACATGCATTTGGGGTTCTGGAGCTGAAAGAGCACAGATTGTTTAGATGTAGTTTTTGTACGCTGTTATTGGAAGTTTCAGAGTTTTTTGTAGTAGTTTACACTGGAAGGTTAGATATAACAAGAGGGTTGTACAGACCTGGGAATCCTGGGGTAATTTAACAGCTAGTCACAGCACGTGCAAAAGTACTTGGGAGATAAATGTAGAAGGTTATGGTGGGACAGAAGACGCTCAAACTTTCCCAACATGCGAGCAGTAGGTTCTTCTTTACCCTCAGTATGCCCTACTGTTTAAAAAGCACGCATGAATGCGGACAGCGAGGATCCAGGGTAGAAAGTCTTTAGCATCTGTGGAAGTCAGGGAAGGATGAATTTCCAGATCTTGGGTCTGGAAGTGGTGAGGAGACCCCTCACATGTGATATCCTCCCTGTTTCATCTTGTCCAGACTTGGGAAATTCCAGCCCTTTCTGTCTAGACAGAAGCTAGAAGCAGCTCCACCAATTGAGCCCTGTGACTGAGTCACCAGCCAATAAGACAACACCCAATTTACATTTCAGATCCTTACAAATCAAAGTGATATAAACCATACATTTGTTACCAGCAGATGGTGCTGGAACATAACATATGAGAAATACATGAGAAATGCATGAGAAATACATTAAGTATAAATGGATTTAACTAAAAGTGCATATCTACAACTCACTAAGAAGGGTAGCTAGAGAGTGAGCTATAGCGTGTAGGGCTACTCACTGTCCAGGGGTACTTAAAGGGACAGACTGGGCCACTACAATTACATATAAGGCCCTACTGTAGAACATGTGGCCAACTTTTTGACGGATCAGTATGGGTCTCAGGACCAGAACTCCACTGATCTGCAGCACATGTTGTGGGCTCCTCAATCAGGAGTATGAGCGTTAGTCCATCTGCAGCCAAATACCTTTCATTTAAAAGAAATTACTGTATAAATAAATAATAGGTAAAGAAGCATTCTCAGTTATAGCTATACATTTCCTTCCTTCATTATAGAAAGTTGGGTTATGTGACCATCATTCTGTACTTGTGCTGACATCATCACCTATTAAAATCCCTCCAAGCAACTCTAAGTCTACTACTCTCCCATCCATCTCCTCCCTCTGTATCGCTCTATATCCTCTGGAGCAGCTAATGATATAGATGATTTAAGAAATTGCTTAAACAGTTTGTGGACCTCAGAATCAATGTGAAACATGTAACAGTTTATTCAAACCACCCAAAGGGTAAAGGCCCTCCAAAACTAGAGATTACTTCATAAAAAGATTCAATAGGAGTAAGGCCAAATCAATTGCAATATCATTTATTAAAAATAACAACAAAACACTGTGTAAAATGACAATGTCAAATGGTACGCAGTAGGAAGACCACATGAAACAATTAAGACCATAACCAGCTTAATCATCAGGTATACCAAACCACAAGTGGAGTTACAAATAATAAATGCCCCAAAACTGGGTACATCAGTATACCAAGGTAAGGAGTCAGTATAAGTTACAATCATGGGTCCATATTACCTTACTGCGACCGCCCCCTGACGCGTTTCGCACCAGCTTCTTCACAAGGAGGGTGGTCGTACTAAGGGAGAGCCGACTTTATATAGTGTGTTCTATTACCCAGCGTGCCCTGTGACTCCCGGTCCGAAAACCGGAAGTCGCGGTGATCCGCACGTCACATCCGTCCCCGCAATGCATAATGGGTTGCCAGGTAACCAGTGGCGTCATACCAAGGCGCCCCGGCCCGGTTACCTGGCAACCCATTATGCATTGCGGGGACGGATGTGACGTGCGGATCACCGCGACTTCCGGTTTTCGGACCGGGAGTCACAGGGCACGCTGGGTAATAGAACACACTATATAAAGTCGGCTCTCCCTTAGTACGACCACCCTCCTTGTGAAGAAGCTGGTGCGAAACGCGTCAGGGGGCGGTCGCAGTAAGGTAATATGGACCCATGATTGTAACTTATACTGACTCCTTACCTTGGTATACTGATGTACCCAGTTTTGGGGCATTTATTATTTGTAACTCCACTTGTGGTTTGGTATACCTGATGAATAAGCTGGTTATGGTCTTAATTGTTTCATGTGGTCTTCCTACTGCGTACCATTTGACATTGTCATTTTACACAGTGTTTTGTTGTTATTTTTAATAAATGATATTGCAATTGATTTGTCCTTACTCCTATTGAATCTTTTTATGAAGTAGAAACATGTAACAGTCAGTTGGTCACAATAGCATAGCTTCCAACCGTCCTGGTTTCAGCAGGACTGAGTCCCCGCTGTCCTGGCAGTCAAGGCTTTGTATCGACTTCCTCTTACCTCTCCTTGGTGACTCGGTAGCTCCTCCTCTTCCTAGGGGTCGGGACTGGCATGTGTATAAATTAAATAAACATTTCTCTTCTCTGCTCTCCCCATGATTTGAACTTCTTGTCCATAGGCAGCAGCTTTACCATTGAGCCAGACTTAGAGAGTTAGGAGGATTTGGTGTACGTCTTGACCAGTAGTGCAGACAGAGAACCTAGCAGATTATACAGGTACATAGAGATACACTGTATGTAAAGATGTATCTCTACGTACTTGTATTCTAGAACTGAAGAAAAATTCAGATTTTTATCTTCCTATAAAACTGCTAAAAATAATAAGAAACAATTACCTGGCATTGTGTGTCAATACTACTACTGTATTAGTATTGCACTGTGAGGAATACATGGACACATTGTGGCATTATTGCTGGCACTGTATGGCACCACTATTAGAGCAGGAAACATCCTTTATTTGGACTCTTTTGCACAACATGGAGCAATACAGCTGTACATTCGGTTGTGCAATGATTGGCTGAAATGTGTGTAAATCACCAGGGCATGGTACTATTATTGTGCACCATTTACAGTCTAGTATATATATTATATATAATACCTGCTAATTGATTACATATTTATTTTTCAGGTGCTGGACATTTGGTTTAAACTTCTGAATGTGAAATATTAAAAAATGGCCACTGCCACCAGCAATTTACAGAATGGAAAGATATATATATAGGTATTATATGACACTATACTATCTCCGCCGCAAAATAAATGCTATTTGATGTCTACATTTTGCTTCTCTTCATTGATATCTAATTTATGTGTGCGACACTCATTATAGAGAACCTGTCACCCGGTCAGAAGTGGATAGTTTTTACTCGCCTGAATGTTACATGTTTTTTGTTTTCTTTAAGTCCATCATAGATATGGTCAGTGGTGTCACTTGAAGCACATGGGCCCCGATGAAAAAGCTCCAACAGGGCCCCAAATTATTTCAAATCTTTAATAGCATTAGTATTTTTCTATAGGCAGTGAGGTATGACCGGCATGAGAGCCCATGGCCGGTATACATCACATGGGACTTGAGCCGTGCACACAGGGTTAACGGGATTTGCACCTGTGTATGAATGAATGAGTGCTTTACTAGACCTGAATGGTGCACAGAGGGTTAACTGCACCCAGGTCTGTGTGTGTGAGTGAGATGTGCTGATTGACTCACTGTGTTGCAGGTGTGGGTGTGGCAGCTAGGATATCAAGCTGCCTGGTGCTGTGGTTGAGGGAGACCAGACATATCCTCTAAGATGTGAGGCAGGGGGGTCCCGTCCCTCTGGGGGATGAGTAGGGGAGCCTGCCTCTCCATGCAGGAGACCCCTGTCCCTCTGAGCCATATGAAGCCTGTGGCCAAACCGGGAGGTTAGTAGAGCACCTGAGTGTATGGGGGCCCTGGCTGAAATTGAAGGGGGCTCACTCTGAACATGTTGGTGAGGCTGCCGTCCGGGTTCTCTGCCTGTGTTTGTGGGGCTTGGAGGGATCTGGGCATCATGGGCAGGGTGAAGAGACCTTGGAGGATGCTTTGACTACTCAAGAGCTCAGGTGGCTCGGAAACTGGTCTGGGCCTGAGAAGGCTGTAGTCCATGCTGAACTGTTTGTGTGTGAGTGGGCCCTATGATGAGTTGAGGCCCACGGAGGCCAGGCGGCCGTAACCACCATTGGGACCGACTGTCAGGTCGTGAGGGTCCTGTTGACCTCGTATGAGGTGTGTGGAGGCTGTATGCAGTGTAGCAGCCTGTATGAAACTGGGATGGCCTCTGTAAGCCATATGGGCACTGTGAGGGGCTGGAGTCCATGTGTGTGTGCCATGTGAGAGACTAAAGATGTCTCGAGGGCACAGTGGACTGTATGCTGAGTTGCATGTGAGAGACTGGAGATGTCTCGAATGCCAGGTGGGCATAACCGCCATTAGAACCAGACTGGGTCTGTAAGGGTCGTTTAGGGACGCCTTAAGGTTCTGGGGATCATGTAAAGTATAAATGATGTCAGGCGGGCATAACTGCCATTAGAATCAGACTGGGTCTGTAAGGGTCTGTGAGGGACGCCTTAATGTTCTCTTGAGCATATGTAATGTAAATAATGCCAGGCAGGCACAGCCGCCATTAGAATAGACGGTGATGTTGATATGTTCTGTTGATTATGTATAATGTACGTGTAAGAAGTGTGGCACCCCTGCGGGGGATTGCCACAGGACCCACCGATGCAGGGAGGGATGTACACCTTGGCACACCCAACACATTACACCTTCCACCCCAGACCTGGAGGGGGAGCCCCACTGGCTGTCCTTAAGCCAGATCCCTATAAAGATCCAGGCCTGAGGGGAGGAGTCAGTTAGTTCCAGAGAGACTGTAGAGGAGAGAGCAGTTAGTGAAGGAGCTCGTTGCTGGGACCAAGCCAGTCCCAGAACCAGGAAACCTGACCCAGCTGTGCAGAGCCCTAGGGAGAGGGACGGAGGCCAGTGGAAGAAGTAGGAAAAAGGAAGAAGGGAACAGATCTGAGAACCCTTTAGCCACCCGGACACCGGAGTCCGACAATACTATTCATCTACAGTGTGGCAGCAAAAGCCCGGACAGACCAGGAGGATCTATTCCCCCTGAAGTAAAGAATAGAAGACTCCAAACCTGACCAAGCATAGGACCAGGGACCTGAGCAGAGAATAGGAATCCCACAGAAAGGTCCTCATTGTCGGTTGTGGAACAGCACCCTGAGAGGGAGAAAGAGCAGCAGGTCCAGCTACAGGCAGAGCTTACTCCAATCACCGCACACGCTAATAGAGGAGGCCTCACAACTCTCCAAGGTGAACGTCCCAAGCTGTACTAAAACCTGGTTAACCTCCTGGACCGTGCCTGTTACCGGATATCAGTAAAAAGGTACTGAAACGGAGACTATTGTGTGTGTGTGCCTGATTCCCAGCCGCCGCCTGCAGAGTTCACAGCAGAACTGCTACTACTACTCCCCTCATCGACCCCGCTGCCCTGAGGTAAAGCTCCACCTGTTGGGAGCTGTGCTACCAAAACTGCATTCCCATCACCTCAGCAGCCGGCCGCACACGCTGGTAACCCTATTACCAGGTACCACAGGTGGCATCACGATACCATTTTCCCCATCATCATCACCCCCACCCCGCCACTGAGGGTCCAGGGCACGTAACCGGGAACCGACCAGCTGTGATCCCCACCGAAGTGACCCCTGTCCTGTTATCCGAGTACCCCTACCCTGTCGACCAGATCAGAAGTAGCTATGGCCAGGCGGCCGTAACCACCATTGGAGCTGTCATTAGTGGTCTTGGTACTCTATGGAGCTGTCGCTAGTGCTCCTGATATTCTATGGAGCTGTGATTAATGTTCCTATTTTATGTATGATCTGTATTGATGTATGAACTGTGGTGTTCTGTTGTTGGTCTCGCTTACGCTACCAAGCGAACCCCCTAGGCATGTACTACCTCACAAGGCCAAAGAGACGTTTGGGGCCCCTAGGCTTCAGGGCCCGGGTGCAATTGCAACCCCTGCACCTGTTGTATTTACACCCTGGATACGGCTTTTTTTTTTATAAAGTGCTAATTTTTATGGTCAGACGCTTTCTCAAAATAAAGGTGAAGTTACTAAAAATAAAAAGTTTCTGACATCATTTCAGTTTAACTAGAAATAGACACTAAAGAGATTTCCATTGATGGAGACTGTTCCATCTACGACTGCAAGGGGCAGAGACCCTGAATGAAGCTCAGCCAGGAATCCATTACAGTGATTTCAGGGTGGACTTCCCCTTTAAACAGCAATTAGTGGTGGAAAGTTTACAAGTTGTAGTTTCCAGACACACAGTTTTCTCACTACACATCTATTTCCACCTGTTTTCCTTGGGAAGCCTTCAGGCTTTGTCCTCACATTTTTTCCCGCTGTTCAGAAAGAACTTTCAGAGTCACATTAAGAAAGAAACGCTGCAAATATTCCGGTGAAGGTTATCACAACAAGGACGGCAGATGGGAACAATGAGATGTTTGTTTTCTTAGTAGACACCCAAGTCACAACAGCTCCAAATAAAAGGAAATCAGGAGGAGGATTACATGTAGGCCCCAGATGGAGGACCGTGTATAGATCTGGGGGGTATACATTGATAATATGGCACCCATGCAGTGGGCTAACTTGAAGCTCATGGGAATCGATGCGAAAGCTCCAACGGGGCTCCCAATAATTGCAAATCTTTAATAGCATTAGTCTTTTTCTATAAGCCAAACTAATTTTTGGGGCATCCTAGGCTCCAGGGCCCGGGTGTGATTGTGACCTCTGCACCTGTTGTAGTTACACCCCTGCACCCATGGAAACATATATATCACAGGTGGGAGATGGGGCATATACATCACAGGATGTGCTGGACCATATAGATTATATGAGGGAGTTGGGGCAAATACAATACAGGAGGGGCTGGGACATATAGATCACAGTAGATGCTGGGTATATACATCACTGGGGAGGCTGAGGGGCATTGACATAACTGAGGGATATAAACATCACTTGAGGGCACAGACATCACTGGGAGGTATATACATCACTGGGGGGCACATTCAGCACTAAGCGGCACAGATAGCACTGGGGGTATATACATCTCTGGTAGGGCACGAGAGGACCCTGCCCATGAGAGCTCACAACCTACAAGGGATGGCTGAGGATACAGTAGGTGAGGAGAGAGGACCCTGTCCATGAAGGCTCAGTCTACAAGGGATGGGTGAGGATACTGTAGGTGACGAGAGTGGACCTTGCCCAAGAGGGATCAAAGTCTACAAGGGATGGGTGAGGATACAGCGGGGAGGGTAGAGGACCCTGCTCATGGGGGCTCACAGCCTACAGGGGATGGGTGAGGATACAGTGAGGAAGGAGAGAGGACCCTGCCTATGAGGGTTCACAGTCTACAAGGGATGGGTAAGTATACAGCAGGGAATGGTAGGGTTGGTCGTGTGGCGGTATAGAGGACTGAGGATCACTGCAGGTTGTAGGCTTGTTGAAAGAGGTGGGTCTTCAAGTTCCTTTTGAAGGTTTCCACTGTGGGCGAGAGTCTGATGTGTTGTAGCAGAGAGTTCCAGAGTATGGGGGAAGCATGGGAGAAATCTTATATGCGGTTGTGGGAAGAAGAGATAAGAGTGAGAAGAGAAGGAGATCTTGTAAGGATTGGAGGTTACATGCAGGTAAGTACCAGGAGACCTTGTCACAGATGTATGAAGCAGACAGGTTGTGGATGGCTTTGTATGTTGTAGGGTTTTGAACTGGAGTCTTTGGGCAATGGGAAGACAGTGAAGGGATGGGTAGAGTGGAGAGGCTGGGGAATAGCGGGGAGACAGGTCGATTAGTCAGGCAGCAGAGTTTATAATAGATTGGATGGGTGTGAGAGTGTTAGGAGGGGAGGCCACAGAACGGACGATTGCAGTAGGTAAGCAGGAGATAATGAGAGCATTTACAAGTGTTTTTGCAGATTCTTGGTTAGGGAATGTACAGATTTGGGAAATAACTTGAAGTTGGAGTTGGCAGGAGGGTGGCAAGGGTTTGGATATGTGGCTAGAAAGAGAGGGCAGAGTCGAGGATCACCCCGAGGCACCGAGCATGCGGGACTGGGGAAAGAAAGCAGCCATTGACTTTGATGGATAGGTCTGGTGGAGGGGTAGAGTGAGATGGGGAAAGATAATGAATTCTGTTTTGTCCATGTTCAGTTTTAGAAATCGAGCAGAAAAGAAAGATGAAATAGTGGACAGACATTGTGGGATTTTGGTCAGTAAGGAGGTGATGTAATGTAATTACATTATTTTTACCATTTCAGCTCACATGGATTGTTTTTTCCTGTTTTTCAGTATATCACATGTTAAAGTGAATGGTGTAATTTAAAACTACAACTCATCAGGCAAAAAAAAGACTGAGAAAAATAAAACAAAATAAGAAGAAAAAACTAAAGTGAAAATATGAACATTGGCTGCAGGGGGGAAGGGGTTAAAAGATTAATGAAATATTGAGTATATAAAGTCGAAACTAAAATTGTTAGAGACAAATAAAATTGATAATATAACTTTATTAAAATTGATAAAATAACTTTATTAAAAAGTTTGTCACATAACTTTATTAGAAAACAGAGCAGACACATACAACCTGATATTACAGAGTAAGTTATATAGTAAGATGGTTAGTGACATTGAAAACTACAACTCTGCCAAAGGAAAAAAAAAAGCCTTAAATGGCGATGTCGCTGAAAAAATAAAAAACGTATGGCTTTTGGAAGAAAACACAAAAATGAAAAATAGCCAGGTCCTGAAAGAATTAAATGAGCATCAATCAACTTGTGTATAGATGATCGGAGCTCGTTTATGAGCAGGAATCATTCACTTTTATGGGACACTGTTAGGTCATTCTTCAGTATGATACTAACATGTAAAATCATTATTGTACCATTTGTAGTTTCCATGTTATCAGCATGGTCAGACTCTGCAGAGAGCTGCTGCTTTAGTCCTATCCCAATTATAAGCAAGAGACGATTAGTCTTGTGCTGTATAAACTGTCATGTAATTATGCACTCCCTCTCAGCAGGTCTCTCCTCCCTCTCAGCAGCTCTCTCCTCCCTCTCAGCAGCTCACTCCTCCCTCCTCTCTCTCAGGAGCTCTCTCCTCCCTTCTACCTTTGCTAACAGTGCAGTGTTATGACTCACCGTAGCCGGGTAGTTCACGTCGCAGGCGTCTTCTTCTCCTTGTCACGGAACCGTGCCTGCTGCTGTGAGGCCCGGTGGTCCAGATCAATAGGGTAATGGCTGAACAGTAGGGGTTAATTGTCTTCGTGACGCCACCTGTGAGAGTTCCGGTGATGTCCACCGGCGCTGCTTGGGCTTCCGGGGGATGGAATGCAGCAAGATGGAACGCTCCCCACAGGCTGAGCGGGAGTCCCCGGGGCCTAGAGCTGCACAAGGTGTTGGGAGGCAGCTTAGTCGGGCTGCTGTTAGATCCAGGAATTAAAGCGCAGACACACCAAAGTCTTTTAGGTACCTTTACTGGGTGGTAGGCAGGTACACTCGGACCGGGTGAGGATGAGGTTAACACTCCTGGAGGTTCACAGCAAGCAATCTTGTAGGCTTCCTTTCTCTGTTCTTTCCTAGTGAGGTCGGGTGGATATGGAATCCTGCCCGGACCGGAGTAAACATTGTGGAACATGCTTCACCTGGTTTAGCTGCACTGAGGGCACTGTTAAAGGGATGATTCAACGTCTATCCTCTTCCCTGGGCTCTCGTTGGTAGGTGCAGCAGGTGAACAGGGGGCTAAACTCCCTGTTAGAAGTGCTGGTTCTCTGTGATGGCTAGGTAGCGCTCACAGCTCGGTTCCAGTAACCGGAAGATGGGGGGGAGAGTCATGGTAACTCTGTTGCCCCTGAGAGGTGCTCTCCTTCTTCCTCTGACCCCAATTACAAGGATCCCTCACTTGCTAGGGTGGCTGGTTGGGCCTAGTGTGTCCCTCATAGGACAGAGGTTACACACAACCTGCAGCTCTTCTAGCATCTGCACACTCTGGAGTTTCTCCCTCCAAGTCCCTATTTATAGGGGAACTGGCTCAAAGTGACCAGTGGAGCTCCCCCTAGAGGCCTGGGGTGAAACAGGTGTGTTCTAAGGTGTTGTTTGGTGTTTGTGAGTGATGCTTGCTGTTACTGCTCCATTTGTGCCCCAAGGGTTTCTGCGGTGCCCAACAAGTGCCAGGGTGCCACAGTTAGGTTTCACTTACAGCTCTGTTCAGTTGATATCACTACAGAGCGAGAGAGTTACTGCAGGTCTGCTTTATCTACACTCCATTTGTTTCTGTAAGCAGATATCCTGCTGTGCTGTGACAGTTTCTGTGTTGTAGTTCCTCTTATGATGCTGCACACAGAGAGCAGAGAGGAGAATACAGTTCCCCCACTGATCTCCTGTGCTGTGACATGCATATTCATACATGGGGAGGGAACAGAAGAGAACTAAGTGGATCATTCACTCTGACAGATGGAATGAATCTGTTTATTTGAAATTTACAGAAGATAGGAGGGAAATATAAATAAAAGAAATACATAAACAGAGAGAGTTTAGAGGGAGGAATTAGAAAATGATATCAGTTACATGTGGATTTTTGACCTGACAGTTTCCCTTTAAGGCCGCATTCACATGTCCGTGTCTCTGGTACGTGTGTCGTCCATGTAGCCACATGCCGGAGACACAAACACACATATACATATGTTATTAAATGGTTTTTATTATATGTCTGTATTTCCGTGTCTGCTCCACATGGCAACACGTCCATTTTTGGGGCGGCAGCATGGACACACGGACCCATTCAGATCAAAATGGGTCAATGGGTCAGTGCCAAAATCGTTCCACACATGGATGTCACGGACTGGAGCAACTATTTAACATCTCCACCAATGTTGCCTGTTCCTCTCACTTCCGGGGCCGCTCATTAAGCTCATGAAATAGTCACTGCACTGAATGCTGCAGCGGCCCTGGAAGAGAGAGGGACAGCAGCGCCGTAGACAGGTAGGTATACAAAGACATGATGTCGTGTGCTATCCGGATATCGCACTGACAGCACATAAATGACACACAGACTCACAATATACTTTATATTGTCACTTCAGCACATGTATGGAAAGGTCAAAGAATGCCCGCGTAGTGTGTCTTTGACCTTTTTCCGCACTTGCACATTACAGTACTTTGCTCTAGCTTCAGTAGGGCAGAGAAAAGTGCGTTTTCAGGCGCACAATAGGGGAGACTATGTGCAGGTGACATAGGACAGGTCATCCGCACGAAGCAGAGGAGAAGGACGCGATCACAAGAAGAAAGGAGGAATCGGATCAAGAGCAGTGACACCCATCAGACCAGCTGCCCCATAAGTGAGCATAATAAAACTACAGTTTTGCATTGTACAGATCGACTAGGGAACTCATATACAGTATTCCAGAATGCTGTATATAAGTGCCTACTGGTGGTGGCCGGAGCTTATGCAAAAAAAAAATAGTGACAGGTTCACTTTAAACAAGGATTTAGGCTGCCTTCAGACTTGCAGATGCATCTGCAGCGTTTTGCAGATGCATCTGCAAGCATCTGCATGCAGACCGCGGCCCCTATGTTTATAATGGTGCTCACGTGCGCTCTCATTGCCCGCCATTAGTGATCTGTGCACACGCGGATGCCTGCGTACAGATCACACACTCCCACCCGCACCAGGGACGCAACATCTCGCGTCCATGGTGCGGGCGGGAGTGTGTGATTTGTGCGCAGGCATCCGCGTGCGCACAGATCACTAATGGCGGGCAATGAGAGCGCATGGCGGTCTGCAAGCATCTGCAGACCGCCGTGAGCACCATTATAAACATAGGGGCCGCGGTCTGCATGCAGATGCTTGCAGATGCATCTGCAAAACGCTGCAGATGCATCTGCAAGTCTGAAGCCAGCCTTAGAGGTTGGAGACAATTCATAGGAGAGTATATACTGACACATGCAAGTCCAATCGTTTTATGATGTCCAATTATATCTGAAAGACCTTCAACTGCTTTTCTCGTTTTGGAGGTGGGAGTGAGCCAGGGGGGTGAAGTCCTACTCAATCTGTAAAGTGTGAGCAAATTCCAAATGTACATTAGTGACACAGATTAAAAATTAATGTGCCTATTTTCTGATACTTTCAGACACTAAGCCCCAAACCTATTGCTGGAATGAAGGAGTTGTAGTCTTCTCTAAAGCAATATGCCTACATACAGTTGTGCGCAGTGTCATCAAGAAGTTTAAAGCCCATGGCACTGTGGCTAACCTCCCTAGATGTGGACGGAAAAGAAAAATTGACGAGAGATTTCTTTCTTTCTTTCAATTGTCTTTTTATTGAAAATGAGATAAACATACAATCCAAAGCATTGGACTAATATTAAATCAAATCTGAATCAATAAGTACATGTATACCAAAGCACATTAATCAGGACATAACTTTGCGTAAGTTCAGCTTCAATAATTCAGCGTCCTGCCATTACCTCTTACAAGGTGTCGCTGTAGCTGTCGTCTGAAAATATTAGGCAGTCCATTCAACAGATTAATTAATAGCTGACAGTATAATTATTTATTGCAACAAACAATTAAAAAAAAAAGAACATCAGAGGAAAAAGTAAAAGAAGAAAAAGATAGAAAAAGAGGGGGCGAGAGAAGAGAAAAAGAAAGGGTGGTGGGGTAGAAGGGGAGGGGGGAAAAGGAGCTCTGAGGACTGAATCATCAGGTAATTTAGTTTCATAGTTCCGCTGGGACCATATGAATTAATGTGTCCTGTGAGTAGCCCTGAATTGTATCCACGAGTTCCACAACTCACTGAACACTTTTTGTTTGTTCTCTACTGTGGCTATAGTTTCTGCCACGCGATACAGAGAATCAAGTTTTCCGTGCAACTGTTCTAAGGTAGGAATATCAGTAGATTTCCATAACGTCGTTATTAATAACTTTGCAGCTGTAATGAAGTTTTGCGCTAATAAAGATGCACGTTTATTGTCATGCCAGAGAGGGAAATTTAGCAATGCTTTCTCTGGTGTCAGGCTGGGCACCTTATTCAGCATTTCTTGAATGAATGTTTCCACCTCACTCCAAAATTGGCGGATTTTTGGACATGTCCACCAAATATGTAAATAGTCACCATTGGGATCTTCACATCTCCAGTAACTAGAGGAAGTCCAATTCGCCAGTTATAGGTCTCTTTTGGAGTGATATACCATCGCGTTATAATCTTGAAAGAATTCTCCTGGGCCTTTACGCATTGCGTTGGCCCATGAGATTTTTTATACATATGTTGTAATTGGTCATGTGTGAACCTGTATCCCAGATCTGCTTCCCAGTGGGCAATATAGTGTCTTTTAGGGCAAAACTCTGTTTTGTAAATGGTGGATAATAATTTTTTTGGTCTAGTTACACATGCGCACAGTGTCTGAAAGGGCGTCATGGAACGTAGTAGATCTGCATTTTGGAGATGAGGTTTTAACATTCTCTTTAGATAATTGTATTGGATAAAATTAAGTTTGGAGAGCCCTGGCAGTCTTTGTAGGTCGGTAAGTGTAGGGAGAGTTCCATCGGTTAGTATTTGATCAATGGAGATATTTGACCATCTGCGTGTGGTTCCCGTCCCCTCTGAGGCTTTACCTATAAAGAATGACAGGATATCCGAGAGTTTGAGCAAAGGGGATATGGGCGGGGTTAAGGTATGCATTAGGTTTGTCCATATCCTCAGAGTGGCTTTAGAATGAATGTTATGGAGCGGATCCATTTCCCCAGTCAGGATGCGAGTAAGAAAGACGGATCGGAGGGGTAGAGGGGACAAAGCTTCTTCCTCCTCAATCCATGGCTTGTTATCAGTTCCCTAATTAAGTCTATCGTTCTAGATATAATTGAGGCATGGTAATACTTTTTAATGTCTGGAGCTCCCATCCCTCCCTTAGATTTAGGTAGTGTTAGGGTGCGGTATGATAAACAGGGCTTTTTGTTACGCCAAATATACGTGCAGAACATTGAATTAACTTTGTTTAAATATGTTGTCGGTATTGCTATGGGAAGCATTTGAAACACATAAGTGAACTTGGGGAGGATCAGACTTTTTAATAAGTTCTTCCTTCCCAACCAAGATAATTATCAGATAAGTGCACTTTCTTTGAAAGATTTAAATGGGATTAAGACTAATCTTAATTCCTTACAATTAATTGACTCTTGGAGATATTTAAACCCAATGGTCCGCGACTACACCTTTTATTCCCATCCGCACAAGTCTTATCATAGAATAGATTATATATTTGTTTCTAGAGCGATATTACCAAATGTTAAAGAATCAATGATCGCCCCCAGTGTATACTCTGACCATTCTGCAGTACTTTTGGAGATGACCCTTACAAAAATATATTCTAAAAACAGAACATGGCGTCTTAACGAATCAATATTAGCTAACACTGAAGTCCAGAAACGCATAACCACAGCATTGACACAATACTTTGAACTCAATAACACAAAAGAGATTTGTGTACAAACACTGTGGGAGACACATAAATCGGTGGTCAGGGGAGAACTTATTTCTATATCCTCGCATTATAACAGAAAGAGGCAGCAAGATATTCAAAACCTTTATAATGACATAACTTCGTTAGAATTGGCACACAAAAAAAACCTTGGATCGACAGACATTTGATATGCTTTCTACAAAGCGACAACATCTTAAAGATATCCTTAATCTGAAAACAGCTAAGCTTTATGCCTCTTGGAAGAACAAAATGTATGTGACTCACCGTAGCCGGGTTCTGCACGTCGCAGGCGTCTTCTTCTCCTTGTCACGGAACCGCGCCTGCGGCTTTGGGGCCCGGTGGTCCAGATCAATAAGGGGATGGCTGAACAGTAGGGGTTAATTGTCTTCGTGACGCCACCTGCGGGTGTTCCGGTGATTTCACCGGCGCTGCTAGGCCTCCGGGGGATGTTATGCAGCAAGATGGAATGCTCCCCACAGGACGAGTGGGAGTCCCTGGAGCCAGGAGCTGCTCAAGATGTTGTGAGGCAACTGAGTAAACCTGCTATTAAGTCCAGGAATCAAACGCAGACACATCAAAGTCTTTTAGGTACGTTTACTGGTGGAAAGCAGGTACACTCAGACCGGGATAGTGACGTTGACACTTCTGGAGGTTCACAGCAAGCAGTGTTAGGCTTCCTTCTCTCTGTACTTCTAGTGTGGTCGGGTGGATGTGGAATCCAGCCAGACCGGGTGGTGCGTTCGGAGGAACGTATTTCACCTGGGTAGCAGCACTGAGGGCACTGTAAAAGGGGTTAAGCAGGATCAATACTTTTCCTTGGGCTCTCGTGGGTAGGTGCTTCAGGTGGAACAGGGGGCTAGACTCCCTGTTAGACGTGCTGGTTCTCTGTGGTGGCTGGGTAGCTCTCACAGCTCGGTTCCAGTAACCGGTTGGCAAGGGAAAGAGTTAAGGTAACTCCGGTGTCCTTGAGAGGTGTCTTCTCCTTTCCTCTGACCCCAATTGCAAGGGTCTCTCACTGGGCTGGTGTGCTGGTTCAAGGCCTAGTATGGCTTCAGAACCGGGAATGCACACGTCCTGCAGCTCTTGTAGCGACTGCACACACTCTGGTGTTTCTCCCTCCAAGACTCTATTTATAGGGGGAACTGGCTCACAGTGACCAGTGAAGCTCCCCCTAGAGGCTTGGGGTGAAACCAGATGTTAAAGGTGTAGTGGAGTGTTTGTGAGTGTTGCTTTGCTGTTACAGCTCCATTCATGCCCCAAGGAGTTCTGTGGTGCCCAACAGGTGCCAGGGTGCCACATTTGTACACGGGGACAAGGCCTCAAAACTCATGATCTCCTTAATACGGAAGAGGCAGGCGCGTACGCAGATTCATTCGATTAAGAATAGCCGAGGGGAGAGATCTGACAATTCTGGACACATAGAACAAGCGTTCTTAGATTATTATAAACTTCTCTATGACTTGAGACAGGGTGAGTCTGCGTGCGTAACTGCGAAAAGACAAACTGACATTAAAAACTTCTTGGATGGGTTGCAACTGCCAACACTTACTGACATCCATAAACAACTATTGCACCCTACAAATTGGATGAACTCCAGTCCACCCTGTCGAGGTGTCCCATAGGAAAATCTCTGGGTCCAGATGTATTTTCAGCCTCTTACTACAAAACCTTTTCCTCTCTCCGCCTACCCCACTTACTCAACTTGTGTAATGCTGTGTTGGAGGGGAAGCCGCTCCCTGGTCAGATGCTAGAAGCCAGTATTTCATTAATATACAAAGAGGGAAAGCAGCTACAGACCGATCTCCTTGTTGAACGTCGATCTAAAGTTGCTTTCTAGTATGATAGCACGACGAATTGCGATTTTGCTGCCGGGTCTGATCTCTCTCAACCAGTCTGGATTTGTCGGGGGGAGGGAAGGGATAACATACATAAAATTCTGCACTTGATGCAATATGTGAAACTTCACAATATCCCTTTGGTTCTGCTGGGAACAGACGCGGAGAAAGCCTTTGACAGGGTGGACTGGATCTACTTACAGGAAACTCTGATTAGATTTGGGTTCCCCCGACTTCTGACTAAAGCTATAATGGCAATGTATGCGAATCCTACAGCACGGATTAGGATCAATGAAGCATTGACAGACACATTCACAATTAAAAATGGTACGAGTCAGGGGTGCCCATTATCGCCATTACTTTTTGTACTTACAATGGAACCCCTGTTAAATGCCATACAAACCCATAGGGACATAGAGGGGATCAGACTCAACGAGTCACATTTTAAGACTGCGGCATTCGCAGATGATCTCTTGATTTTGATGTCTGCACCTCTGCGTGGATTCCCGGCTTTAAGGAATCTGCTTGACCAGTTTGGCCACCTTTCCAACTTTAAAGTGAATGTGTCTAAATCTGAAGCACTAGATTTGAACATACCGTCGGAAACACTTTCTAAATTGAAGACTCTATACCCCTTCACGTGGCTTCCCCGTTGCATTACATATTTAGGAGTGAAACTGGGGAGAACGGATAAAGACCTATTCCGATTAAATTTTATACCTCTATTTGAAAATGTAATGGTAACTATAAGGACCTGGAAGGACAATTGTTTATCTTGGATGGGAAGGAAGAACTTATTAAAAAGTCTGATCCTCCCCAAGTTCACTTATATGCTTCAAATGCTTCCCATAGCAATACCGACAACATATTTAAAAAAAGTTTATTCAATGTTCTGCACGTATATTTGGCGTAACAAAAAGCCCCGTTTATCATACCGCACCCTAACACTACCTAAATCTAAGGGAGGGATGGGAGCTCCAGACATTAAAAAATATTACACATAAAAGGGTCCCCTTAATAATAAGTGCTTCACCTAAACACGTTTAAACCTTACTAAATATCGCCACAGAATAAACTATGTTGATATTTATAGTGAATTAGCACATCCAATGTTAATGGCAAAAAAATCACTTTATTGTTTAAAATTAATTCATATTAAAATTGTTTACCATACATAACATGTCCTTTTAGTTGGGAACACAGTCCCTATCATGCACAGAAAATATTAGGGTGGGCTACAGAGAATACAGAATGGCAGTAAAAAACTATCAGGGGAACAACAGAAATTATTCACAGCATTATTACTCTTGTATTGGTCTTGGTCCCTATCTTAATTCAAGACAGACACTCCTATAGACCCAAATGGTCATTAAATAATCCTCCATAAAATACTAGGTAGTTCACAATACCTGATGCCAGAATGATCCTCAACGATAATCACTCCTTGGCCCCCTGCTGCCAAAGTGCTCCTGCCTCACCCCCACCACCGACGTACGTTTCAAAAGTTGGTCTTTTTTCCTCAGGGCGTGCATGGTGCTATGTGGAGGTTTCCTATTTTATATAGTGTCCACTGCCTCATTATGAGTTACACCTGTCAAGACTACTCCCCCTGTCCGTCACAGTCAAGTCTCCCCCTTAAACTCTTTCCAGGTCACTGAGCCTCTGCAAATCCTTCCCCCGTCTCACACATCATTAAGCACAAGTTTTTGCCAGGAGCTGCACTTATTTCCGGGTCAAAAACACAGTCACGTGACAATTTCACGCGTACTGCGTTTCCCGGGCAACACCTGGCATCTTCGCGTCCGTCTCGTTAGTAATCCTGGGTCTACTCAGAGTGCGCACGCGCAAAACGTCACCATGACGTGACCGCGTCACGCATCTCTATGGTGACCCGACCGGACGCTTACCCTTCCGACAAACGTGCTCAGCGCGTGCGATCCAGCGTCTGCCGGAATGCGCACGCGCTATACGTCAGAGCGACGTGACCGCGCTGCGCATCCCCATGGTAACCCGGGCAGGCGCTTCAACATCAGCAAGATGTAATCAACGCCAACATTGCCCGGGTGTCAATACCATGATGTGATACTGCGCTTTAAATGATCTTATGAGACTCACTTGATAATTATAGGAGATGCTGAAGCTACAGGATGCTCATTAGGGAATTTTAGAGTACCACCTTTGGCCACAGTAATTGAATGCAATCTTATAATAAAAATTAATTAAAATACCCATACTTTTGCAATAGGCATTTAAAGTGACAGTGCAAATATTATACAAATACATAAATGCTGTGAGTGTACCACAGTAAAACCAAAGTGACTATTAAGGTACAAAAGTACATAAAGTGCAAAAACTGACCATATTACTAAACAAACTTTAGTGCTACAATACATAATATAATAATAAAGTGCTCTATTACTGTGCATTATCCAAAGAATTAAAACCCATATATATGGTCAGGCAATCCCAATTGGTTAAGATTAATATGTGACCAAAATGGGATGGGAGCTCCAGACATTAAAAAATATTACCATGCCTCAATTATATCTAGAACGATAGACTTAATTAGGGGAACTGATAACAAGCCATGGATTGAGGTGGAAGAAGCTTTGTCCACTCTACCCCTCCGATCCGTCTTTCTTACTCGCATCCTGACTAGGGAAATGGATCCGCTCCATAACATTCATTCTAAAGCCACTCTGAGGATATGGACAAACCTAATGCATACCTTAACCCGCCCATATCCCCTTTGCTCAAACTCTCGGATATCCTGTCATTCTTTATAGGTAAAGCCTCAGAGGGGACGGGAACCACACGCAGATGGTCAAATATCTCCATTGATCAAATACTAACCGATGGAACACTCCCTACACTTACCGACCTACAAAGACTGCCAGGGCTCTGCAAACTTAATTTTATCCAATACAATATCTAAAGAGAATGTTAAAACCTCATCTCCAAAATGCAGATTTACTACGTTCCATGACGCCCTTTGAGACACTGTGCGCATGTGTAACTAGACCTAAAAAATTATTATCCACCATTTACCAAACGTTGCTAACAGCAGAGTGTTGCCCTAAAGAGACTATATTGCCCACTGGGAAGCAGATCTGGGATACAAGTTCACACATGACCAATTACAACATATTTATAAAAAATCTCATGGTCTCCAACCAATGCGTAAAGGCCCAGGAGAATTCTTTCAAGATTATAACGCGTATGGTATATCACTCCAAAACAGACCTATCACTGGCGAATTGGGACTTCCTCTAGTTGCTGGAGATGTGAAGATCCCAGTGGTGACTATTTACATATTTGGTGGACATGTCCAAAAATCCGCCAATTTTGGAGTGAGGTGGAAACATTCATTCAAGAAATGCTGAATAAGGTGCCCAATCTGACACCAGAGATAGCATTGCTACATTTCCCTCCCTGGCATGAAATAAACGTGCATCTTTATTAGCGCAAAATTTCATTGCAGCTGCAAAGTTATTAATAACGACGTTATGGAAATCTACTGATATTCCTACCTTAGAACAGTTGCACGGAAAACTTGATTCTCTGTATCGCGTGGCAGAAACTATAAGCCACAGTAGAGAACAAACAAAAAGTGTTCAGTGAGTTGTGGAACCCGTGGATACAATTCAGGGCAACTCACAGGACACATTAATTCATATGGTCCCAGTGGAAATATGAAACAAAATGACCTGATGATTAGTCCTCAGAGCTCCTTTCCCCCCTCCCCTTCTACCCCACCACCCTTTCTTTTTCTCTTCTCTCGCCCCTCTTTTTCTATCTTTTTCTTCTTTTACTTTTTACTCTGATGTTCTTTTATTTTGACTTGTTTGTTGCAATAAATAATTATATTGTCAGCTATTAATTAATCTGTTGAATGGACTGCCTAATATTTTCAGACGACAGCTACAGCGACACCTTGTAAGAGGTAATGGCAGGACGCTGAATTATTGAAGCTGAACTCACGCACAGTTATGTTCTGATTAATGTGCTTTTGGGTATACATGTACTTATTGATTCAGATTTGATTTAATGTTAGTCCAATGTTTTGGATTGTATGTTTATCTCATTTTCAATAAAAAGACAATTGAAAGAAAGAAAGAAGGTCTTTCAGTTGGACCCCAAAGACTGCATGCATGCCCAGTAGAGGGAAGTGCAAACAGTCCTAAATGTTGGAAAGTTGAAATAAATCTTTAACAAAACCACAGGCCTTAATCAAGGACAACGAAGAACTAGAATAAAAACAAGTCCCAAAAATCATTCTCTTGCAAAATGTTAACTAAGGGATGGGTCACTGTCTCCTGAACCACCAATGCTTTTAGGAAGGTCCAGTGAGATTGTCTTTCGCCATTTTCAGCCATGCCCTGGATGATTGTCGTCGTTGGTCATGGTACTCCCTTCCAGACGGTCTTGGAGGGTCACAGGGGCTATTCTTCTAGGTGGATTCTTCGCCACCAACTACCTCCCAGCACACTGCCATCATTGCCACCACAGAGGAATGGAGGAACTAGGGGATGACCACGTCCTCTAGGACAGACAGGACATGAACCATCAGGTATAACACTGACATGCCCTGTGGGTTTGGGTGCATTCAGCTGGCAAACCAAAAGACACTTTGGCCGCACCTGGTGCCAACTTCTCTACAGGTTGGCCCCCTCCTGCCACTTCTGAAAGTACTCGGCGGTGACAACCTAACATACGCCAACCACAAACCATCCCTTCCTGCTCCACACCTTCATGAAAGTGATCTCATTCCTGACAAAGATGGTATGTAGTCTTTGGTGAAGATTCTCACGCTGCAGAGCGGTTGATGTAGCAACAATGCCATCCCAACATCCCAGCAGCCTCTGTGTACACCCCAGCAGTCTCTATATATACTCCAGCAGCCTCTATACATACCCCAGCAGCCATATATACACCCCAGCTGCCTCTATATACACCCCAGCAGCGTCTATACATACCCCAGCAGCCTCTATATACACTCCAGCAGCCTCTATATACACCCCAGCAGCCTATATATACACCCCAGCAGCGTCTATATATACCCCAGCAGCCTCTGTATACACTCTGAAGCATCTTTATATACACCAGCAGCCTCTGTATACACCCCAGCAACCTCTATGTACACCTCACTGGGGCAGCAGCACACTACTGCACTCTCAGCAAAACAACTAAACAAGCATAACTGGAGAGTGGGTGGGGTGAAGACAGTCTGGGGGCAGGGTGGGAGAGGAGTATCTCTGACTTTAATTTATTATGAATTTATTACCCACCGACAACCGTCCCAGATGATGTGCTGCCTCCTTCTGCCTGTATACAGAGCAAGCTCTGCTCCACCAGCTCCCTCTGCAATAACTGCCGGCCCTGGCTGGCTGCAGCCTGCACCGCTCCTTACATTAACTTCTGAGTCGGTGCTGGGCCCCCCGTCAGTACTGCAGGGGTGGGTGATGATAAGTCTCTGTGCATTCCACACTGTGGACCGCAGGAAGAGGAGTGAGGGGGCAGAGCGGGGACCCTCTTCTATGTTCCACAGTGTTGAACGCACCCAGGCATGGCCAGGAAGCAGGGGGCAGAGTGGGGGCTGGCGTCCGACATTAATTAAGTTTAAGCACCATACCGCTCCGGTAAGAGATAATAATAATACCGGCGTAGGGTGGGCGGTGGTGGGCCTCTTAGTCACACCTGGGCCCTGGAATTTCCCAGGTATGCCGGGTGCTGACTCCTGCCCTGCTTAGGCCCCTGAACCAGTCCTGGGCGATGGATCTGCATGTCGAATCTCAACAAAGGAGACAGGACAAGGTGGTTAATGCCTTTTCGGATAGTTGCTTGGAGGGAGTAGGGGTCCCCACATGGCATTGCCCCAGTCGCATGCCTTTTGGAGGTGGTGAGGGTGATCCACATGGCTGGGAAACAGTGCCTTCTAGGTATTCCTCTTCCTCGGCCTCCTATAATGGTTCCTGGTGGTATTGGGGAATGGGGTCCAGTAACTGCATAACTGGCTGAAGGTGGAATTAAGCCAAACATGCTGCCAGATCATGTCCAGTGTGACATATGGTGCTTCTAGTCTCGGGTGCCTTAGGGTAAATGTCACCTGACTGCTGCGACACGTTCCTCAGGTCCGCATCTTGCACAGGATTGAATCCACACCTCATTGCAGATGAGGCCCAAAGTGGGAAGTGTGGAGGAGCTCCAGGTGACATATGTCTCCATCTCTTCTTCATGATGCCACTCTGGCTCTGGTTCTGTAGGCCTACCTTCTGCCCCTGGGGTGGTTAGGTAGATTACATCTTCTGAGTCCAGTTCAGCCATGCCTTGCAGAGGATCCATCAGCAAAGTACTACAGAATGTAGACAGTGTACCTGTGTGCCACTGGGAATGCACAGGTAAGTTGATGTCCAGGGTAATAGATATAGGAATAGGGACTTGTGGCTGCCCTCCCAATCCATAAAATTTCAGGATTCAAGAATTATTTGAACTCGTATTGTGGTATTTATTTCTACGCATTTTGTGGTACACCCCTTCCTCAAGAATACCACAATAATAGGATGTAATTCTTGAATCTTGGAGCATGAGCGTGGCCACAAGTCCCTATTCCTATATCTATTACCCTGGACTACTACTGGAGGGAGGACTGCTGCAGACCGCGGAAAAAAGCTTGACATTGTAAAGCTGTCACAGGAGTAAAGGGTGGTTGTGACGTCTCACAACCAAAATAGGTGAGCAAATCCACCACTTATTTCTACACCTTCAGCGGACAGATACACACTATTGTGCGCCCCTTTCTTTTCAGTATTTATCACAGGTAAGATGGCGGGGCGACGCTGAGTGAGTTCAGCAGGTTTGGGGGTGTTCATTTGCTTTCCTAAGCGGAATAGGCAATATTTTTTGTGGAAAAAAGTGCCTCTTATAATCCACAATATACAATATCTGGCTGAAATTGTGTAGTCAGGCTCAGATTCATGCTGCCTGCGGTTTGGTTGGCACTAATTGCCTGACAGGATCCCTTTAAGTTTGGCGCCTTTTAAATAAGCCTCCTGCATATCTCCCTATGTTCACACAGAGTTTATTCATTTATTTATTTATCTTATTTTTATTAAAAAATGCACAAACAAAATTTCAATCTGTGAATAGGAGGGATTTAAAGCAATGGACCGGAAAGAAGCGTGATCACTTTTTAAGCTGTGTCCAGCAGACAATTTGGTGCTGTCACACTAAGGCTGCTTTCACATAAGCGTTTTTGCAAATCTGGCAGAACTCTGCTTTTTTTGCAAAATCCGGATGCGTTACACTTGCAGCAGGATTGCCTTCTGCCTAATGCATTCTATATTGGAGTTCTGGACATGTGCGGACACTTGTATCTTCATCCGGATCCAGCACTTGTGGCGAGTCTTAAAATCGCACTTAGCGGCGGTTTCTGTCCGGTGCCTGAAGTGCCGGATTTGCCGGACTGCAATGACAATGTAAGTGTCCGCACATGTCTAGAACTCCAATAGAAAATGCATTAGGCAGAACGCAATCCTGCCGCAAGTGTAACAAATCCGTTTCTTCAAAAGAGGCGGAATTCCACTGAATTTACCAAAAAGGCAGAACAGGCAAGAAGTTCAAAAGGTCAGGTTTGTCTGATCTGCTGGAAGTGAAATAAACTGCAGATGTGAAAGGAGCCTAATTATTAGGAGGAATTCATCTGTTCCCCATCAGGATTCAAGGAGGAAACAGATTCTGGAGCAGGACTGCATCATTGTTGCTTAGGCTGGAAACACACTGTCCGAGTGACATGCGAGTTACTTGCATGAGTCTCAGATCATTTACCTGGCACGACCCCTGCCTCTTTGGACGGGATACTGTCAGTGGCATTTATTTCTATGTAGCTCCACTGCTCCCGTCCAGAGAGGGGGACACCATGAATGAATGATCCCAGACTCGTGTGAGTAACTCTCATGTCACTCGGACTGTGTGTTTCCAGCCTAAATGTGCTAAATCTTTGTGAGACTCACATTCCCTGAGCCTCTACTGTAGTGGCATAACTTGAAGCTCATGGGCCCTGATGTGAAAGCTCCAACGGGGCCCCCAATTATCTTTGACCTCTTCACCCCCAGGCGATTTTCCGTTTTTCATTTTTCCTTTCCCCTCTTCCAAGAGCCATAACGTTTTTCTTTTCCTGTCAATATAGACATATGAGGGCTTGTTTTCTGGGGAATGAATTGCACTTTTGAATAAAATCATTTATTTTACCATGTAATCTATAGGAAAATGGGAATAAATTCCAGCTGCAGTGTAATTGCAATAAAAGTGTGATTACAAGTTCAGTTTTGATTTTTTTATTCATCATGTTCACTATATGGTAAATCTGACATGTCGGTATGATGCCTCGGGTCGGTACGAGCTCATAGATAACAAACATTTATACTTTTACTTTTATCTAAGTGGTAAAAAAAAATCAGAGGTTTTTAACCCGAGAATGCGTGACGTATATGGGGCTCCCAAACAAGCATTGTTATATCAAAATGCCATCACATAACATTATATGAACAGCTGGATATTACCAACAACAACATACTTGAGGAAAACCTAGAGTCTACAAATTAAAACTAAAGTAATTTTGCACAAAATAGGAAATAAAACAATCTGCCGGGTGTAAAAGGCTGAGGTTACACATTCTAGGGTTAAAGACAAAGAAGTGACCTTTTGTCGCCATTTTCCATGATCCGTATCATTCTCATTTATTGGGATCTGGGGCTGTGTGACGGGTTATCTTTTGTGTCATGAGCTGACGTTTCTAATGATGCCATCTTTGGATAGATGTGATGTCTTGATCGCTCATTATTGCATTTTATTGCAATGGTGCGGCGATTAAAAACAAACGTAATTTTGAGTTTTTTTCTGTTATACAGTTCAGCGATCTGGTTAATTGATTTTATATTTTGTTATATCGGGCATTTCATTTATATTTTTAATACTTCTATTTTTCAAGGGGGGCAAAAAAGGAGTGTTTTTTTTCATATTTGTAAAAACATTTTTCTTTATTTCTTTTATTTTACATGGCCCACTAGGTGACCTCGGTGCTGCACAGTGCGATCATTTCTGCTATGTATAGACATGCTTCAGCACCTCTCTATATAGCAGAAATTATCACTTCATGTGCATGCCGGCACTCACCTGCCATCCACAGGAAGTGATTGCAGATAGCTTCTGGGGTCATCACAGGACGCCGGGCTGTCAAAGTAACAGCAGGGTTACTGATACCGACGGGGAATGGAACGATATGCGCCGTGGTGCTCTGGATCGCGCTGTCAGTCACTGACACCATGATTTAAAAACAAAAAAAAGATAATCAAGATTTTCCAAATATGAAAAAAAACCCTGAAAGTTCAAATCACTCCCTTTTTCCCTCATTGAAAATAAAACTATTAAAGAAATTTAAAAAAATACACATATTTGGTATCGGTATGTTCAGAAATGTCCGATATATCAAAATATAAAATCAATTAATGAGATCTGTAACCTGCATAATGGAAATAGAAGTTTTTTGGTCGTGGCAACGTTACAATAAATTGCAAAAACGGGCGATTAAAACATCACATCTACCCAAATATGTTATCATTAGAAACGACAGCTCAAAAAAGGGGCGTGGCCTGCAGCTCCATGTAGGCACGTTTGCTAGGAGCTCAGGTGCTTTGAGACAAAAAAGCGACGGATTTGGTGCCCACACAGACACTAAACCCACCAAAGTTACTGGACCTTAAGAAGAAATCCCCCAAGCCCACACAGGGTGACCCATTTGCGGAATTCCAGCTGCAAATACTGGAGGATCTGACTGCCAACCTCGTCCCTGCATTCCCACAGTCTCAGCGCCATCTTGAAACTGAGGGAGGAAGAGAAGCAGTTAACCCCATCGCCACAGATCCCATAGGTGAACTCCTGTGAGAGCGGAGGTACCTGGAAGGCTGCGGCAGGAGTCCCGAGCACCGGGAGCTGTGAAACAGACCCGGCGCTGACTGGGGACAACACAAGACACAGTACCTGCAACCGCTGCAGCGCCGACGCGGAAAGGTGAAAGAGGACGGAGCTCAGGAGAGTGCCCGGTGAATGAGGAGGCTCCTGTCACGGGTGGCACGGATGACAGGGTAGAGACCACGCGCAGACGATCCCAGCGTTTGGCCAATCAGCCATAATGTTTGAGGACGGTCCGTCTTTCAGGGGCTTTTACCTTCTGTGTAGATAGAGAGAAGGTATGATAAGATCTCCCTATCATGGGGAGACGGCTGGGAAGGTCTTGTGCTCGGTCTGGTTTCTACACCAGTATTCTGGGTCACTAGGACCCAGCAGGTTCTTCCCACCTTTATAAGGAGTTTCATTGCTCTCCCTCTTGTGCCCATAGCTTTAGGGACTCCTTATCCCCCCCCCCGTCGTTGTCCTACGCTGAGTGTCTCTCCGCTCCAGCGTGACAGCTCCAGAGGGTGAGTCTGAGCGGTCCGTTCCGGCGCCAAGCAAAACAGCTCAGAGTAACGGGCACTATATTCAGTGCGGCGGCCGGCGGAGGGATACGCAGGGAGAAAGTAGATTGCGCCAGCTAACCACGCCCCTTATATGACATCACGGCACACTGAAACAAAGCCAGCACATTAGAGGCTAAGTGAGAGACGAAATTGACTATTAAGCTGCAGGAAGCAGCTGTGGATTCACCACTGAACACACACAGAAACTAGACTGTGTGTGTCTTTATACATATATAAATACTACTCTCAAGCATAACCAGCTGAGGATTCAGCTGATCTAAGTTAACTACTCCACTAATAAACTACTAACTAGGAGGAAAACAGTCCCCAAAAGTTAATAATAACCAACACAACCTAAAGAAGCCCCACTCAGCAGAAAGAGATCTACTAGCAAGTGGGACAATTGAGTCCCCAGGGCACCTCAGCTTCGCAGAATCAGGACACAGGACACAACACCAATTTAAGAGACACTTCTTTTAATAAATCTATAGAATTGTTCTGAGATAATTATCCATATCAATTAGATAGGATTGACTACAAGACCTTCTTTAACAGAGGGTCATGCCTTCAAGAATTAAAGGAAATTTATCAGAACAAAAAATGGAATCTAACTACACAAACACTAAGAGCAAAATTCCGGCTCTTGCCTACAGCCCAAACAAAACTACAAAAAACAAAGAAAAACCCAATCAAGATAAAATCTGAAAAGGAGGATTTCTTAGGAGACTTAATGGTCTTCGAACCTACGATCACTAGCGCAAAAAGAAAAGAAATTGGCTCACCATCTCACAATAGAACCAAACAAAATGAGAATGAAGGGAACCAATCACAAATTAGGAGCCCAGTCAGACAAAAAATAAAGGTTACCCAAGAAGAGACAGGTCAGACTTCCAATCCAGATTCTGGTCATCCTCCAGACCGAGACTTCTTCCTTAAACTTTTTTCCTCATTAAGAGTAGAAATTAAAGAACAGTTTTCAGAAGTCAAGACGTCTATTAACACAATTAGCTCTAGGATGGATATAAGTGAAAAAAAAATGGAAGAACTCAAACAAGAAATAGAATTCCAACACACAGAACTAACAAAAGCAAAAAATGAAATCAAAACTTTAAAAGACAGGATAATTGACAGGGAGGATCGTGATCGTAGATCAAACCTGAAAATAAGAGGCATACCGGAATCGGTCAAACCCCAGGAATTGATTACTTACATCAAGTCTCTTATAAAAAAATTATATCCTTCCTTACCAGAAATAGAAACCTCCATTGAAAGAGCACACAGACTACCCAGACCACAACGCCTATGGACGACATTCCACGAGACGTTATAGTCAAATTTACCTTTTACCAGACCAAAGAAAAGATTAATAATTACACCAGACAAAATAACCAATTACCTTCTCCTTGCGAGAAACTCAGGATCTTCTCAGATTTCTCCAAAGATACCATGCAAAAAAAAAGATCTCTGAAACCCATCACAGAAAATTGCAGAAAAACCAGAATATTTACAGATGGGGAAGACCCTCCAACTGCATTTTATTTGTGCACAAACAGAAGAACATCACGATAGAAGACACCGAGACGGGGCTCAAGATACTTAAGAACCTACACATTAATGGTTAAATCACCCCTCAATAATATGAAAGGTCTGAAAATTTAATGCACCTAAGGCCCGAACACGAGCCCAATAAGGAAGTTTTACAACTGTTCACTGAACACTTCCTTCCTAAATGACTTGAATTCAACAGGTTTTGAATTAGTTTTTTCTTTCCTTTCTTTCTCCCTACCTTCCCTTTCTATCCTAACCTATAGGGCTAACATTCCACAACAAATCAATAACTACCTACAGCGATGACCATCAAGTTTATGACTGTAAATGCTAATGGATTAAACTCTCCACAAAAACGTTTCCATGTGTGGAAAGAACTAAACTCGAACCATGTAGATGTAGCGGGAATACAGGAAACCAGGTTTGCAGAAGGAAAGCAACCAAAATTCAGCAATAAAAAATACCCACACATTTTTCTATCGTCAAACGTCAAGAAAAGAGCAGGAGTCGCAATCACCATTAAAGACTCATTAAAATTTGAGGAGATCAATGTCATCAAAGATTGTGAAGGCAGATTTATAGTACTAATTTGTAAACTAAATGATGCAATTTACACACTGGCAAACATTTATGCCCCCAACAATGGCCAAACTACATTTATAAAGCGTTTCTTTAAAATAGTCCAGGAAAACCAGAAAGGCACACTCCTAGTTTTTGGCGACTTTAACGCGGTACCTAACCCTCTTCTAGACTCATCCAATAAATCCAGAAATATTAACACACAGATAGATGGCCTTATCAAAAACGAAGAATTCTTTGACGTGTTTAGATGCCTGCACACATCCTCAATAGAATTCACCCACTACTCAAATGTTCATAAAACTTTCTCAAGAATAGACCTAGTTCTGACAAATATTCATTCGCTACATAAAATTAAATCGATTAACATACTACAAAGAACGTGGTCAGACCACTCACCCATAATATTTGAAACCTCTACCAACCCTCCTTTTAACAACAACTCACCATGGAGAGCAAATTCATACCTATTCTCTCTTCCCCAGTATAAAAAAAGAATACAAGAAGAACTACAAAATTATTTCAAGATAAACGACACCAAAGACATATCCATTACAACTTTGTGGACAGCGCATAAAGCTGTAATAAGAGGCATACTGATCCAACTTAATGCACAACACAGGAAGTCACTTCAAGGCCAAACAAAAAAAATTATCCAAGAAATCAAGTTGCTAGAGGAAGATATCATCACAAGCCCCACGGATGTAAAACATCGGAACTTGTTGAAACTTAGAACTGAACTTAGATCCTTATTAACACACAACTATGACAAAATTGTTAGACTAAATAAATCCAATTTTTACTCGAACATTAATAAGCCAACTAAAACATTTGCAAACCTTTTTAAAATCCACAGATCTAGAACCAACATATATCAAGTTAAAAATAAAGATGGCCAGATTAAAAAGACCCCACTAGAAATATCAAAAACCTTTGCAGAATTTTACTGGAACCTATACAACTTAAAAGATGACACCTCTGAAACTAGACCCTTGCTATCAAACATTAAAAAATTCCTAGATGAAATTACACTCCCATCTATCTCAGACGAAGACTTAAATATCCTCAACAAACCTTATACAGAAAATGAAATCTCACAAACAATAAACTCACTAAGCAAATGTAAATCTCCGGGACCAGATGGGATACAAAATGAATACTACATGAATAATGAAGCTATACTCACACCCTACCTAACGAAATTAATAAACTCTTTAACCGACAAAAAGCATACGATTCCTCAAGAAAAGCTACAAGCCATAATCTCAGTCATTCCTAAGAACAAAGGAGATAAAGATATAGTATCTAACTTCAGACCCATATCTCTGTTAAATACTGATTTAAAAATAATTACAAAAACTATCAGTTCAAGAATACAGCACATTCTACCAAACCTAATTACAGATGATCAAGTAGGATTCACCCAAAATAGAAATTCGACAGACGCTACTAGGAGAATATTAAATTTGATTTCAAATTCAGAAATCACAAACAACCAGTTGGTGCTGGTCTCTGTCGATGCCGAAAAGGCATTCAACAGAGTCCAATGGGACTACCTTTTTGAGGTACTCCAAAAGTTTGGCTTTCAAGGGAATATCTTAAACACAATTAAAGCCCTCTATGTAAACCCATCTGCAAGAATCCTCACCAACAATCACCTCTCCGATCCGATCCGATTGTCAAATGGAACGAGACAAGGTTGCCCTCTTTTTCCATCTCTATTTAATTTGTTCATTGAACCACTAGCACAGAAAATTAGACCAAACCCAGATATAACCGGTATAAACATTAACCAAACTGACTATAAAATATGCTTATTTGCAGATGACATTATTTTAACGCTCACTAATCCAATATCCTCCATTCCCAATCTCTTAGCAACAATGCAAGAATTTGCAAGCATCTCTTGTTATAAATTAAATATTGAAAAAACTCAGGTGTTAAACTTTAATTTGAATGAACAAACAATGAACACTCTACAACAAAATACACCCTTTAATTGGAAAGCTGATAATTTAAATTACCTAGGCATAATCATAACAAAATCAATTAATACTACCTACGAAACGAACCTACAGTCATTATACAAAAAAATTCAGAATGACATCATCCACATCTCCAAAACCGAACTCTCCTGGATAGGGAAAATTGAAGCCTACAAGCTATTCATCCTACCTAAAATACTTTATGTCTTTAGATCGATCCCGCTACATCTTACACAATCCTGGTGCAAGAAATTACAATCTCAGCTCTCTAAATTCATTTGGGGAGGGAAAAAACCAAGAGTCTCTCTAACAACAATTCAAAAGAGCAGAAATAAAGGAGGACTGGCAGTCCCAAACATCTTTGCTTACTACAACTCCATAATGGTTAAACTTAGCCAAAAATGAGTGATAATAGTAACAAACCAAAATGAGTAGAATTAGAAAAAACTAACCGACAAATGGAAGATCTAAGGTGGATTCTCCTTGCTTACCTTTGCGATAAGAACAAAAAGCTACCAAAAGAACCAACACTCAAGGCTACTATTCGTGCATGGAGATCACTAGTAGCAACTACATCAACTACCCAACCAAAGATGCCTCCGAGATGGATCCCAATTAACGCGCTTACAGCTTTCACTACAAATATCAAGACTCAAACATGGATAGACAAGGGGATCAAAACTTTGGCAGATATACTGGACAACGAAAACCATCTACTACCTTTTTCACAGCTTCAACATAAATTTTAATTACCCAAGGAAGAACTACTAAACTGGAACAAGATAAATCTACTTTTTGACAAAATCAACAACAAACTCTATCTACCACACAATGTAACTCAATTAATACGATTCGGACAAACAAAAATATTTTGGACTCTAAGAAACATATATTCGGAGTTCAACCAGGACTCAAAAATGATTCTATCACCGGCCATGGAGGTTTGGGCTAAGGAACTACACACACCAATACTGTTGGAATCTTGGGAACAGACCCACAAATTTGTATACAAAAGCATAACTAACGCATCTCTTATCGAGAACTTCTATAAAACTGCCACAAGATGGTATTATACTCCAACAAAAATTCACAAGTTCGACGTTGGTCAATCCCCTAATTGCTGGAGGAACTGTGATAACTTAGGAACTATGGAACATATGTTCTGGGAATGTCCTTTGCTTCAAGACTATTGGGGGAAAATTCAAATATTTATCAACGAAATTGCTGAAGCTGAAATTAATCTGACACCGGAATTAGCCCTACTAATGATAAACATCAACGAGGTCCCCACACACTCGAGAGCACTGGTGGTACACATTCTTCTAACTGCCAAGACTCTAATAACAAAAAAATGGAAGGAAACCACTCCTCCAACATTTACTTCTCTGATTGACACCATAGCGACACATAACGCCTACGAATGGACTCACGCCACAAGAAACAATCTACAGAAGAGATATACAAAAAAATGGAAACTATGGAACAACTACTTTCTTACAAATACAATCAATCCTGTTGTGGAACACGAACTGAACTAATGCCTACAATGGAAAATTATTTCCCCCCACTCCCTTCTTGCCCACTTCCTCCCCCCCTCTCCCCTTCCTTCTTTTCTTACTTTTCATTCTATTTGTTTATAATAGTTAACTATTGTTAGTTTAAAAATGATGGTTTATTAACATTGATCTCGAAATGTTTAAACTATATACGTATGAAAATGTTTATGCTATTGTAATGATATTAATACTAAACTCAATAAAAATTCTTGAACAAGAAATGACAGCTCAAGCCGCAAAAAATAAGCCGTCACACAGCCCCAGATCCCGAAAAATGAGAACGCTGCGGGTCACGGAAAATGGAGAAAAAGTGCAATTCTTTTACTTTAAAAATTTCTGAATTATTTTTTCTCCACTTAGATAACAGTAAAAGTATACGTTTGGTATTTACGAACTTGTACTGACCTGAGGCATCATACTGACATGTCAGTTTTACTATATAGTGAAAATGGTGAATAAAAAAAACTAAAAATTAACATGATTTCATTTTTTCACTGCACTTGGAACTTTTTTCCTGCTTTTCAGTACACTATTTGGTAAAATAAATTATTTCATTCAAAAGTACAACTCGTCCCGCAAAAAACAAGCCCTCATATGGCTATATTGATGGAGAAATACAAAAGGTATGGCTATTGGAAGAAGAGGAGGGAAAAATGAAAAATCGTCCGGCGGTGAAGGGGTTAATAAGCCAATTGCTTATGTACAAGGCAGTATTCTGCCTGAAGGTGTATTCATAGTGTGTGGGTTGAATGCATACAGATGGGTAACTGTTGGCAGACCAGGCATATGCACCTTAGACAGATTACACTGCTACCTGGGTCTACGCGGACATAATCTAGGAGTTGAGAAGTTTTGGTTAGCATTGTCCCTCTATGGTCTACATTGTAGACTCTACAAGAACAAAATGCTAAGAATATTAGGAGCTTATCTGAATTGTTCTGCTCCTGGTTACCATGGTAATATCCAACCCACTTCTGTTGTAGAACCTTGCTGCTGCATGACATCAGGGTGTGTGTGACATCACAGCTGACTGGTCTATGAAACCCATTGGAATCAATGACACAGTGTCATTTGATATTGGCTCCCAGCAGATATCAAAAGATTCCCGTGGTTAGTGGTGGATTTGTGATTGATTTCGATAGCGATTTTGGATTATAGAATTTCTGGAACATCTTTGGAGAAATTCCTATTTGGAGAAACTCCTATTTGGAGTAACATCTATTTGGAGTAACATCTATTTTCAGAAACTCCTATTTGGAGAAAAACCTATTTGGAGAAACATCTATTTGGAGTAAACCCTGTTTGGAGGAACACCTATTTGGAGGTATGTCTACTAGAAGAATTTATACCCTTTATTTTATATAGGTTATAGAAATATACAGATAGGATAAAAGCATTCAACCGAAGCTGGGGATTCATCCACAGCTATCCAATTTCTCTAGTCACATATGATATATATACTGTGTGTATATATATATATATATATATATATATATATATACTAGCTGTACTACCCGGCAAAATAGAATTTGAATATGTCATATTAATGACCTGTAGGAAAATAGAAGCTGAGCTGTGATTGGTTGCTATAGGCAGCCTGATAAATCAACAGTAAACCCTCCCCCCCTGGCCGGGCAGTATATGTTACCTCACACATACACATAATAGACAGCTCATGTGACTGTCATCTGCCTTAATTCCCTATATGGCACATGTGTTGCACATTGGGTGTTTTTAATCAGATGTTTATGTTTGGAAATGAAAGACAGCACACATATGAGGCGAGTTGTGTGAGGTGATATGTGCACATCTGTGTTTGTCTGTGTGGTGTGTGTGTCCCTGGGGTGTTTGTGTCCCTGTGGGATGAGTGCATGTGTCCCTATGTGTGTGTGTGTCCCTGTGGAAGGGGGGGTTGTGTCTCTGTGTTGTGTGTGTCTCTTTGTGGTGTGTGTGTGTTTGTACGGGTGCGTGGTGAGTATCCAATGTTGGGGCTGCTCCTTAGCGACTATACACTTGCTGTTACTCTTTGTGTGCGTGTGGTGTGTATACATGTCCCCGTGCGTGGTGAATATTCCATGTCAGGGCCCCACCTTAGTGACTATATGCTGGTATATGCTATTAATCTTTGGTGCTGTCATTAAGCCCCTCTCATTCACAATTGTCAACTGGTAACTGTCACTTTTTCCCCATTATGTAGATAGGGGCAAAATTGTTTGGTGAACTGGAACGCGCAGTGTTAAAATTTCGTCTCACAACATAGCCTATGACGCTCCCGGGGTCCAGACGTGTGACTGCAAAATTTTGTGGCTGTAGTTGCGACGGTGTAGATGCCAATCCCGGATATACACACACATTCAGCTTTATATATTAGATATGTATTGATATATATATGTGTATATATATATATATATATATATATATATATATATATATATATATACCTTGTTTCCCCGAAAGTAAGACAGGGTCTTACATTCTTTTTGTGGCCAAAAGTGGCCCCCTATCTTACTTTCGGGGGGGGCCTTACATTGGAGGCCCCACCATCCATCCATCCATCCACACACTGCAGCCATCCATCCACACATTCCCACACATACAGACAGACACATGCATACACATATATACACATATATACACACCATACTCACCACACACACCACACACACACATAGCACCGCTTCTTAAAGGGGCCGGTGTGGGGTCCCCGATGGTCCTGTGCCATCCTCTGTGCTCCGGTCCGGTCCCCGAGATGATCCGCTGCCGTCCGCCGTGTTCCGGTGCCGGTCCTAGGCTCCATGGTCCCTGCTCTTCCGGAGTTCAGGCCTAGCTCCGCCCAGGTCATAGTGTGGGCCAATCAGCATAGCGGCGCTCAAGCAAGCGTCATCGGGCGCTTGCCTCTGACGTCAGCGCCGCTATGCTGATTGGCCCACACTATGACCTGGGCGGAGCTAGGCCTGAACTCCGGAAGAGCAGGGACCATGGAGCCTAGGACCGGCACTGGAACACGGCGGACGGCAGCGGATCATCTCGGGGACCGGACCGGAGCACAGAGGACGGCACAGGACCATCGGGGACCCCACACCGGACCCGGTAAGAAGCGGTGCTATGTGTGTGTGTGGTGTGTGTGGTGTGTATATATGTGTATATATGTGTATGCATGTGTCTGTATGTGTGTATGTATGTATGTAAACCCCCCGCCCCGTGTTTCCCCGATAGTAAGACCCCCCCTCCCCCCTACCCTGCCTTACAATCGGGGGGGGGTCTTACATTAGCAGACCCCCCGTCCCCCCCCCACCCTGTTTTACTTTCGGGGGGGTCTTACTATCGGGGAAACACGGTATATATATATATATGCACACATATGTATATAAAAAGCTAGTGAGACTAATTGGCTAGGTTTGGTTAAATCTCTTTCCCCCCTCAGTTGAATGCTCAGTGGGGGGTAACTACCTCTGCTATAAATAAAGTGAGTTTTATGCTGTTGTAGTGGCATTTTATCAGATTCTCTTGTCTTGTCCATGTATGGTTTGTTCCAGTTTTGCGGTGGCAATACGTTAACCCCAATGTAGGAGAGATAGTGGAAAAAGCAGCTATACCTAGACTCGGCCCCAGCTATCTAGTAAATATCAGTTATAGGTAACAAGGTGATACATTCATCCCAGGAGTGAACCGGCTTAGCCAGTGTAGCAAGGTGTAAACCGGACCAAATTATTATGGTAAAAAGCAAGCAGCCACCTGAGGCAGATAATATAGTAACCTAACTGCCCATCTGCCTCCTATTAGTAAATCACTGCACAACCAATTCATAATGCAATGTACCTTGGGTTTTGGCAACACCAGTACACAAGGGGCTGAGGAGGAGAAGCTCCAGTCCACCAGCACCTCAACGCACATTGTATACACATTAGAGACTGCGGGCAGTATACACATTACAGACTGCGAGCTGCATACACATTACAGACTGCGGGCCATATACACATTACAGACTGCAGGCCTTATACACGTTACAGACTGGCCGCTGTATGCACATTGCAGACTGGCCACTGTATGCACATTGCAGACTGGTCGCTGTATGCATATTGCAGACTGGCCGCTGTGTGCACATTGCAGACAGGCCGCTGTATGCACATCTGAGAGTGCTGGTGTATATCTTGTATACACAGCACTATAATTTATATACTGGTCCACACTACATACAGTATATAGGCACACTAATACAGCATGTAGTGTGAACCTGTATATAAAGTATAGTGTTCTGTAGAGACAGACACACAGACACTGTCAAACACACAGACAGACAGACAGAAATACAGACAGACAGAAATACAGACAGACACAGACATGATACTCACATATAGGACCTGTGATGATGTCACATGATGATGAGCCCTCCACGGGCAGGGCTTTTCCCCTGGGCTGGTGTAGGGATGTGGGGAAGACTCAGTGCGGGCGGCTTTATTCTCCAGTTGCCAGCAGGGTCCACTGTCACTCCAAGTAGGCTGCCTCTGCCAGCGTGGCGATTCAGTCGGCAACCCCGCAGATAGACTCCTGCTACTTGGCGCGTAAAGTACAGTCGGATACAAAAGTCAAGCTTGACCGGCTTTTACATCCTACTGGCACAACAATTTCTCTGCGATTCTGGTGTTCTCCCGCAGCTAGGACAGCTTGTCTCCATCACCCCCATACTCTTGTGCCTTTTGGGCCTCGGGATCTGTTCCGCGTGCTAGCTATGGGCCAGCAGTCACGGGCTGTCCTTGGGGGTTCCTATCCTGGCTCCCTCGCCCTAGTTCGACCGCCTTTCTTTCGCTACATTGGAGGTTGGTTCCAGGCATACAGACCCTTCACCCTGCCTGTTAATCTGTGGCTGGGGTATACAACTCCCTACCACTTCAACAGGGCCCGTACCTTGGTGGCGGCCCGGTCCCTCGGTGTCCGCGCTGATCTGGACACACCTTGGACCCTTTCTTGCTTCCCTCGGTACGCAGCCTGGGACCCGGGCTAGCCATTCAGGCTGCCAGGTCCTGGTTCTTCCTGCCAGGTTTCTCACTTGGCTAGGCTACTGGGTGTCTTGGCTTAGGCGTCTCTCTCCTCTACTCCTCTTTTCTCTCTCTCTCTTTTTCTCTCTCCTAACTTAGTGTTCCTGGGTTTTATTCCAGTTCCTCCACCCTCTTAACGGATTCTACCACTACGCTCCACCCTCCACCTTGCACCCCCCCACTTTCCATTGCTAGGCATAGAGCTTCTAGTATGAGGATCGGGAGTGTAGTGGGTGTTGGTGTGATGTGACCGACTTACCAGTCCCAGCTGCAGTGCCTTACTGTGGCCACCGGTCCAAATATTGTAACATCTTCATTGGTCATCTTATCCTTTGGCACTTACATACATGCATCCTATTGGTGAACATCAGCATCTATGTTTTTTACTCTCTACTGAATATAATGCTAACGGTCGACTGTCATACAGACGGCTGACATTAGCAATAGGGCTTGATGTCAGATGCCAAAAAAAGCTGACATCAACCCCTTTATAACCCAGTCTGCCACCGCTATACGACAGCTGGAAGAGCGGGAAAACTGCCAGTTTTGGCGCCAATTCTGGGGTGGCTGAGAGCTGCAGTTTTCAGTGTGGGGGACCCAGAATGCTTAGGCCTTGCCACACTGAGAATTCCAGTCCCCAGCTGCCTGGGCTACCTTGGCCTGCAATAAAAAATACAGCGGAGCCCACGCCAAATTTTAAAAAATTATTTATTTAACTAATTTAAAAAAATAGGACTTCCCTGTATTTTTCATTGCCATCAAACATAACACCAAGCAGCAGGGTAGATGCTTGTTTTACCTTCGCTGGCAATAGAAAATATGGCAATTCCCTACACATTTTTTACCAGGAACTTAAACACTTTATTAATGAAAATAAACACAGAAAACAATTTTAAAGTAAAAATACATTTATTTACATACTTTACACACAGGGAGGAGAGAAAACGGGGGGAAGAGAGCACACTGGGGGAGAGAGACATAATACAGGGGGGAGAGACAGTACACAAGAGGGGAGAGCGCACATAGAGAGACAACTCAGTGAGAGAGCACACGAGGGGAGAGTGCACAGAGGGAAGACAGCTCAAAGGAGAGAGCACATGAAGGAAGAGAGAGAGTGGGCAGGTGGAGAGCGCATGGGGGAGAGATGGCCACATAGCCACATAGCCTGCCTCCATCGTGACTTTACCGTCCTCTCAATGCGACAGCATCGGGCCCCCATCTAAATATGGGTAATATTCTAGGATGGGGGATCATGTACCAGGATATGGGGCACATACTAAGATATATGCCAGGATGGGAGATCGTATACCATGATATGGGGTACATACCAGGATATGGGTCATATACTAGGATTGGGGATAATACACCTGGTTGGGGCACATATATACCAGGCTAGAGGACATATACACAGGATCGAGTACATACACTAGGATGGGAGACATATACACCAGGATGGGGGCTATATACACCAGGATGGGGGACATATATATCTTGAAGGGGCCCAGGTTGGGGACATTAATACAGAATTTGAGGACATTAACCCCATAACAGTGTGAGCAGCATAACAGTGCATCATGACCACATTTTTTGCTTATTATTTTTTCCTATTTTCCTCCTATAAATCCTGTGTGCGTCTTATAATTCAGTGCGTCATATAAAGCGAAAAATATGGTACTTATTTTTCTTTATATGAACAACACTCATGAATAGTAGTATAATACATGAGATATTCTAATAAAAGAGGAATCCACATCATACACCCAGACAGCAGATGGGCTCCAACTTGATTTTCCCTACAAAAATTGCTGGTATTATTTATCATACAAAAAGCTGAAATGACTTCAGACACAGGGCCAGCGTTACCCCTTTATCGGTCCGAGTCAATGTGCCTTATTAATTAGTACAAGTCAGTGCCAGTCTAAGTAACACTAAAAAATAAAGAAAAGCATTCGTCTTTTACTGTAATATCTTTCCTTCCACCAGGAACATTTATATGAGCAGCTGAACCTTTTTATTTGATGGGATTGTTGCTATGATCTTATTTATAGGAATCTCCTAACTCTCCCAAGATTTTTTTGGGGGAAAAAAGATTTGGCAATTTGTGTTTAAATTTACCCAATCCAGACCCCTAAATCTGCTGCTTATACCTTTATGGGAGCAATTCTGTAGATAAGACTTCTCAGCAGTCTCATTATCATCACAGGCAGAAGTCTGATAAAAGCTGACACTTCTACCTACAGTAGATAACACTGGATCACCTTTCACAATAGGTCATGCTCACAGTTTGCATCTGACCCTTCCCTACTCAAAGACCACTGCATAGATGAAAACATGGCCAGCCATCTCTCCTGCAGGAGCTATTGCTGACTATGTCCATGTGTCCAGTTACTGATGGCTCCTATGGACAGACTCCTGGATATACAGACAATCCTGGAGGATTAGCACCTCTTTTATTCCTCTTCATACATATCAGTGACTATCTACATTTTCCTGCACATGCAATAACTTTCTTCTCCGTTTTGCTCTAACACAGGAACATGATACTCAGCAAACTGCAGAAATTGCAGGCATACCGGAGGAGACTCCAGGCATGCAACAAAGAATGCGAAGACGCTGCAGAAAAATAGAAGCAGAAGCGCAGAAACAGCGCGCAGATGAAAGGTAAGAAAGAAAGTCTCCTTACAGACTCCTTACACAGCTCTACATGACAGGGACATTTCAGCTCTACATGACAGGGACATTTCAGCTCTACATGACAGGGACATTTCAGCTCTACATGACAGGGACATTTCAGCTCTACATGACAGAGACATTTCATCTCTACATGACAGAGACATTTCAGTTCTACATGACAGAGGCATTTCAGCTCTACATGACAGGGACGTTTCAGCTCTACATGACAGGGACATTTCAGCTCTACATGACAAGGACATTTCAGTTCTGCATGACAGGGACATTTCAGCTCTACATGACAGGGACATTTCAGCTCTACATGACAGGGCATTTCAGCTCTACATGACAGGGACATTTCAGCTCTACATGACAGGGACATTTCAGCTCTACATGACAGGGACATTTCACTTACATGACAGGGACGTTTCAGCTCTACATGACAGGGACATTTCATCTCTACATGACAGAGACATTTCAATTTTACATGACAGGGACATTTCAGCTCTACATGGCAGGGACATTTCAGCTCTACATGACAGGGACATTTCAGCTCTACATGACAGGGACATTTCATCTCTACATGACAGAGACATTTCAGTTTACATGACAGGGACATTTCATCTCTACATGACAGAGACATTTCAATTTTACATGACAGGGACATTTCAGCTCTACATGGCAGGGACATTTCAGCTCTACATGACAGGGACATTTCAGCTCTACATGACAGGGACATTTCAGCTCTACATGACAGGGACATTTCATCTCTACATGACAGAGACATTTCAGTTTTACATGACAGAGACATTTCAGCTCTACATGACAGGGACATTTCAGCTCTACATGACAGGGACATTTCAGCTCTACATGACAGGGACGTTTCAGCTCTACATGACAGGGCATTTCAGCTCTACATGACAGGACATTTCAGCTCTACAGACAGGAATTTCAGCTCTACATGACAGAGACATTTCAGTTCTACATGACAGGGACATTTCAGCTCTACATGACAGGGACATTTCACTCTACATGACAGGGACATTCACTCTACATGACAGGGACATTTCACTCTACATGACAGGGACATTTCAACTCTACATGACAGGGACATTTCACTCTCATGACGGGACATTTCACTCTACATCACAGGGACATTTCAGCTCTACATGACCCGGGGCATTTCAGTTCTACATGACAGGGACATTTCTAATAACCTTTGGTTTCTGTAGGGTCTCCAAAAACTTTTCTTTCATTTCAACAAAGTCTACGCCTAACAAGTGATTCCAAATGTATCTCTTTATTCACATAATTCTAAACCAGATCTGGGCAAAGTGCGTGCCGAACGCAACAGGCATCTCAGTTTCACCGGTATGAGCTCCCACTTCCACCATTGAACCTGTGCATATGAGAGCACAACAGTGGCAATGACATAATTACATCATCATTACGCCATTACTATGCCAAGCCCAGTACATTGCACAGTGTGGAGCTGTGGAGAAAAGGGGTTAGCTAGTTCTTTCGGGAATCTGTGGGGACCTCATACTTCATGGGGAGCTGTGTAGGGACATCATACTGTATGAGAGGCTATGTGGGGAAATCATTCTGCATGGGGAGCTGTGCAAGGACATCATACTATGTGAGGGGCTATGTGGGGACATGATACTGTGTGAGGGGTTACATGAGGACACCATACTGCATGGGGAGCAGTGTAGGGACATCATACTGCATGGGAAGCTGTGTAGGGACATCATACTGTGTGAGAAGGTATGTAGGCACGTCATACTGCATGGGAAGCTCTGTACACACATTGTAATGCATGTTGAGCTGTGTAGAGACATCATACAGCATGGGGAGCTGTGTAGAGACATTGTTGAGCCTAGGCTGTGGGGTACCTTTGGTGTCAGGCGGTTAAAGGGTTAACTATGTCACGGGGAATGGCGGCCGTGCCTGATCCCGTATCCCGGGCCTATCTTTCAAAAAAGGGAATATGTATAGGGGAATTATATACAGTTTGTTGTCGTGACGCCACCTATAGTTTCTGGTGATGTTGCACTAGCGCCGCCGCAGTCCGCCGGAGGTAGATGGTATCGCGGCTAGGATGATTAAGTCCTCCACAGGTAGGTCTGGACCTCCGGGGCAGCGTTCCTGTAAGGAAACAAGTTCATGCAAAGAAAGCAAGCTGAGTCCACAGTCACTGTTCCTCGGGGTACTTTACTTGCATTTGTATTAGTTGCATACAAGTTACAGTGCAGCACTCCTGATGGTGTGAGGACAGGTAGCTGTATGGGTGGCTGCAGGCAGATCTTAGGTGGTTCCTTAAAGCCAACCTGACCTTCTTCTTTCTCTCTCCTCTACTCCCGTCGGATAACCTTCTGCTGGCTGACCGCACACCCATCAAGCGGTGCTTGGTACCCTCTTTTGGTCGCTCAGGTGCCCGGGAGAAGTGTAGACTCCACGGGTCTCCGGATTTTCTGTGGTCCTAAAGTATCCCACAGGTGCGGGCTCGGTGCCCGGTAAGCTTTCAAGGTTGCACCTCCTCAAGTTCTTTCTAACTCCCTTTTGGCTGTCTGCTCCTGGGATCTTTCCTCAAGCTCTCTCCTCCTCTTCCATCTCTCTACTCCCTCCAAGGCAAAAGACCTCAACCTCCAAAACGACCGACCTTTTGTTCACCCTAGAGGTGGTTTTATTCCCTCCTGGGTAACCTCCCACCGTGTGATCTACCACCCACCATCCTATGATCCACCTGCAGCTGGAGTATCTGCACCTCTTTTATGGGTGCAGTACCCCTCTGTGACACCTGCTTGGCGGGGTGCCACAACATCATACTGCATGGGGAGCTGTGTAGAGACATTATACTGTGTGGGGAGCTATGTAGAGACATACTGTGTGGGGAGCTGTGAAGGGACATCATACTGCATGGGGAGCTGTGTAGAGACATACTGTGTGGGGAGCTGTGTAGGGACATCATACTGTGTTAGGGGCTATGTGGGGACATCATACTGTATTGGAAGCTGTATAGAGACATCATACTGTGTGAAAGGTTATGTGGGGTCATCATACTGCATGGGGAACTGTGTAGGGACATCATACTGTGTGGGGAGCTGTGTAGGGACATCATACTGTGTGAGGGGCTATGTAGGGACATCATAGTTTGTGAGGGGCTATGAAAGGACATCATACTGCACTGAAATCTGTGTAGGGATATCATACTGTGCGGGGAGCTGTGTAGGGACATATACTGTATGTGGGGCTACGTGGGGACATCGTACTGCATGGCGAGCTGGATAGGGACATCATACTGTGTGAGGGGCTATGTGGGGACATCATAGTGTGTGAGGGGCTATGTGGGGACATCATACTGCATGGGGAGCTATGTAGGGACATGATACTGTGTGGGGAGCTGTATGAGCAGTAGTAGCAGTCAACTGACCTAAGTGATGGAAATTAATATAAAAATATAATAATAATGAACAGAATTTCGTTTGACCCGCACAATATTCACGGTCTCTCATGTGGCCCCTTGGAAAAATTACTTGCTCGAGCTCAGGAACTTTAGCTGGACCATTCCAGTAATTGGAAAAAAATTATTAACTGGCACTTTTCTGTTTAGTCGGCAAAAAGAAAAAACGGATCTGACAGACGCATCAGCTACAGCGAACATCAGGCTGGATTCAGAGCAGGAAGCGCTCCCTGAGAAGAGAAAATGGTAAAATATCTATATCGATAGCTAAATATATATTATATGTACAAATATACCATATTTCTTGCTTTATAAGACATACCGGATCATAAGATGTTCCCCAAAATTGGTGAAGGAAAAGAGAAAAAACATAATTTTTAATTTTAAATGGGATCCATCTTATAATGCCAGTGTCCGTCTTAAAAATCATATATTTAACCCCCATTCTGGTACATGGCCCCCTTGTGCTAGCACATAGCTCCCTTGTGCTGGCACATAGCTCCTATGTGCTGGATATAGCCCCCTCCGTCTCTCTATATGCCTCCCTGTCATCACTGTGTGCCCCAATCACATGATCTGATGCCGGGCACAGATATAGGAAGAGCCACCGCTGAGCTGGAAGCACAAAGTGATGGAGGGTGAGTCAAAAACATTTATTATTTTAGTGTGCGCACCAGCAGGTGAGCGTATAGAGCATGATAATGATAAAACAAAAACTTTTTCCATTCATGGTTAGTGGTTGGGTGTAAGGCCAAATATAATGACAACAAAAAACATCCAAATGACTATGATCAAAAATCACATACCCTGGTGATTTTGGGCTGATAATATGCACAGACGTTGACACAATTGGGTTGGAATGGCTAATAAAGGTAACACCCTCACCTGTTTGCTTGTAATCAGTGTGTGAATAAAAGCTGAGTGAGTATCTGGGATCCAGACAGACTCTTGCATCTTTCATCCAGTCACTGACATTTCTGGATTGTGAGTCATGGGGAAAGCAATAGAATTGTCAATGGATCTATGGTAAAAGATTGTTGAACTGTTTGAAACAGGAAAGGGATACAAAAAGATATCGAAGGAATTGATAATGCCAGTCAGCAGTGTTCAAACTGTGATTAACAAATGGAAAATCAGGGGCTCTGTAAAAACCAAACCACGATCAGGTAAACGAACAAACATTTCGACCACAACTGCCAGGAAAAATGTTTGGGATAAAAAGAAAAACCCACAAATAACCTCAGCTGAAATACAGGAGTCACTGAATTTCACTGAAGATTAGCGTGTGGCTGTTTCAAGATGCACAATAAGGAGACACTTGAAAAAAAATGTGCTGTATGGTTGAGTCAGCAGAAGAAAGCCATTACTGTGCAAATGCCACAAAGCATCTTGGCTTCAATACGCCAACAGCACAGAGACAAGCCTCGAAACTTCTGGAACAAGGTAATTTGGAGTGATGAGACAAAATTAAACTTTTTGTCCGCAGCCATAAAGGTTACATTTGGAGAGGTGTCAACAAGGCCTATGATGAAAGGAACACCATTCTACTGTAAAGCACAGAGGTGGATTGCTGATGATGTGGGAATGTTGAGCTACAAAGACACAGGAAACTTGGTTAAAGGTGAAGGAAAGATGATGCAGCACGTTATCAGCAAATACTGGAGGCAAATTTGCACTCATCAGCCCAGAAGCTGTGCATGGGACGTACTTGGACATTCCAAAATGACAACGATTCAAAACACAAGGCCAAGTAGACCTGTCATTGGCTACAGCAGAACAAAGTGAAGGTTCTGGAGTGGCCATCTCCGTCTCCTGACCTCAGTATCATTGAGCCACTCTGGGGAGAACTCAAGCACGCAATTCATGCAAGAAAGCCCAGGAATTCACAGGAACTGGAGGCTTTTACCAAGAAGAATGGGCAGCTTTACCATCTGAGAAATAAAGAGCCTCATCCACAACTACCACAAAAGACTTCAAGCTGTCATTGATGTTAGAGGGTGCAATACACAATATTAAAGAAGACCTGTCACCCCCCTGGTGCTTGGCAAACTGAATACAACACTGAATGCAGCATGTCTGCTGCATTCATGGAAGGGGTCCCCCATGTCTCTAGCCCCTCCTATAAGCTTTAAAAAAAAGACTTTAGAAACCTTACAGTTAAGAGGCTGCCTGGGTGGGATCTTATTAAGAGGTCCTGGCTGCTGGCACAGTCCTCCCTGCCTCCTCCTTATGTATTCTGCCCCATCTATGTGTCTTCCGCCGCCTCCTCTTCTTCTGGGTCTGCCCTCCTCTTCTGCACCTGCTCTGTGTGACCCAGGCGACCGCTTAACTATAAGGTTTCTCAAGTCTTTTTTAAAGCTTACAGGGGGGCTAGTGACATGGGGGAACGCTTCCCTGAATACAGCATACATGCTGCATTCACTGCTGCATTCAGTTTACCAAGCACCAGGGGGGTGACAGGTTCTCTTTTAGAACTGGGTATGTGAACTTTTGATCAGGGTCATTTGGATGTTTTTTGTTGTTATTATGATTTAAAAAGAGAAACTACAGTAGTTTTACAATAAATGGCTTCACCCAACCCCTGACTATGAGTGGAAAAAAAGTTTTTGTGTTATCATTCATATTCTCTGAAAAAAGGTCAAGAAAGCAAAAAATCTGCTGGGGTATGTAAGCTTTTGAGCACAACTGTATATAGATTCTAGAATACTGTATATAAGTCCCCAGGCCAATCTGTATAACATAAAAAATACCTTTTATTATACTTACCTATGGGGGGGGTCCAATCTGATGGACATCACTCATCTTGATCAGGTGCCTCTTCTCTTCCTGCGATCACCATACTCCCACCCTACTTCATTGGATGATGCGTCCTATGTCACCCACTCAATTCCCTCCATTGCGCTCCTCAGCACTTCTCTCTATCCTGCTTAGGGCAGAGCAAAGTATTATAATGAGCATGAGTAGAGAAAGGTCAAACACCCGTGCATGGTCACTACAATACTTTGCTCTAATCTCAGCATGACATAAAAAAGTGTGCATGCCCAGGAGCGCAATGGAGGACACTGTGTGGATGATGCAAGCAGAGAGGAGATGCCAGATCAAGATTAGAGATGCCCATTGGACCGGACTGCCCCATTGGTGAGTATAATAAAGGATCTTTATTTGTTATACGGGTCAGATACGGGATTTATATACAGTATTGGGTCATTCCATGTCAAGTGAACCAATGATTATTACCTCTATATTTTGAATTATTTTGAGATTTTGTTATCTGATAATAGCATGTCAGAGAATGCAAAATGTGAAGAGAAAATATTTCTAAAGATTTATTTTTTTTTTTTAATGATTTTTCAGAAATTTCAGAAAAAGTGCAAATTTCAGTGTTGCCTGCCTTTCCATTTCTCCTTCTCTTTGTTAATATTTTACCCATGCAAACGCAAATGCTAAATTTTAAAACGCATTTCCAAAAAATCAGCTTACTTTAAAAATTCCAAAAATGCACATGTGTCTGCTGTGCTCCTAGCCACATCTGTACCAAAATTCAAGTTGTGATCGCAATGGGATCATATTTTAAAATATTTAATTATTATAGCGTCAATGGGTCATTACATATCAACTGATTTTAATATGAATATTTTTTTTACCTGACTTCTTTAGATTTTTACATTTTTTTCTATATAAAGTACAACTTTAGTTAAATACAATTTTAAAGTTTAGAATTTTTTTCTTCATCAGTTAATTTTTTACAGATTTTTAAAGTTTTAAAAAAGCGCGAATTTTGGCCTGGTATGGCTTAACATTTGTTATCATATATTTTTCATGCCTGCATTAATCGATGGATTTATATGAAACATCCAATACCGGCCTAAGATTTTTTTCTTGTTGTGTGTCCAATTTTATCGAAAGGATTGTAACAGCATATATGATACAATATTTTTTCTTGAGAAGTAGCAGCCATTGCTGTGTGAGAAAAATACAGTTAATATTAAGTACCGTATATACTCGTGTATAAGCCGAGTTTTTCAGCCCAAAATTTGGGCTGAAAAGTCTCCCCCTTGGCTTATACACGAGTCAATACGGGGGGGGGCTGTGTCCGGGGCTGTGGAGGCTGGAGGAGGCGGGGGGAGGCTGCTGTATGAGCGGCCCCGTCACGTGGGGCCGCTCATTAAATATGCACTGCTTCCCCCTGTCAATCAGCAGCAGGGGGAACCAGTGCATATAGCCCCCAAATGCTGGCACTCGCCCCCCCTTGTAAGGGCCCCCCCCCCCGATGGTTATATTACCATTCCGGACTTCTGATCCGCGCCGCTCCTCGGTGCTTCATCCTCGCTGCTCCGTCCGTCTTCTACATCCGGATCTCCGGCCGTCGCAGGCATATGACGTCATCGCGCGGCCGGGGATCCCGGATGTAGAAGACGGACGGAGCAGCGAGGATGAAGCACCGAGGAGCGGCGCGGATCAGAAGTCCGGAATGGTAAGAGAAGCGGGGGGGCCCTTGCAAGGGGGGGCGAGTGCCAGCATTTGGGGGCTGCTGGGGACCCCCAGGGGGCTGCTAAGGACCCCTGGGGGCCGCTGTGTACTCCCAGGGGGCCGCTGGGGACCCCAGGGGGCTGCTGTGTACCCCCAGGGGGCTGCTGTGTACCCCCTGGGGGCTGCTGGGGACCCCCAGGGGGCTGCTGTGTACCCCCTGGGGGCTGCTGGGGACCCCCAGGGGGCTGCTGTGTACCCCCAGGGGGCTGCTGTGTACCCCCTGGGGGCTGCTGGGGACCCCCAGGGGGCTGCTGTGTACCCCCAGGGGGCTGCTGGGTACCTCCTGGGGGCTGCTATATGTACCCCTGGGGGCCTGCTGTATACCACTGGGGCTGCTGTATACTACCACTGGGGCTGCTGTATACTACCACTGGGGCTGCTGTATACTACCACTGGGGCTGCTGTTTACTACCACTGGGGCTGCTATATACTACCACTGGGGCTGCTGTATACTACCACTGGGGCTGCTGTATACTACCACTGGGGCTGCTGTATACTACCACTGGGGCTGCTGTATACTACCACTGGGGCTGCTGTATACTACCACTGGGGCTGCTGTTTACTACCACTGGGGCTGCTATATACTACCACTGGGGCTGCTGTATACTACCACTGGGGCTGCTGTATACTACCACTGGGGCTGCTGTATACTACCACTGGGGCTGCTGTTTACTACCACTGGGGCTGCTATATACTACCACTGGGGCTGCTGTATACTACCACTGGGGCTGCTGTATACTACCACTGGGGCTGCTGTATACTACCACTGGGGCTGCTGTATACTACCACTGGGGCTGCTGTTTACTACCACTGGGGCTGCTATATACTACCACTGGGGCTGCTGTATACTACCACTGGGGCTGCTGTATACTACCACTGGGGCTGCTGTATACTACCACTGGGGCTGCTGTATACTACCACTGGGGCTGCTGTTTACTACCACTGGGGCTGCTATATACTACCACTGGGGCTGCTGTATACTACCACTGGGGCTGCTGTATACTACCACTGGGGCTGCTGTTTACTACCACTGGGGCTGCTGTATACTACCACTGGGGCTGCTGTATACTACCACTGGGGCTGCTGTTTACTACCACTGGGGCTGCTATATACTACCCCTGGGGCTGCTGTATACTACCACTGGGGCTGCTGTATACTACCACTGGGGCTGCTGTATACTACCACTGGGGCTGCTGTATACTACCACTGGGGCTGCTATATACTACCACTGGGGCTGCTGTATACTACCACTGGGGCTGCTGTATACTACCACTGGGGCTGCTGTATACTACCACTGGGGCTGCTGTATACTACCACTGGGGCTGCTATATACTACCACTGGGGAGGCCTGTATACCACTGGGGGGGCCTGTATACCACACTGCTGGTGGCTGTGTACCTGTGCTGGGGTCCACCCTCGGCTTATACACGAGTCAATAGGTTTTTCCAGATTTTTGGGGCAAAAGTAGGGGGGTCGGCTTATACACGGGTCGGCTTATACACGAGTATATACGGTAAGAAAGATGGATAATAAAAATAAAGATTTACAGTACGCTTGAGATAGAACTGTGTTGCTATAAAGTATTAGTGCTAGGGCATACGCAGCTTTTTCTGTCTGCAGATAAACGCTGCGGTTTTGGCAGTTTTTTTCTACCAAGTTTTTACCACATCTGCATTAGTTTTTTTAATCGCTAGTGAAAACAATGGCAGCTTTTTTTTTATATATATATAAATAGTGATAAATGCTGCGTTTATTGCAGTGATCAAAAAGTAGTGCAAGCAGTGATTTACTCACTTTTTTAAAAAAACACTGCCTGTATTTAACCCATTGAAATCAAGGGGGGCATTTTTCTGAACAATGAGTACTCAGAATAGTGCTGTGTATTTATTAGCCCTTAATAAGGAAAGCATTAAACTAATAATATAAATTGACTCAATCTTTAAACACACTCACCAATATTGTAGTACACCGACTGCCTTGATGACTTTGTACAGACTATTGTTTGTTCAAGAGTGAACATGTCCAGGAATGTCAGGACATGAAAGCTCTGAAGCTCTATCTTACTTCCTGACTCTGCATTCAATGTCTACCCCTGTTCATTCTCAGGTTGAGCCCTAACAGAGCTTTCTCTGTCCTCTCCTGCTTCTAAGCTGTAACATAATAAAATAATACAATAATATCCCAAAGTCATGGATTATTTGGTAAATATAGACCCCACACTTTTAGACCACAGTCTGAAGAGACCTGAATTCAAGATTTTCGAATTGACACTATAATAGTTAAATATTTTAAAATATGATCCCAACTTGAATGTTGGTACAAATGTGGCTGGGAGCATAGCAGACACATGTGCATTTTTGGAAATTTTTTAATTAAGCTGATTTTTTCGAAATACGTTTTAAAACGTTTTGTGTTTATGTAATGGTAAAATGGGTAAAATATTAAGAAAGATCCTCTTGTGACATATCTGGTGAAAACCTGTACAGTTCTGAGTAGAATGGTGTTTATTTTGTTTCTCTATCTTATTTCTAGCCCGAGATATGATAGAAAATGTAAAGCCATACCAGGCCAAAATTTGCGCTTTTTTAAAACTTTAAAATCTGTAAAAAACCTGCTGCATTCAGGCAAGGGGTCCCTCAACCCTTGATCCCCCCTGTACCCCGAGATAATTGATTTAGAAAACTTACAAACTGGAGCCGGATAGGAGGGCTCTAGTGGCTGGAGCCACTTCTCCTCACAGCGGAATCTCACGCCCCCTGTATAACGTATCCTCCTTTCGCCGCCTCCTCCCTGTCAGTCATGGTCTCCCTCCCCTGTTGCATGCCAAGCAGGACGCAGGCACAGTGCGAGGGAGCGTTTTGTGACGATGCTGTCCATCTGCCCCGCCTCTTGCGGTGACGTGAACTCCTTTACCCGCCCTGCTCTATGTTATCAAGAAGCAGGGCTGGGAAAGGTGGTGACGTCACCGCAGGAGGCCGGCCCCCCTGCCCCCTGCCTGACATCACCGCTTATCCCTGCCCTGCTCCGTGTTATGCTGAATCCACAGAGCAGGGCGGGGAGATGCATATTTGTGCTTTCTTTGTATGGAGACAGTATACCAGATGGGGGGGGGGGGTCACTCTGAGTTTGTATTTTTATTGTATTCTTTATGCTAATAAAAGTTATAACTGTATATGACTGTCTCTTATACTTACTGTCATGTATCCTCCCAGGTGAAAAGAGATCTGATTGAAAAGCTAAGAAGACAGGTAGGCATTCCTCACACCGGTGTTTCCGGCATTGTCCCCTCACTGCTCTCCCACCTCCTAGATGAAGCCTTTTGCTTTCCTTATTACTGACATCTTTTTTTCTCTATGAAGCTTTCTTTTTTTCCCCTCCATGAATACATCTTACTTTTCCCAAAAACTGTTCTCTGCTGATTAATTTAATTAAATATAGCTTTATAATAATAATAATAATAATAATAATAATAATAATATTTATTCACTTATATAGCACTATTAATTCCACAGTGCTTTACATACATCATCATCAATGTCCCCATTGGGCTCATAATCTAATCATCCTATCACTATGTCTTTGCAGTGTGGGAGGAAGCCAGAGAACCTGGAGGAAACCCACACAAACACGGGGAGAACATACAAACTCCTTGCTGATGTCGTCCTTGGTGGGATTTGATCCCAGGACCCCAGATGCTCAATATTTCTAACACTCCAAATCCCCAGCATAAATGTTATATTGGGTCAGTCACCAGATTTCACATTACAAACTGTATTGTGCGTTATTTATTGGATCTATTTGATCGGCCCACTCTCTCGTTGTAGGTCATCTAGGCTTTATTAGTGGTTTGGAGACCTTTATTTAAGAGTTTTTTTTAAAGAAATAATAGTAAATTAATTAGCACAGAATATTGGATATTGAATCTAAAAATGAAATGCTGGTGAAAGATCAAAGGGGTTGTCTGGGCTCCTTGTAGAATTTTTATGTGTATCTAGGCTGCACAATGTTGACAGATTGTAATATACATCTTGTCAACATTTTGCATAGTTACCCAGATATCACCTATTTGTGTCTACCAGAGAACGACCAGGGGGCGTGTTTGTGATGGCGCCTGGACGTATATGGGAACTGGACGTTACGCCCAGACTCCTCCAAACACGCCCCCCCCCACCCCCTGTCTACAGTATGCCAGCCACTCCCAGGCTCCTACAGGTCCGCCCCAACCCCTAATGTTACCACCCATCCCCTATTGCACACAGCAGTTCCCTGCTCCACTGGCACCCATTCGCAGCTGTGTGAAAGAGATTGTGTCAGTGCAGGAGGGGACCACTGAATGTAAAGCAATGTAGTGTGAGCTCACCTAGTCCTCTTTGGATGCGCTGTGCGGCGGAGCCAAGGACCACAGCTGCCGGCTCTCTGTGCAAAGACAGGACCAGCTCCACTGCACAGAGAGCCGGTCCTGTCTATACCGCAGCTGTCGGCTCTCTATGCCCTGGAGCCAGTCATGTCTATACCACAGCTGCCGGCTCTCTATGCCCTGGAGCCAGTCATGTCTATACCACAGCTGCCGGCTCTCTATGCCCTGGAGCTGTCATGTCTATACCACAGCTGCCAGCTCTTTATGACCCGCTCTGTGCTATGGAGCCGATGCTCCTCCTCTCTGTATCCCTACAGCACAGGGCGGGGCACAGAGAGCCGACAGCTGTGGTATAGACAGGATCGGCTCCAGGGCATAGAGAGCCAGCAGCTGGGGTATAGACAGGACTAGCTCTCTGGGCAGTGCAGTCGGTCATGTCTATGCATAGAGAGCTGGCAGTTGCGGTCCTCGGCTCCACCGACAGTGCGGTCAGAGGACTAGGTGAGCGCACACACTATATTGCTTTACATTCAACGGTCCCCTTCTCCACTTACACAATCTATTTCACACAGCTGCTGATTTGTGTCAGTGGAGCAGGGGATTGCTGTATGCAATGGGCGTGGGTGGTCACAGTAGGCGTTGGGGCGAGCCTGTAAGAGCCTGGGGGTGGCTGGGCATACTGAGACTGGGGGGAACTTGTTTGGATGAGGCTGGGCATAATGTCCAGTTCTGTATTTACCTACAGGCGCCAACACAAACACCCCCCCTGGTCATTCCCTGGCAGATGCAAATAGGTGATATCTGGGTGACAATGCAAAATGTTGACAGGATGTATATTACAAACAGCCAGAATACATATAGAAATTATCCAAAAAGCCCAGACAACCCCTTTAATAAATACATAGTGTATTAAAGCCGCTTAATAAGCTAGTGGTACTAATTTTTCTGTATATAATTCATTATTTCTTAGCTCCTTTACTGTAAAACGGATTTAGAAGCTTTACACACTGAATTCACCGAGCTAGAGCTGCACATCGAAGACATAAAGGTGAGTTTCATGGGGAAGTATTTGTATAAAGCCTCAAATATTTGTCAGAAGTGAAGAGATTTTAGTTGAAGGTTTTTGCTTGTGGTCACAAATTCGGCCCCATTTATGTAGATTTATGTAGATTTGTGGGAACTGGTAGAAACCAAGAAATCCAAGAGTGAAGGTGTAAATAATGTTTGACATCGTCCATTCCTTCATGCCGCCATTACATCTACTGATATCACTAATGACTCCAATAACCGGACACTTCCAAAATCAGCGCTTTATAGTGTAAGAATATTGCATAAATGGTTTTCATGAGTTACAGCCATGTCTTTTTAGCCCGGTCAGATAACCTGTCAGCTGGACACTTATGTGACTGGCAACGCTGCCACTCGGCCATCAATATATATGTAAGGTTGACTGATTTCCCACTGAAAAAAATGGAGCATTGTATTCTGATATCTCTGCCGCGACTATTTTCCTATGGGTAAAAAAGGACTTGACATGCTTATAGTGAACCTGGCAGCAGTTTTATTGCATATAAGGTGGGACCACCACCATCTAGAATACCGTATATAAGGCCTTACTGGATGCAAAAAAGCTGCTGACAAATTCCCTTTAAATCTGACAAGCCGAGCTCATCTTTCCCAATGCAAATGTGGCGCAGATGAGACGCCTTTATATAATTCACTCTCTATAGTTTTTTGCTTTCCCTGACTTAGTGTGTGGGGATTAGCTGCTATGATGGTATTGTAACGAGCGGACACTGGTGGGTGTGAGTGTGAAATATGGCGCTGCTATGAATGACTCTGACCACAATATGGTACAGAACCAACTCCTTTTTATAACTTGCAATAAATAACAGTATATTACTTCTCAACAAAATATGGGTCACAACAGCCACAAAGCACAAAATACAAGTTATGCAGCCTGAGAGATCCCAAGTACTTCATGGAAAGAAGCAGGACTACCTTCAGGCTATGCCACCCCTTCCCTTACCCGATACAGGGCCTACCCGGGGTTATACCGTGTCCGTGGCATGTGGTCTTCTCAGGTATACAATCTTACACCCTCCTCCTGCGGGTATATATGTTTACACAACTAATCACTTGAACCAACACAGTAATTACACAGTGCACCGTCTTTCTCTTTGGGAGCGCTCAGAGCGGACGCCCTGACTGAATATCTGCAAACAAAACAGAAAACCAAAATAGTCGTGTGAAACTTGTGCACAAAACTTGAACTTTACTTTCTCGGGATATTCACAATGAGAGATTTTGGTGCAAACTGCTCCTGCCATTCCGGGACCTCTAAGCCGTAGCCTCATCCCCTCAACATCACAGTATCTCACTGCAAATTCATTGGGTCTCTACTGGCCCCAGCCCAAGTCTTCCAGTAGGATCCACTCCAAACAATGGTAAGGGCCACCTATTAGACAACGTTCCTTTGCTGTCAGCACCGTGTAGATCCTTTTTCTCCACGTCTTTGCTGAAGCTCACCACACCCGTACTGGAGGGATCAGTTGCTTCCCGGTCACAATATTCAGTTCCTGGAATGATCCAGAGAGTCCTGTAGAATCTGATAACTGGCCCTGACAATCCAGTGGTTCCTTGTTTTTCTTCTCTCTTGGGGACTCTCCCGATAATTCTACACTGTAAGCCCTTTTTTGTAGACTGGGTCCCACCCCTAAGAAGTATCAGTAATTATTATTAATAACCTAACATAACTTCACGGACATTGGGAGCAGTCTTCACCATGACTACCAAATGGCCACAAACATTTGATCACATTTATCAAATTTTATACATAAACGCATAACAGATCAACACCTTCCTGTATATTCATGCATACGCCGTATCCTCCAGAGCAAGGGGGGAGGACCCCAGACCCTCTTACAGGCTCCCATGTTAAAAAGAAAAATCCTGTAAAAGTCAATTTTTTCAAATGATACAAAAAAGTAGTGTTGGCTCCACTGTTTTGTCAACAAATTTCTACTGATTCTGTTCTAATGGACGATTGGGAATATGTGAGCCTAGCCTGATGGCGGGTTTACACGTCGCGATATCGCAGTACAATTTCAATCAAAAGTCACGTGGTTCAATCGTTGGACCCGATATCGTGCCTGCGTTGTATGGTGTGAACGTCCAATGCGATGCAGGAACGATGTCAATGCGATATCGGGGATCGAATGAGCGTGCTATTCAATGCCCCGATATTGCATAGCGATTGAAGCCAGATCGTGCTGTGTAAACACCCAATTACGATGCGATTTGATACGTCACCCATTCACTCCCATGTTAACTATGCGATCCTGGATTGGGAGGCGGAGACATCGCACGGACGTTGTATTACGATATCGCAGCGTCTAAACAGTCAATGCGATGCGGGTGAAACGTGCACTAATTGCGCGCTCCCGCGCCATTGAGTTGCGATATCGAAACGATATCGTGGCGTGTAAACCCACCATAACAAGTAATTGTCTCCAAATTGTGTCAGAGCCTTGGCTACTGGAAAATCCACCTGGGAGCAGTTAAGGTTTGGTGAAAGCAACGTCTTGTAATCTGGTTTATTCTTTTTATCTCTATTCTAGAAAGATTCACGTATCAAAGAACTTGAAGAGAGATTGACCTCATACCAGTCAAGTGAAAAGGTAATGTATACCACTGTAATACTGCTAGAACTCATGCTCATTGCAGGTTGAGTACTCCCTACTAAACTACATTTTTTATCAATATCTTTCCAGGATCTAAGCTTCACGATTAAAGTATTATTGAAAAATACGGAGAAATCTGAGCAGGAAATTTTAACGTAAGTAATTACTCTATGATAATTCCGTGCTCCTGTATTACATATTGATATAAGGATAATGGGGTTGTCCAGGCTTTTGCAATAATTCATATGTGTATCTAGGCTGCAAAATGCTGACCATTTGCAATATACTTGCCGTCAACATTTTGCAGGGTTTTCTAGAAATCACATATTTGCGGTTGGCAGGGAACATCTAGGGGGGCGTGTTTGTGCATGTAAATGGAACTGGTCATTTCCACCTACTCTACTATAAACACGCCCCCTCCCCTATTCCCAGTATGGCCAGCCGCCCCAGGATCCTATAGCTCGCCCCCTCTCCCACTCTCACTATGCCCAGCCACACCCAGTATCCTATAGCCCGCCCCAGCCCCTAATGTCACCGAATCGGCAGCCGTGAAGGCAATTCGGTACAGTATGTCAGTGCAGTGGGGACCACTGCATCTGTGCTCTCAGCCTGTGGGCTCTGTGCCCTGGAGCCGAGGTCCTCTGCACAGGTCCCTGTGCTGTCAATCCGAGGTCCGCACTGTCTCTGTGCTCCAGCCCGCTCTGTGCGCTGCAGCCCTGGAGCCCGATGCTTCTCTCCAGTCCTCCATAGAGCAGGCGGCGGTATGGTGAGGACCGCTCCACCGGCTCTGCGTGCTACAGTTCCATGCTTCTCTTCAGTACTCCCGGTACAATAGAGCGCGTGGGCACATAGCCGGCAGAGCGTTTACTATACCGCCGCTGGCTCTCTGGTACTGGGAGGACTGGAGAGAAGCATCGGCTGCAGCACAGAGAGCCGGTGGAGCGGTCCTCACCATACCGCTGCCGGCTCTATGGAGGGATCCTTCAGAAAAAGCTTTTATAAGGAGCCAGTAACACTGATAGTGTACTGTGCACTGTGGCTAGGGTCACATGACTCTAGAGAATCACTCTGATCAAACTCTGATCCAAGTGTCAGCATAGTGTGATCCGATTCTCTTGGATGCAAGAATCGATCACACTGTGATGGGAAGATGGAGAACAAAATTTCTCCATCTTCTCCATTGTGCAGAAATCAGACTTTACTTGGATCTGAGTGCAGACCGATGTTTTTACACACACTCAGGGACTTGAATTGGTGAATGACATCTGAATTGTGCATCAAATTGCAGCCTGAATGTTGTCAAACGTTGATCAGCACTGCCCCATTGAATAACATTGGTCTGAGTCTGATAAAAAAAAGGATAGCACCAGCCAGGTTTATATGGTGGTGAGAGCGAGCTCTATTAGTGATGTCCATCCTATTTGATCAGACGGGCTGTTGAGCATTATATTAGTGCACCCTACAATATCAGACACCATGATTTTTCCCAATCAATACTACAGGGCCTGGCTGCATCCTGCAAAGAGGCATCACAATATCAGTGTTACTGGCCTCTAATACAAACCTTATTAATGTGCACTTATATATAATACTAAGCAATGCCCCCAATGGATTCTAAATATGTCAGGGGTTGTTTATGTATATTTGTTTACATGTGTCCCCTCCGGTGGAGTACCTCTAGGAAGCCCACACAAACACAAGAAGGACACACAATCTCCTTGTAGTTCTTGATCTTAGAGGGATTTGGAGCAGGACCCCAGTACCCCCATATCTCCTTCCTCTACCCTTCATTGAAGTATTTCTTAGCAAATTCGACATCTTGGGGCCCCTCCAGCAATTTATTTTCTCATACGTTTTTAACTTTACAAACAACAATTTTAAAACATCAATTACATTTTATTAAGCAGAACTAAAATTAAGTTATTTGAACTTCATTATAAACATTGAAAGATAATTAATAGTGAAGGCGAACCCAAACTGTAAAGTTCGGGGCTCGTGCTGAACATCTGATGTTTGGGCACAGATCCCTGGGAAGTCCTGTTACAGTTTGGGTTCGGGGGCTGTAACAATAAAGCACATTATTAATAATATATTATCTTTATACTTAACGGGTCCTGCTATCCCATGTCCTGCAATCCCTCTGTCCTCTGTCTGGTATACAATTCTGGGGCCACTCATTAAGTTCAGGAATATTCACTGCAGAGGGCGGAACAGCCAGCACAGATGCTGTCACAGAGAATGGGTGTCTCTGATTGACGGTTCGAGTAATCTGCAATCAGCCCATACATTCTCATATGGTAGAATGTATGTCCAGGTTTAAGCTTACTCTAGCAGCCAATCATAGTTGCCCATTCTCTGTGAAAGCATCTGTGATTGGCTGTTGGGCCTGTCACACATATTGTAATGTAAAAATAAATAAATAGAGCTCTGTGTGACGCTGTTCAAGGGGTCACCACTGATAATTTCAGGAAAATTCAGTGGTGAGTGCCGCTCCTCTTGAACTTCCCTTTTCCTCTGGAAGGGCAAGTACGCTGTGGTTGTCAGTCTCCCTGCTGTTGAGATGCCGGCGCCGCAGTGAGCGCTGCACATCTATGAGCAGTAGCAGCAGTCAACTGACCTTAGTGATGGAAATTAATATAAAAATATAATAATAATGAACAGAATTTGGTTTGACCCTGCTCAATAGTCACAGTCATTCATTTGGCCCCTTGGAAAAATTACTTGCCCGAGTTTAGGAACCCTGGCTGGACCATTCCTGTAAATGGAAGAGATTCTCATCTAACACTTTTCTGTTTAGTCTGCAGAGAGATAAAACAGAAGCTTTGAAGGAGTCAGCTGCACTCAAGCTCACCCTGAAGAACATGAAGGAAACTGAAGAGGCAGCACAGCAACAGACTGAGGAAATGGTAAGATCAATATCTACATGTATACTAGTGCTTACATATATACACCATATTTTTCGCTTTATAAGACGCACCGGATGGGCGTCGATGATCCTGATCCAGTGCCTCCTCACTTCTTGCGATCGCCGTACTCTTTGCCTACTTCATTGGATGAGGAGTCCTACGTCACCCACACAGTTCTCTTCATAGCGCTTCTCCGCACTTCTCTCTACCCTGCTGAGGGCAGAGCAAAGTATTGTAATGAGCAGATGCGGAGAAAGGTCAAACAACTCCTGCACATGAGCACTACAATACTTTTTTCTAATCTTGGCATGACATAGAGAAGTGTGTATGCCCAGGAGCGCAATGGAGGAGACTGTGTGGATAACGCAAGCAGAGATGAGGTGCCAGATCAAGATCAAAGACTTCCATTGGACCAGACCCATAGGTGAATATAATAAAGGATCTTTTTATGTTACATAAATCGGATTGTGGATTATATACAATATTCTGGAATGTTGTATATAAGGGCTTACTGGTTGTGGTTGCAGTTTATAGGGGAAAAACCTGCTGACCAGTTCACGTTAGGTCTACAAATATCTACGACAAGGAGATGAATATTTGTGCTTTCTTTGTATGGAGACAGTATACCAGCCATCTCCTAATCCCCTCAACATCACAGTATCTCACTGCAAATTAATTGGGTCTCTCCTGGCTCCAGCCCAAGTCTTCCAGTAGGAGTCCACTTCAATGAATAGTAAGGGCCACCTACTAGACAATGTTCCTTTGCTGCCAGCACCGTGTAGATCCTTTTTGTCCAAGTCTTTGCTGAAGCTCACTACACCCGTACTGGAGGGATCAGTTGCAGAGGGTCCTGTAGAATCCGATAACTGGGCCTGACAATCCAGTGGGTCCTTGTTTTTCTTCTCTATTGGGGACTCTCCCGATAATTCTACACTGTAAACCCTTTTTGTAGACTGGGTCCCACCTCTAAGAAGTATCAGTAATTATTATTAATAACCTTACATAACTTCACGGACATTGGGAGCAGTCTTCACCTTGACTACCAAATGGCCACAAACATTTGATCACATTTATCAAATTTTATACATAAACGCATAACAGATCAACACCTTCCTGTATATTCATGCATATGCCGTATCCTCCAGAGCAAGGGGGGAGGACCCCAGACCCTCTTAGAGGCTCCCATGTTAAAAAGAAAAATCCTGTAAAAGTCAATTTTTTCAAAAGATACAAAACAGTTGTGTTGGCTCCACTGTTTGACGATTATGGACACGTGAGCTTAGCCTAACAAGTAATTGTCTCCAGAGATCCTTCCAAGTGAGGATGTCTTCTGCTGAACCATAGGATTGTGTCAGAGCCTTGGCTACTGGAAAATCCACCTGGGACCAGTTAAGGTTTGGTGAAAGCAACATCTTGTAATCTGGTTTATTCTTTTTATCTCTATTCTAGAAAGATTCAATTATCAAAGAACTTGAAGAGAAATTAACCGCATACCAGTCAAGTGAAAAGGTAACGTAGATCACTGTAATACTGCTAGAACTAATGCTCTTTGCGGGTTGAGTACTCCCTACTAAACTACATTGTTTATCAATATCTTTCCAGGATCTAAGCTTCACGATTGAACAGTTATTGAAAAAGACGGAAAAATCTGAGCAGGAAATTTTAACGTAAGTAATTACTCTATGATAATTCCGTGCTCCTGTATTACATATTGATATAAGGTTAATGGGGTTGTCCGGGCTTTTGCAACAATTCATATGTGTATCTAGGCTGCAAAATGCTGACAATTTGCAATATACTTGCCGTCAACATTTTGCAGAGTTTTCTAGATATCACATATTTGCGGCTGAGAGGGAACGTCTAGCAGGGCGTGTTTGTGCATGTAAATGGAACTGGTCGTTTCCACCTACTCTACTACAAACACGACTCCCCCTATTCCCAGTATGGCCAGCCACCCCCAGGATCCTATAGCTCGCCCCCTCTCCCACTCTCACTATGCCCAGCCACACCCAGTATCCTATAGCCCGACCCAGCCCCTAATGTCACCGAATCGGCAGCCGTGAAGGCAATTCGGTACAGTATGTCAGTGCAGTGGGGACCGCTGCATCTGTACTCTCACCCTGTGGACTCTGTGCCCTGGAGCCGAGGTCCTCTGCACAGGTCCCTGTGCTGTCAATCCGAGGTCCGCACTGTCTCTGTGCTGCAGCCCTGGAGTCTGATGCTTGTCTCCAGGTTTCCATAGAGCAGGCGGCGGTATGGTGAGGACCGCTCCACCGGCTCTGTGTGCTACAGCCCCATGCTTCTCTTCAGTACTCCTGGTACAATAGAGTGCGCAGGCACATAGCCAGCAGAGCGGTTTACTATACTGCCGTCGACTCTCTGGTACCTGGAGGACTGGAGAGAAGCATCGGGCTGCAGCACACACAGACGGTGGAGCAGTCCTCACCATACCGCTGCCGGCTCTATGGAGGGCTGACTTCAGAAAAAGCTTTTATAAGGAGCCAGTAACACTGATACGTGTACTGTGCACTGTCGCTAGGATCATATGACTCTAGAGAATCACTCTGATAAAATTCTGATCCAAGTGTCAGCATAGTGTGATCCGATTCTCTTGGATGCAAGAATCGATCACACTATGATGGGAAGAAGGAGAAGAAAATTTCTCCATCTTCTCCATTGTGCAGAAATCAGACTTTACTTGTATCTGAGTGCAGACCGATGTTTTCCACACTCTCAGGGACTTGAATGGGTGAATAAGGCTAGGGTCACAGTACCATTTTTCACATGCATTTTTGGAGACCTGCGTTTTCAAAAACGCATGTAAAAAACGCACCCATAGGCCCCCATGTTAAAAAACGCATGCCCTAATAGCCAAAAAGCATGTGTGACTGTCCCATGCGTTTTTGGAGCATATCCAAAAACGCATGCGTTTTTGTAGAAAACGCATGCGTTTTTATAACATGGGTTCCTATGGAAAACGCATGCAAAAACGCATGTACAGTTAGCACCTTTTAGTGCCATTCAAAAACGCATGCGTTTCCCATAGGAGCCCATGTTAAAAAAACGCATGCGTTTTTTCCGGAAACGCATGCGTTTTTTTAACATGGGCTCCTATGGGAAACGCATGCGTTTTTGAATGGCACTAAAAGGTGCTAACTGTACATGCGTTTTTGCATGCGTTTTCCATAGGAACCCATGTTATAAAAACGCTCAAAAAAATACTACAAGCACTATTTTTATGTGCAGATTCAAAAACGCAGCCAAAAACGCAGGGAGCCATCAGAGACCTTAAAAAACTCATGCTGACATGAAAAACGCATGTAAAAAAGCATGCGTTTTTAAAAGGCACTAAAAAAATGCATGTCAACTGTGACCCCAGCCTAACATCTGAATTGTGCATCAAATTTCAGCCTGAATGTTGTCAAATGTTGATAAGCACTGCCCCATTGAATAACATTGATCTGAGTCTGATAAAAAAAAAGGATGGCACCAGCCAGGTTTATATGGTGGTGAGAGTGAGCTCTGTTAGTGATGTCCATCCTATTTGATCAGATGGGCTGTTGAGCATTCAAATAAGACTTTATTTGGATCTGAGTAACATTGGTCCAAGTGCTGTCTGATAAAAAATAGGATGGCACCAATCAGATTCATATATGGGTGAGAGCGCACCCTCTCGGGCTGTTGAGCATTATATTAGTGCACCCTACAGTCTCAGACACCATGATTTTTCCCAATCAATACTACAGGGCCTGGCTGCATCCTGCAAAGAGGCATCACAATATCAGTGTTACTGGCCTCTAATACAAACCTTATTAATGTGCATGTATATATAATACTAAGCAATGCCCCAATGGCTTTTAAATATGTCAGGGGTTGTTTATGAATATTTGTTTACCTGTGTCCCCTCCGGTTGAGTACCTGGAGGAAGCGCACACAAACACAAGAGCAACACATAATCTCCTTGTAGTTCTTGTCCTTAGAGGGATTTGGAGCAGGACCCCAGTACCCCCATATCTCCTTCCTCTACCCTTCATTGAAGTATTTCTTAGCAAATTCGACATCTTGGGGCCCCTCCAGCAATTTATTTTCTCATATGTTTTTAACTTTACAAACAACAATTTTAAAACATCAATTACATTTTATTAAGCAGAACTAAAATTAAGTTATTTGAACTTCATTATAACCAATTAAAGGAAATTAATAGTCATGGGCCCAAACTGTAAACTTTGGGACTGGTGCTGAACTCCTCATGTTTGGGCACAGATCCCTGGGAAGTCTGTGTTACAGTTTGGGTTCGGGGGCTGTAACAATAAAGCACATTATTAATAAACATTATGTTTATACTTACCGGGTCCTGCTATCTCACATCCTGCAATCCCTCTGTCCCGCCACATACAATTCTGGGGCCACTCATTAAGTTCCGGGAATATTCACTGCAGAGGGCCGAACAGCCAAGCACAGACGCTGATGTAATGACCGGTGGTAAGGCCTGGGATCTCACGATGACGGGTCCCGGTGCAGCGCTGAAGGGGAAACTCCTCAGTCCTCTTCTTTGGTCTTCTTCCGCAGGCAACAAATTTTTGTTAGTCTCTCTCTCTGTCCCGGGGCACACCGAGCAGCAGAAGGGAGATCACGGTAGCACAGATGGCTCCCTTATGTCGGTCACAGCCCCTACACATGTAATCCGGTGGCAATGTCCTGAATTTGAGTTGGACCCTCGGTAAAATAATGTCCTGCAGACCGGGGGTTGCAACAGCGATCCTCACAAGGTATTTCTTCCCAAGAATCCGGTTGCAAAAGAGCCCTATGTCGGGAGACACCACACGCAGGTCTGTCCTGGCTGAGCTCTGGGTCTGCACACTTCTCCCGCACTTTTACTTCCTCAGCACAAGGCTGTTGTGGGAGGGGATCAGCAATGTGTTTTTTTCTCTGCAGTCATTTCAGCAATTGTCCACAAGGGGGCAGTATCGGACTGTGTAATGTTCATTTCAGTGTCCATTTCAATAATAATACAGTCAGGGCTACCCACTCCGTTACACTGTCACAGGGAATGAGTGTCTGTGATTGACGGTTCGAGTAATCTGCAATCAGCCCATACATTCTTGTATGGTAGAATGTATGTGCTGGTTTCAGCTTACTCTATACATATAGATTTTGATTTCCCAGGAAAATATCAACTGTAAATCATAAATGTTTTTCCTGTTAAAAAGATACCTTTTATTGAGCACGTATGCTAAATACACATCAAAAACCCATTAAAAACAGGGTGCACAGATGAGAGTAAGGAAGGAAGGGGCTAACCCTGTGTATTTTTGCCTCCCTCTTTTCTCTACCTGCCAGCGGGGGTCGGCACCCTTAAATCGATATGGCGCCCCCACTCCACGTCGGCTCTTACTCCACTCGCCCTGAGGTCACCCTGCAAGAGAAAAGGTGTTGCTCCCCACTCTTATATCATACCCATGGGGTGGTATTATCGGACTGTGTAGGTTATATCCGTGTCCCAGTATTAAAAAGACTTGAACCTTGTAGCTGAGTACCTCTCTGTCATTGGTAGATGGTACAGTGTCTTACACCCACTACTCTCCCCTTCACTCTCAGTAGCTAGCTATGTGTCCACTTCCATTAATAATTAGGATAATGTGGTTACGCATGCTTCATAGGGGAAATATGGGAAGGTAAGGTACTTAGCTCTATCACAAAGTCACAGGTCTCTCCCAGCGGCCATAATGGCGGCGACAGCTTGCGCTCCAGAGAGTCAGAACAGCCGGTTAGCGGCGGAGTTTTGTGACAGGTTTTCTATAGGATGAATAAGGGAGCACAACGGTGAGAACAAATGTGAGAGTGAAGGGGAGAGTAGTGTAGGAGAGAGACAGCGTAACTGATGTATGTAAAGTGCTATGGAATTAATAGAGCTATATAAATGAATATATATTAATATGTTATATTATAGTGTAAAAATAAATAAATAGAGCTCCGTGTGACGCGATTCAAGGGGTCACCCAAGTTCACTGCTGACTGGGCTCAGCGGTGAACTCAGCTGACCTTTCACATGGCTCTCAGATGACCGTGTTTGTCTGCTGGCAAAGATGTAGCAGAGCTGAAGCTAAGAAAAACCTGTGAATTACGTCGGAGCGAGAATATTTTTTGTAATAAAGATGGAGTCCCTAAATGTGTTATGTTTTATTTGAAATAAAAATAATTTCTCTGTGTTGTTTTTTTAATGTTTATTAGAAATTCAAGGTGACCAAGTCTAATTTGGATGTACGCCATGAATTTTGAGCTTAATACCAGATGAGAATACAAAGCTGGTATTAACCCCTTCATTACACAGCGTGCCACCCCCAACAAAGCCACTGGAAGAGCCAAGTAAAGCTCCTGGAAATGGTGCTAAGATGAATGCACCATTTTCAGGAGCAGTTGCGGTTTTCAGTGTGGGGGGCCCAGAACGCTTGGGCCTTCCCACTCAGAGAATCCCAGCCTTCAACTGCCTGATTTTACCTTGGCTGGTGATCAAAATAGGATGAGAGCCCAAGCATATTTTTTATTATTATTTATATAAATAATTTAAAAAAAGGGCTTCCCTGTAATTTGATTGCCAGCCAAGCTAAAGCCAGGCAGCTGGGGGTGGCAGCCTGTAGCTGTCCGTTTTATGTGCGCTGAGAATCAAAAATACTGCAGAGCGCTATGGCCCTACAGCCAATCACAGAGCTGTTACAGAGAATGGATCTGTGATTGGCTGCTGGAGTAAGCTGAAACCAGCTCATATATTCTACCATTCTAGACTGTATGGGCTCAATGCAAATTACCCGAACAGCCAATCACAGACACCCATTCTGTGTGACAGCGTCTCTGATTGGCTGTTGGAGCCATTGAAGTAAGTATCCCAGAATTTAATAAGCGACCCCGGACGTATACGCGGCAGGACGATGGGACGGGAGGACGAGAGATAGAAGGACCCGGTAAATATAATCATGATATTTATTTATTATGTGCATTGTTTTACAACCCCTCCATTCCATAACTGTAAAGTCCGAGTTCGGGGTTTGAACTCAAGTTTGAGTCACATTTGGCCTCGAACTCGGACTGTAAAACAAGTCTGGGCAAGTCCAACAATCCCGAATATTGGTGGCTTCGCCCAGTGATTAACCAACAATAACCTGGAGTGAGGTCCTATGTACAGCAAGTGAAATAAGTATTGACCATGTCACCAATTTTCTAAGTAAATATATTTCTATAGGTGCTATTGACTTGAATTTCTCACCAGATGTCAGTAACAACCTATCCAAGCCACACAGGCAAATAAATCAAACTAGAGTTATCCATAAATTAAGTTCATAGGAAGCAAAAGAGCAGTGCTCACCACTGGTAATATCAGGAAAATGCAGTGGTGAGTGCCGCTCCTCTTGACTTCCCTTTTCCTCTGGAAGGGCAAGTACGCTGTGGATGTCGGTCTACCTGCTGTTGAGATGCCGACGCCGCAGTGAGCGCTGCACATCGATGAGCAGTAGCAGCAGTCAACTGACCTTAGTGATGGAAATTAATATAACAATATAATAGTAATGAACAGGATTTGGTTTGACTCTGCTCAATAGTCACAGTCATTCATTTGGCCCCTTGGAAAAATTTTTTGCCAGAGTTTAAGAACCCTAGCTGGACGATTCCTGTAAATGGAAGAGATTCTCATCTAACACTTTTCTGTTTAGTCTGCAGAGAGAGAAAACAGAAGCTTTGAAGGAGTCAGCTACACTCAAGCTCACCATGAAGAACATGAAGGAAACTGAAGAGACAGCACAACAACAGACTGAGGAAATGGTAAGATCAATATCTACATGTATATTATGTGTTCACATATATACACCATATTTTTCCACTCTATAAGACGCACCGAATTGTAAGACGTAGCCACAAAGGAGAAGAGAAATTTTTTTTTTTAATGTTACATGGGGTCCATCTTATAATGCCAGTCTCCGTCTTATAATCAGTATATGTGTCCCTCATCCTTGTACATGAGACCCCCCCATCCTGGTATATATGTCCCCCATCCTGGTATATGTGTTCCCATCCTGGTATGTATGGTCCCCATCCTGGTATATATGGCCTCATTCATGGTTTATATAGCCCCATTCTGTTATGTCTGTGCCCTATTCTGGTATATACACTGTATGTCCCCCATCCTGGTATATATATGTGCACCCTCCTGATATATATAGCCACCATCCTGGTATATATACCAGGATGGGAGACAGACAATGTATATACCAGAATGGGGGATAGACATAACGGAATGGGGAAATATATACCAGGATAATAGACATAAAATATATATATGTCCCTTCATCCTGGTACATATATTCCCCCATCTGTGCACATAGCCCCCCATGGCTTACAGAGAAGGAGGTTTCAGGAGTTCATACGGTGACTTCACAGGTCCACAGGGGTGTGGGGGCAAAGCAGAGCTGTTTCCGGTGGGCGCCGACATTATTATTTCCCAGCATGCATTGCCAAGAGGCATTGCATGCTCTTGTGTTCCAGACTGCCAGAAAATGGCCACTGAAGTGGCGCATGTGCAGACTGCAACCCGCAGCCATTTTCTTGAAGTCTGGACACAAGAGAATGCAATGCCTCTTGGCAATGTATGCTGGGAAATAATAATGGCGGTGCCCACTGGAAAGTGCCGCGACTTCCCTTCAGCATCGGGCTTTGCCCCCACCCCCCCGTGGACTTGTGAAGACACCGCATGCACCCCTGCAATACTCCCCCTTCGGTAAGATTTTTTTTTAGAACTATAATTTTTTTCTCTTAAATTCCTCCATACAAGCCTGGTCCGGACTCTCTTGGACACTAGCTATCATTCTGAGGCCTGGCCTTCTATTTTAAAATTTGCTGTGATCATTCCACACAAATATCAAAGAGATCTAATCAAATATTTGTAAATTATCCTACAAGAAATAGATCTTAAGCGGCCGTCACACGTTAAGATCTAGCTAACGATGTCGTCAGCGATGTCAGATTTGCACATCGTCCGAACGACGTGTGAGATCGTTCATCACAACGCTTCACCCACAGATATCGCTCAGACGATTCTCCGATGCAGCGATCCAGCGGTCGTCTGAGCGATGCACTTATCCTCTGTGGACATCGTTCAGCAAACAGTCACACAGAAACCTCCTAAACGATGTTGTGGCAAATGTGGGCGTCTTCCAATGTTTAATTGGAGCACATAGGCGTGGTTCATGGTCTCCAAGCTGCGCCCCTCACTACACCATTGGTGGTCAGTACTGCGTCCTCATTGATCAGATGTCCTTTGAAACATGGCGGCCTCATCTCCAGAATGTCCTGTGATGTTGGACGCAATGTATATGTGTAAACACGATGTGCTGTACCCCTGAAATAATTTTGATTGTGAAAAGGTAGAAAACGCTATCCCCCTTGGTGCGTCGTGCAGAATATGATCACTTATGAGTTGCTCAATTCTTGTAGTTTTAAAGATCCGTTAATTAATCACCCTGTAGCGAGCTGTGTGTGCGGCATGAGTGGTTTTGTTTCCAAACGCCTGTGAAACGCATGTGTGTTTGCTGTGTGCTGTTGCTGATGTTTGATTTAAAGTGTGTGAGAAAGCGCATGTGTTGTCAAGCGGGATTGTGGGGAAAATGTATGACAACGCAAAGGAGGCAAAGTGCCTCTGAACATTCATTGTTCCTGGTGCCCTAATGTTTGTGTACTCTGTACTGTGCTTTGCAACACTTGTGTTGTGACCACCATATATGTGGTCCAACATATGCGTGTGTGAATGTAATCCGTTTTCCAACAAAAACAATGTAGCAAATAACACATTCTGGGTCAAAAATCAGGGCCTTTTGGTTGATACGTTTTTGCCACAAAACGCTCATTAAGATGCCTCACCAACGTCACGGTAGGCCCTGGTCGAGACAGTCCTAACTCTGTCCCTAGGTGCTCCTAAACCAAAATGTGAGCACTGTCACAAGGGCCTTTGGGGAGGTATGTGGGTCCTGGACCCACCCGTCTCTCACAGGACCCATAAGCCGGGCCCTTCAACACAAATAACAAAAATAGTGCCAACAAGCACCAAGAAGCCAAATCCCTGGCTCATGTCACAGACAAGAGGTATGTCTGCAACACATAGCTCCCCTGAAATGGCCAAGGCCTGGCCCTCTTCAAAACATTAACCTAAATATCCCTAAATCTGGGTATTTAAAAAAAAATACACACCTCTTCACCAAAAAAAAAAAGGGACACATGTCCTACGTGGCGTTAACAGGGCAATCACCACTTTTTGTGTCACCTACGGGACAATATCCCATGGCCGTGACGTAGCGCCGCGTTGTGTGTGCCGCGCCTGGCAACATTGTTTGGGTGTACGACAAGGTGGACACTATAGCAAGGTCATGTACCACGCAGGTTCTATTATCAAGTCGACGCACTTGTGGGTGCACAGTTCTACATGTGAAATTGTGCAGCCGACGCCTATGTGTGGTGCTGAAGACAGCTCTTCAAAAATGTCGCCCTGTAAGGACAGCCAATGGCAACGCATCATCCTCCACCTATGCGAGCTAGTGGCGAAGCAGCCAATCCGAAACCATTACGGTGCACGAATCACAAAAGAGGAGGCGAGGCAATGGGAAACTCCTGGCACGCCTACGTGCTGGATTTAGGCATCGCGCAGTTCCTACACGTGCATACGATCTCGGTTGTTTAGACACGCCGATTCTGTTCATCTTATGAGTCGACATCGTCAGATCTGAGTCCGGGGCTCAGATCGCGATCTTGCGATTTGATCAGCTATCGTTCATCGTATCCTGCCGTCACACGCACAGACATCGTTCAAGCGATGTTAAATCTGGCGCGTTCGAGCGATATCTTTCAAGATATCGTAGCGTGTGACGGCCGCTTTAGTAAGACTGAGTTCACACATCCACTGATCATCCGTTAGAATGGATCCAGCAGGAATCTGTTGGCAGATAAATTGTGCAAACACACCATTTTTGTACATTTTGAAAAAATTGATTTTGCAGGATCGTTATTTTTTTTAAATATGGAAGTCTATGGAAAATGGATCTGTTAAATGATCACTATTTATCTTTCATTTGAAAATGATCCAGTAAGCAAAGAACGACTCGTTTACATATGAAAGAAAAATGGAAGCTAAATAGCAGTCAGTTATTGGATCCATTTTCCATAGTCTTGTTGAGCGGCCGGCCATGTGGGGCTGTGGCAGTCGCGGGTGAGACAGGACCTCTGCTGGTTTACAACAAGCACCCGGCTGGCTCCCCAGAGCAACAGTTAAGTCGAGAGTTGCCCTCAGCAGGGGTTAAAGCAGACACAGAGTTAATTAAGCCCTGTAATGATTCTTTAATTAAATAGTCTTGTGAAACACATGCACAAAATTTGAACGTTAATATCTTGGGGGTATTCTCAATGACAGATTTTAGTGCAGCCTTCTTCCGCCATTGCGGTGCCTCTAGGCCCTCGACTAACCCCCTCAAAATCACAGTATCCTGTTGCAAATTCAATTATTCTTCATTGGCTCCAGCCAAACTCTTCCCGTAGGGATCCGCTCAAAGAATGGTTAGGGCCACCTTTTACACAATGTTCCTTTGCTGCCACACCGTGTAGATCCTTTTTGTCCAAGTCTTTGCTGAAGCTCACTACACCCGTACCGGAGATTTCCGTTGCTTCCCGTCGCTATATTCAGTTCCTGGAGTGATCTAGAGGTCTTGTAGAATCTGATAAATGGGCCTGACAATCCAGTGGTTCCTTGTTTTCTCCTCTCTTGGGGACTCTCCTATAATTCTACACTGTAAACCCTTTTTGTAGACTGGGCTCCACCACTAAGGAGTATCAGTAATTTCAGTAATTATTATTAATAACCATACATAGCAGTCTTCACCTTGACCACGATATTGCAACAAACATATGATTGATTACACGTATTAAACTTTATACATAAATGCATAACAGATCCACACCTTTGTGTATTTTCGTGCATACACCGTACTCTCCAGAGCTGGGGGAGGAGGACCCCAGACCCTCTTACAGACTCCCATGTTAAACAGAAGGATCCTGAAAAAAATTTTTTTTTTTTTTTCAAAATGGACCTAAAATGTGTGTTTAATCTGTTTTAATGTACGATTAGTGACATGAGAGCTTAACCTAACAAGTAATATCTCCAGAGATCCTTCCAAGTGAGGATGTCTTCTGCTGAACCATAGGATTGTGTCATAGCCTTGGCTACCAGAGAATCCACCTGGGACCAGTTAAGGTTTGGTAAAGGGAACGTCTTGTAATCTGGTTTATTATTTTTATCTCTATTCCAGAAAGAATCAGTTCAAAACACCATCAGAGCCTTACAATGCCAACTGGAGGACTCACAGAAGGAAATTGACACGTAAGTAATTACTCTATGGTCATTAAGTTGTCCAATATTACATATTGCTATAAGGTTAAAGTGGGTGACCGCTGCACATTGATCAGTGCCAATGTCTCATCAGACTTTACTAATCTCGCGAGACTTTGGCACTGACAGAATTAAGTTTGACCCTGCTCAATAGTCACGGTCTCTCATGTGGCCCCTTGCAAAAATGACTTGCCCGAGTTTAGGAACCCTAGCTGGACCATTCCTGTAAATGGAAGAGATTCTCATCTAACACTTTTCTGTTTAGTCTGCAGAGAGAGAATGCAGAAGCCTTGAAGGAGTCAGCTACACTCAAGCTCACCCTGAACAACATGAAAGAAACTGAAGAGACAGCACAACATTTTGAAAAAATTGATTTTGCAGGATCCGTTATTTTTTTTAAATATGAAAGTCTATGGAAAATGGATCTGTTAAATGATCGCTATTTATCTTCCATTTGAAATGATCCAGTAAGCAAAGAACGACTCCTTTACACATGAAAAAAAATGAAGCTAAATAGCAGTCAGTTATTGGATCCATTTTCCATAGACTTGTTGAGCAGCCGGCCATGTGGGGCGGTGGCAGTCGCGGTGAGACAGAACTCTGCTTTGGGCATCCTGGTTTGCAACAAGCACCCGGCTGGCTACGCAGTGCAACGGTTAAGTCCAGAGTTGCCCTCAGCAGGGGTTAAAGCAGACACAGAGTCAATTAAGCCCTGTAATGATTCTTTAATTAAATAGTCTTGTGAAACACATGCACAAAATTTGATCGTTAATATCTGGGGTATTCTCAATGACAGATTTGGTGCAGCCTTCTTCCGCCATTGCGGTGCCTCTAGGCCCTCGACTAACCCCCTCAAAATCACAGTATCCTGTTGCAAATTCAATTATTCTTCATTGGCTCCAGCCAAACTCATCCCGTAGGGATCCGCTCCAAAGAATGGTTAGGGCCACCTTTTACACAATGTTCCTTTGCTGCCAGCACCGTGTAGATCCTTTTTGTCCAAGTCTTTGCTGAAGCTCACTACACCCGTACCGGAGATTTCCGTTGCTTCCCGGTCGCTATATTCAGTTCCTGGAGTGATCTAGAGGGTCTTGTAGAATCTGATAAATGGGCCTGACAATCCAGTGGTTCCTTGTTTTTCTCCTCTCTTGGGGACTCTCTTGATAATTCTACACTGTAAACCCTTTTTGTAGACTGGGCTCCACCACTAAGGAGTATCAGTAATATCAGTAATTATTATTAATAACCATACATACAGTCTTCACCTTGACCACGATATTGCAACAAACATATGATTGATTACACGTATAAACTTTATAGATAAATGCATAACAGATCCACACCTTTGTGTATTTTCGTGCATACACCGTACTCTCCAGAGCTGGGGGAGGGAGGACCCCAGACCCTCTTACAGACTCCCATGTTAAACAGAAGGATCCTGAAAAAAAATTTTTTTTTTTTTTTTTTCAAAATGGACCTAAAATGTGTGTTTAATCTGTTTTAATGTACGATTAGTGACATGAGAGCTTAACCTAACAAGTAATAGTCTCCAGAGATCCTTCCAAGTGAGGATGTCTTCTGCTGAACCATAGGATTGTGTCATAGCCTTGGCTACCAGAGAATCCACCTGGGACCAGTTAAGGTTTGGTAAAGGGAACGTCTTGTAATCTGGTTTATTAATTTTTATCTCTATTCCAGAAAGAATCAGTTCAAACACCATCAGAGCCTTACAATGCCAACTGGAGGACTCACAGAAGGAAATTGACACGTAAGTAATTACTCTAGGTCATTAAGTTGTCAATATTACATATTGCTATAAGGTTAAAGTGGTGACCGCTGCACATTGATCATGCCAATGTCTCATCAGACTTTACTAATCTCGCGAGACTTTGGCACTGACAGAATTAAGTTTGACCCTGCTCAATAGTCACGGTCTCTCATGTGGCCCTTGCAAAAATGACTTGCCCGAGTTTAGGAACCCTAGCTGGACCATTCCTGTAAATGGAAGAGATTCTCATCTAACACTTTTCTGTTTAGTCTGCAGAGAGAGAATGCAGAAGCCTTGAAGAGTCAGCTACACTCAAGCTCACCCTGAACAACATGAAAGAAACTGAAGAGACAGCACAACATTTTGAAAAAATTGATTTTGCAGGATCCGTTATTTTTTTTAAATATGAAAGTCTATGGAAATGGATCTGTTAAATGATCGCTATTTATCTTCCATTTGAAAATGATCCAGTAAGCAAAGAACGACTCCTTTACACATGAAAAAAAAAGAAGCTAAATAGCATCAGTTATGGATCCATTTCATAGACTTGTTGAGGCCGGCCATGTGGGGCGGTGGCAGTCGCGGGTGAGACAGACCTCTGCTGGTTTCAACAAGCACCCGGCTGGCTACGCAGTGCAACGGTTAAGTCCAGAGTTGCCCTCAGCAGGGTTAAACAGACACAGAGTCAATTAAGCCCTGTAATGATTCTTAATTAAATAGTCTTGTGAAACACATGCACATAATTTGATCGTTAATAGCTTGGGGTATCTCAATGACAGATTTTGGTGCAGCCTTCTTCCGCCATTGCGGTGCCTCTAGGCCCTCGACTAACCCCTCAAATCCAGTATCCTGTTGCAAATTCAATTATTCTTCATTGCTCCAGCCAAATCATCCCGTAGGATCCGCTCCAAAGAATGGTTAGGGCCACCTTTTACACAATGTTCCTTTGCTGCCAGCACCGTGTAGATCCTTTTTGTCCAAGTCTTTGCTGAAGCTCACTACACCCGTACCGAGATTTCCGTTGCTTCCCGGTCGCTATATCAGTTCCTGGAGTGATCTAGAGGGTCTTGTAGAATCTGATAAATGGGCCTGACAATCCAGTGGTTCCTTGTTTTTCTCCTCTCTTGGGGACTTCTGATAATTCTACATGTAAACCCTTTTGTAGACTGGGCTCCACCACTAAGGAGTATCAGTAATATCAGTAATTATTATTAATAACCATACATAGCAGTCTTCACCTTGACCACGATATTGCAACAAACATATGATTGATTACACGTATAAACTTTATAGTAAATGCATAACAGATCCACACCTTTGTGTATTTTCGGCATACACCGTACTCTCCAGAGCTGGGGGAGGGAGGACCCCAGACCCTCTTACAGACTCCCATGTTAAACAGAAGGATCCTGAAAAAAATTTTTTTTTTATTTTTCAAAATGGACCTAAAATGTGTGTTAATCTGTTTTAATGTACGATTAGTGACATGAGAGCTTAACCTAACAAGTAATAGTCTCCAGAGATCCTTCCAAGTGAGGATGTCTTCTGCTGAACCATAGGATTGTGTCATAGCCTTGGCTACCAGAGAATCCACCTGGACCAGTTAAGGTTTGGTAAAGGGAACGTCTTGTAATCTGGTTATTATTTTTATCTCTATTCCAGAAAGAATCAGTTCAAACACCATCAGAGCCTTACAATGCAACTGGAGGACTCACAGAAGGAAATTGACACGTAAGTAATTACTCTATGGTCATTAAGTTGTCCAATATACATATTGCTATAAGGTTAAAGTGGTGACCGCTGCACATTGATCAGTGCCAATGTCTCATCAACTTTACTAATCTCGCAGACTTTGCACTGACAGAATTAAGTTTGACCCTGCTCAATAGTCACGGTCTCTCATGTGGCCCCTTGCAAAAATGACTTGCCCGAGTTTAGGAACCTAGCTGGCCATTCCTGTAATGAAGAGATTCTCATCTAACACTTTTCTGTTTAGTCTGCAGAGAGAGAATGCAGAAGCCTTGAAGGAGTCAGCTACACTCAAGCTCACCCTGAACAACATGAAAGAAACTGAAGAGACAGCACAACATTTTGAAAAATTGATTTTGCAGATCGTTATTTTTTTTAATATGAAAGTCTATGGAAAATGGATCTGTTAAATGATCGCTATTTATCTTCCATTGAAATGATCAGTAAGCAAAGAACGACTCCTTACACATGAAAAAAAAATGGAAGCTAAATAGCAGTCAGTTATTGGATCCATTTTCCATAGACTTGTTGAGCGCCGGCCATGTGGGCGGGCAGTCGCGGTGAGACAGACCTCTGCTGTTTACAACAAGCACCCGGCTGGCTACGCAGTGCAACGTTAAGTCCAGAGTTGCCCTCAGCAGGGTTAAACAGACACAGAGTCAATTAAGCCCTGTAATGATTCTTTAATTAAATAGTCTTGTGAAACACATGCACAAATTTGATCGTTAATACTTGGGGTATTCTCAATGACAGATTTTGGTGCAGCCTTCTTCCGCCATTGCGGTGCCTCTAGGCCCTCGACTAACCCCCTCAAATCCAGTATCCTGTTGCAATTCAATTATTCTTCATTGGCTCCACCAAACTCATCCCGTAGGGATCCGCTCCAAGAATGGTTAGGGCCACCTTTTACACAATGTTCCTTTGCTGCCAGCACCGTGTAGATCCTTTTTGTCCAAGTCTTTGCTGAAGCTCACTACACCGTACCGAGATTTCCGTTGCTTCCGGCGCTATATCAGTTCCTGGAGTGATCTAGAGGTCTTGTAGAATCTGATAAATGGCCTGACAATCCATGGTTCCTTGTTTTTCTCCTCTCTTGGGCTCTCTTGATAATCTACATGTAAACCCTTTTTGTAGACTGGGCTCCACCACTAAGGAGTATCAGTAATATCAGTATTATTATTAATAACCATACATAGCAGTCTTCACTTGACCACGATATTGCAACAAACATATGATTGATTACACGTATAAAGTTTATAGTTAAATGCATAACAGATCCACACCTTTGTGTATTTTCGTGCATACACCATACTCTCCAGAGCTGGGGGAGGGAGGACCCCAGACGCTCTTACAGACTCCCATGTTAAACAAAAGGATCCTGAAAAAAATATTTTTTTTTATTTTTCAAAATGGACCTAAAATGTGTGTTTAATCTGTTTTAATGTACGATTAGTGACATGAGAGCTTAACCTAACAAGTAATAGTCTCCAGAGATCCTTCCAAGTGAGGATGTCTTCTGCTGAACCATAGGATTGTGTCATAGCCTTGCTACCAGAGAATCCACCTGGGACCAGTTAAGGTTTGGTAAAGGGAACGTCTTGTAATCTGGTTTATTATTTTTATCTCTATTCCAGAAAGAATCAGTTCAAAACACCATCAGAGCCTTACAATGCCAACTGGAGGACTCACAGAAGGAAATTGACACGTAAGTAATTACTCTATGGTCATTAAGTTGTCTAATATTACATATTGCTATAAGGTTAAAGTGGGTGACCGCTGCACATTGATCAGTGCCAATGTCTCATCAGACTTTACTAATCTCGCGAGACTTTGGCACTGACAGAATTAAGTTTGACCCTGCTCAATAGTCACGGTCTCTCATGTGGCCCCTTGCAAAAATGACTTGCCCGAGTTTAGGAACCCTAGCTGGACCATTCCTGTAAATGGAAGAGATTCTCATCTAACACTTTTCTGTTTAGTCTGCAGAGAGAGAATGCAGAAGCCTTGAAGGAGTCAGCTACACTCAAGCTCACCCTGAACAGCATGAAAGAAACTGAAGAGACAGCACAACATTTTGAAAAAATTGATTTTGCAGGATCCGTTATTTTTTTTAAATATGAAAGTCTATGGAAAATGGATCTGTTAAATGATCGCTATTCATCTTCCATTTGAAAATTATCCAGTAAGCAAAGAACGACTCCTTTACACATGAAAAAAAAATGGAAGCTAAATAGCAGTCAGTTATTGGATCCATTTTCTATAGACTTGTTGAGTGGCCGGCCATGTGGGGCGGTGGCAGTCGCGGGTGAGACAGGACCTCTGCTGATTTACAACAAGCACCCGGCTGGCTACGCAGTGCAACAGTTAAGTCCAGAGTTGCCCTCAGCAGGGGTTAAAGCAGACACAGAGTCAATTAAGCCCTGTAATGATTCTTTATTTTTTTTGTAACATATTTTTATTGAGTTTTCAGTATGGTAACAAATGAATAGACCAATAAACAAATAAACAATTAAACAATCCATCCCCCCTCCCCCCAACCTCAGCCACCCTTGATTTCAGCCGAAAGCGCTAGAGTCCAGTTGAAAACATACGGCGATAAACCATGTTCATGTACAGTACTGAGTATTGACCTTGGTCCCCAGTAGACTTAGGGCCCCAAGAAAATAGGTTGTCACTCCTGGTCTGCTCCATCCGGGGTTGTAGATATCTGAAGCCCACCCAAAGACCCCTGCAGCTCTCCCAACAGATACCATGGTGATTGCACGAATGGAAGAACCACCGCTCGAAGCTCAGTAGGAGAGAGCTTGGATAGTATAAACCCTCTCCATGTTTCAAAGAACTTCCCTGTCAGTGCGTTTTTATCTCTCGCAGCTTCTAAGCTTTCTATATGCATTACAGCCTTCAAATCCTTGAGTATGCCTGACATACTTGGGACGTGCTCTGAGAGCCAGTTGCGGAGAAGCAATCGTTTGGTGACCATTGCCAGTATATGAAGTATTCGGGCAGATTTGCCATTCCATACCCCAGACACCGGGAAATGGAGAAGCCAGGCCAACATGTCCATTGTGACATGTGTGCTTGTGATCTCCCTCGCCAGGGTTTCAACCCGCTTCCACAATTTCTGTACTTCTCGTAATGATTCTTTAATTAAATAGTCTTGTAAAACACATGCACAAAATTTGATCGTTAATATCTTGGGGGTATTCTCAATGACAGATTTTGGTGCAGCCTTCTTCCGCCATTGCGGTGCCTCTAGGCCCTCGACTAACCCCCTCAAAATCACAGTATCCTGTTGCAAATTCAATTATTCTTCATTGGCTCCAGCCAAACTCATCCCGTAGGGATCCGCTCCAAAGAATGGTTAGGGCCACCTTTTACACAATGTTCCTTTGCTGCCAGCACCGTGTAGATCCTTTTTGTCCAAGTCTTTGCTGAAGCTCACTACACCCGTACCGGAGATTTCCGTTGCTTCCCGGTCGCTATATTCAGTTCCTGGAGTGATCTAGAGGGTCTTGTAGAATCTGATAAATGGGCCTGACAATCCAGTGGTTCCTTGTTTTTCTCCTCTCTTGGGGACTCTCTTGATAATTCTACACTGCAAACCCTTTTTGTAGGACTGGGCTCCACCACTAAGGAGTATCAGTAATATCAGTAATTATGATTAATAACCATACATAGCAGTCTTCACCTTGACCACGATATTGCAACAAACATATGATTGATTGCACGTATAAACTTTATAGTTAAATGCATAACAGATCCACACCTTTGTGTATTTTCGTGCATACACCGTACTCTCCAGAGCTGGGGGAGGGAGGACCCCAGACGCTCTTACAGACTCCCATGTTAAACAAAAGGATCCTGAAAAAAAATAATTTTTTTTATTTTTCAAAATGGACCTAAAATGTGTGTTTAATCTGTTTTAATGTACGATTAGTGACATGAGAGCTTAACCTAACAAGTAATAGTCTCCAGAGATCCTTCCAAGTGAGGATGTCTTCTGCTGAACCATAGGATTGTGTCATAGCCTTGGCTACCAGACAATCCACCTGGGACCAGTTAAGGTTTGGTAAAGGGAACGTCTTGTAATCTGGTTTATTATTTTTATCTCTATTCCAGAAAGAATTAGTTCAAAACACCATCAGAGCCTTACAATGCCAACTGGAGGACTCACAGAAGGAAATTGACACGTAAGTAATTACTCTATGGTCATTAAGTTGTCCAATATTACATATTGCTATAAGGTTAAAGTGGGTGACCGCTGCACATTGATCAGTGCCAATGTCTCATCAGACTTTACTAATCTCGCGAGACTTTGGCACTGACAGAATTAAGTTTGACCCTGCTCAATAGTCACGGTCTCTCATGTGGCCCCTTGCAAAAATGACTTGCCCGAGTTTAGGAACCCTAGCTGGACCATTCCTGTAAATGGAAGAGATTCTCATCTAACACTTTTCTGTTTAGTCTGCAGAGAGAGAATGCAGAAGCCTTGAAGGAGTCAGCTACACTCAAGCTCACCCTGAACAACATGAAAGAAACTGAAGAGACAGCACAACATTTTGAAAAAATTGATTTTGCAGGATCCGTTATTTTTTTTAAATATGAAAGTCTATGGAAAATGGATCTGTTAAATGATCGCTATTTATCTTCCATTTGAAAATGATCCAGTAAGCAAAGAACGACTCCTTTACACATGAAAAAAAATAGAAGCTAAATAGCAGTCAGTTATTGGATCCATTTTCCTAGACTTGTTGAGCGGCCGGCCATGTGGGGCGGTGGCAGTCGCAGGGTGAAGACAGGACCTCTGCTGGTTTACAACAAGCACCCGGCTGGCTACGCAGTGCAACGGTTAAGTCCAGAGTTGCCCTCAGCAGGGGTTAAAACAGACACAGAGTCAATTAAGCCCTGTAATGATTCTTTAATTAAATAGTCTTGTGAAACACATGCACATAATTTGATCGTTAATAGCTTGGGGGTATTCTCAATGACAGATTTTGGTGCAGCCTTCTTCCGCCATTGCGGTGCCTCTAGGCCCTCGACTAACCCCCTCAAAATCACAGTATCCTGTTGCAAATTCAATTATTCTTCATTGGCTCCAGCCAAACTCATCCCGTAGGGATCCGCTCCAAAGAATGGTTAGGGCCACCTTTTACACAATGTTCCTTTGCTGCCAGCACCGTGTAGATCCTTTTTGTCCAAGTCTTTGCTGAAGCTCACTACACCCGTACCGGAGATTTCCGTTGCTTCCCGGTCGCTATATTCAGTTCCTGGAGTGATCTAGAGGGTCTTGTAGAATCTGATAAATGGGCCTGACAATCCAGTGGTTCCTTGTTTTTTTCTCCTCTCTTGGGGACTCTCTTGATAATTCTACACTGTAAACCCTTTTTGTAGACTGGGCTCCACCACTAAGGAGTATCAGTAATATCAGTAATTATTATTAATAACCATACATAGCAGTCTTCACCTTGACCACGATATTGCAACAAACATATGATTGATTACACGTATAAACTTTATAGATAAATGCATAACAGATCCACACCTTTGTGTATTTTCGTGCATACACCGTACTCTCCAGAGCTGGGGAGGGAGGACCCCAGACCCTCTTACAGACTCCCATGTTAAACAGAAGGATCCTGAAAAAAATTTTTTTTTTTATTTTTCAAAATGGACCTAAAATGTGTGTTTAATCTGTTTTAATATACGATTAGTGACATGAGAGCTTAACCTAACAAGTAAAGTCTCCAGAGATCCTTCCAAGTGAGGATGTCTTCTGCTGAACCATAGGATTGTGTCATAGCCTTGGCTACCAGAGAATCCACCTGGGACCAGTTAAGATTTGGTAAAGGGAACGTCTTGTAATCTGGTTTATTATTTTTATCTCTATTCCAGAAAGAATCAGTTCAAACACCATCAGAGCCTTACAATGCCAACTGGAGGACTCACAGAAGGAAATTGACACGTAAGTAATTACTCTATGGTCATTAAGTTGTCCAATATTACATATTGCTATAAGGTTAAAGTGGGTGACCGCTGCACATTGATCAGTGCCAATGTCTCATCAGACTTTACTAATCTCGCGAGACTTTGGCACTGACAGAATTAAGTTTGACCCTGCTCAATAGTCACGGTCTCTCATGTGGCCCCTTGCAAAAATGACTTGCCCGAGTTTAGGAACCCTAGCTGGACCATTCCTGTAAATGGAAGAGATTCTCATCTAACACTTTTCTGTTTAGTCTGCAGAGAGAGAATGCAGAAGCCTTGAAGGAGTCAGCTACACTCAAGCTCACCCTGAACAACATGAAAGAAACTGAAGAGACAGCACAACATTTTGAAAAAATTGATTTTGCAGGATCCGTTATTTTTTTTAAATATGAAAGTCTATGGAAAATGGATCTGTTAAATGATCGCTATTTATCTTCCATTTGAAAATGATCCAGTAAGCAAAGAACGACTCCTTTACACATGAAAAAAAAATGGAAGCTAAATAGCAGTCAGTTATTGGATCCATTTTCCATAGACTTGTTGAGCGGCCGGCCATGTGGGGCGGTGGCAGTCGCGGTGAGACAGGACCTCTGCTGGTTTACAACAAGCACCCGGCTGGCTACGCAGTGCAACAGTTAAGTCCAGAGTTGCCCTCAGCAGGGGTTAAAGCAGACACAGAGTCAATTAAGCCCTGTAATGATTCTTTAATTAAATAGTCTTGTGAAACACATGCACAAAATTTGATCGTTAATATCTTGGGGGTATTCTCAATGACAGATTTTGGTGCAGCCTTCTTCGCCATTGCGGTGCCTCTAGGCCCTCGACTAACCCCTCAAAATCACAGTATCCTGTTGCAAATTCAATTATTCTTCATTGGCTCCAGCCAAACTCATCCCGTAGGGATCCGCTCCAAAGAATGGTTAGGGCCACCTTTTACACAATGTTCCTTTGCTGCCAGCACCGTGTAGATCCTTTTTGTCCAAGTCTTTGCTGAAGCTCACTACACCCGTACCGGAGATTTCCGTTGCTTCCCGGTCGCTATATTCAGTTCCTGGAGTGATCTAGAGGGTCTTGTAGAATCTGATAAATGGGCCTGACAATCCAGTGGTTCCTTGTTTTTCTCCTCTCTTGGGGACTCTCTTGATAATTCTACACTGTAAACCCTTTTTGTAGACTGGGCTCCACCACTAAGGAGTATCAGTAATTCAGTAATTATTATTAATAACCATACATAGCAGTCTTCACCTTGACCACGATATTGCAACAAACATATGATTGATTACACGTATAAACTTTATAGATAAATGCATAACAGATCCACACCTTTGTGTATTTTCGTGCATACACCGTACTCCAGAGCTGGGGGATGGAGGACCCCAGACCCTCTTACAGACTCCCATGTTAAACAGAAGGATCCTGAAAAAAATTTTTTTTTTTTATTTTTCAAAATGGACCTAAAATGTGTGTTTAATCTGTTTTAATGTACGATTAGTGACATGAGAGCTTAACCTAACAAGTAATAGTCTCCAGAGATCCTTCCAAGTGAGGATGTCTTCTGCTGAACCATAGGATTGTGTCATAGCCTTGGCTACCAGAGAATCCACCTGGGACCAGTTAAGGTTTGGTAAAGGGAACGTCTTGTAATCTGGTTTATTATTTTTATCTCTATTCCAGAAAGAATCAGTTCAAAACACCATCAGAGCCTTACAATGCCAACTGGAGGACTCACAGAAGGAAATTGACACGTAAGTAATTACTCTATGGTCATTAAGTTGTCCAATATTACATATTGCTATAAGGTTAAAGTGGGTGACCGCGCACATTGATCAGTGCCAATGTCTCATCAGACTTTACTAATCTCGCGAGACTTTGGCACTGACAGAATTAAGTTTGACCCTGCTCAATAGTCACCGGTCTCTCATGTGGCCCCTTGCAAAAATGACTTGCCCGAGTTTAGGAACCCTAGCTGGACCATTCCTGTAAATGGAAGAGATTCTCATCTAACACTTTTCTGTTTAGTCTGCAGAGTAGAGAATGCAGAAGCCTCTGAAGGAGTCAGCTACACTCAAGCTCACCCTGAACAGCATGAAAGAACCTGAAGAGACAGCACAACATTTGAAAAAATTGATTTTGCAGGATCCGTTTATTTTTTAAATATGAAAGTCTATGGAAAATGGATCTGTTGAAAATGATCGCTATTTATCTCTCATTGAAAATGATCAGTAGCAAAGACGACTCCTTTACACATGAAAAAAAAATGGAAGCTAAATAGCAGTCAGTTATTGATCATTTCTATAGACTTGTAAGCGGCCCCATGTGGCGGTGCATCGAGTGAGACAGGACCTCTGCTGTTTACACAAGCACCGCTGCTACGCAGTACAACGGTTAAGTCCAGAGTTGCCCTCAGCAGGTTAAAGCAGACACAGAGTCAATTAAGCCCTGTAATGATTCTTAATTAAATAGTCTTGTGAAACACATGCACAAAATTTGATCGTTAATATTTGGGTATTCTCAATGACAGATTTTGGTGCACCCTTCTTCCGCCATTGCGTGCTCTAGGCCCTCGACTAACCCCTCAAAATCACAGTACCTTTTGCAATTCAATTATCTTCATTGGCTCCAGCCAAACTCATCCCGTAGGATCCGCTCAAGAATGGTTAGGCCACCTTTTACACATGTTCCTTTGCTGCCAGCACCGTGTAGATCCTTTTTGTCCAAGTCTTTGCTGAAGCTCACTACACCCGTACCGGAGATTTCCGTTCTTCCGGTCGCTATATTCAGTTCTGGAGTGATCTAGAGGGTCTTGTAGAATCTGAATAAATGGCCTGACAATCCAGTGGTTCCTTGTTTTTCTCCTCTCTATGGGGACTCTCTGATAATTCTACACTGTAAACCCTTTTTGTAGACTGGCTCCACCATAAGGAGTAATCAGTAATATCCAGTAATTATTATTAATAACCATACATAGCAGTCTTCACTGATCACATATTTGCAACAAACATTTGATTGATTACAGTATAAACTTTATAGATAAATGCATAACAGATCCACACCTTTGTGTATTTTCGTGCATACACCGTACTCTCCAGAGCTGGGGGAGGGAGGACCCCAGACGCTCTTACAGACTCCCAGGTTAAACAGAAGGATCCTGAAAAAAAATTTTTATTTTTTTTTTTTCAAAATGGACCTAAAATGTGTGTTTAATCTGTTTTAATATACGATTAGTGACATGTGAGCTTAACCTAACAAGTAATAGTCTCCAGAGATCCTTCCAAGTGAGGATGTCTTCTGCTGAACCATAGATTGTGTCATAGCCTTGGCTACCAAGAATCCACCTGGGAACAGTTAAAGGGAACCAACCACCTCAGATGACACCTATAAGCTGTTAATAGATGTCCCTGCACCCTACCTACACCATTCCACCTATGTTTTCCTCAGAATATTGATAAATGTAAACCGAAATAAACACTTTATAAAATTACATGCCTGTGTACTTCTGGGCGTCTCCCTCGGCTCTGGTACTGGAGGCTGTGTCTCCAGCAGCATGACTGCTTCTCTAGCCCTCCCTCTTACTTTTCAGGACTTCACATGAAGGGACGGGAGCTGCTTGCGTGCCCGCCCACTGATAGATAACATCACGCCCTCTCACTTTCTAAGAGTCTGGCCGCGTCATGAAAGGGCGGGGCTAAATTGCGTCATTGAAAGGGGCGGGGCTCGTCGCGATTTAGCCCCGCCCCTTTCATGACGCGGCCAGACTCTTAGAAAGTGAGAGGGCGTGATGTTATCTATCAGTGGGCGGGCACGCAAGGCAGCTCCCGTCCCTTCATGTGACATCCTGCAAAGTAAGAGGGAGGGCTAGAGAAGCCAGTCATGCTGCTGGAGACACAGCCCTCTAGTACCAGAGCCCGAGGGAGACGCCCAGAAGTACGCAGGCATGTAATTTTATAAAGTGTTAATTTCGGTTTACATTTATCAATATTCTGAGAAAAACATAGGTGGAATGGTGTAGGTAGGGTGCAGGGACATCTATTAACAGCTTATAGTCGTCATCCGAGGTGGTTGGTTCCCTTTAAGGTTTGGTAAAGGGAACGTCTTGTAATCTGGTTTATTATTTTTATCTCTATTCCAGAAAGAATCAGTTCAAATCACCATCAGAGCCTTACAATGCCAACTGGAGGACTCACAGAAGGAAATTGACACGTAAGTAATTACTCTATGGTCATTAAGTTGTTCAATATTACATATTGCTATAAGGTTAAAGTGGGTGACCGCTGCACATTGATCAGTGCCAATGTCTCATCAGACTTTACTAATCTCGCGAGACTTTGGCACTGACAGAATTAAGTTTGACCCTGCTCAATAGTCACGGTCTCTCATGTGGCCCCTTGCAAAAATGACTTGCCCGAGTTTAGGAACCCTAGCTGGACCATTCCTGTAAATGGAAGAGATTCTCATCTAACACTTTTCTGTTTAGTCTGCAGAGAGAGAATGCAGAAGCCTTGAAGGAGTCAGCTACACTCAAGCTCACCCTGAACAACATGAAAGAAACTGAAGAGACAGCACAACATTTTGAAAAAATTGATTTTGCAGGATCCGTTATTTTTTTAAAATATGAAAGTCTATGGAAAATGGATCTGTTAAATGATCGCTATTTATCTTCCATTTGAAAATGATCCAGTAAGCAAAGAACGACTCCTTTACACATGAAAAAAAATGGAAGCTAAATAGCAGTCAGTAATTGGATCCATTTTCCATAGACTTGTTGAGCGGCCGGCCATGTGGGCGCGTGGCAGTCGCGGGTGAGACAGGACCTCTGCTTTGGGCACTCCTGGTTTGCAACAAGCACCCGGCTGGCTACGCAGTGCAACAGTTAAGTCCAGAGTTGCCCTCAGCAGGGGTTAAAGCAGACACAGAGTCAGAGTCAATTAAGCCCTGTAATGATTATTTAATTAAATAGTCTTGTGAAACACATGCACAAAATTTGATCATTAATATCTTGGGGTATTCTCAATGACAGATTTTGGTGCAGCCTTCTTCCGCCATTGCGGTGCCTCTAGGCCCTCGACTAACCCCCTCAAAATCACAGTATCCTGTTGCAAATTCAATTAATCTTCATTGGCTCCAGCCAAACTCATCCCGTAGGGATCCGCTCCAAAGAATGGTTAGGGCCACCTTTTACACAATGTTCCTTTGCTGCCAGCACCGTGTAGATCCTTTTTGTCCAAGTCTTTGCTGAAGCTCACTACACCCGTACCGGAGATTTCCGTTGCTTCCCGGTCGCTATATTCAGTTCCTGGAGTGATCTAGAGGGTCTTGTAGAATCTGATAAATGGGCCTGACAATCCAGTGGTTCCTTGTTTTTCTCCTCTCTTGGGGACTCTCTTGATAATTCTACACTGTAAACCCTTTTTGTAGACTGGGCTCCACCACTAAGGAGTATCCCACCACTAAGGAGTATCAGTAATATGAGTAATTATGATTAATAACCATACATAGCAGTCTTCACCTTGACCACGATATTGCAACAAACATATGATTGATTACACGTATAAACTTTATAGTTAAATGCATAACAGATCCACACCTTTGTGTATTTTCGTGCATACATCGTACTCTCCAGAGCTGGGGGAGGGAGGACCCCAGACGCTCTTACAGACTCCCATGATAAACAAAAGGATCCTGAAAAAAATATTTTTTTTTATTTTTCAAAATGGACCTAAAATGTGTGTTTAATCTGTTTTAATGTACGATTAGTGACATGAGAGCTTAGCCTAACAAGTAATAGTCTCCAGAGATCCTTCCAAGTGAGGATGTCTTCTGATGAACCGTAGGATTGTGTCACAGCCTTGGCTACCAGAGAATCCACCTGGGACCAGTTAAGGTTTGGTAAAGGGAACGTCTTGTAATCTGGTTTATTATCTTTATCTCTATTCTAGAAAGAATCAGTTCAAAACACCATCAAAGCCTTACAATGCCAACTGGAGGACTCACAGAAAGAAATTGACACGTAAGTAATTACTCTATGGTCGATAGCAAGTTCCCAGACCCTATAAAAACATAACAATAATGAACATAATTACATTTGATCCTGCACAATATTCACGGTCCCTCATGTGGCCCTTTGGAAATTACTTGTCCAAGTTCAGGAACCCTAGCTGTACTATTACAGTAAATGGAAGATATTCTTAACTAGCACTTTTCTGTGTAATCTGCAGAAAAAGAAAGCGGAGGCATTAGAGAAGTCAGAAAGACTCAAGATCAGCCTGGAGGAATGCAAGGAGGCAGAGCAGGAGGCACGTCAAGAGGAGAAATTGCTATGATCGACATCTACATGTGTTCAAATATATACTTGTTCAAGCAGCATACTGCACCAAGGATAAAGCCCAATGGAAAGTTTCTTTGTGTTAATTGTAAATTTAAAGTGAACCTGTCAGATTTGGCATCTGGACATCATATAGATCAGGAGGAGATGAGCAGAATGATAAATAGCTTTGGGGGAATAGATTCACTATAATTTGTCTTTTAATGGTATAAATCCCTGCTCTTTTTGTGCTTTGGTGTCAAGAGGACGGTCACTGTCAATCACAATATAGCATTTCCTAACCCAATATATCATAAAAGAGATGACAGTGACAGTGAGCCAGCACAAATCTACAGAAAGGGTAACATACATCACTATAATACTACTAGAACTCGTGTTTTTTGTAGGATAAGTCATTCTTCCTAAAAAAAATGATTATCAATATTTTTCCAAGTTCTAAACAATAAAGTTGAAGAATTACAGCGCCAGCTGGAAGAATCTCACCAGGAAGCCGCAATGTAAGTAATTACTCTATGGCTCATTCAGTGCTCTGTATCACAAGTTGGATTATTTCATCCTAATTTTGCACTGTAGAAATCTGTATTGTGTTTTTTAGAGTGCAGTGATTGTAATGAGGCGCTTTGCGATATCATTTTTCAGCTTCATCAGCTTTACAGTATCTAGATTTGTTCCACAGGGTTTTGACATGTAGAATATTTTGAACCATGGGTTTATATTTACTATTGTTCTGTGTTTTCATAGTGAGTTTGTTCAATTAATATAACATGGACTTAAAAGCTAAAGAATTGACTTGGCGCAACAGAGCTACAGACTTATTTAAACAGGGCCCTTCATTAATTTTAAATCACCCAACAGAAACCAATAAAGAGGTACATAAGAAAATTAAAATTTGGTGTACTATGATGTTATTGGAGAACTATTTAACCAACAAAATCGTTCCAATGGGATTACAGATACAAATCTATCCTTCTTTTCCGGTTGAAGTGGAGGAGTATATAACCCGGTGGGAAGAGGCTGTGGATATTTGTTCTGCCACATTTATGCAGATTATTGTCGATGAGAACAAAGCCTTCTTGAGTGCCCTAGATATAGAAATTTCTGAACAGGGGAAAACCTTGTGAAAGAAACTCCAGAAGTAGGTGCTTGAAAATTCTACAAAGACTTGGACAAGGAGGCAGACAAATGGTAGGGAAAAATCAGTACTGTCAAGGTAAAGAAATACCAACAAGACCTGACAGATTACGAGCAAAATAAGGTTTATAGATGGCAGAGTGTCCAGATCCCTAACAAGAGGCTTAGAGCAGAATCAGGCTCAACTACTTCGGTAGCTACTAATAGTGAGTCCAAACATTCGGAGAGTCTTCTGCTCACGTCGAAGAGGGAATACTGACCCGATCAGGTGGAGGTGGCAAACAAAATGGTGATCAAAAGGTAGTAAACCTATCAGAACATGTATTATCTGAAGTCCAGCTGCAGATTTTGGAGCAGGGATTATCTTTTATTCTTACCATGCAGCTGGACACATTTACTGCCATCAAAGATGTGCACCTCTTTGCTCGTAAATTACTTTTTAAACATATTTTTTCTCAACCCAATACAGGGTCTCTCTCATCCACGCAAGCAGAAAAAGAAGAAGCACTAAATGCCCTTGAGGCACTGGCAGAAAATAACGGCCTTCCCAATGTACCGTAAATACATTTCTGACACATTAGTGTTTGTATAATTATAGATAAAACCTATTTAGACTGTGTTATCTCTCTTTCTTTCTTCCCTCTGCTCTTTTGTCCTATCCTTACTCTGATTAACCCTTAGGACACTGACCTGTTTTTCTACAGGAATTAGGGTACAGCCAGGAGACTGAATGTACCTTGTATTATTATTTAGATAAAAACACTGAATTAACACATTCAACTTTAAAATTAGGAAGGGTTTTAGTTGATATAGAGATTACCACTAATGATATAAGCTTCTTAGGCTGTTAGACAATTCGGAGTCCCACAATATTGTGGAATATTTGTCATATCAATCTCTATTTACTTTCTGTCTCAAGATTTAAAATGTCCTTATATTTATTGTACAAATCTCATGTATATATGTTTATGTTGTAGACGTACTAGCTATATATATACATATATATCTACTTTGAACCCGGATATATACATGCATATACTGTTAAGATTTTTTGAAAGGGGAAAAGCAAGATATTGAATTTAAATCCATACTAACTAGGAGCCACTTACATCTCCTTCTCTTTTATATACATATATACCCTTGCACCTAATTATAAACATATTTTAAGCTATTATATATATTTCGTCAATATTCCCTTTATTTTAGCCACGCTGTCCTGTTCGTTGACAATCATAATCTATTCTCACTTGGGGAGGAACATTAATCCTTACAATAGCCTTCTCTAAATCTAGATCTGCTAAACCTTCCTCCGAAGTATTCACTATATTTATTTCATGACCACACTCTTACGTGTTTAATGCCAGAGATATAATAAATATAACTTCCAGTTACGTAAGAGTGTAAGTGTTGTTAGACACTCCCAGACAAACATCTAAGTGTAATTCATACCAGCTAGAGATTGTATACATAATTTGTTTTACAATTATATATCTGTGTACCTTAACACAAACATATATTAGCCTAACCTAGAGATCTTGGGCTGTCCCTCTTATCTCAATCATTTTTGTCCTGTCTGATTGAGAACTATAACACAGGTTTACCCGTGGAGGAGAATTAATCTCAATGATGGCATCCTCTAAATCAAAATTTAGTAAATCCTCTTCAGATAAATTAGTGGGAAAACAAAAAGAACTCTCAGCGTCAGGCACTGAATCTAGAGACCGGTCTAGATCTCCATATAAAACCAGAGCTAGGGAACCCCGGTCTCAGGACTGGGAGTCGGCTGAAGAAGACTTATTACTCACTGATTCTCAACAATCCTCTAAGAAGAGGAAGGAGAGGGATCCCAAAAATCTATCCTATACAAATCCAGAGGTGGAGGAGAATTCGGAAGCGGACAAAGACTCTTCCCCTAGTGTAAGTCCGGCAAAACAGCGTAGTAGGAGAGAGGATTCACCTTATGTAGAAACAGAAGACCCCTCAAAAACTTTAATTGGGATCAAGCTATAGACCAAAAATTTTTCATGGGGTTATTTACAGCGTTTAAGACTTCCATGACATTGGATACCAAAAAGGATCTAGTCAGGAGGTTGAAAGACTCCAAACTTCTATTGATTCCATTTCTAACAGGGTGGATAAAAATGAGGCTGAGGTCCACAAATTAGGTAAAACAACGGAAAAACTTAAATGAGAACAACTTAGCATGAGGGAAGAACTAAAAGCAATTAAAACTAAAATGACTGATTTACAGGATAGAGATAGGCGTCAAAATCTAAAATTGAGAGGTATACCCGAGTCAGTCAAAACTGACCAACTAGGCCCCTATGTTAAAAATCTGCTTAAGAGGACCATTCCATCATTAACAGATCTGGATCTCACCATTTTGAGGATCCAGAGATTCCCAAAACCCAAACAGGATAGAGCTGACTTGCCGAGGGATGTGATTATGAAGTTTCACTTCTTCCACACCAAAGATATGTTACTGGAATACTTAAGAACAAATAAGACTCTTCCCCATCCCTTTGAAAATATAAAAACCTTCACAGATTTATCAAGGGAAACCATGCTCCAGAGAATTACTGAGGCTCTGCGCCAAAAACAGCACCTATATAGATGGGGATTTCACCCCACCAAAGTGTTGTTCACATCTCAAGGTCAGACTATACCAATAACCAATGTTGATGAGGGCATCTGGACATTAAAAGACCTTGGGATTATTATATCCTAAATGGGTCACTCTAATTGAGAGCTGGGGTTTCAGGCTAAAACTTGAGTCCCGTACTAGAGTTAGTTCCTACGGCTGTAGAACCTCTAGAGGAACTACTATTAAAACTAAGGTTAGGTCAAGTTATGATTACTTTTAATTCACCTATTTTAACTAATATTTGATATTGGTATTTTTTTACTTAAAGGTATATCTTAGTAGCATAGAGTAGTTAAGATAAGCTTAGAATTATCAAAATGTCACTAAAACTCTCCACCTTAATAGCTTTTCACTATATCCTGAGAAAACATGATCTTTATGTGAAACCATATGTCACTAAAAATACTATCATATAATGTCAATGGCCTCAATAGTCCAAGAAAAAGATATCTCACTTGGAAATCAATCAGAGAATCTAGAGCGGAAATCATAGGTTTACAAGAAACGAGATTCTCCACAAATAGTTCACCTAGATTCAATAAAAAAAACTTCCCCAACACTTATTTTGCATCCAATCCAAGGAAAAAAATGTGGAGTAGCCATCTTATTAAAAAACACGATTTCATTTGAGGAATTGGTACTGGCTGACAAGGAGGGTACATACCTAATACTAACTTGCAAAATTAATAACGTATTTTTTACCCTGGTTAATGTATATGTCCCAAAATAGAGGCCATATCACATTTTTAAATATAATATTGGCCCTTATACAACAAAATAAAAAAGGCACCCTATTCATTTTTGGGGACTTTAATATAGTCCCTAACTCCCTAATGGATTCATCAACAAAATCTAGACAGTTTTCATCCAATTTAGACCCGTGGCTCTACAGAAATGACCTGTATGACGCATTTCGATGCCTTAACTCATCATCTGCTGAATTTACTCACTACTCTTCTAGACATAATTCATATGCCCGCACTGATCTGATTTTAACGGATATATTTTCACTGAATAAATTTAAATCAGTTCGGATAGAGCCGAGGGTATAGTCTGACCATGCCCCAGTCCTGTCTGAAATTATTGTTGGTCCCAACCTTTCTGAAGACAGGATCTGGAGGGCCAACGCCTACCTCTTCAATCATCCAAAATTCAAACCAGAGATAGAGGCTTCAATTAAACTCTACTTTGAAGAAAATGATGTAGAGGGTATGTCCATCTACACACTTTGGACAGCTTTTAAAGCGGTCCTAAGAGGCCGACTTATCCAGCTAAATTCCCAGTTTAAGAAAATAAAGAGGGACAAAACGGCAGAAATTATAAAAGAGATTTCAGCCCTGGAAGCGAAACTCTTTCATGGCCCCTCATTAGAACTACAGAAACAGATACTAACTTTACGGCAGAAACTTAAAACTCTTCTGTCAGAGGAGTATGATAAAGTAACTCAGAAGCTAAAAATTAATTACTACTTATCTAATGACAAACCAACTAAGGCCTTTGCAACTAGACTTAAACAAATGAGACAAAAAAATAAGATCTCTCAAGGTAAACTAGACAATTTAAATTCCCCATACACAGAGTTGGAACTCTCGACATTAATTAAAACACTTAAAAATGGAAAGTCGCCTGGCCCAGATGGGTTTCACAACTAATTTTTTAAAAATTTTGAGACTTAACTCTGCCTCTGTTCCGGCGCACGCAGAGCAGCGGCGCCGGCACAGACGCAGAGAGAAGACGGCCGGCGACGCTGCAGGACGGGACGGTGCCATGTAGGAGAGGCGGCTGGAGACAGATGGGGCTGGAGACAGATGGGGCTGCAGCTCCCATCACAGATCATTATGCCTCTTCACTATACAATTTGGGAGAATGAAGAACGCAAAGGATGACTGTCAGTATCGTCCCATCACAGTTGCTGTGCGGATTCGACCATTGAATCAGATGGAAATAGAGGATGGGATGCAATGTATAACATGTAAACTGGGAGAACAAATGTTACTGCTAAAGGATCCGAATGAAGATGCAGATGACTGGAGAGCGAGCCGTGCCAAACAGAAGACTTTTATATTTGATGAGGAGTTGGACCAGTGCTCTTCCCAGGACTGTGTGTATGAATCAACGACAAAAAGCCTGGTGGAAGGAATTGTTTCGGGTACAATGCCACTGTTTTTGCTTATGGCCCCACAGGCACAGGAAAGACGTACACAATGCTGGGGACGGATGGCGAGCAGGGAATATTTGTCCGAACTCTGAATGAACTCTTCAGGAACATCAAGGAGATCAGTTACAGCACAGACTACTCTGTATAAATGTCCTACCTAGAGATCTACAATGAATTAATCTGTGACCTGTTAAACCCTTCTTCTGGGTATTTGGAGCTTAGAGAGGACTCAAGAGGAAATGTTCAGATTGCCGGAAATACTGAATTCTTCACATACAGCGCTGAAGAGGCCATAGTCTTGTTAAAAAAGGGAGGTAGACATCGGACACAAGAACCTACAGCTGCTAACAAGACATCCTTCCACTCCCACACCGTGCTACAAGTCTTTGTAAAACATCGGAGTAAATCACAAAAGGTCCATGAAGAACTGATAACTGGAAAGCTGTTCCTGATTAATCTCGCAGATTCGGAGAGAGCAGCCCAGACACAAAACCGAGGGCAGAGGATGAAAGAAGGAGTGCACATTAACCGCTCCTTGTTAGCACTTGGAAACCGTATAACAGCACTGAGCGAGTGCAGGGGAAGCCATGCCCATCATATAAATTACTGAGACAGCAAATTAACGCGACTCTTAAAGGATTCTCTTGGTGGGAACAGCAGAACAGTCATGATCGTGCACAACAGTCCTGCAGCTGCCGCATTCGAGGAACCCCGCACCACACTGATCTATGCCAGCAGAGCCAAGAACATCAAGACAAGGGTGAATAGAAACTATGAGAGCGTTACTCAGCACATTACTCACTATGGAGGATTAATCTCCAACCTTCACCGAGAGATTCATCAGTTGCAGAGCAGCATCAGACAACAACTAAGTCAACTGAAAGATGTAGGACTAAAGATCGAGATAGACAAGAGCATGGGCATCAGAATGTCTTCTCCGATCAAGTTCATATCAATTTTGAAGACCAGCTTATCAATGCCTTTCAGGAGCATATAGAAGTGAGACGCATCCTCCTGCAGCTGAACAATGCCAATATGGAGATGCGTATGGATACTATCAGACATCTGGCTACAATTGCTGACTGGGAGAAGGCGAAAGCTCAGGAAGCCACACGGCTGAAAAGAGATAAAGTCACCGAGAACATAGTGATTGATTCAGAGGATGAAAAGGATGAAAAGGAGGCGGATGTGGCTGAGCCTTTAGAAGTCATGCTGGCCAGAGAAGAAATTAATACGCTTCTTTCTGAGCAGAAGAAAACTGCATCTATCATGGAAAAACTAGAAGAACAATGGAAAAGAGCTAGGATGAGAGCTTCTCAGTTGGAGCAGATGATCGCGGATCAGCTTTCTTATGACCAACGAGAGGTCTTTAGATTGCTGCACAAACTTCACGAGTTGCGGGTCTGGAACACAGAACTACAGGCCGAGAGTGGCTGCAAGGACAATAACGTACTGTACTAGAAGGACTTTGTGATCCTGAGCTATCAACAGTACAGGATCTTATGTAAAAAAAATCATCTGCAAAAGGCAATGAAAGAAAATGATAGGGTTCACGGTCCGGAGCTGCTGGAGAAGTATCACTCATACTCAAAGGAGATGGAGAATGGGACGATCAGCTGGTTGGAGCAGCTGCATTCTCTGTTATCATGCAGACTGGAGGATGATACCATGCAAAATGGGGTTGACCCAGATATTAATGGGGGGTTCTTTCTGCAACTGGATATAGAACAGTCTGAAAAATCAGTCAGCAACCGGAAGAACAGTGTCGATAACCGCACAAGTAATAACCTGTCTCCTTATACCATGGACTCAGACAGTGACTGTAGGACATCAAAATCAACACCTGGATTAAAGCCCACAAGACAGAATTCTTCCCTGAGCCTAACACCTTTTCACCATATGAGGACCCCAATACATCCGGTGACACAAGTGAATCCACACAGTATGCACAGAGTAAATCCTGATAGACGTCACTGGACATCCCCTTGTTCTGGATTCCCAACCAAACCAACACAGACAACCTCTAAAGACAATGTCGTGCTCAATACTAAGATGCACATGAGGTCCAAGGGGAAGCAGAGTGTTCCAGAGAAAGGCCCTGTTCAAGTTCTGCAGTTCAGCTGGACACCTCCCAGTACGATCAAACAGATCAATGCCGGACCAGAGAAAGGCCAAGTCCTGCACAAGAGAGTGAAATGTCCAGAAGTTACACCTAGCAAAACCAGAACAGCATTTCCTAAAAATCACCAGCACACAAACACAGCGAGTAAAATCCCATCAAGACTGGACAAAAGAAGAAAATGACCAGAGTGTGTTTAAAAAAAAAAAAAACGCCAAGAACTTGTAATTGATGTAAAACTGAAATGTGTGATAAAGTATAGCCTAAAAAGGTGGGAAAAAAAAAAATTGAGACTTTATTATTAACCGCTCTCACTAAATTAGCTAATGAATCCACGTCTGAGGGCCATTTGCCTGCTGAAATGTTGGAAGCTCTGGTGATCGTGCTGCCTAAAGACAAAGGTGATCCAAGCGACACAAAAAGTTATAGACCCATTTCTCTATTAAACAGCGACACGAAAATCCTAGCAAAATTAACTGCCCTAAGATTACAGACATCAATATGTAACCTTGTTAACCCAGATCAAGTGGGCTTTATCCCGGGTAGAATGGCACCAGATGCGACACGAAGAGATTTAAACCTGATCTCTATTATAGACAAAAAGAAAATCCCGGCAGTACTACTGGCCCTCGAAGCGGAAAAAGTATTTGATAGAGTTAACTGGTCATATATGTTTAGAATGCTCAAAAAATTTGGCATTAAGGACAGAATTTTCAACACTATATCTGCAATGTATTCTAACCATCTGCTAGGGTCTACTCAAATAACTTTCTTTCACCAAAATTCCCTTTGACAAATGGAACTAGACAAGGGTGCCCTCTTTCTCCTACCCTGTTGCATTGTTTATTGAGCCCTTAGCTGAAAATATAAGATCTGACCCTAAAATAGAAAGTATACAATTCAAGCAAACTAACTCACGGATATCCCTATTTGCGGATGACATGCTCACTTTAGCAAACCCAGCAACATCCCTTTACCACTTAAACTTAGTGATTGGAAAATTTGCAGAAATTTCATTTTACAAAATAAATTATTCAACAACCCAGTGTTTAACATTCAATTTAAGCGATGAAATAGTTTCCGCTTTAAAATCAAAGTACAGATTTAATTGGCAATCTCACTATATCCCCTATTTAGTAATAATTTTGACAAAATCACCTTCCTCAGCGGTCAGTGAGAACATGTCAGCCCTTCACAAGTCACTCCAAGTAGAACTGACCCATTTAAATAAAGCTGTTCTCTCATGGTTGGGGAAAAAGTCACCTACAAAATGATGATTCTTCCTAGAATTTTGTATACCTTCCGTTGCATACCTATTTTAATCCCCAATTTATGGATTAGCAAATTTCAAAAGCAACTAAGAATTTTTATCTGGAATAAAAATAAACCCAGGATTGCTATCAGTGTTTTAGAAAAGAATAAGAGGCGTGGTGGTCTGGGGGTACCAAACTTGTATAATTACTATCAAGCCACCCTAGTAAAGCTATACAAATGCTGATTGTTAGAGGACAATCTTATACCGTGGGTAACTCTTGAGAAGGCCCGCTTGAACGCTAAGAACCTTAAATTAACCATCATTGCTTACCTGTTGGACCCTAGTAAACACCCTCCAAACATTCATACCGCAAAGGCGACGATAATTGTCTGGAGAAATCTACTCCAAAAATCTAAACCAATATTTGGGGAACTCCGACTTAACTTTCTCTCAATTCAGACCTCAGAGATATTGATCCCCAATTTAAACATGAATAAAAGGACTAAGGGCCCTTTCACATCAGCGTTTTTTAAATTTGCGGCAGATGCGGTGAAAAAACCGCATCTGCCGCAACTGCCGCATAACGGTTCCACTTGCGGCACGGTTGCGGTTTTTTCCATAGGAAGTATAGGGGGACTTGCGGCAGATGCGGCAAGTGCGGTATTGCACTTGCGGCAGGTGCGGCAGAGAAAAAAACCGCGGCTTACTGCGGTTTTTTTCTCTGCCGCACCTGCCGCAAGTGCAATACCGCACTTGCCGCATCTGCCGCAAGTCCCCCTATACTTCCTATGGAAAAAACCGCAACCGTGCCGCAAGTGGAACCGTTATGCGGCAGTTGCGGCAGATGCGGTTTTTTCACCGCATCTGCCGCAAATTTAAAAAAACGCTGATGTGAAAGGGCCCTAAGAAAGGGGTTTTGATGATCCAAGATGTTTTTCCAGACAATGATTTATTATCATTTCAAACTCTTAAAAATACCGTATATACTCGTGTATAAGCCGACCCGTGTATAAGCCGACCCCCCTACTTTTGCCCCCAAAAACTGGGAAAACTTATTGACTCGCGTATAAGCCGAGGGTGGACTCCAGCACAGGTATACAACCCCCAGCAGTGAGGTATACAGCAGCCTCCCCAGTGGTAGTATACAGCAGCAGCCCCAGTGGTAGTATACAGCAGCCCCAGAGGTATATACAGCCCCAGAGGTATATGCAGCCCCATATGCAGCCCCAGAGGTATATGCAGCCCCATATGCAGCCCCAGAGGTATATGCAGCCCCATATGCAGCCCCAGAGGTATATGCAGCCCCATATGTAGCCCCATATGTATATGCAGCCCCATATGTATATGCAGCCCCATATGTATATGCAGCCCCATATGCAGTCCCAGGGGTATATGCAGCCCCAGAGGTATATGCAGCCCCATATGCAGCCCCAGAGGTATATGCAGCCCCAGAGGTATATGCAGCCCCAGAGGTATATGCAGCAGCCCTAGTGGTGTATACAGCAGCCCCAGTGGTAGTATACAGCAGCCCTTAGGTAGTATACAGCAGCCCCAGGGCTGTATACAGCAGCAGCCCCAGGGCTGTATACAGCAGAAGCCCCAGGGCTGTATACAGCAGAAGCCCCAGGGCTGTATACAGCAGAAGCCCCAGGGCTGTATACAGCAGCAGCCCCAGGGCTGTATACAGCAGAAGCCCCAGGGCTGTATACAGCAGAAGCCCCAGGGCTGTATACAGCAGAAGCCCCAGGGCTGTATACAGCAGAAGCCCCAGGGCTGTATACAGCAGAAGCCCCAGGGCTGTATACAGCAGAAGCCCCAGGGCTGTATACAGCAGCAGCCCCAGGGCTGTATACAGCAGAAGCCCCAGGGCTGTATACAGCAGAAGCCCCAGGGCTGTATACAGCAGAAGCCCCAGGGCTGTATACAGCAGAAGCCCCAGGGCTGTATACAGCAGCAGCCCCAGGGCTGTATACAGCCGCAGCCCCAGGGCTGTATACAGCCGCAGCCCCAGGGCTGTATACAGACGCAGCCCCAGGGCTGTATACAGACGCAGCCCCAGGGCTGTATACAGCCGCAGCCCCAGGGCTGTATACAGCCGCAGCCCCAGGGCTGTATACAGCCGCAGCCCCGGAGGTATACAGGCCCCCCCCATCAAGCTCCAGGGCCCCCCCCTTGACGTCTGAAAAATAAAAAAGAATGAATACTTCACCTGTCCGACGCCTTCTGCCGCTGTGCGATCCCCAGTTCCAAGTGAGGTCTCTTCTGACAGGACCTGTGGTGATGTCAGAGGGGCGTTCCCGGGCACTCGCGGTCATGTGATACATATCACATGACCGCGAACAGCCAATCAGCGCTGGGAACGCCCCGGGAACGCCCCCCCTCTGACGTCACCACAGGTCTTCTCAGTACACCTCACTGAATGAAGCCCGGGATCGCGTGTCGGCAGCTGCGGACGGCGCGACAGGAGACTGGTAAGTATGATATTCCTTTACAGGACGCCGCTCAAGGGGGGGGCCCCGGAGCTTGATGGTGGGGGGCCTGTATACCTCCGGGGCTGCGGCTGTATATATATATACATATACTCGCGTATAAGCCGAGGGGGGACTTTTCAGCCCAAATTTTGGGCTGAAAAAGTCGGCTTATACGCGAGTATATACGGTAGGTTTAACCTATCTTATTCGGACAAAGCAATTTGGTTTAAAATTCACTCGTACTTGACCTCAAAAAAGATTCTCTTTCTCCTACCCCAGAATATCATAGATTTACTATACAACCCCACAGATAACTCAAAGTGGAAAACTAATCATTTAATACATTATTTAATGATGATGTCGAGCTGCTGAAATCCAAAAATATCATCACATGGGAAAAAGAATAGCAAATTCAAGTAGATGTGGCTCAACTTTCAAAAACACTGGATATTGTTTATTCAAATACCATATGCGCGTCCCTTCACGAATCCCACTACAAAATCCTTTCCAGGTGGTATTGGACGACCGAAAGACTCCACCAAATATCTCCATCTGTGTCACCAGAGTGCTGGAGGGGCTGCAGGAAAACAGGTTCCCTTTCACACATATTTTGGAGTTGTACTAAACTAAATACCCTATGGGTAGAGATCAAAAATCTTATTAGAGATGTTACAGGTTTACATATCTCCCTCAATTCACAACTAGCCCTCCTCCTGTTAGGAATTGATGACTTTCCAATCAACCTGAGGCACATTATATGCCATATACTAATTACAACAAAACTCTCAATAGCCTCAAAATGGAAGCTTCAGGAGGTACCTACTATTGCGGAGATAATAAATAGAATATCTACTCAAAACATATATGAGTATAATAATGCCTTGAGGACGAAAAAATATAACAAATATAAACTTAGATGGGAACCTTGGACACACACTTTCATGCCGAATTTAAACCTTATTTAGTTCCGCTGACATTGTAACATTACAATTTGCAATGATATCATTCTTACGTCCCAATTTGATTTTTATGGAACGTAAGCTAAACCTTTAGGATATGGTTTTATAGCAATGTAATTGTGACATTTTAAGATTAATGTAACTTTTTTTTTCTTTATAATTGTTAACTGTAACCTTAAGATGTAAACTGTAACTTCATGATAATGGTTTCTTTTTGTTGTTTGTTTTTTATATATTTCCCCATATTTATGTCCCCTCCCTCTTTACTACCTGTAAAACTTTATAAAAATGAACTGATTAAGAAGTGTTTATATGGTATGAAAATATAGAATTGTGCGGCCAGTGACAGATCTTGGTAAAGCTATATTATTAAATGTGATCAAAATTACTTTTATTGTAAACATCTAAGCAGATTGAAGATGAAATGATCTCTAAAAGGCAAAAAGTTAAAGATGACAGATTTCCTTTGTATTTTAGGCAAAAAGATGGAAAAATCTTCACCTTAAAAATTACAAAAAGGTAAATATGCCAATACAAAAGTTTGGGCACCCTGCATGGTTAGCATCTATTCATATTGAATTTGCTTAATTGTTCACAATAATAGTCATTTTGACCAGGGGTGCCAAACATTTTGCATGTCATTGTAGCTGCCAAAAGGTATTTGGCCATAAATGTCTGATATAAGGAGGAGTCAGGGCTCTTCCATGACACTTTTGAAATAAACCAAAAAATAATTGTGAAGATGCCTTAATGCCCCAAATTGAATGATTCCTCACTGCAAGAATGGATTTAAATAATTTGACATTCTGGAGTATTAAAATGACCATGAGCATGCATGTGTATTGGGAAATCGGAAAAGAAAGCGGATAGCTGAACCAGTTATGTAATATGTATGGCCCTCTATGATCTTAGTTGAGTTTTAGTTCTCTGTCTTAACTCTGGATGTAAATACCCTGGTCAGGGTCATTGATGGGCACCTCACAGAATCCGTGTACCCGGGGGGTTAACTACAACATGTGTAAGAGTACAATCGCACCTGGGCCCTGAGGCTTAGAGGGCCCCAAACGTCCCTTTGGCCTATAGATGAAGACTAATGATATTAAAGATTTGCAATTGGAGGCCCATTAGAGCTTTTGCATCGAGACCCATGAGCTTCAAGTTACGCCACTGTGAATACTCTTTATCTGCCCCGTCCTATTGGTGCAGTAAGAAGTTAAAAAAAGGTGGATATGGACAGATTCAGATCTGTTTGCAAAGGTGGCTTTTATTTTGCCGTCTTTCTCATTTTGGCTCGTATATTGGCGACAGACGTCTGGTTGCTGCACAGTCCTATCCAAAAATGTCAGCGCGTGTTTCCTGCCAGTTATATAAACCGTGTGTCAAGATGTCATCCATCGCTTTAGTTTTATTTGCTGTCATGGATGGAAAATATATCAAGAAATATTACTATAATTAGCTGAATATTTCTTTTAATGGCTGCTACCAGAAAGCATTAAAATAAATCTTCAAAATTAGAAAATTTGGTAGATACATATTTCAACAACATATCTGGAATTTTACATGAAATAAAAAAAAAATTGGGCTCACAGATCACAAATTATAATGATTCAGTTTTTATTACTGACTGCACAAACTGCATACCTATAGTTATTGAAATATCAGTATTGTCATTTAAGATAACTTGGAAAAAAAGTTATCTTTGACATGTTCCCAAATTGGGAACGCTAGGTTTTAAATGAAGTGGATGCACCAGTGTGTATAAAAACCTGGGCAGTACGGGCAGTAATTGACCCTGGAGGTTGGGGTGCGGTAAAGTTAATTAGAAATTATCTGGATTAGAAAAAATATCCATCCTATGTTAAATATTCAAATACAATGATGGCAAAAAGAAGTAAAAATAGGAATTTGAACTTTTCATTATTTGTCTTGTGTTGTTTACAATTCAAATATAATACTCGATTCTGATTGGCTGCTGGAAGCCCCTTATAATACTCGATTCTGATTGGCTGCTGGAAGCCCCTCCCTTTTAGAATGCTGGTGTTTGTTTGGTGACAAACTGTCGCTGTAGTGACAGTGGTTAGAGAGAAGCATTTCTGCAATTTCCCCATTTGGATACAGCATCTCTGCGATTTCCCAAGGTCGAGAGAAGCATTTCTGCGATTTCCCCAGTTGGATACAGCATCTCTGCGATTTCGCAAGTGTTTGTTATTTTTTGCCTTTATTTCATTTTTTTCTCATTTATTGACTTGATATTTTCAACCGGACAGAAAGTCACCATGTCAAGTCAGGTCATAAGGCTAGTAATATAATGTGTCACTGTACGGACTTACAGCATGTAACATTTATATCAGAGAGCAACTGTAATTTTCCATAAATAGTTAATTTATTGTATTTACCTGGTGTATAACTAACTACGTAGACAATTCTTTGAGAGGTTGAGAGCTAGCGTCCAGGCCTATCCGTTCAGGAGGAATAGAAACCGAGCTGCAGTGTTGGAAGGATAGAGGTACGTAACAGCCTTATATACACCTAAAACTCTGATCAGGGAAAGAGAATGCCGGACCCCATTAAGACAGACAGCTCTCCACCTCATGTGGATTGCGATAGACAGCTCTCCTCATCGTGTGGATTGAGAGAGACAGCTCTCCACCTCATGTGGATTGAGAGACAGCTCTCCACCTTGTGTGGATTGAGAGAGACAGCTCTTTTGAGAGACAGTTCTCCACCTCATGTGTATTGAGACAGATCTCCACCTCATATGGATTGAGAGACAGCTCTCCACTTTGTGTGGATTGAGAGAGATAGCTCTCCACCTTGTGTGAATTGAGAGAAAGCAGCGTAGACTGTTCTTTGAGAGGTTGAGAGCTCACGTCCAGACTTATCCGTTCAGGACGTATAGAAACCGAGCTGCAGTGTTGGAAGGATAGAGGTACGTCACAGTTTTATATACACCTAAAACTCTGATCAGGGAAAGAGAATGCCGGACCCCATTAAGACAGACAGCTCTCCACCTCATGTGGATTGCGATAGACAGCTCTCCATCTCGTGGGAATTGAGAGACAGTTCTCCACCTCATGTGTATTGAGAGAGACAGCTCTCCACCTCATATGAATTGAGAGACAGCTCTCCACCTCGTGTGGATTGAGACAGCTCTCTACCTTGTGTGGATTGAGAGACAGCTCTCCAATTCGTGTGGATTGAGAGACAGCTCTCCGCCTCGTGTGGATTGAGAGACAGCTCTCCGCCTCATGTGGATTGAGAGACAGCTCTCCCCCTTGTGTGGATTGAGAGAGACAGCTCTCTCCCTTGTGTGGATTGAGAGAGACGGCTCTCCACCTTGTGTGCCTCAAAAACCCAGAACAGGTGTCAATCTTTTAATTATATTTTTTTTCTGCAAGTTTCACTTCTGGTCTTGGCATTCAAAACCTGATGAACCCTGATCAGGGAAAAACTGCAGTGTGAAATCATTAGTATTTGCTGTTTTGCACATTGTGTTCCCTATGGGCTGGTTTCACAATTTAATTGTATTCTTGCATACCTCACGAGCTCGCATTGGAAGCGTTAAGTCATTATCTGAATGCCACATCCTTGTTTTCTTCTGATATGTCCTGTTTCATACTCATGAGTGTAAAACACCTTTTAACAACTAATTTTTTCAAATTTGAAGAAAGGTATTACCTACAATGTTACGGATGTCCTATGGGTGCGGGGTTCTCCCCCTCATTAGCAAACATCTATATGATGTATTGGGAGAGCAAATACATTCACAACATGTGTAATCCACATTTGGACTGTATAAAATGGTGGGGGAGATATATAGATGATGTCATCATTATTTGGTCATCAGATGACAACGTACCTCCCCCCATGTCTGCCAGGTTTAACTCATTCCTCCACTACAATAACACAAATTCTTACAATATTAGGTTCACTCATGAAATACATGGACAGAGAGTGGCATATTTGGGTGTAGAACTAACAGGGGATGAACACACAGGGTTAATACATAGTACCCTGTAACGCAAACCAATGAGTGGGAACGCGGTCTTACATGCGGGCAGTTGCCACTCCAAGCATGTTGTAAATAATCTTCCATATGGCGAGTTTGTGAGGGCAAGAAGGTCTTGCTCTAGTGAGGAGTCTTATAAAGAAGTGTCCAGCGACATCTACACACAGCTACTTAATCGTGGTTACGATAAACATTGTCTAAATAGGGCATTAGGCAAAGCAAATGCTGTCTCCAGGGAATCCCTGTTGCAGGATAAACCACACTCTTTCTGTGCTGTTCCAGATGGGAAAAGTGTGTCCAGGGGAGGCGGTGGGGGGTATATTCATCTCCCCACTTTCTCTACTGGCTACAGTGTAGATTATAATAACATCACAAAGGCTTTATGGAGGAATATCCCATTTTATACCAAGACCTGGTGTTACAACAGATTATTAAACAGGGCTTTCGCTGCGTCCCCAAAAGATGTCTCACTTTGGCCAATATATTATCACCATCTGATTTTGTAGGCGATCAAAAACATCCAACTTGGTTGAGCACTAAGGGGAATTTTCGCTGTGGAGGCGCCAGGTGTGGATTATGTAAGTACATGGATGTCACTAAGATATACAACAGAATTACTCAGCAAAAATATGACATCCATGCCTACATAAACTGCAATACCACCCAAGTAATGTATATGGCCTAATGCAATATCTGTGTGAAGTATTATATAGGATGCACCACGAGACCGCTCAAAAAGGGTATATTGGAACATATCTCAGAAACTAACCCGGAATCAAGAGCTAATAGACGTGGCATGTCCAGCTTGTCACATCATTTTTTGGATATGCACAATGGTGACATGAGTGGCCTGTTAGTCAAAGGTATTAAACGAGTATTGGGCTCACTGCGAGATGGGGACAGAGGTAGAGAAGTCCTATTGCGGGAGGCTAAGTGGATATTTTCTCTTAATACAAGGCATCCAGAGGGGTTAAACCTTCGCACAGATTTGTCCTATTTTTATTAGGTGTTTTATTAAGGTTGTATTAATTAGAATGAAATGTTTGGATAAAACACATAAAGGCCCCATGGATTGTTTTAATTCCACAGTATAAGTGAGAAGCCTATAATTGTAACGCACTCTGAGCAATACTGTTATAATAGCAGGGTTTTCATATTATATATAGGTATATTTCAATATGTTATAATACTGCTCAATGAAACAGTCCTAAAGCTATTGCTATCTGTTATCTGCCAGTCTTGGCAGCTTAGTAATTATGTGTGCATGGTAGGTGTGTATTCAGCCTACATCATTATTGTTTATTAGTATCACTGGTGTGCATTAACTTGGATGTGAAAATCTCCATTGAAGGAGGTTTAGTGTGATTCAGATTTTATGCTGTTGAAAAAGGACTCTTGTCCGAAACGCATACAGCGTTTTTGGAGGGAGCTGCGTCTCCCAGATTTGTAATTTTATTATGATGCACCAATAAAACAAAAATTGCAGAGTGGTCGGGTGCTGGAAATTCCTTATTCTATATTAGTGACCGGACTACAGACGTCCTTCCCTGCACCAAGCAGCTCCAGGCGAATTCAGTGAAGCAACACCCCTCCCTATTCCCCTTTATTATTATTATGGGGCTGGTTACCTGTTCTGTTTTTTACACTGAATGTGCTACCTGCCTACTAGATAGGGATTTTCGGAATACACTCGCTAACCTATTACATCCACTGATGTGCCTATTGTAATTTTTTTAATAGGTCAGGCGGACGCTCTTTGTTTTTAGCCTATTATGTGTTCTTTGATGTGGGATGTCTACATTTGTCTGTCTGACACATCTATATTTGAGTGGTAGTATTTATTATTTATTAAATGATATGTTTTATAAGTTCATGGGAGGCACTAACTTGTCGGGCGAGGTTCTTCAACCCAATCTAGTGAAGTGTAAAACCAGGGCCTTGTAGCAATCTACCTCATACAGATTGCTACCTTTAACAACTTTGTCCTATAGGAAGTCTCAAGGAGTACTCATTATTCCTCCAGTACCGGAGAAAATTGTTGAGTGCCTCCTATTTGACTCGACGGCACAGAAGGCATTCTTCGAGACCGTCAGAGCACCATTTAATTATATTCCTTATATAATTATATTGGTTATAAGGGCACAATACTTTTATTGGAGGATCTCTAACAATGAGGCTGTTTCGTATTCACACTCTGGGCTTTGCTGCATGGTTCTTTTTGAGCATCCTGTACCAGATAATTCTTTTATAATCCTGTAACGGATTGGTTGTTTTGTGCACATAGCGGATCCTACCTTGGCTGGAAGGAGACTGTTATTATGTACTATGTCAATTGTCATATTGGTCACTCATATAGGGTTTGAAGGAGGTTAAGAGATGTTGTATGACCAGTCTATGTGAAAGATAAACCTGCCCTTATAGCTCTGCTTGTGTTCTTTCATCTTTGGAATAAAATCAGGTTTTCCACAAATGTCTAAATTTCTCCACATTTTGCACATTTTGCCTTTCACTCCAGTATAGTTTATTTATCCTGCTACAATAAACGCAATTGCAGGACAACCGTTTTTGTTAACAAGACCATACTTGCTATAAGCAAAAAGATTGCCCCCTTATACAAAGATTTTTAGACACTCAGGGATCTCTTATAGATGGTGATTCCCTATCAAGCTGTTGATAAATAAGAAAGGGGGAAATGTGGTCTGCAACTCTCCTTTGCAAACAGAGGATCTACTGAATAAGTGGAAGATCTTGCCAGATGGAATTTTTTTGTACCTTCTCTCCTGCACAGCAACAAAAGAAAATCCCTATTGAATGGGACACTGCTTGATTGATACCGGATCATTGGAATGTTATGGAGCATTTGGCTCTGGAAGGAGTTTGTAGGAAGTTATCCTAGTCATTTGAGATTTCTGGTTGCAAATCATTTGTAATTCCCCAGGTAGCGTTTATCCTGAAGGATTACTACCAGCAGTGCTAAGGCACAAATTCAGCAGATTAACGGTGTTATGTATGTGTCCCTTTGTTGTATTTTTTCTTTCGTATCCACAGGTCATTATGTACAGGTGCATGCCAGCTATTTTTTTTATATATGGGGTTGTGCGAGAGGGTGGTTAGTGACCCCTTTGATTAAAAGTGCTATATTGATTCTTCATGGGTATTAAAATCTTCTCCATGAATGTGCGGAGGCAAAATTCACCTTTTTAAAGATCTTGCCTGTGGAAGTCACTTTCTCTAATTGTTATATAATTTGTTTACAGGAGACTCACTAAATTTCACAAGACATGTTTAAAAGGCTCCTATATAGATGGACGGATATGAGGCGTACATATCCAGCCATCTATTTAGGGGCGGATATTTTTAGTGTCTGTAATATGATTTTATCTCCTGAAGAAGTGGGCAGTCGGCCCATGAAACGTGTTGAGAACAATAAAATCTTTGAAAACATGACAACAGGGATTTACTGAGATATTGATTTCTGACGGCACCACGATCCTGTATCCACCCTTTCATCCTTTTATATGTGGCTCCTCTACATCTGGAGGAAAGAAGGTTTAATCATAATCACAGACGTGGATTCTTTACTGTAAGAGCAGTGAGACTATGGAGCTCTCTGCCACATGATGGTGTAATGAGGGAGTCACTACTGACATTTAAGACTGAATGAAATCCTTGAGGGGTCTGGTTTCCAGAATGGGGTCACTTGTGGGGGATTTCTGCTGTTGGCAATCTATTTCAGCCAAATTTGTGTTATAAAATTCACATATTGCTCTTTCCCGAGTCCAGCCATTTGTCCAGACGTTTCTGACTACATGTGGGGCATCAGCACTCAGAAGAAACTGGATAACAAATTTTGAAGTCCATTTTGTCATGCTATCCCTATCTCTAAAAATGAATATATAAGGGTAAAGTTACATTTTAAGGTTTCATTAAACCTAAAGGGTCAATAAACTTCTTTAATGTATTTTTCAGCACTCCGAGTGGTGCAGTTTTTAGAATGGTGACACTTTTGGGTATTTTCTGTGACATCGGCCCCCTCAAAGTCACAATAAACGAGATGTGGTCGCTAAAAAATGATTTGTGAATTTTGTTGGAGAAATGAAAAATGTCTGATAAACTTTAAACCCTCCTAAGGGCCGCTTCACACTGCGGCGTGATCCGGTCCGGTGCTGTCCGGGATGACCCAGACAGCCGCGGACCAGATCAGCACACAGGACTGGGGGCTAATATGCCCTCCGGTCCGGTGTGCAGCGCACGCAGCTGCAGCCGCTGACAGGTCAGGACCACGGCACCCACGGTCCTGACTTATCAGCAGCGGGAACTGCGTGCGCTGCACACCGGACCGAAGGGCATATTAGCCCCCCAGTTCTGTGTGCTGATCCGGTCCGCGGCTGTCTGGGTCATCCCGGATAGCCCCGGACTGGATCACGCCGCAGTGTGAAGTGGCCCTAACTTTGCAACATAAAAAAAATGTGTGAAATGTTATGTATTAACTATTTTGAGTGACATTACTCTATGGTATAATGGTATCAAGATTAAAAGTTTTAAAATTGCAAAATATTTAATATTTTAATCAAAGTTATGTTTTTTTTTTCACAAATAAAGGCATATAGTTTCTTTCAGTTTTGTCATTTATTTTCCCATATAGTGCACTGGAAAATGGAAATAAAATTCCAAGTGCGGTAAAATTGCTAACAAAGTGCAATTACATGATTGTTTTGGGGGTGTTTTAGTCTGTATGTTCACTATATGGTAAAACTGACATGATGGTATGATGCCTCAGGTCGGTACCAGTTTGAAGATACTAAACATCTTACTTTTACTTTTATCTAAGTGGTGGAAAAAATTCATAAGTTTTTAAAAATAAAGAATTGCCCTTTTGTCGCCATTTTCTGTGACCCATGGCGTTCTCATTTTTCCGGGATCTGGGGCTGTATGATGTATTATTTTTTCCGTCTTGAACGGACGTTTCTAATGAGACCATTTTCAGATAAATGTGATGTTTTAATCACCCGTTATTGCATTTTATTGTCTATTTATCGTGTTTGCTTACATTTGATGTTATTTATCCTAGTTCTGACAGTTTTCAGATTTTTTTAGCTATTTTCCCTCTAATTATTGCATAATTTATAATTATTGAAGTCTGGTTGAATCAATTGCTGGAGAATTTTATTTTCTTCCCTTGATGTAATTAGGCTGGCTTCAGACTTGCAGATGCATCTGCAGCGTTTTGCTGATGCATCTGCAAGCATCTGCATGCAGACCGCGGCCCCTATGTTTATAATGGAGCGCACGGCGGTCTGCAGATGCTTGCAGACCGCCGTGCGCTCTCATTGCCCGCCATTAGTGATCTGTGCGCACGCGGATGCCTGCGCACAAATCACACACTCCCGCCCGCACCATGGACGCGAGATGTTGCGTCCCTGGTGCGGGCGGGAGTGTGTGATTTGTGCGCAGGCATCCGCGTGCGCACAGATCACTAATGGCGGGCAATGAGAGCGCACGGCGGTCTGCAAGCATCTGCAGACCGCCGTGCGCTCCATTATAAACATAGGGGCCGCGGTCTGCATGCAGATGCTTGCAGATGCATCTGCAAAACACTGCAGATGCATCTGCAAGTCTGAAGGCAGAGAGGATTTGTTTGGATTTACTTTGCCCGTTTCCTCAGGTATTTTCCCGCTCTTTGATGAGGTCTCTATTATTGAAGTGCAGTTAATTCACGTCATTTTGTACATTTTTTGCTTTTGAATTTGATCATTTTCACATTTTTCGCCCTCTGTGCAGCATTATCTCTCCTCCCTTCCTATTTATTACAGCTCATGTGTTATTGATGTATTTTTTGAGAGGGTATTTCTTATAATTAATTGACAATTCTGAGCATTGCCACCATGTTACTTTTCTACACAACCAAACTTCCTATTTATAATGACTCATGTAATATTGATGTATTTGGGGGGGATTTCTAATAAATAATGGTGATTCTAAGCATTGGCGCCATGTCACTGCCCTACACTACCAATCCTGCCATGCCTCTATGTATACAGAGCGCACCCTGGTGATTGTCCTCACAGTGACCATCTTTTGTGAGGCAATTTTACCTCATGAAGTCACTGATCTCTACACTATATTCATACTAGCATCCTCTCATGTATCACTGACATATTTTGGGGGATTTCTTATAATTTTTGTGAGGTAATTTTACCTCATGAAGTCACTGATCTCTACACTATATTCATACTAGACTAGCATCCTCTCATGTATCACTGACATATTTTGGGGGATTTCTTATAATTTTTGTGAGGTAATTTTACCTCATAATGTTACTGAACCCTACACTATAGTCACACTGGCGTCCTCTCCATCAGGCAGGCCTCTGCTCCATCACCATCATCTAGATCTAATTGCCCAGAGACAAGTTTCTGCCTCACAGCTCCTCACACAATGTCTCCCTAACCATTATATCCCATGACAAGAAACAGACTGACTACACGATGGGAGGGGGAGGTCACATGGTCGGAGGAGGAGGGCGGGACCTAATCTCAATGTTATTCTATGGAGCTGTCTGGTAAATACAGCGCAGCTACCACTAGAGGGAGCTCCATACACTTGGCTCTATGTATCATTACTTGCAATGAGAGCAGTGTAAATCCTAATGCAGGGGCTCCCTCTGGTGGCCGCTGTGGTATATAGCACTGGGGACTAAGAAATGGCAGAGCATATTATGCATTGTATAGAGACCCCCTCACTACACCAAACCCCCCACATTCACCACAGAGATGTGCTGTACATCAAACCCACAGTCACTGGAGTTCACATCCATAGTTCATTCCTCTATATTGGGGTTTCATCCATTCTGGATCATTATGGTCACAGAACAATTGCTGTTCACTTTCCCTTAATATCTGACATTTTTATGCTCTTTATTAATATTTGACTCTCAATATGTCTCCATCCAACATGTGAACGGCTCCAATGTAAAGGAAGAATCGTTTTCTGTATATAAAGGTGGATTCTCATTAACCCCTTTAACCACGAGTGATTTTCTGTTTTTTCCCTTTTCCTCTTCCAAGAGCCAGCATTTTTTTCTTTTTTCGGTCCATATAGACATATGAGGTCTTGTTTTTTGCAGAACGAGTTGTACTTTTCAATAACGTCATTCATTTTACCTTATAGTGCACTGGAAAATGGGGAAGGAAATCCAAATGAGATGAAATTGCAAAAAACTTGAAATTCCACAATGGCTTGGGGATTTTTTTATACACCATGTTCACAATATAGTAACAATGACGTGTTGGTATGATGCCTCGGGTCAGTACTATATGGTAACACTAACGTGTTCGTATGATGACTCAGGTCAGTACTATATGGTAACAATGATGTGTCGGTATGATGCCTCGGATCAGTACTATATGGTAACACTGACGTGTCGGTATGAAGCCTCGGGTCAGTACTATATGGTAATACTGACGTGTCGGTATGATGCCTGGGGTCAGTACTATATGGTAACACTGACATGTCGGTATGAAGCCTCGGGTCAGTACTATATGGTAATACTGACGTGTCGGTATGATGCCTGGGGTCAGTACTATATGGCAACACTGACATGTCGGTATGATGCCTCGGGTCAGTACTATATGGCAACACTGACGTGTCAGTATGATGCCTCGGGTCAGTACTATATGGTAACACTGACGTATCAGTATGATGCCTCGGGTCAGTACTATATGGTAACAATGACATGTCGGTATGATGCCTGGGGTCAGTACTATATGGTAACACTGACATGTCGGTATGATGTCTCGGGTCAGTACTATATGGTAACAATCACGTGTCGGTATGAAGCCTCGGGTCAGTACTATATGGTAACACTAACGTGTTGGTATAATGACTCAGGTCAGTACTATATGGTAACAATGACGTGTCGGTATGATGCCTCGGGTCAGTACTATATGGTAACACTGACATGTCGGTATGATGTCTCGGGTCAGTACTATATGGTAACACTGACATGTCGGTATGATGCCTCAGGTCAGTACTATATGGTAACACTGACATGTCGGTATGATGCCTCGGGTCAGTACTATACGTTAAAACACTGACATGTCGGTATGATGCCTCGGGTCAGTACTATATGGTAACATTGACGTGTTGGTATGATGCCTCGGGTCAGTACTATATGGTAACACTGACATGTCGGTATGATGCCTCGGGTCAGTACTATATGGTAACACTGACATGTCGGTATGATGTCTCGGGTCAGTACTATATGGTAACACTGATATGTCGGTATGAAGCCTCGGGTCAGTACTATATGGTGACACTGACGTGTCGGTATGTTTCGGGTCAGTACTATATGGTAACACTGACAAGTCGGTATGATGCCTCGGGTCAACACTATATGGTAACACTGACGTGTCTGTATGATGTCTCGGATGAGTACTATATGGTAACATTGACATGTCGGTATGATGCCTCGGGTCAGTACTATATGGTAACACTGACGTGTTGGTATGATGTCTCAGATCAGTACTATATGGTAACACTGACGTGTCGATATGATGTCTCGGATCAGTGCTATATGGTAACAATTACACGTCGGTATGATGCCTCAGGTAAGTACTATATAATAACACTGACGTGTCAGTATGATGCCTCGGGTCAGTGCTATATGGTAACACTGACGTGTCGGTATGATGTCTGGGGTCGGTACTATATGGTAACACTTACATGTCGGTATGATGTCTCGGGTCAGTACTATATGGTAACACTGATATGTCGGTATGAAGCCTCGGGTCAGTACTATATGGTGACACTGACGTGTCGGTATGTTTCGGGTCAGTACTATATGGTAACACTGACATGTCGGTATGATGCCTCGGGTCAACACTATATGGTAACACTGACGTGTCTGTATGATGTCTCGGATGAGTACTATATGGTAACATTGACATGTCGGTATGATGCCTCGGGTCAGTACTATATGGTAACACTGACATGTCGTTATGATGCCTTGGGTCAGTACTATATGGTAACACTGACATGTCGTTATGATGCCTTGGGTCAACACTATATGGTAACACTGACGTGTCGGTATGATACTTCGGATCAGTACTATACTCAGATACCTACCCTGAAGATAGATTGGATATGTAGCGCCCCACTAGTCAGCGTGCTACAAAAGGGTACTGCACCCCTAACAGAAGGTGCAGTATGCTTTTTCCTGGTAGGGGGTAATAGAAGCCTGAACTTCCATCACCACACACACACACACAACACCTAGTGATAGGGGACCAATCAGACGCCCGTTACAAGGGTAACCGGTCCCGGTGGGAGGAGAAGCTAGGTTATAAAGTGAGTAGGGAAAGCAGGCAAAGTAAGAAGTAGAAAAGGAACGGTGAGGAGAGGAGTGGAAGTGAAAGAGAGTGTAAAAGAGAAGTAACGGGGAGGGCACCTCAACCTGGTGAACCAGACAGAGAGGGGCAAAGAAGAGGGCAACCAAACGCTCTGTCCTAGTCCGAAGCGAGGTACCGGCTCTGAAGTGGATCAGAGGTCCATCCCTGAACCGTAAATTACTGGCATGGTTGATGTCTTCATAGGAGCCTGATCCAACCGCCCAAATCGAGCACGGTCTCCACCAGAAGCGCTAGACTCGGTTGGGTTCCCTTTGGAGAGAAAAAGGGCTCCCATATCACCTGACGGACCTGGTTCAAGAAGCGGGATTCGTGCAGGGCAGTGCAAGGAGGAAGGAGTGCGCAGAGGTAGGACAGAGCAAGTATAGAGAAGCAACATCACCGAAGCTTAAGAGGGACACTGCCTACAGCCAGGACCACCCGGTCCACTACCTTAGCTGAAACAACGGCATACCCTGTAAGACTGCAGATTACCGGAAAAAAGGACCTGTACAGAGTGAACAAGTGTCTGTTTCTTCCTGGTGAACGGAGGCAGTTCTGTACTGCGAAGCAGAGACTGCGCTGCCCCATTCCAGTCCCACACCGCAATGACTGCGCTGCCCTACTCCACCATCACACCTTTACAGCCCCGGGGACCCAGCTCTCCCTGTAAAGAGCTACAACACCTTGCTGCCGCCCATCACCCCGGAGGCCTCAGCAGCGCCGGTGCAATCACAGGACCTACAGGTGGCGTCAAGACAATCAACTTTAAACTACTATTCCTGTAAATACCCCTTATTTTAGTTGTCACCACAAGGGCACAGGCTCGGGCACCGACCACCTGTGACATCCACCGCACCCAAGCGCCCAATACCTGAGTACACCAGACCCTTGTGGGCCAGACAGATACACATATATACAAAAGAAATCAGCTGCTTGAAATGTTCTAAAATAAAAACTTTCTAAACTTGCAATATCTCGAGTTCACCACCAGATGGCAGTCACACCTTACATTATTGTCCTGTGAGATTTACTATATATGAATGTCATACATACTCATCGCTCCACGCTCCCGTCCATCCCGCCTCTCCTCAGGGATTCCTCACTCTGATCAGCTGCACGGTCTTTCCTCTGTACTGAACCTTAAGTAAAGAGAGAATGATAAATGTTATAGAGAACTTTCCACCTTTATTCCTAGATTGTAGAGGAATATAGCTCAGAGTCTCGCAGAGGTCACTAAGTAATACAAGTCTATATGGGCTCCATATGCCGCCATATAAAGTCTAAGTGCAGCAATGACAGACACATGCTTCTCTTATAGAGAGAGAGCTTATAAAACAATAAAAAATGAATAATCCTTCTCTGTCACCTCTTCTGCTCCGGTAACTGAATATGCATGACCTTTTACCAGTTTCCTGCTTGTGATGTCTTCTGATTCATAAGTGCTGGTAATCTATTCATACAGTAAAAAAAAAAATATATATATATATATAACTACATATATTATATATATATATTGTCTAATATGTGAGTTGCTGGCTCCACAGCTACACTTAGCACCCGCATCGCCTCCAATTGGTCCGTGATTGAGATGGAGTCCACCCACTTAGTAGTGGGATAGGGAGGACAAGGAGGGCAGGGATGTCAGTGTAGGACTCATCAGATCTGGGGTCACCGTGAAGTGGTTGATGAGCAAACAGATACTGGACAATATATGTACCAAGAACCCCAGTAAATATAAAAAGATATGAATATTGAGTTTTTTGAAAAAAAACGTAAGTTTTTAATTTTTTCCTCATATACAAACTGCTTTTTAGCATGTGTACATTTTTGGTAGTAACTGAGGCTGCAGTGAATTTTTTCTGGATATATATATATATATATATATATATATATATATACACACACACATACATACACTGTATATATATTTCCATGATGATAATTGAGTAACAACTGCAGTTCATAGTTTGTCCACTGGAGGGAGACAACGCTGTCATAATTATTTTGTGGCTGCATTTTATTCTTTGGCCACTTGAGGGAGACAATGAACTTGCAATGAAAAATGACCATTGAGTCACATGTGTATACATGTGTCCATGTCTCTGTCATGTAGATGCACGGACAGCACACGTGCCAGAGATATGGACAAGTGATTGATGTCTAAGAAGAAAAGTGTTGGGCATGCTCAGATATACTTGAGTGCCGCTGCTCTATACTAAGGCCAGGGGCGTAACTACAATAGGTGCAGGGGTTGCAATCACACACGGGCCCTGGAGCCTAGGTGGCCCAAAAAATTCCTTTGACCTATAAAAAAAGACTAATGCTAGTAAGGATTTTCAATACTTGAGGCCCCGTTTCAGTTTTTGCATCTGGGCCCATGAGCGTTAAGTTATGCCACTGTGTAAGGCCATGGCCCAGTATTCGTATGTGATCCGTTTTTAGTGCTGCGTTTTATTTTCTTTTTTAAACTGCACCTAAAATGGATCAGTCTCTGTATCTGCAGTAAAGTGAATGTGATTGTCTATTAGCTGTGCCGATGTCAGGATTATTGACTGCTGCGTTACTGGTGAAGAAAGATCATCCAGAAAATAATGATCAGGTCAATTATTGCTCCGTTTTTCTGCTGTGCTTTCTCCATTAACTCCATTGTAATAAAAAAAAAACATCACAATGGATTTGTAGACCGTTTGTATACAGGTTCAGACTGGGATGTCTGGGGCCCTCCAGGGAAACTGACTCCCACCCTTCAGCTATATGTAAATACCGGTTAGCCATTTTACCATTATAGTGGTGGCTCTGCAATGTGTGCTCACCATAATTGTGATGTATAATTAACTATAATTTGCATTAAAGGGACTCTGTAGGTCATTTTCCAGTATGATGCTAATAGGACCCCTGAATATAGCTCGGGCAGCCCTTTCAGGATATGTACAAATTATTACTGTACCATTTGTAGTTCTCTTGATATAAGCATCTTCACACCCAGCAGGCAGCTAATATTACTGCCGCAATAATGATCTTTGCTCGACCCGCCATGGCGCAGGCCACAGCGCTAATGTGGCTTTAGCCTAAGATAGCTGGCCCAACCTACACCAGGCTCTCATTATGCATTCACTGTGCATTGTCAATCACAGCAGGGGGTGTGTCAGACTGGCCTGCATCTGCATGTGACTTTCTAGTCCTGCAATGCTAATCACAAGGTAATAAAGTTATTAGTTTAAGAAAACAATGCACAGACCCTGACAACAAATGCATAGTTGTTTTATAACGAAGGAACTGAATGGAAAGGATTTTGCACAACAGGCTTATATGATGTAGACTGGGAAAGTATTATGTGGCCCTTGGAGAGCAAGGTCCCAGCCTTAGTTGTTACTAGTGGAGCTGTGTAGGACTCCCCTTTTCCAGGAGTCCCAATAGTCATGGGAGAGGGAAAACTTAACTTTAGGAGAACCTGTCACCATAATAGGGACCCATTGAATCTTAACTGCATGGGCAATGACAAGTAAACTAAAGTAAACTATTAGATTCTGAAAGAGGTTGTCTCTAACGAGTTGACCCATTTAATGAGTTCCCATTATTCTGAGTGCCGGTAGGTAGGTTCTCCCATGTTATATCATCTCCTACATCTAATACTGCGATTTTGTAAGGTTATAGGAGTTACACTACTTGTTCATTTCACACAATACAAAGTGTAATGCACATACCTCACCTCTGGACTTATTGGGCACTAAAGAGGAGAATAAAAACTATCTTAGGCCCCTTTCACATCAGCGTTTTTTTTAAATTGCGGCAGATGCGGTGAAAAAAACCGCATCTGCCGCAATTAAACGCATAACCGCCACACTTGCAGCACAGTTGCGGCAAGCCCCATGCAATGTCTATGGGGCTTGCGGTAAGGGTTGCGCAGGTGCGGTATTGGCACTTGCGGCAGGTGCGGCCGCAAAAAAAACGCAGTCAGCAGAGTTTTTTTTCGCGGCCGCACCTGCCGCAAGTGTCGAAACCGCACTTGCCGCATCTGCCGCACCCTTACCGCAAGCCCCATAGACATTGCATGTTTTTTTCACATGCATTGTTTTTTCACCGCATCTGCCACGATTTGAAAAAAACCGCTGATGTGAAAGGGGCCTTAGGCTAGGGTCAGACTTGCATCCTGGATGCTGTTTTTCCATGCTTTTTCACAATTGTATTTTGTGAAAAATGCATGGAAAAACGCATCCATAGGCCCCAATGCAAAAAACGCATGGCCAAAGTGTCATGCGTTTTTTGTATGTGTATTTTGGCTCAGCACAAAAAAACCTTGCACGTTGCGGTTTTTGGTGCTTTTTTGGTGATTTTCAAAAACGCATGCTGTTTTGAAACATGGGGACCTATGGCAAACGCATGCAAAAACGCATGGCACTAAATGGTACCATGCGTTTTTAAAGGCTGTTCCAGACCTAACAGCAAAAATGCAGCACAAAAACGCAGGCTGGCAAAAACATCCTCAAAAACGCATCCAAGTATGACCCTAGCCTTACCGTAAGGGAGTTATCTGCTGCGACACTAAACACTATGTGCACTTAAATGAGTGCCAGCAGTGGCTAAACTGCACAGCTAATACAGACAATGTGAATAGGGGTATAGCAATCACTGCTCTAGATTCAATGCAAAGTGGAAGGCTTAGCTTCAGCAGTAGCTACTGCGGAGTGCCCGGAAACCAGCGACAAGGTGCTTCCGTTTTTCCGGGTCCTAACGCTATGACTAATGGTGGTATGTGAGATGCTGGGTTTATATGCCTCTATTCTGATTAAAAACAAGAAAAGTATGTGTTGGACTCAGACAAAATGAAGACCTCAGCTGGTCACAGGGCGGGGGAAGGGGGATAGGGAGGGCGCTCAGTCATAAAAAATACAATTGTAACTAAATAATATGAATGACTGGCATCAACCTCTAAGTGTAGGTGCAAGCAGAAAAAATACATTTCCCCCGCCCTGTGACCAGCTGAGGTCTCCATTTTGTCTGAGTCCAACACATACTTTTCTTGTTTTTAATCAGAATAGAGGCATATAATTCCAGTATCTCACATATCATCATTAGTCATAGCGTTAGGACCCGGAAAAACGGAAGCACCTTGTCGCTGGTTTCCGGGCACTCCGCAGTAGCTACTGCTGAAGCTAAGTCTTCCACTTTGCATTGAATCTAGAGCAGTGATTGCTATACCCCTATTCACATCTCTGTATTATGTCTGTATTAGCTGTGCAGTTTAGCCACTACTGGCACTCATTTAAGTGCACATAGTGTTTAGTGTCGCATCAGATAACTCCCTTATATTAAATGTATTTTTTCTGCTTGCACCTACACTTAGAGGTTGATGCCAGTCATTCATATTACCTAGCCTTACCGTGACCTGGAATATTTGCAGAGACTCACCATCTTCATTGCTCATAGCCTGGACTAACAGGACGCAGCCCTATTGATATTCGTTTTCCAATCCCTTATAAGCAGAGAAACATGTCAGTTTCATCAGAGAGTGAATATGCGGTTTTGAAATACTGAGAAAACATCACGCCGTTACTTACATATACAGCAAAATCCTTTGGAGCGCTTCTGATATTACCAGCCGGGGACAAAGAGTTTGGAATATGCTCCAGTGAGAAGGCCGTCGGAAAAATCTCCTTTGATAGTTGCATCGTCAAATATCCCTAAGTCCCCCTTAAAGGTCCAGCAGTTGCCGTGGTACATGTTGGACTGGAAAAGGAAGGCATAAGTCACTATAAGTAGATGGCTGCACTCCAGCCTGCTGTCCCTAGGTATTTATTGTAGGCTATAGCAAGAAATAAACATCTCCGCAATCCCACACCCACGAATGCTCTGACACTTTTATCCTCTCATCCTACTCCTCTTAAACTTTCAATCCCAATAGGTCAGTTCTTAAGAGTCAGAAGGATCTGCTCTGATGATGATACTTTCTATAAACAACTCGGGATCTTTCTGATGGATTCCTTCAAACGGGATATCAATCTCGAGATGATAATAAAGGCTTGAGAGCCAAAAACCCAGACAGACAGGCAGACTCTCCTGGAACACTAACGGAAAGAAAGAAAAGGCTGACCTTATATACCCAGATTCATGAGGTGCTCAGCGCACCCACCTTCTTTTGTGTCTCCTCTGACCTCACTTATTCTTATCATGGACCAAGTTACTCATACAGTACATGGGAACATAGATCCCCATATGTACCTTCTCTTTCACATTTACCAAACAAAACACACATAACTCAATCCATGGTGAAAATATGGCTGTGAGGCTTTATTTAGGGTTACTAACATTGAATAATTGTATGTAACACCGTCTCATGTACAGCACCACCATGCTATAAAAATAAATAGATAATAATAAAAAATAAATAAATAATGATAAATAAGATAAACCACTAAAATTGACGGATGGTAAACATCATCCATAAAAAGTCTGTTAAATGTATTCTTCCTAAGCCTAATTAATTGGGTGGTTCTTTCCTCTCAAGTAAAGCTCTCGACAGTCCAGATCCATGAGGCCATCTTCTCCATGTCACCTTGTTTCTTCTAGGTGCTGCGATGAAGCTCAGCACCTCCTGAAGGGGAGTTATTTACCCCACTTTCCCACTCTAGAGGTGACCAATCTAAGTCCACCTCCACACTCAGCGGTCCAGGTGGCCACTCATAGCCTACCTCGACATTGTTACTAGGCTTAACTGGGCTCTGTGCCCAGCACCGCAGCAGCCTGAGGATACCTCAGACTAAACACCATCACCTCCAACATATTAAACAACATATACCCAACTATAATTTACGTGTCAACAATACTGTTGAAGGTGGCCGTGTTCCCATGTAGCCCCCACGCTATCCGCTCAGTAGGGGGCCATTCAATATATTTTGTCTCTAACTATTGCATTTTTTTGGACTATAGGACACAATGGACAGTAAGGCTACGTTCACACATCGCGTATTATTTGCGCTTTTTTGGGCGCGTATTTCCCCCAAAGCGGACCTGCGTCTGCGTGTCACAGCAAAGTGAATGCACTTTCACTTTTGCTGTTCACACACAGCGCAATTTTCGGCCGCGCTTAAGCGCGCGCGTAAAAAGAATGAACATGTCAATTCTTTCCGTCTTTTTACGTGCGCTTTCTCCCATAGGCCCCATTTTAACCCCTGGAATTACGCATCGTCATTCAGACGATGCGCATTCCAGCGCGGGGCAAGAGGTATGGAGGAAATGATGTCACACAGGAACAGCCCCAGGGAAAACAGGAACAGGAAATCCCACCATTTTGGGATTCCTGCTTTCCCGTGGCTGTCCCTGGGTCCCGCTGCACCCGCCGGCCATTATCTGCTCCAGCTTCCCCTGTGTCCTGTCCCCGCTCCGTCCAGCCCCCTCTGTGTCCATATCCCCGCTCCGTCCAGCCCCCCCTGTGTCCATATCCCCGCTCCGTCCAGCCCCCCTGTGTCCATATCCCCCTGTGTCCTGTCCAGCCTGCACCCTCCCATACCGGTCCCCGCCATCCACCCGCCCTCCTCCTATAGTTTTTCTGCCGGCGGGCTCATGCGCCCACCGGTCAAGCTGCAGGCCCCCTCCTCCCTGCTCTTACCCACCCCCCTGCTCGTACCCAGCCCTGCTCACCTATTCCGGTCCGGCGGGCTGCACGCGCCGGTGCACCGGCCCGCACCGTCGGCCTCCTCTGCAGTCTCCGGTGTGGCCCCTCCTCTTCTCAGGGGCTCCTCCTCCTCATCGGTGGGTAAGTATGAATAGATGGATGGGTGAATGTATGTATGTATGTATGTGTGCGTGCTTGGATGAGTGCATGCATGAATGTCAGCTTGCATGAATGTCAGCGTGCATGCGTGGATGTGTGCGAACGTGGATGTGTGCGAACGTGGATGTCAGCATGTGTGCGTGGATGTGCGTGCGAGGATGTCAGCGTGCGTGGATGTGTGCAAACGTGGATGTGTGTGTACGTGGTGTGCGTACGTGGATGTGTGCGAACGTGGATGTGTGTGTACGTGGATGTGTGCGAACGTGGATGTCAGCATGCGTGCGTGGATGTGCGTGCGAGGATGTCAGCGTGCGTGGATGTGTGCAAACGTGGATGTGTGTGTACGTGGTGTGCGTACGTGGATGTGTGCGAACGTGGATGTGTGCGAACGTGGATGTCAGCATGCGTGCGTGGATGTGCGTGCGAGGATGTCAGCGTGCGTGGATGTGTGCGTACGTGGATGTGTGTGTACGTGGTGTGCGTACGTGGATGTGTGCGAACGTGGATGTGTGCGTACGTGGATGTGTGCGAACGTGGATGTCAGCATGCGTGCGTGGATGTGCGTGCGAGGATGTCAGCGTGCGTGGATGTGTGCAAACGTGGATGTGTGTGTACGTGGTGTGCGTACGTGGATGTATGCGAACGTGGATGTCAGCATGCGTGCGTTGATGTGTGTGTGGATGTGCGTGTGAGGATGTCAGCTTGCGAGGATGTCAGCGTGCGTGGTTGTGTGCGAACGTGGTTGTGTGCGTACGTGGATGTGTGCGAACGTGGATGTCAGCATGCGTGCGTTGATGTGTGTGTGGATGTGCGTGCGAGGATGTCAGCGTGCGTGGATGTGTGTGTACGTGGTTGTGTGCGTACGTAGATGTGTGCGAACGTGGATGTCAGCATGCGTGCGTTGATGTGTGTGTGGATGTGCGTGCGAGGATGTCAGCGTGCGTGGATGTGTGCGAACGTGGATGTGTGCGTACGTGGTTGTGTGCGTACGTGGATGTGTGCGAACGTGGATGTCAGCATGCGTGCGTTGATGTGTGTGTGGATGTGCGTGCGAGGATGTCAGCGTGCGTGGTTGTGTGCGAACGTGGTTGTGTGCGAACGTGGTTGTGTGCGTACATGGTTGTGTGCGTACGTGGATGTGTGCGAACGTGGAGGTCAGCATGCGTGCGTTGATGTGTGTGTGGATGTGCGTGCGAGGATGTCAGCGTGCGTGGATGTGTGCGAACGTGGTTGTGTGCGTACGTGGATGTGTGCGAACGTGGATGTCAGCATGCGTGCGTTGATGTGTGTGTGGATGTGCGTGCGTGGATGTGCGTGCTTGGATGTGCGTGCGTGGTTGTGTGCGTGCGTGGATGATGGGTGCATACATGGATGGATGGATGGGTGCAACAAGGGATCAAGTGTCCCCTTGTTATAGTCTCTGGGATCATAGTCATGGTGCACTGTATAACAGATCATTGTCATACAGTGCACCACAACTCTGACCCCTGAGACTGTAGGAAGAGGACACTTGATCCCTTGCTGTAGTCTCTGGATTGAGCAGAGGCGATCGAGCATCGTGGGACCTTCGTTGTGGACTACGTCGGAGGCGATCGAGCGTCGTGGGACCTTTGTTGTGGACTACGTCGGATCTTTATAATAAAGATGGAGTCCGAATTTTGTTTGTGTTTTTTTTCAAATAAAAAGATTTTTCTATGTGTGTATTTTCTGACTATTTACCAGAGATTCCTAATGGCGGGTCTAACATTGGCCCTATATTATGAATCTCGGGCTTAGTGCCAGCTGCCAATAAAAAGCTGGCATTAACCCCTTTATTACCCAGTTTGCCACCGGCACCAGGGCAACTGGAAGAGCATGGGTACAGCGCCAGAAAATGGCGCTTCAATGAATGCGCCATTTTATGGGGCGGCTGCGGGCTGCAATTCGCAGCATGGGGGGCCCAGAACGCTTGGGCCTTTCCATGCTGAGGATCCCAGCCCCCAGCTGCCTAGTTGTACCTGGCTGGGCCAAAAATATGGCAGAGGCCTATGTCATTTTTTTTTCTAGAATTAGTTCTAGAAATAAAAAAAAAAAATGGGCTTCGCTGTATTTTTGGTTGCAGCCAGGTACAACAAGGCAGCTGGGGGTTGCTGGCAGTCTGTAGCTGCCAAGTTGTACCTGGCTGGACCAAAAATATGGCGGAGCCCCATGTCATTTTTTTTTCTAGAATTAGTTCTAGAAATAAAAAAAAAAGTCCTTCGTTGTATTTTTGTGAGAGAGAGAGGGGAGGGGGACAAGAGGCGCAATAGTGCCCTTATCTCTAGACACTAAATTTCTGCGGTGAAAAACTTAATCCGCTCACCTGCTCCAGTTGTGTGACCCACAACTGGCTTGTGCGCATGTAGTATAGTGTCCTGATGGCTGCCGCTGGACCTCCACCGACTCCACAACACGTGGGGTTAAACCAGGAATTTCAGGAAAGAAAGGTGTGTTGCGGTCCGCGCTGCCAGAAGCATCAAGGAAGACCCAAGACGAAGTTTTGATCCAAGCCTTCTTTATTCACCTCCTACGCGTTTCAGTGCCCACCTGGCACCTTCATCAGGGATCCCTGATGGTACAACTTGGCAGCTGGCTGACTGGAATCCTCAGCGTGGAGAGACCCAAATGTTGTGGGTCCCCCACGCTGCAAATTGCAACCCACAGCCACCCAAGAAAATAGCGCATTCATTAGAGGCGGCATTTTCTGGTGCTGCAACCCAACTCTTCCAGTTGCCCTTGTGCTGGTGGCACACAGGTTCTCCATACACGACATGGTGTCAGCTAACAATTTCAATGGAAAATTAGCTCCAATTGTTAGGGGAAACCTTGTTGCGTATGGAGAGCCCCTCCCTGTGTGCCTGAACATTGGAGCTCCCCACAAGTGACCCCATTTTGGAAACTAGACCCCCTAAGGAACTTATCTAGATTCATAGTGAGCACTTTGTTTCCCCAGGTGCTTCATAAATTGATCCGTAATAAGGAATAAGTACGTTTTTATTTTCACAAAAATTTATTTTTTCATTTTTACGGATCAATTTGTGAAGCATCTGGGGGTTCAAAGTGCTCAATATGGATCTAGATATGTTTCTTTGGGGGTCTAGTTTCCAAAATGGGGTCACTTATGGGGGAGCTCCAATGTGGAGACACACGGGGACCCTCCAAACGCGACATGGTGTCCGCTAACAATTTGAATGGAAAATGAGCTCAAATTGTTAGCGGACACCATGTTTGGAGGGTCCTTGTGTGTCTCCACATTGGAGCTCCCCCACAAAGGGAGGCTAAGGAGGACATGGAGGAGACGAGACCAGGGAGGCCAGGGACGACAGGAAAGGGAGGCCAGGGAGGAGAGGAGGCCACTGTACAGTGCTAACCACTGAGCCACCATATACAGTGCTAACCACTGAGCCACCATATACAGTGCTAACCACTGAGCCACCATATACAGTGCTAACCACTGAGCCGCCATATACAGTGCTAACCACTGAACCACCGTATACAGTGCTAACCACTGAGCCACCATATACAGTGCTAACCACTGAGCCACCATATACAGTGCTAACCACTGAGCCACCATATACAGTGCTAACCACTGAGCCACCATATACAGTGCTAACCACTGAGCCACCATATACAGTGCTAACCACTGAACCACCGTATACAGTGCTAACCACTGAGCCACCATATACAGTGCTAACCACTGAGCCACCGTATACAGTGCTAACCACTGAGCCACCGTATACAGTGCTAACCACTGAGCCACCATATACAGTGCTAACCACTGAGCCACCATATACTCCATATAAATCTTGCAACAACAGTGTAGTTTCTGGAGAGAGGACTGTGCTATTCAGCGGCTATTTCTACGGCACCTGTTCATTTCACCGCACTCCCGATGCAATAGCAATTTTTTTTTTGTTTCCAATCTCAATTTCTCTATTGCTAATAGCTGGCTGTCACACTGACGGCTGACATTACCAATAGAGGCTTGGTGGCAGCTGTCAAAAAAGGTGTCACCAACCCCGTTATTACCCAGACTGCCACCACCCAGGGCAGCTGGAAGAGCGAGGTACCTGCCAGGTTTGGCATCTCTCATTGAGGCGCCACTCCTGGGGCGGCTGTTGGCTGCGGTCCTTAGCGTGGTGGGCCCAGAACGGTTGGGCCTCACCACGCTGAGGATTCCAGCCCCCAGCTGCTTGGGTTACCCTTGCTGGACATAGAAAATGCAGCATGTAGATTGTCCATTCTCTAGTTCACTTTTCAATGGAGAATGTAATAATGGAGAAGAAAGGAAATGACATCACAAGGCTTTTTTTTTTCTTTTTTTTTTTTTAACAAACTTCATTTCTATGTGTTTGCAGTACACATGCAGAAAAAACGCGTCCGTAAAAAACGCATCAAAAAACGCATGTGTGTGAACACACATGCGTTTTTTTTACGCGCGTAAAAAAACGCGCGTATTTCTTTAGAAAACTGCATGCGTAAAAATACGCGACAAAATACGCGATGTGTGAACGTAGCCTAAGACCAAATTTAGAACATGAATATAGGGGAAAAAAATGTAATGTTAAAATGTGTTAAAATGGGGGTCCATCTTGTAGGCTTATACTCTGTTTTATATTCAGAGTAGCTTACCTGGCAAGGGTGGGTGGAGATCTCAATCTGCGCATTTTTCTTACGTCCATCGCATCCACCATTGCGAAATCAATGGCTCCAGTGTCACGGCACTCCTTCCCAGCCCAAAGCCTGCAGCATTGCCCCACTGGTGCTGCCGCTGACTTACTGCAGCAGAGACCCTGCCACCTGTGACCCCCTCCGTACCCCCTCTCGGTAAGATACATTCAGACTACAAGACAGACCCCCTATAACCAAGCATGTTATAGTCCGAACAATATGGCATATGTGGCATCCCTGCAGTCCGGTCGCCACTGAGGGGTACTGCACCTGCACCAGAGGTGTAGTATTCTCATCAGTGGCAACCAGGGTTGATAAGTCCAGTCACCCATCAACACACCCAACACACCTGGTCCCAGGACTAGTGGGTGAACCCAGGCAGAAGGCAGCCCGTGGGACGGCGGGGAAGCAAGGTGGTGGGTGGGAAGTGAGTAGGAAGTGGTCAGGGAAAGGGACAAAGGGAAAACACCACGGGAAGTAGGAGGTCAGTTGGAGGAGAGCCGTGGGAGAGGACGGAGAAGAAGGACTCGGAGGACCTGAGCAGAGATGAGGCTCGTCTCAGGTCCCGAGGCCAGAAAACCGCATGGAGACGTGCGCCCGAGTCTGCAGTGAAGTGGGAGGACAGGGCAAGCACCAGGGACCCAGTCCTGAAGGTGGTGAGGAGACTCCAAGCTCTAACTACGGAATCAGTGGCCATGAGACCTTCAGGAGCTGTGGCCAACACCGGCACACCCGCCGAGTAGACAGCCGTATTAGAGCCAGGGGACTCAGCCAGTCGCCCGAGAAGCCCAGAAATGCTGAATTGGGGCTCTACGCGCGGAGGGGCGTGCAGGAAGGAGGAGAGCAAGCAGCGCAGAGAGAGAGGAAGGCCCGAGAGGGAAGGAACATGAAAGGGGTGCACTGGACAAGCCATCCTGCTTGCCAAGGACTACCTGGACAGCAAATTTACTTGTACTGTGATCTGTAGTATGCTCAAAGAGGCTTGAAGTAAAACCGGGTTGGAACTCAGAACTTTGTGAGACTGTACATTTCACCGCCTGAGGTGTGGCAGACTGGAGCGCTGCACTTGCCCATGCGATGCCCCGAACCTTCCCAGAAGCAAGCTCAGCCCTTCTGGCTACCCCTCACTCTAACCCCTACTTCAGATGCCCTGGAGACCCGCTCCACTCGTGGGGAGCGATACCACTGCAGCTGTCAGCCCATCATCCCCAGAGATTCCGGTCTACAGCGGCGGCCACCACTTGCTGTATACTACAGGTGGCGTCACGACAAACTCTTATTCTTAAACCCCTACAAAATAACTCCATTCCCTCCTTTTCGTTGACCACTCCGGGGACACGGACCAGGTGACACCACCGTGACATCCCATCCCCCGATGACATGCCCGGCTCCGTGTACCCCACGGCCTCCACGGGGCACGTCAGATATAATTTATAATTACTTGTGCCCTAAACGTTTATTCCTTCATAGCCACTTCCTTAGTATCATTTCGTCCCTATACTTTCTTTATATTCTTTCACATTCACCAGGTTTTGCTTATGAGATATGCTTTGTACATATCCAGTGCTTACTCTTGATTAATACTGTGATTGAGTCTATATTTGCTTTATTATCTTGAATAATTTCTCCGCAGCCCCTCATTTATAATCAATGACTACAATATCAGTTAATACATTTCATTCTTTGTTCCTACTATTCCCTTTTTACCTTTATATTTTATTCTTATATCTTACTGGGTTCAGTTTATTATATTATTGGAGACACAACCAATTGGGGGATCATCATATCCCTCACTATCATTATAGGATTACCTTTCTGGATTTTTATCATCATTGTTCATTGTATGATTTTCTCCCTTTTACTGTCTGGTTTTATACATTATCTTTTATGTCAATAAAACTATAACTTTCTTATTCTGATTTTCTATTTTCACATAAAACTAGTTACAGTGAGAATATTTGGGAATTTTAATACTATAGTTCTTGTCTATGTGGAAATTTCATTTTGAAGGCTGCATATAGGTAGGAAACAGTCTGGACATCTGTCCTAACAAGGACATCAATGGCTGATGTCTGAATATCCATTATACATTAAAACATTTACGAAAAATGTAAACCTTTTTGAGGCAAATGATAGGAATTCCTTACATAGGGAATACATGGGGGACAACAAATGCAATTATTTTTTAAATAAAAAAAAAGGAAAGATGTTGGAATTCCAAGATTACTAGGTTCAGATCAGACCTTTTCCAATATACTTCTGCTATCAGCTCTGTTCCTGTAAGCTGATTTCTCTGAGGCTCATAAATACCTTTATTACTGTTCTTCCTTTGATATTCCGGTTTGCAGACTGGATTCGGACCAACTGAGCAGTGCAAGTCACTGGTGGGGGGGCTGCATCTCTAAATGACAATAGTTCGGGGCAGCCATGCTCAGATCACACTTCAGTCTCCTCTCAGCCCCCACCATTGACGTGCCCTGCTCACTTGGTCGGTTTTCTGATCTTCAGCCTGGAAGATCAAAGACACAACAACAATAATAATCCTTATATAGCGCCAACATATTCTGCATCGCTTTACAATTGAGAGGTTCATATACAAACAGTCATAAGTAACAATTATAAAAAATACATGACGTTTCGATGTGGGATGGAGCCCCACTCCACTTTAAAGCAACCATATTGATCATCCTTCCTCCTGATCACAAGCACAGTGTGGCCATAGTCCAGATACAGAGGCTCAGTGCCTGTCCATCACAACTTGAAGCCACTGATAATTTTACTCTCAGCTCCTATCCACCGAGATCGGCTGGTAACTGCCCTGGACCTGGGTACACGCTTGTAAACCGGGACTGCTAGAGGTGTGACCACTGATTCTCTCGACTGGGCTTTGTATGATCACTTTCCCGCCTCCATCCGTGGCCTAGATTGACCTGCTGCCACCTGCAACCCCCGGATTTGTTGGGGCTCCGTGCTTGTGGCGCGCCCTGCCTGCGGCCAGGTCTCCTGCACCCCGGACCACACAGAAGCAACGCTGCGGACCATCTCCGAACACCCGACTCGCCTTTCGAACAGCAGGTTTGTGCCCCCATCCCTCAGGCCGTCACCCAGACCTTTAAAGTGGCGGACCCAGTGCCTACTTTGATTAACCACTGGGTCCATAAGGGGGGGACCGCTGACTGAAGTTGCCGCAGTGCATAGCGGTGTGCCAGATGCAGCGGCTGGCGTTGGCTCGGGGATCTCACGGCAGGCTCGGGCACTAGATAGATGGCTGAAGTGGGTCACTGAGTGATAGCTAGAGTACATAACCCGCCATCTGTTTTGTAAGCTGCAGTATATTGCCGCATCAACCGCACAGTCTCCCGAGAGTTTAGCTATCTGCACCACACAGACCAGCCAGTGAGGCATAGCTCAACACATAACAACCGGACACCCACAGCCAGGTCTCCAGAGACTATAGGCACCATTACATAGCCTTACACCAATTACACCTTTGCCCAACTCGCCCTCACAAACCAGCAGCAGGCACGACCCCTGTTTCAGTAATAAAGATATCCCCATAACCACATAAACAGCTGACCTATTAGTAAGGTTGTACAAAGGTGCATATAGACAGCAGAAGATTTGGATAAGGACACGAAACAGATACTTTCAAACAACAACCTACAAAAAATGTGCTGAAAAGTCCCCCCTCGCTTATACACAGTCCATATACGGTCCCCGGTTGTATACAGCCCCCCCCCCCCCCCCGTAGTATACAGGCCCCCGTGGTATACAGGCCCCCCTTGCTGGTGGCAACCTGTAAGGAAGAGTCATTATACTTATCGTGTCGCGCCGCCGACGCTCTGTCACCGTCACCGCGCTATTCCGGTCTTCATGCTTCTTCACGGCGCACAGGTAATGACGTCATTGTCTGTGCGCCGGAGAAGGAAGCTTGAAGACCAGGAGGAGCGCGGTGACGGTGACAGAGCGTCGGCGTCGGCGTCAGCGACACGATAAGTATAATGATCTCTTCCATCACAGGTTGCCACCAGCAAGGGGGGGGCCTGTATACCACGGGGGGGGGGGGGCTGTATACAACCGGGTACCGCTGTATACAGCTGGGGCTGCTGTATACCCCTCTGGGGCTGCTATATACACCTCTGGGGCTGCTGTATACCCTCTGGGGCTGCTATATACCCCTCTGGGGCTGCTGTATACCCCTCTGGGGCTGCTGTATACCCCTCTGGGCTGCTATCTACCCCTCTGGGGCTGCTGTATACCCCTCTGGGGCTGCTATATACCCCTCTGGGGCTGCTGTATACCCCTCTGGGCTGCTGTATACGCCTCTGGGGCTGCTATATACCGCTCTGGGGCTGCTGTATACCCTCTGGGGCTGCTATATACCCCTCTGGGGCTGCTGTATACCCCTCTGGGGCTGCTGTATACCCCTCTGGGGCTGCTGTATACAGCTATGGGGCTGCTGTATACAGCTTGGGGCTGCTGTATACAGCTCTGGGGCTGCTGTATACAGCTCTGGGGCTGCTGTATATACCACTGGGGAGGCTGCTGTATACTACCACTGGGGAGGCTGCTGTATACCACTGAGGGGGCCTGTATACCACACTGCTGGGGGCTGTATACCTGTGCTGGGGTCCACCCTCGGCTTATACACGAGTCAATAGGTTTTCCCAGGTTTTGGGGGCAAAAGTAGGGGGGTCGGCTTATACACGGGTCGGCTTATACACGAGTATATACGGTACTTTGCACCTGCCAGCTGGAGAAGGCGCACTTTACAAAAATCACTCCCAAAATGGTCAAACCATGGAATAAAACACCCAGAAGTTATATTAGAGTAAACCCCTCAATTACACAAGTTCATCTGGATAAGTGTCTAAAAAAAAACAGCAGGCGACTCAAACTGAACCTACTTAACCAACTCGCACAGACGTTTCATCCTTGGGGGGGCAAACAGAGTGTGACTCTGACAGTGACTTAGAGGGAACCTCTAAGGAGAGCCCTGAGACTCTTTCATTCATAAAGAGGACACTCGCTAAAGTCTTAGAGCAAATTGGCAGAGATATAGTCGATATCAAACAAGACCTCTCACAACAGGGCCACAGAGTTGAGGTTTTGGAGACTACCCAACATGCAATTACCCAACAGTCCAATGCACTTCTGTCCGCTATGAAAACACAAAAGAGCAACTCCATTTAAAACAGACCACCATGAGAATAGAGAACGTGGGAATAACATTAGAGTTCAAGTGTGGCGCCCCTGCTGACCGGTCACCACTAAGTGGTATTGCAGCTGGGACTAGTAAGTTGGTCACCCTGCACAAACATCCAACACATCCTCCGATCCCTAGTCCTAGTTACTTCATATCAGGCAAGGGCTAGCAGAAGAAGCACAGTGGAGGGTGGAAAGCTAGGAAAGAGCCCGGTAATGGATGAAGGAACTGGAATAAAACCCAGGAACACTTAAGTTAGGAAGAGAGGAGGAAAGGACAGGACACCTAAGCACACACACCTGGCAGTCTAGTCAACTGTTAGTGAAGTGCAAATTTGCATATTTGCATATATCTGAGAGGAGGGAAGTGGCTTATAATCTCCTCACCTACTTCGCTGTCTCCATAAGGTAGATAGCAAGTTCCCAGACCTTGTCTTAGCCCACTCACTCAGCCAGATCAGAATATCCCACACACTACACTGATGAGGGGCAGGTACCCCGAAACTCAGCGTCTGTAGTTTGGGGTTCTGATCTGGCATAAATCCCTTAGTTATATTAAAAGCTTGTAGGAAAGCGATTATGACTTTGAGGAAGCTGCTTAAATGTGGCACTGGAGTTTCTCAACTTCCTTAGTGAAGTGCAAATTTGCATATTTGCATATATCTGAGAGGAGGGAAGTGGCTTACAATCTCCTCACCTACTTCGCTGTCTCCATAAGGTTGATAGCAAGTCCCAGACCTACTCTATGGTCATTAAGTTGTCCAATGTTACATATTGCTATAAGGTTAAAGTGGGTGACCGCGGCACATTGATCAGTGCCAATGTCTCATCAGACTTTACTAATCCCGCGAGACTTTGGCACTGACAGAATTAAGTTTGACCCTGCTCAATAGTCACGGTCTCTCATGTGGCCCCTTGCAAAAATGACTTGCCCGAGTTTAGGAACCCTAGCTGGACCATTCCTGTAAATGGAAGAGATTCTCATCTAACACTTTTCTGTTTAGTCTGCAGAGAGAGAATGCAGAAGCCTTGAAGGAGTCAGCTACACTCAAGCTCACCATGAACAACATGAAAGAAACTGAAGAGACAGCACAACAACAGACTGAGGAAATGGTAAGATCAATATCTACATGTATATTATGTGTTCACATATATACACCATATTTTTCGCTTTATAAGACGCACCGAATTGTAAGACGTAGCCACAAAGGAGAAGAGAAAATTTTTTTTTTAATGTTACATGGGGTCCGTCTTATAATGCCAGTCTCCGTCTTATAATCAGTATATAATCAGTATATGTGTCCCTCATCCTTGTACATGAGACCCCCCCATCCTGGTATATATGTCCTCCATTTTTGTACATTTTGAAAAAATTGATTTTGCAGGATCCGTTATTTTTTTTTTAATATGGGAGTCTATGGAAAATGGATCTGTTAAATGATCGCTATTTATCTTCCATTTGAAAATGATCCAGTAAGCAAAGAACGACTCCTTTTACACATGAAAAAAAAATGGAAGCTAAATAGCAGTCAGTTATTGGATCCATTTTCCATAGACTTGTTGAGCGGCCGGCCATGTGGGGCCTTGGCAGTCGCAGGTGAGACAGGACCTCTGCTTTGGGCACTCCTGGTTTGCAACAAGCACCCGGCTGGCTTCGCAGTGCAACAGTTAAGTCCAGAGTTGCCCTCAGCAGGGGTTAAAGTAGACACAGAGTCAATTAAGCCCTGTAATGATTCTTTAATTAAATAGTCTTGTGAAACACATGCCCAAAATTTGATCGTTAATATCTTGGGGGTATTCTCAATGACAGATTTTGGTGCAGCCTTCTTCCGCCATTGCGGTGCTTCTAGGTTCTTGACTAACCCCCTCAAAATCACAGTATCCTGTTGCAAATTCAATTATTCTTCATTGGCTCCAGCCAAACTCTTCCCGTAGGGATCCGCTTCAAAGAACGGTTAGGGCCACCTTTTACACAACGTTCCTTTGCTGCCAGCACCGTGTAGATCCTTTTTGTCCAAGTCTTTGCTGAAGCTCACTACACCCGTACCGGAGATTTCCGTTGCTTCCCGGTCGCTATATTCAGTTCCTGGAGTGATCTAGAGGGTCTTGTAGAATCTGATAAATGGGCCTGACAATCCAGTGGATCCTTGTTTTTCTCCTCTCTTGGGGACTCTCTTGATAATTCTACACTGTAAACCCTTTTTGTAGACTGGGCTCCACCACTAAAGAGTATCAGTAATATCAGTAATCAGGGGTGGATTAAGGGTAGCCAGGGCCCGGGGCTGTTCAGACTCTGTAGGCCCCCCCGGGTCATGTGACGGGGTCATGGGGGTCATGTGACGGGGTCACGGGGTTCATGTGACGGGGTCATGTGATGGGGTCGCGGGAGTCATGTGACGGAGGTTATCATATACCTGAAATAGATTATTCCAGAAAAATAGTTGCTGAGTGAAACTCTAACCTGTCAAACATCCATTGATCCTAGTCAATTTATCCTTCAGTTAGGAGGAAAAAAAAAAAACACTTTAAGGGCCCTTTCACATCAGCGTTTTTTGGCTGACCGCGGTTTTTTTCGTGGCCGCACCTGCCGCAAGTGCAAAACCGCACTTGCCGCACCTGCCGCAAGTACGCCTATACTTCGCATGGCGTTTACCGCAACCGCGCCGCAAGTGCAGCCGGTATGCGGTAATCGCGGCAGATGCGTTTTTTTCACCGCATCTGCCGCGAATTTCAAAAAACCCTGATGTGAAAGGGCCCTTAGCCATAGAATTGAACAGTCCATTAGAAGGAGGCCATTATGCCCTGACTGCCCCTGTACTCAGAATAAATAACTTATAAATATCTCGAACGGCGTGCACCCTGAATGATAATCACCTGTTACTGGTCCAATGGACTTGCTTGAAGATCGGTCCGTCCCGCCTCCTCGCGGTCCGACAGCGTCTTCTTCTGAATGATGTAGCTAACGCCTCCTGCCATCCGTGTTATCCACTTGACCACATCCAATTTTTCCATTGCCTATGTTATGCCCATACCTCTCCGGCTTGTGCAGGTGCACTGTGCTCCATCATGGGATTATCCTACAAGTTTAAACTCTCAGTGATGTCACCATACATCACAAGCAGAAGACTGGGAGCCTGGAGCCATGTGCAGAGACCCCTGCGGTTCGCGCATGAGTAGATGAGTTTTACATTGTAGCTACAGTAGGGCAGAGCACGGTGCGTTTGCGCAAGCTGGAGAGGCATCTGCACAGACGTGAGATGGGAAAGTGGGATGTGGATAACAAAGGCGTGATCCATATCATTCAGAAGAAGAGGCTGTCAGACGGCGAGGAGAGGCTGAATTGAACAATCTGCAAGCAAGAATTTTGGACCGGTAATAGGTTAGAATACAGGGTGCTAGATTTTTATAAGTTATTTATTCTGTGTACAGGGGCATTCAGGGCATAATAGCCTGTTTCTTATAATGCAGCATCAGTGTGTGCACGAGGCCTTACAGATACTGAGGGAAAAAAAACACACCAAATACTCAGCGTGTGCACGATGCCTTAAGGCCACTTTACACACACCACCTTATCTGTCCAACTTCTGAACAACTTGCTGGTTGCAGTGAAATCATGGACACATTGCTCCATTTTGTGGCTGTGTACAAATGGAACAATGTATCCATGATTTCACTGCAACCAGTAAGTTGTTCAGAAGTTGGACAGATAAGTTGGTGTGTGTAAAGTGGCCATCACATATACTGAGGTAAAAACCTCACCAAATACTCAGCATGTGCACGAGGCCTTACAGATACTGAGATAAAAACTCACCAAATACTCAGCGTGTGCACGAGGCCTTACAGATACTGAGGTAAAAACTCACCAAATACTCAGCGTGTGCACGAGGCCTTACAAATACTGAGGTAAAAACTGACCAAATACTCAGCGTGTGCACGAGGCCTTACAAATACCGAGGTAAAAACTCACCAAATACTCAGCGTGTGCACGAGGCCTTACATATACTGAGGTAAAAACTCACCAAATACTCAGCGTGTGCACGAGGCCTTACAGATACTGAGGTAAAAACTCACCAAATACTTAGCGTGTGCACGAGGCCTTACAGATACTGAGGTAAAAACTCACAAAATACTCAGTGTGTGCACGAGGCCTTACAGATACTGAGGAAAAAAAAATCACCAAATACTCAGCGTGTGCACGAGGCCTTACAGATACTGAGGAAAAAAAATCACCAAATACTCAGCGTGTCCACGAGGCCTTAGGCCACGTGCACACGCTGAGTATTTGATGAGTTTTTTTACCTCAGGATTTGTAGACAAAACCATGAGTGGAGCAATCAGAGGAAAAGTCTAATGGCCAATATTGTCGTCCAACTCCGGTAAAAAGTCACGTGGTTCATGCGTTGGCGCCGATATCGTTCGTGCGTTGTGTGGTGTAAATGTGCAATTCGATGCAAGAACGATGCCAAAACGATATCAGGGGAGAAATGAGCAGGCTCTCCAACTGCCCGATATTGGATGGACGATCTGGCAGGATCGTGCTGTGTGACAGCCCAACATCGACTTGGAGAGCAACTTCCCCTATTCACTCCCATGTTAAATGGTCGTTCCCTGGGTCGCTCGTACAAGGGGGCGTATACATCGCAGTTGTGTTGCCTGCCGATATCTCCCTGTGTGACAGCTCCTATGCGATCTTGGATTACTGCCAAAAAAGTGCGCACTCCCGTGCCGTTGTATACAATATCGAAACGATGTTGGGACGTGTAAAGTGGCCATTATAGAAACACCTGCACCACTTCTGTATTTTATCACCCACTCCTGGTTTTGGCTACAAATACTGAGGTAAAAAGCTCATCAAATACTGAACATGTGCATGTGGCCTTACAATATACTGAGGTAACAACTCACCAAATACTCAGCATGTGCACGAGGCCTTACAGATACTAAGGGAAAAACTGACCAAATACTCAGTGTGTGCACGAGGCCTTACAGATACTGAGGTAAAAACTCACCAAATACTTAGCGTGTGCACGAGGCCTTACAGATACTGAGGTAAAAACTCACCAAATACTTAGTGGTGCACGAGGCCTTACAGATACTGAGGAAAAAAAAAATCACCAAATACTCAGCGTGTGCACGAGGCCTTACAGATACTGAGGAAAAAAAATCACCAAATACTCAGCGTGTCCACGAGGCCTTAGGCCACGTGCACACGCTGAGTATTTGATGAGTTTTTTTACCTCAGGATTTGTAGACAAAACCATGAGTGGAGCAATCAGAGGAAAAGTCTAATGGCCAATATTGTCGTCCAACTCCGATAAAAAGTCACGTGGTTCATGCGTTGGCGCCGATATCGTTCGTGCGTTGTGTGGTGTAAATGTGCAATTCGATGCAAGAACGATGCCAAAACGATATCAGGGGAGAAATGAGCAGGCTCTCCAACTGCCCGATATTGGATGGACGATCTGGCAGGATCGTGCTGTGTGACAGCCCAACACCGACTTGGAGAGCAACTTCCCCTATTCACTCCCATGTTAAATGGTCGTTCCCTGGGTCGCTCGTACAAGGGGGCGTATACATCGCAGTTGTGTTGCCTGCCGATATCTCCCTGTGTGACAGCTCCTATGCGATCTTGGATTACTGCCAAAAAAGTGCGCACTCCCGTGCCGTTGTATACAATATCGAAACGATGTTGGGACGTGTAAAGTGGCCATTATAGAAACACCTGCACCACTTCTGTATTTTATCACCCACTCCTGGTTTTGGCTACAAATACTGAGGTAAAAAGCTCATCAAATACTGAACATGTGCATGTGGCCTTACATATACTGAGGTAACAACTCACCAAATACTCAGCATGTGCACGAGGCCTTACAGATACTAAGGGAAAAACTGACCAAATACTCAGTGTGTGCACGAGGCCTTACAGATACTGAGGTAAAAACTCACCAAATGCTCAGCGTGTGCATGAAGCCTTACAATTACTAGGTAAAAACTCACCAAATACTCAGTGTGTGCACAAGGTCTTACATATACTGAGGTAAAAACTCACCAAATACTCAGCGTGTGCACGAGGTCTTACAAATACTGAGGTAAAAACTCACCAAATACTCAGTGTGTGCACGAGGCCTTACGGATACTTAGGTAAAAACCCACCAAATGCTCAGCATGTGCAATAGGCTTTACAGATACTGAGGAAAAAACTGACCAAATACTCAGCTTGTGCACGAGGCCTTACAAATACTGAGGTAAAAACTCACAAAATACCCAATGTGCGCACCCACTACCCCTCCACCTTGGATAGACATGTGAAATACCTCTACATGTTGTATGTGCCCCTCTATGTGGATATTTTTCTTGAATCATGAATGCATGGACTCCATAAGTACATGATCCAAGCAAGATAGCCACTTATTAGAGGGGCACATGATACACCATGTATAGCCATTTCACATGTTTCTGTATTATCCAAGATGGTGGGGCACACCACTCCAGTGATTAAGGGGCCTTTCACATCAGCGGTTTTGCTGATGTGCGGCCGATTCGGCAGGTGGCGCCGGATCAGCCGCCTAATGGCCGACTTGCGGTCCAGATTCGGCAAGCCCTATGCATTGTCTATGGGGCTTGCGGTCCGGTGCGGCAAGTGCGGTTCTGCCGTGTGCGGCAGATTTGACACTTGCGGCCGCGAAAAAAAAACACCACTTGTAGAGTTTTTTTTTCGCGGCCACAAGTGCCTGTTCTGCCGCACTCAGCAGAACCGCACTTGTGAAAGACAATGCATGGGGCTTGCCGCATCCGGGCCGCAAGTCGGCCGTTAGGCGGACGATCCGGCACATGCGGCGCCACCTGCTGGAACGGCCCAAACATCAGCTAAACACTGATGTGAAAGCAGCGTTCGTTAGGCCCCTTTCACATCACCGTGTCTTTCAAATTGCGGCAGATCCAGCAGATTTACCACATTTGCTGCCTAACAGCCGTTGCGACGATGGATGACAACGCGGTCAGCACCGTTTTTTTTCCACCGCCGCAAATGCCGGACTTGCTGCACCCAGCAGAACCGCACTTGCCGCACCAAACCGCAAGCCCCATAAACAATGCATGGGGCTTGCCGCAAGTGTGCCGCAAGTGCGGCCGTTAGTCGACAGATGGGGTAAATCTGCCGGATCTGCCACAATCTGAAAAAAAGCAGATGTGAAAGGGGCCTTAGTACACAAATCATTTAATTACTGCTTACATTCTTTCTTTACACTGACTGAGTTTACCCTGCCATGCAGCAGCCACCAGGTCTGGCTGGCAGTGCACACACAAAGCACAGCCACAGGCAGCAGCTGCAGCAGCAGGGCAGGAGTCAGGAGTGGACATATCACTCACCTCTCTGTCACACAGGCACGTCCTCTCTGTGCTCTGTGTCGGCATTAGGTGACGGTCCCTCTCCTCAGACTCCCTCTCTTCATGCAGGCGGCGACCCAGGAGGTGGTAGACGGCGGTCGGCGGGTGAGACACAGACTCAGTTAGGAGGACGGAGGAGTCTGCTCAGCCTCAGTCGAGATCAGCTGCCTGCCTGGGTCTGGGTCCTCCTAGAGTAGGAGGATTCAGCAAAGCCCGGTCGGGCCCGGCAGAATCAGCATAGCGGGGCGGACAGAGGCAGCCGGGACTCAGGAGAAGAATGCTGCCAGCAGAGGCCGCTGGGACTATAGGAGTGGGAGCAACATCCGCAGGCAGCTACCACCGGTACGCACACCTTGTAAGCACACAGCTCCACATGCTCCATACATACATGGCTCCGCTCCGTACACCTAGTACACACTCAACTCTGCTCCATACACCTCGTACACATGGCTCAGCTCCGTACACCTCGTACACACTTGGCTTTGCTCTGTACACCTTGTACGCATGCGGCTCTGCTCCATACACCTTGTACACACTCGGCTCCGCTCCATACACCTCATACACACTCGGCTTCGCTCCGTACACCTCTTACGCACTCGGCTCTGCTCCGAACACCTCGTACACGCTCGGCTCCATACACATGCGGCTCCGCTCCATACACCTAGTACACACGCGGCTCCGCTCCATACACCTCGTACACACGCGGCTCCGCTCCATACACCTTGTATACATGCGGCTCGGCTCCGTACACCTCGTACACACGCGGCTCTGCTCTGTACACCTCGTACACATGCAACTCCACTCCGTACACCTGGTACACACACGGCTCTGCTCCGTACACACGCGGCTCTGCTCCGTACACACTCGGCTCCGCTCCATACACCTCATACACACTCGGCTTCGCTCCGTACACCTCTTACGCACTCGGCTCTGACACCTCGTACACGCTCGGCTCCATATACATGTGGCTCCGCTCCATACACCTAGTACACACGCGGCTCCGCTCCATACACCTCGTACACAAGCGGCTCCGCTCCATACACCTTGTACACATGCGGCTCGGCTCCGTACACCTCGTACACGCTCGGCTCCATACACATGCGGCTCCGCTCCATACACCTAGTACCCACGCGGCTCCGCTCCATACACCTCGTACACACGCGGCTCCGCTCCATACACCTTGTACACATGCGGCTCGGCTCCGTACACCTCGTACACACGCGGCTCTGCTCTGTACACCTCGTACACATGCAACTCCACTCTGTACACCTTGTACACACACGGCTCTGCTCCGTACACACGCGGCTCTGCTCCGTACACACTCGGCTCTGCTCCGTACACCTCATACACATCTGGCTCCACTCCGTACACCTCATACACACACGGATCTGCTCCGAACACACTCGGCTCCGCTCCGTACACCTCGTACACACGCGGCTCTGCTCTGTACACCTCATACACATGTGGCTCCACTCCGTACACCTTTTACACATGCGGCTCTGATCCATACAGCCTGTACACACTCGGCTCAGCTCCATACACCTCGTACACACGCGGCTCTGCTCGGTGCACCTCGTACACACACGACTCCGCTCCACACACCTTGTACACACATGGCTCCGCTCCATACACCGTGTACACACATAGCTCTGCTCCATACACTTCCTACACATGCGGCTTGGCTCTGTATACCATGTACACACTTGGCTCCGCTCTGCGCTCCGTACACCTTGTGCACACTCGGCTCTGCTCCGTACAAACTCAGCTCTGCTCCATACACCTCATACACATGTGGCTCCGCTCCGTACACCTCGTTTACATGCGGCTCTGCTCCGTACACCTCGTACACACGCAGCTCTGCTCTGTACAACTCGTACACATGCGGCTCCGCTCCGTACACCTCGTACACACGCAGCTCTGCTCTGTACAACTCGTACACATGCGGCTCCGCTCCGTACACCTCGTACACACGCGGCTCTGCTCTGTACAACTCGTACACATGCGGCTCCGCTCCGTACACCTCGTACACACTCAGCTCTGTACACCTCGTACACACTCGGCTCCACTCCATACACCTCGTACAAACATGGCTCCGCTCAGTACACCTAGTACACACTCGGCTCTGCTACATCCACACTGTAAATCCCTCCTGAGTCCTGACCCCACACATAGCCTTCATCTCATCCTCTTCGTCACCTCTCCAGCACCATGACAACCATCACAGAGTGGAGGCCTGCATAACGAGGAGCTGATCAATCATGTGATCCCTGACTCCTCCCCTCCATCACATCATCACAGGTCCTGTAAGCACAGGTCCTCCTGTGCCCTGTGCGGCTCTACAGGTGGGTCACACTGCGGGGGGGGGGGGGTAGAGAGTGTAACACATCGGTGGCGGCAGCGGCCGGGACTATAGGAGAGAGAGCGGCATCAGCAGGGGGCCGCGCCACCATCAGGCTCCCTGCGGTTGCCGCTCCCTGTCAACTAGTAGGGCTCATCACCACATGGATGCTGTGCCTGCGTGCAGAGTGCTGTGTGGTGGCGCCGTGGCGGATTATAATGGGGCAATTTACCCCCTGGACTGTGGGCCCCAAGACACCATTGGGCCTGGGGCAAAAGCCCATATTGACCTCATTATAATCCGCCACTGTCAGTAATTATTATTATCTATTATATAATCACGAATGGGAATTTTGCCCCTTTTGAGTCCGCTCACGCTGCGAGTCAATGTCGTCATGTGGATACGACCGAAGCATTGGCCGCGCAGCGGGCATGTCGAGTCGCCTTAGCAGCGCGAAGCATTGGCCGCGAAGCGGCCATTGCGAGTCAGAGACTCGCTCTGCTAGAATCCCGATGCATGTGCATCGGGCACCCAGCTAGTTATTAATAACCATACATAGCAGTCTTCACCTTGACCACGATATTGCAACAAACATATGATTGATTACACGTATAAACTTAAACTTTATAGATAAACTAGCTGTGAGCCCGATGCGATTGCATCGGGATTCTAGAATCTGTGTATAGGGCATTGCTCGGGCTGCTGCTTCGCGGGCATTGCGAGTGAGTGGCGTGGGCGCGCAGCGCCCACGAACAAAGCCACGAAAGTAGCGCCGTGTGCGACGGAAGTCGCTACGGCAATTATATAATAGATTATCAGTATTATATATACCGTATATATATATATATGTGTGATTATATATGAATTATCAATATTATATATGTGATTATATATGAATTATATATGTGATTATATATGAATTATATATGTGATTATATAGGAATTATCAGTACTATATATATATATATATATTCTAAAGAATCGGGTAGTCTAGAATCCATATATAGTTTATTTACTAATAGTTACGGGAGTGCGGTGAAATGAATTGTGTGTATACAGGCGGCTCTGTGGGTAGCACAGTATACGGTGGCTCAGTGGTTAGCAGTGAGTGCGGTGGCTCAGTGGTTAGCAGTGAGTGCGGTGGCTCAGTGGTTAGCAGTGAGTGCGGTGGCTCAGTGGTTAGCAGTGAGTGCGGTGAGATTGGTCAGCGCAGCACCGTGGGCAGAGTGGTCAGCACAAACATACACACACACTCCGCTATACTTACCACCGACCCTGCGTCTTCCCCACCGGCTGGATCCTGAGTTGACATGTCACCCCCCTTGGGACGACTGGATTGAATATGTCGTCCGGGTAGTTTGGTGAGACATCTTGGACGCTATATTGGATCTAGTATTTTGGGGGCGGGGACATGTCGACTGAGGATCCAGGCAGCGGACGCAGGCCCGGTGGTAAGTATAGCGAAGTGTGTGTGTGTGTGTGTGTGTGTGTGTGTGTATATGTGTGTGTACAAAGTTGAGGGAAGTGCGGACAAAGTGACGGAAGTACCTACATACACAGATATATACACATACTGTACATTGCATATGGAGGGGTGAGGAGAACGGAGGCTGGAGGGCAGAGGACAGGGAGAAGAGAGCGGAGGCTGGAGGGCAGAGGACAGGGAGAGGAGAGCGGAGGCTGGAGGGCAGAGGACAGGGAGAGGAGAGCGGAGGCTGGAGGGCAGAGGAGAGGAGAGGAGAGCGGAGGCTGGAGGGCAGAGGACAGGGGAGAGGAGAGCGGAGGCTGGAGGGCAGAGGACAGGGGAGGATGGAGGGCAGAGGAGAGGGTTGGCTGGAGGGCAGAGGACAGGGAGAGGAGAGGGTTGGCTGGAGGGCAGAGGACAGGGAGAGGAGAGGGGAGGCTGGAGAACAGGGAGAGGAGAGGGGAGGCTGGAGGGCAGAGGACAGGGAGAGGAGAGGGGAGGCTGGAGGGCAGAGGACAGGGAGAGGAGAGCGGAGACTGGAGGGCAGAGGAGAGTGGAGACTGGAGGGCAGAGGAGAGTGGAGGCTGGAGGGGAGAGCAGAGGCTGGAGGGCAGAGGAGAGCAGAGGCTGGAGGGCAGAGGAGAGCGGAGGCTGGAGGGCAGAGGAGAGCGGAGGCTGGAGGGCAGAGGAGAGCGGAGACTGGAGGGCAGAGGACAGGGGAGGCTGGAGGGCAGAGGAGAGCAGAGGGTGGAGGGCAGAGGCACAGCTGTAATGACAGAGATAGGAGTGGCATGCTGGGAGCTGTGGTGCCACACACAGCTCAGTCACCTTGCTGTAGCGTAATGACAGAGATTGGAGTGGCATGCTGGGAGCTGTGGTGCCACACACAGCTCAGTGACCACTGACCTGGCTGCAGCGTAATGACAGAGATAGGAGTGGCATGCTGGGAGCTGTGGTGCCACACACAGCTCAGTGACCTGGCTGCAGCGTAATGACAGAGATAGGAGTGGCATGCTGGGAGCTGTGGTGCCACACACAGCTCAGTGACCACTGACCACTGACCTGGCTGCAGCGTAATGACAGAGACAGGAGTGGCATGCTGGGAGCTGTGGTGCCACACACAGCTCAGTGACCACTGACCTGGCTGCAGCGTAATGACAGAGATAGGAGTGGCATGCTGGGAGCTGTGGTGCCACACACAGCTCAGTCACCTTGCTGTAGCGTAATGACAGAGATTGGAGTGGCATGCTGGGAGCTGTGGTGCCACACACAGCTCAGTCACCTTGCTGTAGCGTAATGACAGAGATTGGAGTGGCATGCTGGGAGCTGTGGTGCCACACACAGCTCAGTCACCTTGCTGTAGCGTAATGACAGAGATTGGAGTGGCATGCTGGGAGCTGTGGTGCCACACACAGCTCAGTCACCTTGCTGTAGCGTAATGACAGAGATTGGAGTGGCATGCTGGGAGCTGTGGTGCCACACACAGCTCAGTCACCTTGCTGTAGCGTAATGACAGAGATTGGAGTGGCATGCTGGGAGCTGTGGTGCCACACACAGCTCAGTGACCTGGCTGCAGCGTAATGACAGAGATAGGAGTGGCATGCTGGGAGCTGTGGTGCCACACACAGCTCAGTCACCTTGCTGTAGCGTAATGACAGAGATTGGAGTGGCATGCTGGGAGCTGTGGTGCCACACACAGCTCAGTGACCACTGACCTGGCTGCAGCGTAATGACAGAGATAGGAGTGGCATGCTGGGAGCTGTGGTGCCACACACAGCTCAGTCACCTTGCTGTAGCGTAATGACAGAGATTGGAGTGGCATGCTGGGAGCTGTGGTGCCACACACAGCTCAGTCACCTTGCTGTAGCGTAATGACAGAGATTGGAGTGGCATGCTGGGAGCTGTGGTGCCACACACAGCTCAGTCACCTTGCTGTAGCGTAATGACAGAGATTGGAGTGGCATGCTGGGAGCTGTGGTGCCACACACAGCTCAGTCACCTTGCTGTAGCGTAATGACAGAGATTGGAGTGGCATGCTGGGAGCTGTGGTGCCACACACAGCTCAGTGACCTGGCTGCAGCGTAATGACAGAGATAGGAGTGGCATGCTGGGAGCTGTGGTGCCACACACAGCTCAGTCACCTTGCTGTAGCGTAATGACAGAGATTGGAGTGGCATGCTGGGAGCTGTGGTGCCACACACAGCTCAGTCACCTTGCTGTAGCGTAATGACAGAGATTGGAGTGGCATGCTGGGAGCTGTGGTGCCACACACAGCTCAGTCACCTTGCTGTAGCGTAATGACAGATTGGAGTGGCATGCTGGGAGCTGTGGTGCCACACACAGCTCAGTGACCTTGCTGCAGCGTAATGACAGAGATAGGAGTGGCATGCTGGGAGCTGTGGTGCCACACACAGCTCAGTGACACCTGGCTGCAGCGTAATGACAGAGATAGGAGTGGCATGCTGGGAGCTGTGGTGCCACACACAGCTCAGTCACCTTGCTGTAGCGTAATGACAGAGATTGGAGTGGCATGCTGGGAGCTGTGGTGCCACACACAGCTCAGTGACCACTGACCTGGCTGCAGCGTAATGACAGAGATAGGAGTGGCATGCTGGGAGCTGTGGTACCACACACAGCTCAGTGACCTGGCTGCAGCGTAATGACAGAGATTGGAGTGGCATGCTGGGAGCTGTGGTGCCACACACAGCTCAGTGACCACTGACCTGGCTGCAGCGTAATGACAGAGATAGGAGTGGCATGCTGGGAGCTGTGGTGCCACACACAGCTCAGTGACCACTGACCTGGCTGCAGCGTAATGACAGAGATAGGAGTGGCATGCTGGGAGCTGTGGTGCCACACACAGCTCAGTGACCTGGCTGCAGCGTAATGACAGAGATAGGAGTGGCATGCTGGGAGCTGTGGTACCACACACAGCTCAGTGACCTGGCTGCAGCGTAATGACAGAGATAGGAGTGGCATGCTGGGAGCTGTGGTGCCACACACAGCTCAGTGACCACTGACCTGGCTGCAGCGTAATGACAGAGATAGGAGTGGCATGCTGGGAGCTGTGGCGCCACACACAGCTCAGTGACACCTGGCTGCAGCGTAATGACAGAGATAGGAGTGGCATGCTGGGAGCTGTGGTGCCACACACAGCTCAGTGACCACTGACCTGGCTGCAGCGTAATGACAGAGATAGGAGTGGCATGCTGGGAGTTGTGGTGCCACACACAGCTCAGTGACCACTGACCTGGCTGCAGCGTAATGACAGAGATAGGAGTGGCATGCTGGGAGCTGTGGTGCCACACACAGCTCAGTGACCTGGCTGCAGCGTAATGACAGAGATAGGAGTGGCATGCTGGGAGCTGTGGTGCCACACACTGCTCTGTGACCTGGCTGCAGCGTAATGACAGAGATAGGAGTGGCATGCTGGGAGCTGTGGTGCCACACACTGCTCTGTGACCTGGCTGCAGCTCCTTCGTGCACCTCAGTGAGGACAGGTTGTGCCCAGGAGCCAGCTTCCTTTCCTCTCCCCCTCCGTTCCTCCCTCCGTGTGTGTTCCCTTCGGTGTCGGCTTCTTCCTGGAGCTGCCTTCTCCTCCTCCTTGTCACTGAGCAGCCACCTGAAGGAGGCATGGAGAGGCTGCACTTCCAGGGGGCTGCGGGGGCATAATGACTACATGGAGTCCAGGAGGTGAGAAGAGGGTGCAGACTGTGCGGGGGATAAGGCGCCATTGCTGGCTTTGACAGAGAGTGGAGCGTATTGTGTGAAGACTCGCAAAGCCTTTGCGAGTTAGGCTTTGCGAGTTTGCCTTTCCGAGTTTTTGCCTTTGCGAGTTTGCCTTTGTGAGGCAGCCACGCACACGACGACGGAAGCAGTGCCGAATATGACGGAAGTGAGTTAGGGTAATTATATATTAGATGCATAACAGATCCACACCTCTGTGTATTTTCGTGCATACACCGTACTCTCCAGAGCTGGGGGAGGGAGGACCCCAGACCCTCTTACAGACTCCCAGGTTAAACAGAAGGATCTTGAAAAAAATATTTTTTTTTATTTTTCAAAATGGACCAAAAATGTGTGTTTAATCTGTTTTAATGTACGATTAGTGACATGAGAGCTTAGCCTAACAAGTAATAGTCTCCAGAGATCCTTCCAAGTGAGGATGTCTTCTGATGAACCGCAGGATTATGTCATAGCCTTGGCTACCAGAGAATCCACCTGGAACCAGTTAAGGTTTGGTAAAGGGAAAGTCTTGTAATCTGGTTTATTATTTTTATCTATTCCAGAAAGAATCAGTTCAATACACCATCAGAGCCTTACAATGCCAACTGGAGGACTCACAGAAGGAAATTGACACGTAAGTAATTACTCTATGGTCATTAAGTTGTCCAATATTACATATTGCTATAAGGTTAAAGTGGGTGACCGCTGCACATTGATCAGTGCCGATGTCTCATCAGACTTTACTAATCTCGCGAGACTTTGGCACTGACAGAATTAAGTTTGACCCTGCTCAATAGTCACGGTCTCTCATGTGGCCCCTTGCAAAATGACTTGCCCGAGTTTAGGAACCCTAGCTGGACCATTCCTGTAAATGGAAGAGATTCTCATCTAAGGCTGGCTTCAGACTTGCAGATGCATCTGCAGCGTTTTGCAGATGCATCTGCAAGCATCTGCATGCAGACCGCGGCCCCTATGTTTATAATGGTGCGCACGGCGGTCTGCAGATGCTTGCGGACCGCCGTGCGCACCCATTCACTCCTATATGTGATCTGTGCGCACGCGGATGCCTGCGCACAAATCAAACACTCCCGCCCGCACCATGGATGCGAGATGTCGCGTCCCTGGTGCGGACGAGAGTGTGTGATCTGTACGCAGGCATCCGCGTGCGCACAGATCACATATAGGAGTGAATGGGTGCGCACGGCGGTCCGCAAGCATCTGCAGACCGCCGTGCGCACCATTATAAACATAGGGGCCGCGGTCTGCATGCAGATGCTTGCAGATGCATCTGAAAAACGCTGCAGATGCATCTGCAAGTCTGAAGGCAGCCTAACACTTTTCTGTTTAGTCTGCAGAGAGAGAATGCAGAAGCCTTGAAGGAGTCAGCTACACTCAAGCTCACCCTGAACAACATGAAAGAAACTGAAGAGACAGCACAACAACAGACTGAGGAAATGGTAAGATCAATATCTACATGTATATTATGTGTTCACATATATACACCATATTTTTCGCTTTATAAGACGCACCGAATTGTAAGACGTAGCCACAAAGGAGAACAGAAAAAAAATGTTTTAATGTTACATGGGGTCCGTCTTATAATGCCAGTCTCCGTCTTATAATCAGTATATAATCAGTATATTTGTCCCTCATCCTTGTACATGAGACCCCCCCATCCTGGTATATATGTCCCCCATTTTTGTACATTTTGAAAAAATTGATTTTGCAGGATCCGTTATTTTTTTTAAATATGGAAGTCTATGGAAAATGGATCTGTTAAATGATCGCTATTTATCTTCCATTTGAAAATGATCCAGTAAGCAAAGAACGACTCCTTTACACATGAAAAAAAAATGGAAGCTAAATAGCAGTCAGTTATTGGATCCATTTTCCATAGACTTGTTGAGCGGCCGGTCATGTGGGGCCTTTGCAGTCGCAGGTGAGACAGGACCTCTGCTTTGGGCACTCCTGGTTTGCAACAAGCACCCGGCTGGCTACGCAGTGCAACAGTTAAGTCCAGAGTTGCCCTCAGCAGGGGTTAAAGCAGACACAGAATCAATTAAGCCCTGTAATGATTCTTTAATTAAATAGTCTTGTGAAACACATGCACAAAATTTGATCGTTAATATCTTTGGGGTATTCTCAATGACAGATTTTGGTGCAGCCTTCTTCCACCATTGCGGTGCTTCTAGGTTCTTGACTAATCCCCTCAAAATCACAGTATCTTGTTGCAAATTCAATTATTCTTCATTGGCTCCAGCCAAACTCATCCCGTAGGGATCCGCTCCAAAGAATGGTTAGGGCCACCTTTTACACAACGTTACTTTGCTGCCAGCACCCTGTAGATCCTTTTTGTCCAAGTCTTTGCTGAAGCTCACTACACCCGTACCGGAGATTTCCGTTGCTTCCCGGTCGCTATATTCACTTCCTGGAGTGATCTAGAGGGTCTTGTAGAATCTGATAAATGGGCCTGACAATCCAGTGGTTCCTTGTTTTTCTCCTCTCTTGGGGACTCTCTTGAAAATTCTACACTGTAAACCCTTTTTGTAGACTGGGCTCCACCACTAAGGAGTATCAGTAATATCAGTAATTATTATTAATAACCATACATAGCAGTCTTCACCTTGAACACTATATTGCCTCAAACATATGATTGATTACACATATAAACTTTATAGATAAATGCATAACAGATCCACACCTTTGTGTATTTTCGTGCATATACCGTACTCTCCAGAGCTGGGGGAGGGAGCACCCCATACCCTCTTACAGACTCCCAGGTTAAACAGAAGGATCTTGAAAAAAATATTTATTTTTATTTTTAAAAATGGACCAAAAATGTGTGTTTAATCTGTTTTAATGTACGATTAGTGACATGTGAGCTTAACCTAACAAGTAATAGTCTCCAGAGATCCTTCCAAGTGAGGATGTCTTCTGCTGAACCATAGGATTGTGTCACAGCCTTGGCTACCAGAGAATCCACCTGGGACCAGTTAAGGTTTGGTAAAGGGAACGTCTTGTAATCTGGTTTATTATTTTTATCTCTATTCCAGAAAGAATCAGTTCAAATCACCATCAGAGCCTTACAATGCCAACTGGAGGACTCACAGAAGGAAATTGACACGTAAGTAATTACTCTATGGTCATTCAGTTGTCCTATATTACATATTGCTATAAGGTGAAAGTGGGTGACCGCGGTGCATTGATCAGTGCCGATGTCTCATCAGACTTTACTAATCTCGCGAGACTTCGGCACTGACAGAGGCACCTGCACCTGTGCAGTGGAGCGGGTGCCCGTGCATAGTGCCAAAGTCTCGCGAGATTAGTGAAGTCTTACGAGACTTCAGCACTGATCAATGCACTGCAGTCACTCGCTCCACTGCGCCGGCGTGGGTGCCACTGTCAATCACCGCGCCAGCCAGAGGAGGAGCGGGAGATTCAAAGGATGTAGGGTAGGATGACCAGCCAGGGGGGTGGCGAGACATTTACGAACCTGACCCAAATCGCTGCCTCCAGGACTCAACAGGAGGCCAGCTGTGCACTCAATATAACTTCATCTTTCAGGTCTGTGGGGTCACTGTGGTCACATACAGGGTTAGAACCCCGGGATGAATATTGATTGGGTTTGGGATTCAGCGCAACTTAATGTAGTCTATCAGACAATTAATTGATGACTAAGGCAAAAAGTAGTTAAAACAAACAAATTTAATAAATATACTAAAACATAACAAACAGTGTGTGTCAGACCAAAACTGTTTTAAAAGATCACAACTTTTACGTGACTTTCCTATTAAAAATTGCGCTGAATCCCAAACCCAATCAATATTCATCCCAGGTATATAAAACCCTAACCTTTTTAGATTGTCACACGGAGTCTTAAGGTACTGTTACACGGGGCGAGATTGCCGGCAACTCACGGGAGCGCGCACGTTTTGGGAACGTTGCCAAGATTGCTGTGGAGATGTCAGACGCAGCGACATCGCCGGCAACTCAGCAGCGATGTTGAAAGCAACTACGTTGACAGGGTTAAACTCAATCCAGGCAGCGATCATTTAACATTGCAGTGAATGGGGAAGTTGCTTTCAGCATCGCTCGTTGCGGTGTCACACAGGGTGATTTGGAAACATCGCCTGAGCAACATCACCTGGTTTCCCAACATGTTGGGAAACCTGGCAACTCCGCTCAAGCGACTTATCGCCATTGAAATCGCCCTGTTACACGCAGCAACTCACTAGCGATGTTGATGCAACTTCGCCACGCCCCTGAGTTGCCGGCGATGCTGCTGGCAATATAGCCCCGTTTGACGGTACCTTAAGGGATCTACTAGCAGCAACAAAGGCTTAAACGATCTTAGGCCTGAACACTTAGCCAGCTCCGGTGTTAACCCTTGTTATATATATCATACATTACTAGAACACCATTTACATGATGGACAACCTGCTGAGCACAGTATAAAATGCCCTGTGGGGGTGACAGGTTCCCTTTACATAATGTTTTATGAATAATATCTAAATTCTGGAAATTAGGAATAATTAATATTTACCATTTCTTTGGAGCATAACGCACCCGTAATTAGTAATACCTGGTCAGAATAACAATATACTTATGCTGCAGGACGTAGACAGGCCCAGGTGATAAAAGGTGGAGGAAGCACAGGTGCACAATACTGATGAGCAGCCAGCCACACACTGACCAATTCGTAGAGGGCAATATTTGCTTAGGATTATAAATGCCAACAGAAAAAGCTTTTATAAGAAGCCAGTAATGCTGATACGTGTAGTGCACCGTGTACCATGCGGGGTTACAGCCTGTGGCTAGGGTCACATGACTCTAGAGAATCGCTCTGATCAAACTCTGATATGAGTGTCAGCATAGTGTGATCCGATTCTCTTGGATGCAAGAATCGATTACACTGTGATGGGAAGATGGAGAACAAAATTTCTCCATCTTCTCCATTGTGCAGAAATCGAACTTTACTTGGATCTGAGTGCAGACCGATGTTTTCCACACTCCCATAGACTGGAATGGGTGAATGACATCCGAATTGTGCATCAAATTGCAGCTTGCAGTTTGTAAAACATTGATCAGCACTGCCCCATTGAATAACATTGGTCCGAGTGCTGTCTGATAAAAAATAGGATGGCACCAATCAGATTCCATACTGTTTGATCAGACGGACTGTTGAGCATTATATTTGTGCACCTACAATATCAGACACCATGATTTATTCCCATCAATACTACACGGCCTGGCTGCATCCTGCAAAGAGGCATTACAGTATCATTATTATTATATTACTAATACAAACCTTATTAATGTGTATGTGTGTATAATACTAAGCAATGTCCCAATGGATTTGAGGTATGTCAGGGGCTGTTTATGAATATTTGTCCACCTGTGTCGCCTCCGGTAGAGTACCTGGAGGAAGCCAACACAAACACAAGAAGAACACACAAACTCCTTGTAGTTCTTGTCCTTGGTGGGATTTGGAGCCGGACCCCAGTACCCGCCATCTCTCCTCCCTCTACCCTTTACTGAACCATCTGTTAGTAGACTCTCCACTTATGAAGCCCTGTAATGGCCCTCAGTGATTCGACATATTGGGGTCCCTCCAGCAATTTATTTTCTAATAAGTTTTTAACTTTACAAACAACAATTTTAAAATATCAATTACTTTTTATTAAATAGAACTAAGATTAAGTTATTCGAACTTCATTATAACCAAGAAAAGGTAATTAACATTAACCAGGAGTGTAGCCCTATGCACAGCGGGTGAAATAAGTGTTGACCATGTCACCAATTTTCTAAGTACATATATTTCTACAGGTGCTATTGACATTCATTTCTCACCAGATGTCAGTAATAACCCATCCAATCCACACAGGCAAAGAAATCAAACCATAGATGTCTATAAATTGTTAGGAAAATTCAAAGGAGGCAACAGGAGCGGCACTCGCCACTGGTGATTTCAGTAAAATACACTTTATTTCAGTCACAGGATTCCAGACAGAGACATCAGTAATATGAACAACAGCTGCTTCATGTGAATACATGCTTCTGCCGAATGTGACCCAGAACAAGCATGTATTCAGGCGAAACAGCTGTAGCTCAGATTACTGATGTCTCTGTCTGCAATCCGGTGACTGAAATAAAGTGCATTTTAATGAAATCACCAGTGGTGAGTGCCGCTCCTCTTGCCTTCCTTTTCCCGCTGCGTGAGTGCGCTGTGGTCGTCAGTCTCCCTGTTGCGGAGATGCCGGCGCCGCACGGAGTGCTACACATGTATGAACAGTAGCATCAGTCACCTGACCTAAGTGAGGAAAATAATATAAAAGTATAACAACAATGAACAGAATTAAGTTTGACCCTGCTCAATAGTCACGGTTTCTCATGTGGCCCCTTGCAAAAATGACTTGCCCGAGTTTAGGAACCCTAGCTGAACCATTCCTGTAAATGGAAGAGATTCTCATCTAACACTTTTCTGTTTAGTCTGCAGAGAGAAAACAGACGCTTTGAAGGAGTCGGCTACACTCAAGCTCACCCTGAACAGCATGAAGGAAACTGAAGAGGCAGCACAGCAACAGACTGAGGAAATGGTAAGATCAATATCTACATGTATATTATGTGTTCACATATATACACCATATTTTTCGCTCTATAAGACGCATCGGATTGTAAGACGCAGCCACAAAGGAGAAGAGAAAAAAATGTTTTTAATGTTACAAGGGGTCCATCTTATAACTCCAGTCTCCGTCTTATAATCAGTATATAATCAGTATATGTGTCCCTCATCCTTGTACATGAGACCCCCCCATCCTGGTATATATGTCCCCGATCCTGGTATGTTTGGTCCCGATCCTGGTATATATGGCCTCATTCATGGTATATATGGCCCCATTCTGTTATGTCTGTGTCCTATTCTGGTATATAAACTGTATGTCCCCCATCCTGGTATATATATGTGCATCCCCCTGATATATATCCCCCATCCTGGTATATATACCAGGATGGGAGACAGACAATGTATATACCAGAATGGGGGATAAACATAACAGATTGGGGAAATATATACCAGGATAAGGGACATAAAATGTATATATGTCCCTTCATCTTGGTACATATATTCCCCCATCTGTGCACATAGCCCCCCATGGCTTACAGAAAAGGAGTTTTCAGGAGTGCATACGGTGACTTCACAGGTCCACGGGGGTGTGGGGCAAAGCAAGAGCTGTTTCCGGTGGGCGCCGCCATTATTATTTCCCAGCATGCATTGCCAAGAGGAATTGCATGGCTCTTGTGTTCAGACTGCCAGAAATGGCCACGGAAGTAGCGCATGTGCAGACTGCAACCCGCAGCCATTTTCTTGAAGTCTGGACACAAGCGCTTGCAATGCCTCTTGGCAATGTATGCTGGGACATAATAATAGCGGCTCCCACTGGAAAGTGCCACGACTTCCCTTCAGCATCGGGCTTTGTCCCCACATTCCCGTGGACCCGTGAAGCCACCGCATGCACCCCCGCAACACTCCCCCTTCGGTAAGATTTTTTTGAGAACTATAATTTTTCTCTCTTAATTCCGGTTTTTAAGACGCACGCACGTTCTCCCACCAATTTGGCGAAAGAGAAGTGGGTCTTAAAATCTGAAAAATATGGTTCTTGTTCAAGAAGCATAGCGCACCAGGAGTTAGACCCGATGGAAATGTTCTTGGTGTTAATTGTAAATTACTGCCTCCTGGACTCATGAGCAAAGAGCAGCAGATCCATGATAACTACTGATCTGCTATAGCTGCCAATAATTCATTAAAGGGAACCTGGCACCATATAAGCTGCAACCACCACCAGTATGCTCTTATATATAGATTCTAGAATACTTTATATAAGTCCCAGGCCGATCTGTATAATATAAAAAATACCTTTTATTATACTCCCCTACGGGGCAGTCCGATCCGATGGACATCAGTCAACTTGATCAGGTGCCTCTTCTTTTCTTGCGATTACCGTAGTCCTTCCCTACTTCATTGGAAGATGCGTCCTACGTCACCCACACAGTTCCCTCCGTTGCACTCCTCCGCACTTCTCTCTACTCTGCTGAGGGCAAAGCAAAGTATTTTAATGAGCAGGAGTAGAGAAATGTCAAACAACACCTGTGCATGGTCACTACAATACTTTGCTCTGCCCTCGGCATGACATAGAGAAGTGTGCGTGCCCTGGAGTGCAATGGAGGACACTGTGTGGATGACACAAACAGAGAGGTGGCGCCAGATGAAGATCAGAGGTGCTCATTGGACTGGGCTGCCCCATAGGTGTGTATAATAAAGAATCGTTTTATGTTATATGGATCGGACTGGGATGCATCAGCTGCTTGTGTTTTTGTGCAGCATCACACTCCCCGTCCAGAGAGGGAGAGGCTGAGGCTGTTCAGGGTCATTGATACAGTCTCATCCGAGTCTCCTCCGAGAGACTCGCATATAAGTTGTATTTCATTGAGGTCTAATCAAATATTTGTAAATTATCATATGAGAAATAGATCATAGTAAGGCTGAGTTCGCATGTCCACTAATCATCTGTTAGAACGGATCCAGCAGGAATCTGTTGGCAAAAATGTTGTGTAAACACAACCTTTTTGTATACTTTGAAAAAATAGACTTTTGCAGGTTTTGCCTTTTTGTAATATGGGAGTTTATGGAAAATTGATTTGTTATTTGATTGCTATTTATCTTCAATTTGGAACTGATCCAGTAAGCAAAGAACGACTCCTTTACATATGAAAGAAAAATGGAGGCTAAATAGCAGTCAGTTATTGGATCCATTTTCCATAGTCTTGTTGAGCGGCCGGCCATAAGGGGCCTCGGCAGTCACGGGCAAGGCAGGGCCTCTGCTGCGGAGCACCCCTATTTGCAACAAGCACCCCGGCCGGCTACCCAGTGCAACAGTCAAGTCCAGAGTTGCCCTCAGTGAGGGTTAAAGCAGACACAGAGTCAATTAAGCTCTGCAGTGATTCTTACTCATACAGTCTCATGAAATACGTGCACAAAAACTTGAGCATTACTTTCTTGTGAGTATTCACAATGACAGATTTTGGTGCAAACTGCTCCTGCCGCTCCAGTATCTCTAGGCTCTTACCTACCCCACTCAATATCACAGTAACCCTGCAAATTAATTTAGTCTCTACTGGCTCCAGCCCAAGTCATCCGGTTGGGATCTGCTCTTAAAGGGAACCTGACCCCTCATAATCACCCCCAAGCCTCTGAATACCGTACCTGTCCCTGCACCCTCACAAATCATTTCCAACGTTCCTCTTTGTGTTGGAAATGCTCCCTATAAAGGATGAAATCTAGCCTTTTATACTTACTGAAAGTGCGACTTCTGCTCCCTGAATAAGTCGCATAGGGCGTTCCCTTTGCGCTCCGAAGCCGCTCATTATCACACCCCGATGGGCGTGATAAGAAATTCAAGTCCTCCTCGCCCTGCCGTGTGGGCGTAATTGCCGGTATGAGTCAAATAGCGTCATATCCGGGGAGGATGACGTCTGTACACCCTTTCGGTGTACCACCGACCTCACCATGCGCATTGTGCATGCGTGGGTTTCACTTTACGGCCGGGAGTGCCGTAAAGCAAAAGCTGCGCATGCGCAATGCGTACGACGTCACCATGAACGGATGTGACGCAAATAGCGTGACACCGGCTATTACGCCATACAGCCGTAAAGTGAAAACCGCACATGCGCAATGCGCATGGTGAGGTCGGTGGTACACCGAAAGGTCGGTGTACTGACGTCATCCTGTCCGGATATGACACTATTGGCGTCATACCGGCTATTACGCCCTTACAGCAGGGCGAGGAGGACTTGGACTTCTTATCACGCCCATCAGGGTGTGATAATGAGCGGCTCAGGCAGGCTTAGGAGCGCACAGGGAACGCCCTGTGAGACTTATTCAGGGAGCAGAAGTCGCACTTTCAGTAAGTATAAAAGGCTAGATTTCATCTTTTATAGGGAGCATTTCCAACACAAGAGGAACGTTGGAAATGATTTGTGAGGGTGCAGGGACAGGTATTCAGAGGCTTGGGGGTGATTACACTATGTAACAAATTTTTATTAATTTTTTGTTCCTGGGTACAAAGTGTGTTTTCCTAACCCGTTATGCCTAAAACAAATAGAAAATAGTTGTTGTTCCACAAAAACTTTGCTTCTGTGATCAGGACAATGACATTGTCACAGTATGGGATACGAATCGAGAATTTTCCCAAAAACAGACAAATTTCAAAATTTCATTGTCCTGATCACAGAAGCAAAGTTTTTGTGGAACAACAACTATTTCCTTTTTTTTTAGGCATAACGGATTAGGAAAACACACTTTGTACCCAGGAACAAAAAAAAATAAAAATTTGTTACATAGTGTAATTTCCTTTTTTGTCACAATAAATATGAAATTTTTCGGGGCTGTGGTCATGAAATCAAAGTTTGTGCTGAATGTAGTCGTTTTTCCATAGTCTTTACATGTAAGCAATTGAAATATTACACTTGGAAGCCAGGAACAAAAATTGTGTTACATTGTGTTATGAGGGGTCAGGTTCCCTTTAAGAACGGTTAGGGACACCTTTTAGACAATGTTCCTCTGCCGCCAGCACTTAGTAGATCTTTTTAGACCAAATCTTTGCTGAAGCTCACCAAACCCATAAAGGGGTGTTGACCATTGACAATTTTCGTTATGTTTTCCAGGAGATGCAACTTGAACAGGAACAAATGGAGACCCAGGATCAGCGTTTTTCTTACAAAAGGTATGATCGTTTGGCCAACAGCTATCTCTCCTAACTAATCGGGATGATTGTTTCTGTGCTTTCTATGAGAGTGCGGCTATTAAGGGGATGTCACACACGTCGCTATCGCTGTCAATGTCGCTCATACGTCACGGATTTTCAGTCGCTCGAGCGACGTAAAAGTGACGCAGGAGCGACATTGAAGTGTGTGACCAAGCGATGCAACCAGCGATATGTCGCTGATCGCCGATCGCAGGTTTCACTGCCAGATGTAAAACCTGTCGCTCATCGCTCAGTAGACCTTGTGCATCGCTGCATGTGACACTAAACTCAGCGACATATTTTCTATTTTGACAACGTACAAGCGACTAAATAAAATTTCTCGCAAGATGGCGACATCACCGCATCGCTGGGTCATATTGACGCGTGTGACATCTTACCTGCGATAATTCCACATCGCTCAGGCGATTAATAATTTGTGACGCATGAGCGATATCGCGGGCAACATTGACACGTGTGACAGGCCCTTTAAGTCCAAGTCCAGTGCCCTCTCAGTCCAAGTCCAGTCCCAGTCCAGTCCCCTCCAAGTCCAGTCCACTCTCAGTCCCAGTACAAATCCAGTCCTGTCCCAGCCCAAGTTCAGTCCCTTCCCTGTCCAAATCTAAAACACTCCCAGTACACTAGCAGTCCACGTCCAGTCCCAGTTGAAGTCCAGTCCCCTCCAGGTGCCAGTGAAAAGTCCAGTCCCCTCCCAGTACCAGTTCAAGTCCAGCCCCCCCCCCCAGTCCAAGTCCAGTTCCCTCCTAGTCCAGTCCAGTCCCCTCCCAATCCAAGTCCAGTTCCTTCCCAGTCTCAGTCCAAGTCCAATCCCCTCCCAGTACCATTCCAAGTCCAGTCCCCTACCAGCACCCACTCCAAGTGCAGTCCCCTCCCAGTCCAAGTCCAGTCCCCTCCCAATCCAAGTCCCGTCCCCTCCCAGTCCAGGTCCAGTCCCCTCCCAGTCCAGGTCCAGTCGCCTCCCAGTCCCAGTCCAGCCTACTCCCAGTCCTAATCCAGTCCAGTCCAAGTCTAGTCCCCTCCCAGTCCATGTCCAGTTCCATCTCAGTACCAGTCAACGTCCAGTCCATGTCCAGTCCTCTCCCAGTCTTAGTCCAGTCCCCTCCATCTTAAGTCCCTTCCCAGTCCTAGTCCAGTCCCTCCCAGTCCTAGTCCAGTCTCGTCCTAGTCCAAGTCCAGTCCCCTCCCTGTCCAAATCCAGTCCCCTCCAGTCAGTCTCCTTCCAATCCAAGTTCAGTCCATCTCAGTCCAAGTCTAGTCCCCTTTCAGTTCAAATCTAGTCCCCTCTTAGTCCCAGTCCAGTCCCCTCCCGGTCCAGTCTCCTCCCAGTCCCAGTCCACTCACAGTCTAAGTCCAGTCCCGTCCCAGTCCAAGATTAGACATTTGTACTTCGCTTGCCAACGAGAAATGAAAAATACCATCCTCTTGAAAGTGAACTAAGCTGGAAGCTCCAGAGTTTGTACCAAGAAACCTAACTGAGGTTATTTCAGTTTGATGATCAAAACACCAGTAGCTGAAAATTTAGATAGGACCCTAGGTTAGAGGAATAACAGGACCATAAGAAATGGATGATCTGACATAGACCAGAACCAATGGAGGAGTTCCAAGAGCATCGGAGGAAGAATCGGTATCTAAGGAACATCCCTGCAGGAGGACTTTGACATGAGAAGTAGATAAGATACTGGTATGCTAGGACACCTCCAGTGAGATTTGACATTGAGAAGTAAAGATCCGACTGCAGCAGTGACCTTGCATTAGGTGATCCGAGCAGAGTACCAAGGACTGTCTAGTTGAAACAGGTATTGTTGCCTACAGACTAGGTAAGCCTACCTGACTGGGATCTCTCAGTGATATACTTTACAAAAGACTTTACCTGAATGAATAGATTCTTTGCCTGAACTTAAACTAAAAGACTTTGTAATAATAAAGAATTATAAAAGTATTTGAGACTAGTTAGCCTTAGTTGAAGACAGACAAAAAGCTCCAGCTGAAGAGATGGTGATTGTAAAGTTGTTTTATGTCTTGCAGGAGATCTACAAGCAAGAGTTACTTAGGATGAGATTGTTGTTAATGTTGAAAGACATACAGCGTTACATGGTTTTCACCACCTCTTCCATAAGGACAGTTATGGGAGAATAACTCCTAGGGTTGGTTAGACCAGCTAGATAGAAGACGAATGTCAGGACAGCATTAAATTAGGAGGGAAGATTATGACAGATAGACGCTGCACTGTGATCTAGAATCATCCAGCAACTATAGGAATTAAAAATGTGAAAATGAGACAGGAAGTAGTCAGCTAAGCCCCAGGGAGTTCTGGGAAAGGGGTGTGGAGTCTATAAGAACCACGTGGGAAGGTAAGCGAGAGAGAGAGAGAGACTGAAATCAGGCAGGCTGTATAGACCAATTCAAGCTGAGAAACGATTGCTGTTATCAAGGAAACCTCAGGACAGTCAGGAGTATTTGGTTTACCCCAAGATAGCAGTGGGAGAGACAGCCTCAACTCATTCCTTCTCCCCCACTTCACTTGTAGTAGAGAAGTACAGTCTGCATAGCTCTAAACAATGTGTGAAGAGGATTAATCTGTGAGAAGAAACGCTTTGTGCAGAAGCTTTCATAGATGTTGATGAGGCATTGCTTTGATGATAAGTGATTGTATGTGATGGAATGAAGTTTGAATAAAACCCCAATAATCAACCCCACTTCAGAACTGTGTCATCGCTGTGTGCCTGAATATCATGCCTCCCCTCTACTGTGCAGAAGTGTAATTAATGGTTGCCCTGAGTAAAATTTCCCAAAGATTCCAGAAGAACTCATGTTTCCATTGTATTGCCCTCACATACTGAGTGGCGTGTATGCAACACTATGAAACTATTATAGGGGCAGCAGTGGGCTGTTTGTGACAGAAAACATTACCTTAAGCAGGCAGTGGAACCAGAGGCCACTGTATGGGGCAGTGAGAGAGAGTGAGAGAGAGGGGAAGTTGAAACTTTTTTGGACAAACCACTCAAATGCAGAGGCAAGGTGTGTGTAGACAAAAGTCCATATGTATTGGAAATAGAAACCAAAACTCCATATGCATAGCAGCTAGAAACATGGTAATTAAGGATCTGTAAGAAACGCTCAGGAGATTGCGAGGTGCTCGAGGGTCAATTCCAAAACGTAGAGTTTTTCTAAATTAAATTGTCCAGAACTGGGTCTTGAACCCAAAGCTCTTTGTCTGTAAGCTTGTCCAGGAGAAAGAAAGATGAGGAGTTAATGACTGTGCTGCTGAAATCAACGAGACATCAAGGGTTAGCTTACAACATAGGTTGGTCAACGCATTTCTAGGCTTTCTGGCCCTTTCTTCAGGACAAACCAATGTGACCACAGGTCAAATAGGGAAGCAGAGTGGATGCATAGACGCACACACTGTTAAGTAAGCCGACACAACGCATGCAAACGCCAGTGTGAAACCTGCCCTAGAGCAGCAGAAACAAGACACAGATCCCCACACAGTCTTCAGTAAGAGATCCAAGCGCTTAACTAAACTTACATGGAAGGTTAAAAATAACCTAGAGACTGTTAAATGTGAAATTGTTTCTAATGTGTCTTCCTTATGGGAAAGGGGGCTGAATCATGTGACTGTCTTATCTACATCTTGCGCTCATGAGTTACCAATGGAAGAAGCCCTGGAAAAATTGTGCTCAGTATACCAATTTTACAGGGACATTTTCGACAAATATACCTCCGTCCTGGCGAGATTAAACACAACATAGTCTCCAAACGAACTGCAGAGCTTCCAGGAACTTAATTGTGTATGAGATCGCTCTGTGCGTGACATTATGAGCAAAACAAAAGCAAAAATCACACAGATACCAGAAGTGTCATCTCACAAATCTACATCTGCTAAGTCCTCAAAGCATTCATACAGATCAAGCTCATCAAAATACTCGACTCTTAGTGAGCATCTTATTAGACCACACGCCGAAACAGAAACTACTAAGGTACAAGCCGTCTTCGCCCAAAGAAAGCTGAAATGGAAACCAAAATAGGCAGAAATGGAAGCTGAATCATCACGCAAGAAGGAAGACATGAATGCGTTGACAGCAAGGGCAGAAGCCAAGACTGCATGTAAGAAGGCGGAAATGAAGTCCTACAGAAAGAATGTGAACGTGTGGCAGCCATGGCAAAGTTAAAGGGCTTTGAACAAGCTCTAAGGCTGGCTTCACATTTGCGGACACTCCGCAGCGTCCTGCGGAGGAGATCCGCAAGCTGACAGCAGCCCCTATGTTTATAATGGGAACGCACGGTCATACTCAGGTCTGCTCATGACCATGCGCTCCCATTCACTGCAATATGTGATTTATACGCAGGCGGATGCCCGTGCACAAATCACACACTCTCGTCCGCACCAGGAATGCGGTCGCGTTCAGGGTGCGGACGAGAGTGTGTGATTTGTGCGCGGGCATCCGCCTGCGTACAGATCACATATTGCAGTGAATGGGAGCGCACGGTCATGAGCAGACCTGCGCATGACCGTGCGTTCCCATTATAAACATAGGGGATGCGGTCAGCTTTCGGATCCCCTCCGCAGGACGTTGCGGGAGGTCCGCAAATGTGAAGCCAGCCTAAGTGGGAGTCAAAGAAACCTTTATCAGTTTGAATGAGATTGATACAGAAGACCCCCTTAAGCGCACAAGAGACTATGTAATAAGCCAAAACGATGAACTGCTGACCACCACCAATGTTCCTGTCAGTACAGACACTTCTCCAAGACATGAAAATGCTGATCCGCCTACAGCACCCAGCATCCAAGGTCAGTCCAATGCACCACCAACATTCAAACCCGAACGTCCTTCATGTTCCAGTATGCAGCCGGACCCTGCACCTCTGCAAACTCCAAATATTAATGTCTACATGCAAAGCAATATGCCAACAAGTCACTATACTTTCAACAACTGCATACTTCCAGCCTCATATATGACAGCGACTATATACACCAAACTGGTTGCTGGATTAAATGCCTATGCCACTCCATACTTTCCCATGTTTCTGAACCAAGAAGCTACAACCTACGTGAACAGCACAACTGAGACAGCAGGTCTGCTCCCAAAGTCAGAAAGAACAGACATGTCTGACTTTGCAAGGTATATGATTGCCGAGAGCTTACTAACACCGATCTCACAAGATTCAACAACCAACCGGATAATTACAGAGAGTGGAAGGGTGCCTTCAAAACCGCAACTAGTGACCTCAGCATTACTGCTGCTGAAGAGAATTTCCCGGTTTGTGTTTCCCTCGGTCTGATGCGTGCGGCCAGGTTTCCCGGCTGGAAAGCACCGTGAGTCAAAGGCTCAACTTACCGCGGTTCCGTGAGGTCCATCCAAGAAACCTGCAGCTGTGTTCAGGCCAGGATAAACAAAAAAGAGGAAAAAAAATAAAAAAAATCTCGCGGGGGAGGTAGAAAAAGCTGAGACCTCCAGGTAATAAAGCCGTCAATTGGGCTTGTATGCTTATGCTAACCAGAATAGACTGATCGTGTATGGGGACCCTCAATAAAAGACATAGCAGTCAGGTCTTTCCAAGAGAGAGTCACACAGTTTATTAGGAAGGAGAGGTTATATACCATAATCAAGGTTACCTTAACAATGGAGTATTACCTAATAGGGTAATACGTAGTAAGATAGCGGGGACATGGTCAAAAAATACAAGAATGTAAGTAATGTGTTATACACAGATCTAAATCTATCAACACCTTCATCGAGAGATGACACCCTAATCAAGGAATGTCTAATGAACAGATTATAAATCTTTTACCACATCCATTTAGACATCTGTTTGCTGCTCTCTATGCTTATAGGGTCACAGTCCGCTGACTCCATGGCTATTATTCTTATACGAGAAGACAAGGCGACAAGAAAGGAAATGTTTACCTATACTCCCATACCCGTGTCTGCATATTTTTCTATGTTCTCAGCCCTCGACCATTGATATATTACATTCCTACTAAGGGTATATATATAGTTCAGAGTGAATAGACATGATAAGCTAAAATGGCTCTTAGAAGGACAAAATGGCTGCCAATATAGAGTAAATACAAGTATCAGGCAACTTCTTTAACACTAGACATACTGATCAGATAGTTGGGACCACAATGCACAGAACAAATGATTAAGAGACTCAGATCTGTCCACATGAGTAAACCAACTGCTGGTCTCAGGGCTGCATGGGAAAGACTATAGAAAGGTTTCATCAGTCCTGAAGCCACAGAAAACATGCTGTTCAAGAGACTGCAGGATTTTCCTAAAATATTCAGAAAGGACCATTTAAAATTCCAAGAGCTCAGCGACCTGCTGTTAGAGCTCCAACTGGCCAAGTCAGACACACACCCACCTGGCCTCAGCTACCTGGACACCGCTCCTGGGGTGAACCCCATAGTCATTAAACTGCAATACAATATGCAAGAAAAGTGAACCATGCGAGGGTCAAGATACAAAGAACATCATCAAGTCTTCTTCCCTCAATTTTCTTTCTGCGACTTCATCAAAGAGATTGCAGAGTCAAAGGCTGACCCCAGCTTCTGCTATGGAGAACCCAGCAGCTCTGTGTCGTTTCCTCTTAAATACCAGAGTCCACGCTCAAACAACAGAAACCGCAGTGGTCCAGTGTCAGCATAAAAGGCTGACATGATGCCTACACCGACATCAACTCTAGTTGAGAGCAACGTAGGTGAGAAGGTTCAAAATCTGAATCGCCAGTGCCCCATTAGTAAGATGTCACATCCCCTGAAGAAGTGAATCTGCTTCAGAAAGAAACTACTCCAGGAACATAAGGAGCTTATGAAGAAGTTTTGGGTATGCTTCACATGTTGTGTCTCTACCGAACACTTTGCTAAGGACTGTGACATATCAATCAAGTCTTTAGAATGTGAACAACAAAGACTACATACAAGTGCTACATCCATTCCATCCTGACTCTGCACCTACACCTTCTCCCACCGTAAGCCATGGCGGGGAGAATACAGATCGAGCGTCAATCTTCTCACAATATCTTCCTTGTGCACCAAAATCTGCAGAGAAGTTCTTTGAGACAAGTCCTGCACGAAGATTTGCCTGGCGAACGTTTATCCCAAGGGTCACCCAGAGGAGGCCATAAAGGTGTATGTCAGCCTGGGCAATCAGAGCAACCAATCACTAGCAAGGACAGAACTCTTTCACTTGTTCAGCTTAAAGGGAGATGCTTACCCCTACACCTTGGGCACCTGCAGCGGTGTTACAGAAGCCACGTGAGAAGGGTCAGTGGCCTTATAATAAAAATATCTAGGGAACTCCAATACCACTACCCACACTTGTAGAGTGCAACCAGATACCATTCAACAGGGAAGAGAGCCCAATAACAGAGGCCGCTCTTCATCACCCACACCTGAGGACTATGGCCAACAAGAGACCAGTTTTGGACAGCAATTCAGATATCCTGATTCTGCTCAGCAGATACATTCTTTGGCTGCATTAGGTATGTCAGCTAATTAAAGGACCACACGATGCACCGTTTGCTCAGTGCCTCGATCTAGGCTGAGTTATCATCGGCAATGTCTGTGTTACGCCCATAGGGCGTGATGATGTAATGTGGACACACTGGGCCACTGGTGGTGGTGCAGTGGTAGCTGAATACTTGATACTAAAGAGAAAGGAGAGTGAACTTTGTAAAACCAAAGATATTTATTAAGGAAAATTCTACAAAGGGAAAAGGTGCCTGCAGGGAGAACTGTCTGGATCATGACACTGTACCACGTAGAGGAGCACTGGGCAAGGTGTACTCCTGTACAAGGATTCCCCCATCACAACACCAAGGTGGCCTGAATGCCGCAAATCCTGGACCCCTCTGGTGACCCATACAGACCGGACAGTAAAGATGGAGGGACTGTAGAATACTGGCTCTGTCATTGGAGAGGATCCCGGTGGCTCTGTGTAAACCTGGGATGGCTGATCCAGGCAGTAGTGGTATTTGGATGGTTCTGGGGAGGAGAGACTTTGCAAGCCTGGGGTAGGGTCCAGAATGTCCAGGAAGATTGAGGATAAGTAGCTGCCAGCGAGGATTCTGTGAAGACAGAGCTATTAGTATAAAGTAAGGAAATAGTCTTCCAAATGCAGAGCACTACATGAGTGCAACCTCAATGGAATCAACAAGCATAAAATGAAGATGTTACCCAGGCACCTCCCTTAAGGAGAGGATGCCTTTTATATACAAAGTATGACAGCACAGACAGCTCTAATAGAGATCAGGTGCTCTGCAGCTTTAAGTATGTGCAGGAGGTTGGGTGCGCTTCCTAACAGCACTTCCAGGAGACCTGCAAAAGTAACATAGCAGAGAAAGCCGCTGATCGCCGGGTGCCACTGACAGGGTAAGCAGTACTAGCGGAACCACGTGATGAACGCCGGTCTCCTTGTCCATGTGAGACCGGTCCCGTGGCCAAGGGCATGACAGTACCTTGTACCTTACACCCCCATTCCTTCTTCAGACCTGCCAATGACTTTTTAGGAGGACCGGAGCATCAATGTTCTCCTCAGGCTCTCAGAATCTCTCTTCAGGACCGTATCCCTTTCAGTTGACCAGAAAGAGCGTCCTGCCACCTCTCTTCTTCATGGCCAGGATATCCTGAACTTCATAGACGTCCTCAGTACTGGCATGAGAAGGAAAATTACCTGGATCCTGGACGTAGCAACCAAGAACAACTGGCTTTACACGGGAGACATGGAAAGAGTTATGGAGGCAGGCAACTTCAAACGATAGCACACATCGTTGATGCGGTGGAGCACTTCAAAGGGACCGATGTAATGAGGAGCCAGCTTTTAAGAAGGAACCTTAAGACAGATGTGCCCTGAAGACAGCCACACGGTATCTCTGGGTTGGAAAGGTGGAGGATCCAGACGTCTGTTATCCGAATGCTCCTTGGTACAAATCAATGCCTGTTCCAGTGCAGTCCTGATCTTTGTCCAGACCTTTGTGAAGTCCTTGGCTAGGGACTCAGCCACAGGATTGCTGGAAGTGAGAGGAAGAGGAGTCGGGATCGTAGTATGCTGTCCATAAACAATGAAAAATGGAGTTAGAGGAGGACTCACCGACATGGTTTTTGTAGGAAAACTCCGCCCACAGCAGCAGGTCGGCTCAGTCGCTGTAGTGACCATTCACAAACAGTCGCAAATAGTTAGTGAGGACTTGATTTACTCGCTCCGCTTGGCCATTAGATTGTGGGTGGTAGGCCGAGGAGAAGTCAAGGGTGACATTCAATAGCTTACAGAGGGACCGCCAGAATCGGATGTGGCGCCCCGCAACGAGAGCATCACAGGAGGGTATTGCAGCCACAAATGCAGCAGCAATATTCTCTGACCCAGCAGTCATATGGTTAACTCAGAGATCCATACCCTGCATGCATCACTTAGCATAGAGGGCCAATCAAGGTCCTGGTGGGCGGAGTGCAAGGGTAGTGTGTAGTGGAAGTTTTAGTGCAGCAAGGTAGTCTGCTAGTGTGCAGAACAGTCTGCAACAGTCTACAAGAATGTAAGGATAGTTGGAGTTCGAGGGCTGAAGGTGTAACAGCAACCTAGAAGACCCTCTGCAGAATCCCAGCTCTGCAACCTAGGAGAGGGGCTCGCACAGTCCCGTGCGGCCCCCTAGCCATCTTCTACCGGCCATCTCCCTACCAATTACGGGCATCATCATGCGGGCTCAAAATCATCCCGTGCCCATCTACAGCCGGTTTGCTGGTACCGAAGCTAGCAGCAGTTCAGCTCTGCTATGCGAACCAGAAGAGTGGAGGAGCCGCTTTACAGAAGCACCCCACCACTGCCAAATCCAGTCGTCTAACCAGCGGTGTACCCACCAAGGGACCAAAGGCTCCCCAAAGCATCCGGAACGTATACCCCGGATAGGGCATTCAAGCAGCCTCCCTGTACCCGACCTGGTATTCCTGGGCGACAACGGCAACCTACTTAGTTAGAATGGAGGAACACCGCGGATCTCTGAGGGACACCTATCACTGCTGAGTCCACCCGGTCTGCTACCACAAACTGTATGCCATGTATTGCCTGATGGTTACAGTAAAGTACCCGTTACAGAGACTTACAGTGTCCGTGCTTCCTTATGACTACGTCCGTCCGCATACAAGGTAACCGCAGCTGCCGCACAACATCTTCCGCAGCTCACGGCTCCGGGGATCACCGCTCAGCCTGTGGGGAGCGTTCCATCTTGCTGCATTCCATCCCCCGGAGACCCCGCAAGCATCGGTAAGACTTACCGAAATCACTCATAGGTGGCGTGACGACAAATTAACCCCTTAATCTGTTCCTACAAGACGTCTTCAACCCTTTTGATCTGCACTCAACCGGGCCCCACTACCGGCAGGCGCGGCCCACCCGTGACAAGGAGGAAGAAGCTACTGCCTGTCTAAACCGGAGTCCCGGCCACGGTGAGTCAGAAAATGGCGTCACAAACAGGATACGAGCAGGCCTGTTCCCTAACGGGTATTATGTGCTTTAAAATGACTTTATTTCAACAATTTGGACTTTGTTCGTCGCTAAAAAAACTTTTCCCGCCTTTTCACCGTTGGGCCAAGATGGCGTCCCCGCCATGAGGATCCGCAACGTGCAAGCCCAGGGGTGAGCCACCGCCCCTCTTCGTGGGAGGGCTAAAGGCAAAGGCGCCAAAATCATTGTCCGCCCTGATTGCTCGAATCAACCATGGGGGCGGACCAAAGACTTTTTCCCACCATTGGGCTATAAAAGCCCCCAAGGAAGTGGGAGTGACACACAGACCAGTCTTCACCAGCTCTTCACCAGAACAGTTACCGGGTAGAGATGGGTGTGGCTCCTCCAAGAAAATGACCAGTACCAGACTCCATGACCTGATGCGAGAAGTGGAAGCCGAGGCCAGAGCAGCAATACGCCATCCGGGTCCGGGTCCTGTCCTCAACATAGACGGCAGCCACGACTTCTGGCAAGAAGCTCTACAAGACCTTCGGCTGCGGCTCCTTGAAACCGTTGAATGGACAATCTGCAGTTGGAGCACGAGCTTGGGCAGCAGACTACATCGTGCGATGCAGCAGAGCCGCGCGGGTTGCAACCACTCCAGGGCCGGACGACATCTCGAGTTTCAGCACCGCCTCGCCCACGCCGACCACTTGTCCCGCCTCGTCTCCAGAGCCGATAGACTGTATCATCCCGGTGGAGACCACCGCTAATCCCACTCCAGAGCCTGGAACAGCGACCGTGTTTGAGCCGGAGCTTGTAATCCGCTCCAAAGAAGATATGGACACTTACCCGGTTCCCACTGCGGAACCCGCGACTAGTTTCACCACTACCGAGACTGTCGCATGTTTCTTCCCCAAACCGGAGGCTTCCTCTGCTATCACCGAGGCCTACCTGGTAGCCGGGATTGAGACACCACTACCAGTTGCTACAGAAGAAGAGGCAGGCAGCCTGGAAGCCCTGAAGGACGACCTCGAGGAGAATTATGCAGCACAGCCGCCCATCGACCCAGAGGACCTCATTCCAACGTCTCCGTGTACCGAACAGCCCGATGTGATCGTTGAGGGAGAGGAGGATGATGACGACGACGAGACCCACAGCACTGCTGAGGACCTCTACACCGGGTTCGCCTGGGGAGATACCGTGGATCCTTCTACCGAGCGATCTGCTTGGGTACGCCGGTCGGGTGCCGCTGCACTACCATCTCCGGTGCCGTTCAATCGGGTGCCAATCCAAACTGCCCACCAAACTCAAGCCGTTCAACAACCAGCACGCCGTAGTGACTTTATCCACACTCCGCACCACTCCGACGAAGATGTACGTCGCATCCGAAGGGAGGAGTGGCAGGCTCATCTACGCGCCAACATGCAGGCTCGCGCTGAAGCCCGCCGCCAATCTCTATTGCCTGATGAACTCCGTAAGACCGACGGGTGAGCACATTCAACCTATCGACCGGGTGGGGTTTCATAAGGGAGGAGGGTGTATGTACAGAAGTGTTTGTGGGGCGCCGTGATGTGGAATCGTACCTACCGCGAGGGCATCCAAACCGCGACTTATATAGAGGGGGCATTGTAACATACGAGCGATATGTATGCTGTGATGGGTGGTTCGCTATAACGGGTCCGGAACACTGCCCTCCATAAGTGACTCTGTTGTTTGAATTTTGCAAGAGACTTCTTTCTGTTTTGCAAATAACACCGCTACTTGGTGGCTACATCCTGAACTTTTAATTAAGGACAGCCCACCGCCCGCCGGGTCTGCCAATGTGTTAACCAGTTCCTTTTTGCTTGCAATATCTTGAGCAAATGTTTACCTGTTAATAAAAGTGTATCTTTTATGCCTGTTATAAAATACAAAATCTCTCTGTAATGTTTGGGTAGTATGACACTTGTGGAAAAGCGTATTTCACCAAGGGGGAGTGTGGCGCCCCGCAACGAGTGCGTCACAGGAGGGTATTGCAGCCACAAATGCAGCAGCAATATTCTCTGACCCAGCAGTCATATGGTTAACTCAGAGATCCATACCCTGCATGCATCACTTAGCATAGAGGGCCAATCAAGGTCCTGGTGGGCGGAGTGCAAGGGTAGTGTGTAGTGGAAGTTTTAGTGCAGCAAGTTTTTCTGCCTAGTGTGCAGAACAGTCTGCAACAGTCTACAAGAATGTAAGGACAGTTGGAGTTCGAGGGCTGAAGGTGTAACAGCAACCTAGAAGACCCTCTGCAGAATCCCAGCTCTGCAACCTAGGAGAGGGGGCTCGCACAGTCCCGTGCGGCCCCCTGGCCATCTTCTACCGGCCATCTCCCTACCAATTACGGGCATCATCATGCGGGCTCAAAGTCATCCCGTGCCCATCTACAGCCGGTTTGCTGGTACCGAAGCTAGCAGCAGTTCAGCTCTGCTATGCGAACCAGAAGAGTGGAGGAGCAGCTTTACAGGAGCACCCCACCACTGCCAAATCCAGTCGTCTAACCAGCGGTGTACCCACCAAGGGACCAAAGGCTCCCCAAAGCATCCGGAACGTATACCCCGAATAGGGCATTCAAGCAGCCTCCCTGTACCCGACCTGGTATTCCTGGGCGACAACGGCAACCTACTTAGTTAGAATGGAGGAACACCGCGGATCTCTGAGGGGCACCTATCACTGCTGAGTCCACCCGGTCTGCTACCCACAAACTGTATGCCATGTATTGCCTGCTGGTTACAGTAAAGTACCCGTTACAGAGACTTACAGTGTCCATGCTTCCTTATGACTACGTCCGTCCGCCTACAAGGTAACTGCAGCTGCCGCACAACATCTTCCGCAGCTCACGGCTCCGGGGATCACCACTCAGCCTGTGGGGAGCGTTCCATCTTGCTGCATTCCATTCCCCAGAGACCCCGCAGCGTCGGTAAGACTTACCGAAATCACTCATAGGTGGCGTCACGACAAATTAACCCCTTAATCTGTTCCTACAAGTCGTCTTCAACCCTTTTGATCTGCACTCAACCGGGCCCCACTACCGGCAGGCGCGGTCCACCCGTGACAAGGAGGCAGAAGCTACTGCCGGTCTAAACCGGAGTCCCGGCCACGGTGTGTCAGGGAGATTAATTGAATTCCTCTGTCAGAGAGAATGTGGAGCAGAAGACCGTGAAGCCAAAGGACATGCTGGATGAAGAGCTCTGCGAGTTTAGGAGTGGAAGGGAAACCAGACAGCGGAGTGAAGTGTCCCATCTTGGAAAACCAGTCAACCACAACCCAGATTACTGTACTACCTGATGATGCTGGCAGATCCGTGATGAAGTCCATGGCAATTTGTTGCCATGGAGAAGACTAAATCAGGAGCAGGAGAAGGTGACTAGCTGGCAGTTTCTTGGGTGTTTTATTACGAGCGCAGGAGGGACAGTCTGCAATGAAGTCCAGAACATCTTGGTGCAAAGTGAACCACCAGTTGTGTCGAGATATCAACTGTAATGTCTTCTTTTGACCGGCAAGCTTAGAAGAATGACCGCAACGTAGGACTCGCTTCTTGTCTCTTTCAGTTACAAGGGTCTTACCGGGGGGAAGCTGTGACAGCCTGACTGAAGCCACCATGATCAGTTTAGACAGTTCAATAATATGCTGAGGCTCTTCTTCAAGGTCTTCTGACATAAAGGACCTGGATAGAGCTTCAACTTTGATATTCTTCTCTGGAGGACAGAAATGGAGAGAGAAATTGAACCAAGCAAAGATTAAGGACCAACAAGCTTGTTGATGGTTGAGTCTTTGTGCAGACTGAAGATAGGACAGATTCTTATGATCAGTGTAAATGTTGCCCGGATGAACTCAGCCTTCAAGCAGATATCGCCATTCTTCTAAAGCTAGCTTAATCGCTTAATTTTCTCAAACTTAGCATAGAGATGATTCTCCCTTAATCAGTGAAGAATGAGATGAACTTTCCTGCTGTGTGTAGGTAAATTGGGAGAAAACACCAGGATGTTCTCCAGTTACATCACCACACAGACATAGAGCAGGTCATGGACATGGTCATTGACAAATTCCTAGAAGACGGCGGGTGCTTTGCTTAACACGAAGGGCATCACCTTTTTATAGTGACCATCTCACATGTTGAAGGCTGGTTTCCACTCATCCCCAGATCCGTATCCTGACGAGCTTGTAAGTCCCACGGAGATCCAACTTGGTGAAAATAAAGGAACCTCGAAGACGATCAAAGAGCTCTGGAATTAAGGGAAGAAGGTATTTGTTTTTTTACCGTTTTTAGGTTGGGACCAAGGTAGTCGTTGCACGGGCTTAGAGACCCATCTTTCTTCTTGACGAAGAAGAACCTGGCTCCAGCCTGGGAAGAGGACTTTTGGATAAACCCTCAAGCCAAATTCTCCTTGGTGTAATCAGACATGGCTCGAGTCTCTGTGGGAGAAAGAGGGTAGATCCTATCTTGAGGTGGAGTAGATCCAGGGATTAGATCGATGGGACAATGGTAAGGCCTGTAAGAAGGAAGGGTCTTGGCTTTCTTCTTGTCAAATACATCTGTGAATGACCAGTAGGCAGAAAGTAACCCGGTAAAGCTGCAGGAAGCCGCGGGGTAGAACCAGGTCGTACTGGTTTAAGGCAGTGAGCGGGACAGTCTGCAGTTACAAGGTGAAGAAACCAAGAAAGATCTCTTCCCACAAGATGCATATCATGTCAAATGTTCGCATGTGTTTTCAGCTATACCCATATCATTGTTGGGTAAAGGAGAAGCTGAGCGACACAAAGTGGCGACAGCAACCACCCCACAGCACACACACGCTCCTTCCCTGGGATGACAATGTCGGTTCAACAGAATTCAATTTTACAAGTGAAGACAACAACTTGCCGCTTGCAAAGGAAGATAAGGTGATCATAAGGATCAAACTCGTTGAAGACGACTAACAGCTGAGTAGCTCCTTTACCCTCTCTTCCTCCAAAGACGGAGTTGCCAAAGAATCTGCAGCAAGCAACTGCAAGGTTCCCATCTTTTGGCATCTATCAGCCTCACAACTTACAAGCCTGTCCAGATCAATTGGCGCTGGACTCCAGTGTTCACAGTGAAAGCCCCCTCAAGAGCTTACTCCTTATTGAAGATGTTTTTCCCATGCAAGGCAACCTCAGCACACTACAGGATGTACATGTTCACCCTCCTAGTATCACCCTGCAACGAACTCTCTATCAAACAAGGAGTCTCGCCTGGTAAAAACAGCATCTACGATCCTCTTGAGTTCAAAGCAGGATACTGCTGAGACAGCTTGCTAAACAGAACACTGACTGGGACACTATGCTGGAACCTCAGAAACAGCAAAGGTGGGAGATGAGGAAAAAGTCTATAAAGGCCTTAGAGCAACTCCAAGTCCCACGTCGCTATTCTCTGCGGTCTCCTTTGGCTACAGTCAGAAGACTGTACTTTCTTACTTTTAAAAGCCAGCGACAAGGTACATTGTGATTTTGTCCTAGACAAGGTCAAGCTTGCCTCCAAACCTGCGTACCCTGTACTAATGCTGGAGCTCTATGTGCTATGCCAGTGGTAGAAACCATCAAGGTCACTCCTGAGCAGTGGCATCTCATCTCTACAGGCCTGCGCACAGCTGATCAGAGAATTGGACTCAGAGTCACATCTAGCCTTGGCCACAAGACGTGGTTGTTGCTTCCAAGTTTCCTACTCGAGGATGCTAGTTCTATTAATGCCAATATTGCTTTTGAGCTTGAGAAACTGGACTTCGACATTATTTGTCTGGTGTGTATTGCCCAGGACTTCATCAGAGAAAGCATCACATCAATTGGACACTGCAGCTGAACTCAGCCACGGCGGGGAGCATACCTCCTCATACCCCAGCTGTGTTAGGACTTGGAAAATTCTCTGTTTGACCAAACTTAAACATTTTCCATCGGATTGATCTTTACTGTGACCTGCTGGAAGCAGGGCTGCCACTAGGAATTTCGGGGCCCCTCACTGGCAAAATTTTGGGGCCCAAAAGAGACTCTGCCCAGTCTCCACCCAGACTGAGCCTCCATGTCTGAATCATGAAGCATTTTTAGATATCCAGTGGCATTGAAGTTTCCATTGGTGAAGAATGGCCCCGCTATCTTTGATCCCCATATACCACACCATACCATCAATTTTTGTGCTCCAACAGTCTTGGAGGGATCTATCCACTGTGGGTTAGTGTCAGACCAATAGCGGGGGTTTTGTTTGTTAACTTCACCATTCACAAAAAAAGCTTGACTCATCACTCATCTGAAGGCAACTGTCCATGTTGTGAAAGTATGAGATGTGCAGCATCTGAAAGAACGGACACTCGAAGCCTGTGCTAGCATTTCTTCTGCGGTGTTGCTATCAGTATGTCAAGAGTGGGAGAAGAGGGTTGCATTGACAATCCAACAAAATGGGAAGCACTTTGAACACATTTTATAAGGGGTCATAAACTTGTAAATAACTCATAAAAGAATAAAGTTACGTTAAATCCAAGCACACCATTGTTCTTCTTATGAAATTCTCCATAAATTTGATGTCACATGACCCTCTTCCCAATGAATAAAATAAAGTTGGATTCAAAATGGCCAACTTCAGAATGGCCACCATGGTCACCACCCATCTGGAAAAATTTTCTCCCTCCCATATACTAATGTGCCACAAACAGGAGGTTGATATCACCAACCATTGCCATTTTATTTAGGTGCATCAATATAAATGGCCCACCCTGTACACACAGACACACACACAATAGAGACTGCTTTGGGCTGTATACACAGTAGAGACTGCTGCTGGCTGTACACACAATAGAAAATACACAATAGAGACTGCTGCTGGCTGTAAATAATAGAGAATACACAACAGAGACTGATGCTGGCTGTATACACAATAGAGACTGCTGCAGGTGGTATGCACAATAGAGACTGCTGCTGGACATATACACAATAGATCCTGCTGCTGGCTGTACACACAATAGAGAATACAAAATAAAGACCGCTGGCCGTATACACAATGGAGACTGCTGTGGGCCGTATACAAAATGGAGATGGGTGCGGGCCGTATATGCAATGAAGACAGCTGTGGGCCATTTACACAATGGAGACGGCTGATTGCTGCATACACTATGGAGATTGCTGCTGACCATATATACGCAATGGAGACTGCTGCAGGCCATATACGCCATGAAGATAGCTGTGGGCCACATATGCAATGAAGACAACTGCAGGAAGTATACACAACAGATGGCTGCTGTATGCACAATAGAGACTGCTGGCCATATGCACATTAGAGACTGCCGGCTGTATAAACATTAGAGACTGCTGGCTGAATACACAGAGACTGCTGGCCATATACACATGGTGCTCAAGACTCCTGACCTCTCATGCACCCCCAGGACCACATACACGGACCATAAGGCAGGAGTCATATACCACAACTAATCCTAGTAGTTTAACAGGTACTTACACCCTGGACTACATATAATCCTCTTTTCACCATTTGCATCTAACCTACGGTGGCTAACTGAACCAGGCATCCATTGAAGTAAATCATATGACTCACAGAAGACTCATCTTGAAGAAGACCCAATGTAGGATCGAAATGTTATGATTGTCTTCACAATTGCAAATAAAAACCACAGAAAAGGATACTACTTCTCAAGTCTTTCTTATGAGTGTGCCAGGGATACAATTTTTTCTGCATTAGGACAGAGGAGAAAGGTCTGAAAGGTATTTTGAAGGGAGTGACGCAGAGGAACCGTCTGAGCTGCAGTACAACCCGGGTCCCCGATAAAGTTTAAGAACTGTGAACTGTGCCTGTAAAACTGTCTTTAAGAATGCTGACCAGTAAAGTGCCCGGTCAGCTCAAAAGTGCCTGAGACTGTTATTATTGAGCTGCAGCAGACTCCTCACCTGCGGAGCCATCTAACTGATCCTGCGTGCAAGCTGGGAGAGCTGCAGGAGAGAGAGACAAGTGCAGCGGTCTGGGCACAACATTCCTCACCAAACCTGCACCGGGGACAACCAGCCCTACCTGTGGAGGGTTTATCATCCTGGCTGCCCCTCATCACCGTCCTTAGCAGGAATACGGCAGCGGTGGTCCACGCTGACCACACACCACGGGTGGCGTCACAAAAACTTTACAAACTCCCCAGTAAATATTTCCCTTTTTATTGCCGCACCTGGGGCCACGGAGCCGGACCATACCACCGTTGCCAACCCCAGAAGCAGCAGCACGGTCCGGCTCCGTGTATCCCGGTCCCTGCGAGTGCGACATATACACAGCGCTATACTGTATATACAGGTCCAAACTATATATATACAGTACATACAGACACACTGTAATACAGGATGAAGTATGGACTTGTATATAGAATATAGTGCTGTGTAGAGACAGATAGATAATGGATAGATGATCAATAATAGAAATAGATAGATGATAACAGAAATAGATACATAATAGATAGCTGATTGGATAGATATGGAGAGATGATAGATAGCTGATAGATAAATAATAGATGGATGGATAGATAGATGATAGATAAATAGATATTAGAAATAGATAGATCATAGATAAGATAGAAATAAATTGACAATAGATAGAATAGCTAGATAATAGATGGATAGATAACACAGGTCAACAAAAAAATTTTTTTTTCTGGTGCCCAAAATATTTTAATGAATTTGGGGTATTTTTGGGGTGCTGATTCTGAATATGCTATCAGTTTTGCCAGATTGGCTCAAGTTTTTGAGATTTTTGGTATCTTATTTATAGCACTTGTTGGTAAATGCGACGCATCATCTCATTAATTTCTTTGGATTAGTACTTGAACTGAGCAGTTCTCAATATAGTTTTGTGTTAATTAGTGTTCTAAAAGTTTGTTCATAGCTTGATTTTTGCACTAACTTTATGTTGTTGTCTGTTTTTCAGTGAAAAGCATGAACTCATCAAGAAGAAGTTGTCTTAACGATCCAGACTCATTCTGTTACATTTGTGGTGAATATACACTGACAAAACATAGAAGAAACATAACAGACTTCGTTAAAAAATTGTATTTTGCCTATTTTGGGGTTATGCTTGGGGACCAAGACAAGTTTTGGGCACCACACATAGTGTGCAAAGCATGTATCGAATTATTACGAAAATGGAGCAAAGGACAAAGAACAAGCTTCAAATTTGGTGTTCCAATAGTGTGGAGAGAGCAAAAAAATCATCATGATGACTGTTATTTCTGTGCAGTGCAAGTACAAGGATTCAATAAGCATAAGAAACGAAAATGGGAGTATCCTAACATGGAATCTGCAAGAAGGCCTGTCCCTCATTGTGAAGATGTGCCTGTACCTGTGTTTACCATGTTACCTGACCTTCCCCCACCTGATGATGATGATGAAATGCAGGGTATGGAGCTAAGCATTAGTTCTGGAAGTGAACTAGAATATGAAGGAAGTTTCAGAACACCTACGCAATTTACCCAAGGAGAGCTCAACGATCTAATAAGAGACCTCAACCTCTCAAAAAGTGCATCCGAACTTTTAGCTTCAAGGCTAAGTGAAAAAAATTGTCTGACGCCTGGAACTAAAATGACATCTTACAGGACCAGAGAAGAAGCACTTCTTCCATTTTTCTGTGAAGATGACCTACTTGTATATTGTAAGGATATTCCTGGCCTGATGCTGCAAATGGGTTTACAAGTATATCGTCCTGTAGACTGGAGGCTTTTCATAGATAGTTCTAAAAGGAGTTTGAAATGTGTTTTGTTGAACAATGGCAATCAGTGTGCATCTCTTCCAGTAGCTCACTCAACTAAACTTGCAGAACAATACCAAAATGTCAAAATGGTCTTGGAGAAACTGTGCTACCATGAACATTCGTGGCTGATATGTGTTGATTTAAAAATGGTCAACTTTTTACTTGGACAGCAAAGTGGATACACAAAGTATCCTTGCTTCATCTGCATGTGGGATAGTAGAGCAAAACATCAGCACTGGGAGAAACTGAATTGGCCTCCAAGGGACACCTTGACAGTAGGAGCATCAAACATAGTGAACGAACCTTTGGTGGACAGGGAAAAAATCATTCTACCACCACTTCACATAAAGTTAGGATTAATGAAGCAGTTCGTCAAGGCATTAGACAAAGATGGTAATTGCTTCATGTACATCTGCAGATCTTTCCCTGGTCTTAGTAGCGAAAAACTGAAGGCAGGAATCTTTGATGGTCCTCAAATTCGGAAACTCATTAAAGATTCAAATTTTCCTAAGGAAATGAATGACATTGAAGCTGCTGCATGGTGTAGTTTTGTGTTGGTAGTGAAGAACTTCTTGGGAAATCAAAAGGCAGACAATTATGAAGAACTGGTACAAAACATGCTATTGAGATTTAGAAATCTGGGTGTACACATGAGCATTAAATTGCATTATCTTCACAGTCACTTGGACAGATTTCCAGAAAACCTTGGAGATTTTAGCGAAGAACAAGGGGAGAGATTTCATCAGGATATTATGGTGATGGAGGAAAGGTACCAAGGCAGATGGGACAGACATATGATGGCTGATTACTGCTGGAATCTACAGCGTGACTGCCCCAATAGCTCACATAGAAGGAAATCATATAAAAAGCGCTTTTCCAGCGATTAAATGTCTATCTTTCATGTCTTGTTCATTTTTGAAGATTACTTTCTAAAACTAGTTAAAATAAACTAAAATCAACATTTACTTTGTTAAATTTATTGTATTCATGACAATATCAATAAAGTTAATGCGCGTGTAGCAAAAAACGTCTTTTTTTTTTTACACATTTTACGAAAAATCTCAAAAACTTGAGCCAATCTGGCAAAACTGATGACATATTCAGAATCAGCACCCCAAAGTTACCCTAAATTCAATGAAATATCTTTGGCACCAAAAATGCTGTTGACCAGTGTAATAGATGTGTTTAATGACATATCTGGGAAGTTAATATATTTGTCAGCTATAAACCCTGATAAGGGCAGTGTGCTGGTGACCTCTCCCCCGCACCTCCTGCTGTGGATAGGGCTGTATGTGCCCAATCTGACCCCTGACAAGACACCTCAGCTACCTCAGCTCTGCTCAAGATTCCAGTGTTCCAGAGCAGTTTGTAGTAAGTGCTCTGGGAATCTTGAGAATGGAGCTGTGGTGTGCAGTCATCGTCCTTCTCAGCAGGAGGTGAGAGGGGGTGACCAGCACAAACAGTACAAGATTGATAGCTGAGAGAGAGGGGTCAGTGTTAGGAGCAGAGGCCCCTCAGTGATGTGGAGTGCTTAGAGTGCGGTCACAGCTCAACCCTGATCACTGAGGAGCCTCTGCTGCTGCTCTGGAGGGACACATCATGGTTACTGGCTCATCCTCACACACACTGTGGCTTTTCCTCTCAGACTCACCCGCGCCACTCCTGCTGTTCACTGAGGACTGGAGACCGCAACAGCGTGGGCTCAGCAGGGATTGGATGAGGGAAAGTCCCATCCTCTTGCAGCTCCCATTGGCTGCACTGTTTCTGGCTCCTTCTCACTTCTCCTTCCACAGATGGCTGTTTCTCCTGCGCCGCATTGAGATGCTGGCCCTGGGCGGGGTCCAGTTGAGATTAATAGGAGAGAGGGTGCGTAGAAGAGGTGAGGTGGCGTGGCCTGAAAGAGATTGAGGTCAGCCCCCTCACCTTTCCTCTGGGCCGCTTCTCCTGAATCACCACCAGGCCCCTTATAGCTGTTATAGTAGGCAGGCCCTGTCGGCGGCCCTGGGTGGAAGACTTGGCTTATTGCGGCTTCCCCAAGCTGAATATGGGTTTTCATATCGAACTCTAACTCATTTTCTTTGTTGTGGACTATGACACCTGCACATTACCAATCCGGTGAGTAAATAGTTAAACACATGCCGAGAAAAATCCTTTATTTTAAATAAAGCATACAGACAACTCTGTTTCACCACCTTATTAACCCCAAACATACCCCCCAATGATAATCCACAGCACAATGTACCACAAAGCATCTGAACTTTGCTACATTGCAGTGAGCGGATGGAGAGGTTACAGTATTTACTCACCGGAAGTAGAACACTCATACTGACAGCTGGCTGTGTGACGGATGCTGTCAGAGAATTAATCTGAGGTTACAGCTGAGCTGTGCCAGCTATGACCTAAAGGTACTGTCACACACCGCGACATGGCTTCCATATCGCTTGCGATTTGAAGTGAGCGCACACGTTTCAGAACGCTGTGGAGCTGTCACACATAGCGATCTCGCGTGCGATCTCTGGAGATCCTGCGTTCCAGAAATCGCCTGCAGAAGGCTGGAAGCGATCTTCCCTTCCCACATCACCACGTCACACGCCACAACCGCATCAGTGATGTGGGTGTAGAGTTTGACCATGGTGAGGAGACAGGCGTGCCAGAGTGTTACACTGCACCCCTACCACTCTGATTGGCCTACACAACTGCATTACCACCAAGCCACCAATCGCCAGAAAACAGCACGCTCAGGCACGCCTACGGCATTGATTCCAGAATGTCTGAGTTTGCTTTCTACATCGCTATTGCCCTGTCACATGCCACGATGCACTGAAATCGCCTGGTGGATATCGCCTGATTTCACTGCAGTGCAGGGCAATCAGGAGACGCTCCACCAGCGATTTCTCGCCGTAGAATCGCCTAGTCACACGCTGAATTCGGGAATTGCCAGCAATCTCGCCAGCGATAATGCGTCATGTGACGGTACCTTAAGATGAACTCGACTCTGATGTCATTGTTCAGCTCTTAATCAATCTCTCCCTTTCACAGGATCGGATCACAGGCGAATGACACTCTGTTCATGCTCAGAGCAGAGCAAGAACCGAGTGTCACTAGCATATCACATCCGATGTGTACGCACTGGATGCCATATGCAGGTGGAACTCCGGCCTAATTGTGTTATTTTTAACAAGAAAAGAAAGAAGGGTGATTTGAAAGTTAGTTTTTTCTATTTTTTCAAACTTTTTTTTACTTTTTACTGTATTTAAGTCCCTTTAGGGGACTGGAAGCTGCAATCGCCTGAACACTTGTGCTATACATAGCAGTGCATTAGCACCGCTACACACGTGGTCTCCTGAGACAACTCTTTCCTTTGCTTCCTCTGGTACATGTTGAGTCTGGTACACACCATATCACCAAGCAGCACAGTGAGTACCTGTAGCCCTATATACAGGTCCCCACTCACTGACTACAAGACTGTAGACACCTGTGATGCTAATTAGTGGGCACACCTTGATTTAACATGTCCCTTTTGTCACATTATTTTCAGGGGTACCATCATTTCTGTCCAGGCCTATTTTCTGTGGCAGCAGGGTTGAAAAGCAATGTCTGACTTTCATTTGTTCATTTTCATATATTTTCTATTTATTATTTCTTTTGTCACATTCAAGATTTCTGTGACCATTGTGGGCTTTTCTTTCATTAAACGAGGGGTACCAACAATTTTGACCACGTGTGTATGTATGGTGAAAATCACAATCTCCTACGAACGCCAGCTAAATGCTGACTTTTACATAAGACTTATAATGACAGGTCTTCAGCAGACATCGGTATGTCATGATAACCAAGCGTCGCTCTGAGATCATGTCATGGCTCGCCAGTGAGCGCATGGAATAACCCTGTGGCACGTGTTAAATGCCGCTGTTAAGAGATTCACAGCCACAGGCAGATCTCCACCTGCAGCTATTATAGACAGATGAAGGCTGAATGAAGCAGCCATCATGTGCCAGTTAAGATGTGGGCTCACACGTCAAAGGCAGGGACACAACATGTGACATACATGGACGTCAAAGGTCTTGAAGGGGTAAAAAAATATATGAAGCACAGTATAAATCTCATTCACTTTGATGGAACTAGAAGACACTGCATTTTTTAAGCAGTGAAAATATGCAGAATCAAAACTCATTTCATCTAAAAAGGAACATTGCCTGCAGCAGTTTTCATTGGAAAACTTGTCATTTTTGACCACCTTATACAAAAAAACCTCGGTGTGCACATCCCCCAAGGAGAAAGGGCGGCCGTTGACACTTCAGTCCCATAAATAGTTCTGTAGAATTTGGACAAATAATTTCTCTGCTAGACTGGATAGAGGCTCGAAAGTTTATCCCACTCAACAAGACTTGCTATTATTACTATAATAAGGCCCAATCACAGGGGCGAATATTAGCTAAATAACACCTCCATACATAATGCTAAACAGAAATACTAAAAAGTCACAAAAAATTACGCAGTATACATTATTAATATTACTCTAATTTAAAGGACATGGATACTTTCAATAGAAACACAGTGTGTTCAGGCTTACCATTAAATCCGGCTTCACACTACACGTGTGATCTGATCCGATCCGTGGCTGTCTGCTTGAGCCAGGGAGCCCCGGACCGGATCAGCACACAGAACCGAAGGGGGCCCGTGTGCAGCCGGATGCAGCTGCCGCCACTAATAAGTCAGGACCGTGGCTCGCGGGGAGCTAGCCGCGGTCCTGAACTGTCAGGAGGGGCCGGCGCTGAACTTCAGCACCACCAGCTGTCCCCTCCTGACAGTTCAGGAAGGCGGCTAGCTCCCCGCGAGCCGCAGTCCTGACTTATCAACGGCAGCAGCTGCGTCCGGCTGCACACTGGACCGGAGGGCAAATTAATATAATATTTATTTGTTTGTATACCGCTATTAATTCCATAGCACTTTACATACATCAGTAATGCTGTCCCTATTGAGGCTCACAATCTAAACATCCTATCAGTATGTCTTTGCAATGTGGGAGGAAACCGGAGGGCCCGGGAGGAAACCCACGCAAATACAGGAGAACATACAAACTCCTTGCAGATGTTGTCCTTGATGGGAATTGAAGCCAGGACCTCGGGGCCTCAGTGCTGCAAAGGCTGCAGTGCTAACCACTTGAGCCACCATGCCGCCCGGTCCTCCGGTTCTGTGTGCTGATCCGGTCCGGGGCTGTCTGGCTCAAGCGGAAAGCCACGGATCGTATCACACTCGTAGTGTGAAGCTGGCCTAAACTTGTAGCAAAATTGCAAGTGGCCATAACATGTTTTCAGCCAATCAGTGCTGCCGATGTCAATTCATGTCGAGACAAACCATGGGGGGAAAGGTAACACATACAGTAGTTATCAATTTAATTAGCCCTCCGGTTCTGTGTGCTGATCCAGTCCAGGGCTGTCTGGCTCAAGCGGACAGCCACGGATCGGATCACACTCGTAGTGTGAAGCCGGCTTAATAAGCTGCAGCCTTTTTAATCCATTGGTGCCTTATACCCGTCAACTGGTGAGTAAATGATCCAGTTAACTGCCTTCATAGCTCTCTGATGTTTTGATGATTTATAATGGATTGACAAAATGAAAAAACTTGCTGCCTTCCTTTTTCTTCAATAATGGATACTTTCACTTGATTTTTTTTTTACTTAAATGCATGTATTTTGTGCTATAAATAATTTTTGCAATTGGGTTTTATTAACAATGTTGCTCCAAAATATACAGGCTATGTTCACAACACATCGCCGACTGCAGAATGAGTTATTTGAGAGTCCATCAGTGAGCGCGTTCAAAAAAGAGACTTTATAATTCTTATCGGTCTTCTGAGCTCCCTCAGCTGACTTATGACTGGAGACTAGAGTGACCGGATCTCATATGGGGGGGAAAAATGTCGGAATTTTCAATCCTTCTTGGAAGTCATTATTTTGAGGCCAGGTGTTTGGATTTTGTCTTAGGAAATCTGTTTTTATATTAAATCAGTCAAAGAATGTAAACGTTTCTTTGGTAAGTAAATTTACCAATCCTCCATCAACTACCTCTTTTAATTTTCACCAAACACCTGGCTTCAAAATAATGACTTCCAAGAAGGATTGAAAATTGTCAAAACATTAAAAGAAGTTAATGATATGGCTGAACTTGGTGTTAAATTAATAACCGACTTTAACGACCTTCTGACAAAAGATGAAGAACAAAAGCAATATGTCCTGCAAGTTGTAAGCAAATGCCGAGCATTATATTCTGACGTTTCAAAAACTACTTTAACAAAAGCTCTAGAATAGATTAGATAACTACCGTATGTAAAATTATCAACTCATGTAGGTACTATGTCTGTATCTTTTCTGTGTCTGTTTTGTATGTATTATATACCTCATTTTTATATTTTAAAATAAAAAATGTCATTAGACTTATCAGTATTACTTGTTTTTTTTATTATATTTCTACTTTAAACTCAAAAATATATTAAAAAAAACAAAAATGTATCACTTAATAACAAAATATACGACGTATGCTCCTAGTGATACCAGGTCACGTTCTTGGGGCTAAAAGCTGTTGTAACTCAGTTTGACTTAAAATAACAATTATGTATAAAATAAAAATTTTGAAGAACAACATTAGCTTTCTTTTGAGATATCAAGCGTGTTTTTATTATTTACCGTTCTGGAGTTATGGCTCCATATGTCAGCTTTTTGGCCAAAAATTTGGATTTTTTCAAACTTTGAGCGACGAGCAGCACGGGTTAACGTCGTTTGATCGAGCTCAAATTTTGGCTATCTCAATATCTGGAAAGGGGAATCGTTTTGTGGGGTCCAGACGGACAAAATTCCGACATCGATTTTTTGTGGTCACCATACTGGAGACCACATCAAAGCTGAGCATGTGATTATGAATGAGCTGAAAAGACATATAAAAGGGTTCAGAGTCTTAGAAGCTGAAGAAAACTCCACACATTACTAGAAAGCGGTCTCTTTATTTGTGTGCGACGTGCAGCAATCTGGGAACAGTCTTAAGGCGTTCTTAGTGGTCACAGTAATAACTTCTTCTAATGAGACTCCTTTGACCTTGGCGATATATTCTGCGGAATATGTGATGTTCTTCGGCTCATTTCTGATCTAGAAACGCAAAAGGGAAAATTATGATCATTTATTTGCTTTGATTCTGTGTGATGGGATATCCATATGTGACAAATCCTAAAGGTTACAAAGATTATAAGGTCAAGTTTTATTCTATCTCTGCAAAACAAAACAAAAAAAACAACAACTTTTAGATGGTACATAGACTTTTAGACAACTTGATTCCATGTGTTAAATAGAAAATCTACAAATCAGATAAGTTTTATGTTGTCTAATCCCTGAAAAATCAGCCCAGAGTGTAAGCCACTAAGTTTCTTCCTTCTGTCTAACTCACTGCCCACTGCCTGTTGTCAAGTATAATCTGTGTAAAGACGACCTAGACAAAGTGTGACCCATGGTCAATATCCGGCCCTCTGGCTGTTCCAGTCCGGCCCATGGACCGAGACAGCAATAGGCTGAAAAATCTAAATTACTTACCGGTAATGGGTTTTTCCGGAGCCACGACAGCACCACCTGAGAGAGAGGACCATCCATCCAAGACAGGAAACCTCTGAGATAAAAAGGGCGGGACCTCTCCTGCACCTCAGTTGGTTTACAGAGATCGGAGAGAAGTATGGTCACAAAAGGAAGGGAGCACAATCTCCTGCACCCTGTGGAAATGTTTAGACACCTTCGGGAGATAGGAAGGGTCCAGTCTGAGGATGACCCTATCCTGCAAAATTTGAGTATAAGGCCCAACCACTGACAGGGCCTGCAAGTCGCTAAGCCATCTGGCTGACGTCAAAGCCACCAACAGGACCACATTCAGAGTAAGAACCTTAGGTTTGGTTAAAGCTTCAAACACTAAATTGAGATCCCACTGAGGCATTTTCGGACAGGGGACCGGAGTGGCTCATTTGCAGGACTGGATAAAACGTGATACCCAAGACAACCCAGCTAAGTTACAATTGTACAAGGCTCCAAGAGCCGAGACCTGGATTTTTATATTATTAATCGAGAGTCCCAGCTCCCACCCCTTCTGTAGGAACTCCAATATCACTGTCACCGGTGCGTTCCCCTCTAAGCTTGCCCCTAAAGAGGACAGAAATTTGTTTCACACTTTACCGTATATCTTAGTGGTAACCAGTTTCCTACTGGATATCAGGGTGCGAATCAGACCAGCGGAGAACCCTCTATGCGTCAGGAGCCACCGTTCAAGTTCCATTCCGTCAGTCTGAGACCCGAGACTTGTGGATGATGGACCGGCCCCTGGGAGAGCAGACACTGGGATATCGAGCCCTCCAGGGCCAGAAGGGCGCCATTTGTTCTAATAAAGCTGCTGTAAAAATGGTCCAGTGGCCCTGGAAAATACCTTTTTTCTTCTAAATTTGTTCTAATAAAGCTGCTGTAAATATGGTCTAGTGGCCCTGGAAAATACCTTTTTTTCTTCTGAGCTATCATGATTACCCTGGCTCTGTCCTCCCTCATCTTCCGGAGTACTGCAGGAATCATTACTAAAAGGGGAAAGAAATACAGGAGGCCTGAGGACCAGGGAATCTAGAGAGTGTCCATCGCAAAGGGCCTGTCCCTGGGATTCAAAGAACAGAACCTTTGCACCTGCCTGGTCTCTCGTGTGGCAAAGAGATCCATCTCCGGCAGACCCCATTAGTCTACAATTTGAGTGCAGATCCCTGGATCCAGAGTCAATTCCCCCTGCCTCAGTTGCACCCTGCAGAGAAAATCTGCCCTGGAATTTTCCTCCCCCCTTATGTGAAGTGCAGATAGGGAAATCTGGTGTTCTTGTAGCAACTGATAAATGTCCTGTGTGACGCGCATCAGAGCCTGAGACCGAGTGCCTCCCTAATGGTTCAAATATGACACCGACACACTGCTGTTGGAAAGAATCCTGAGATGTCGACCTCGAAGGATAAGAAGAATAGCGGAAATGGCCTCCCTTACTGCCTGGAGCTCCCACATATTTGAGGACATCCAAGAGGTGTAAGTCCCAGACCCCCTGTGCTGAAAGAGCAGGAGGTGGGCTTCCCACTCCCAGGAACTGGCATCCGTGGTGATAACGGCTGAAACTGGAAGTACCCACAGAACACCCTTAGTGAGGTTGTCCCGAACTAGCCACCACCCCAGTGAAGCTAATGTGTTGGCTGAGAGACAAATCTTTGTGTCCAAAGCTGACCCCAGTACTAGTTGTTGTCTGAGCACCTCCCATTGAAGGACCCTCGTGTGTAACTGAGCCCAGGGAACAGCAAGGATACATGAAGTGAGGGAGCCAAGAAGAGACATAGTTCTCCTTCATGTCAGTTGCGGAGTCTCTATAATGTCCATAACAGATGCCTGAAGTCGTTGCTGCTTGTCCTCCGGAAGCAGGCACAGCTGAGACTGTGAGTCCACAATCAGCCCCAGAAACATCTGTCGCGTGGTTGGAATAAATCTAGATTATTCTAGGTTGATGATCCACCCGAGATCTTGTAAGGTGGACTGCACCACCTGCAGGTGACTCATGCAACTGTTCTCTGGAGTTCCCCACAATAAGGAGATCGTCTAGATATGGAATTATCAATATCTGCTTGGGCGCAGGTAAGTCATTACCTCTGCCAAAACGTTTGTAAAAATCTGAGGTGTCATAGTCAGCCCGAATGGGAAAGCCTGGTATTGATAATGACAGAGGGAGCCCTCCAAGTATAGGGCAGACCTCAGGAACTGCTGGTGGTGCAGGTGGATCGGAACATGGTAGTACGCGTCCTTTAGGTCTAACATCACCATGAAACAGTTTGGAAAAAGCAGTCTTATCGCCAACTTCAAGGTCTCCATTTTGAATGTCCTCTGTACCAGAAAGCTGTTCAGGTTTTTCAAGTTGATGATTATTCTAAACGAGCCGTCCAGCTTTGGAACCAGAAACAGTGTGGAATAAAATCCCCAGCCTCTTTCGCCTAGTGGCACTGCTGTTATAACTGCTTTCTGCTCTAGGGACAGTACTTTGTCTATCAGAAACCTGCATCTTTCTGGGTTGCTGACAGATGTTATTACCACGGACCCCATAGGGGCTGAAGCAAATTCCAGTCTTAACCCGTCTTTGACAATACTTAGAGCCCAACCGCAAGGATCTATCCGGGACCAGGCTGGGAGAAATCAGGAGAGTCTTCCTCCCACCTGGAGCGAGCTGTCACTTAGCTGTTTTTTTCTTGTCAAAGGAGGAACCCTTGAATAAGAAGCCTGACTACTTGTCATTCTTGTCATACCAAGAGTCTCTAGATTGCTTAGGGGACACTCATCTGCAAAACCATGGTCTACGAAAGGATCGGCTGCAGAAGGTGGAAGCAGGAAAGGATGGAAAATCTTTATTTTTATCACTAGCGTTTTCTAAGATCTCATCCAACGGTCTACCAAACAGAAAATCCCCCGTACAAGGCACAGAGCACAATTTAGCTTTAGAATGGGTGTCTCCTGGCCATGACTTCAACCATAAAGCACACCTTGCCGCATTAGAAAACGAAGTAGCCTTTGCTGCTAATTTAAAATAGTCAGCGAAAGCATCTGCCAAAAATGCTGCAGCAGACTGAACCAAAGGAAAAGATGACAAGACCTCCTCCTTTGATGCATCATCCCTAATCTGGGACTCCAACTGATGCAGCCAGATTAGTAGTGAGCGTGCGCCTGACGTGCCTGATATTGAAGGTCTAAATATACTAGCAGTGGTCTCCCAGGAACCTCGCAGGTAGCCATCCGCCTTCCTGTCCAGTTGATCTTTCAGATTCCCTAAATCTTCAAAGGGCAGGGTAGAACGCTTTGATGCCCGAGCCACTGCTACGTCAATCTGGGGGGTCTTATCCCATGAAACGGTAGCCTCTTCCTCAAGGGGGTATTTCTTTTTTGCTATATAAGAGAATCCTTCTTATCAGGTTTCTTCCAATACTCCATAATAAGATCCTGGACCTTCTGGTTTAAAGGGAAGCTATGTTTCTTTTTATATGAGAGACCACCAAACATTAAATCCTCAACCGAAGCAGGGTCTCGTGTGTCAACCAGCCCCATGGTAGAGTGGACAGCTTTAATTAAATTGGCAGTGTCCTTCTTTGTAAAGCATGGCTTCCCTCCCGCGCTGTCATCTGAGGATGAAGACACCGAGGAAGAAGAAGAGACGGACGAGGAAGAGGACAGACTAGATCTATGCCTTCCCATGCGGGCTTTACGTGTATCATGTTCTGAATCAGAGGAAGATTCACAAGACTTCTTCCTCTTTCGCCCCCTATCCTTTTCCATTTTCTGAAGGGATCTAAACTAAATCTCTGAAACTTGAGGCCAAACTGGGAACCTCCCCCCTTATAGTTTTATCAATACAAGGGGGGCATAAATCCTTCACATAATCCTCAGCAAGAGGAACTTTGCAGATAGCACAGTCTCTATGCTTCTGTTTGCTTAATTTTTCTTGCCATCCTAAGGGAACAAAGCAAGAATAAAAGGAGAGTGTAAAAATACACATAGCATAGCACAGGGCACTCACCCAGGAATAATGTATACTGGCTTCAGAGGCTGCTTCGGGTCCAGATCCGTTTTGACCCCCTTCTGGGAGGACTTGTGGCTTCCACCCGAATTGTGAGCTTCCACCACCTGCTCTGCCATCTGCAATGACAGAGAGCCCTGCTCTATACTTACAGCAGGGTTTCTGTGGCCACCGCTCCCTCTAAATGGCCTCTATTGCCGCCAGGAACCGCCCTGCCCCATCCGGATTCCAGACGCTGGGCGCCACCACTTTGGATTCTATTGTGCATGCGCGGGGCTGTGTCGCTTCCGGTTTCGCCGCCGGACGAGAAGTAGCGGCCTTGTGGCGAGAATTTCAAAATTACTGGCGCCAAAATGCTGCAGCAGAGTGCTCACCTTCTCCTTCACCCAGGGCATAGTGTGACAGGGCAGAGCTGTGCACGTGTGCAGCCTGGACGGCACTGGGGTTGAGATGAACCGCTTGTGGCCCTCTACCAGACCCTGCGCTCACCACCACAAAAGGGGATATCCAGTGGAGGTGTGTCTGCCACCTGAGTCTGAAGCCACAGCCAAGTAAGCCGTCTCTTCCAGCTACCGGGTCAGGCCAGGGAACCGCTTGAGCTTCAGAGGTCTCCCACCTCCAAGACAGGAAACCTAAACTGAGGTGCAGGAGAGGTACCACCTTTTTTATCTCAGAGGTTTCCTGTCTTGAATGGGCGGTCCTCTCTCTTAGGTGGTGCTGTCTGTGCGATGATGGAAAACAAACAGTGGTCCACAGGTGTCACGTGTTGACTGCTTTGCAGTCCATGAATGTTTTTTTTCCTTTAGTTAATGCTGTCTATGCTGTGTGCGGTTTTGCAAGAGGAGGAGTGTGTCATAGCATTCAGGTGGAGGTGAGGTAGTGGGGTGTATGTTAGTATTCAGATCTCCACTCCCTCAGCCTTGAAGTAGTACCGCTTCCCTCTACCAAGTGTCGCAGATAGAGTTCATTCTCTACTAGGACTCCGTGCAGTGAAGTGCTGCTGCCGTTCTGCTGGGTTTTCGCAGTCCGTGGGTGGAGGTAGAGCTGGTCAGGAGCAAACAGCAAGGGTGATGGCATGGTCATGCTCACCTTCAGAGGTAATTCCAAGATCAGGGTGAGCCAGGGACCCCCAGTCTAAGGGTCAGACTAGTTGCTCAGTTTGCCCTTGCCCATCTTATCATCTTGCCTCCTGATTCCCTATCTGCTATACCACTCCATGACAGCGGGCTGCACCGTGTCCTTCGGCGCCCATTTGACGATATAACCGCTATCTGCATCATCACGCTGCACATAGCGGTAAATAAATTGGGGGAGGACGGAGCCGATACTTCTACTGCCAAAAGTCAGTGTGTGCGAGTGAGACAGAAGACATAATGACGTCACATCATTGTATCTGCTGTATGGAGAGTCTGACCACCAAAGACTGGAGCAGAGCGCTGGGAGTAAGTGGTTTTTATATATACAGTCCTGCTCATTGTTATTGGCACCCATGAAGTTTAAGTAGATATTGTCTAATATCGCCTGAAAAAAAGGAATTAAGTGAAACCCAGGGGCGGACCTACCGTGTGCAGCTGGTTCAGCTGCACCAGGGCCACGACCGGCTAGGGGGCCCCAAGCCCAGCCGACCCCGTACCGAAGTCAGAGGAGAGGAGGGTCAGGCAAGGGAAGCTTCCTGCCTGATCCCGCCCTCTCCCTCTGCCGTCCAGCTCCAGGAATGCATATGTCCGCTCAGCAGCGCAGGTAGGAGAGCTGCATCAGCAACAACGGCCCGTCCTCGCCGACGGCTGCCAGCACCCACCCCCTCGCAACGGCCGCCAACAACACTTCCTCCCTGGTCTTTGCGACGGCCGCAGCACAGAATCCCCCACTGCACGGCTGCACCAGGGCCTCCGGCTATTGGTCCGTCACTAGTGAAACAGCTTTTAGTGTAGAGACTCGTGTTAAATAAAAGAGAGCAAGTGATCAACAACAATTTAATACAGAAAAAATGGGAGGGAAAATAGAAAAACCTTAAGCTGCTGAGACACTGGTGTTGGCACCTTTACAATAAATTAGTATGGAAACACATTTTGACTGTCCTGTGGTAAATCACAAATGAGAATCACCTGTGATAAATCGTTGGCGCCCATGTGACATGAATTAGCCAATGAATGATGACTTCAGTGTTGTAAAAAGCCACACATTAGGCCCTGTTCTTTTGTCACAATGGTGAAGACAAAGGAGCTGCCTGAGGACATCAGGACTGCTATTATTAGCAAATACAAGACTTCCAAAGGGTATAAGGTCATCTCTAAAGACCTTGGTATCCCAGTATCAACAGTGTGCAATGTTATTAAGACGTTTATCAAACATGAAACCATCAAGAACCTCCCTGGGCATGGGGGAAAGAGGAAAATTGACAATAGATGTCTACAAAGGTTGGTTTGAATAGTGGAAAAAACACCAAGTCAAACTTCCACAGACCTGAAGGACAAACTGGAACAGCCTGGGGTCATGGTTTTAACAAGTACAATACACTGCAACACTAAATCAAGCAGAGCTTTATAGGTGGAGGCCAAGGAAGAAAAGACATAAAAACGAACAACTGATTTTTGCCAAAGAGTAACAAGCCACAATCATTCTGGGAAAATGTTCTGTGGAGCGATGAAACAAAAATAGACCTTTTTTGGCAATGCAAGGCGACAGTTTAATTACAGATTGCGCAATGAAGCCCATAAGATAAAAAACACCCTACCAACAGTTAAGCATGTTGAAGGATGCATAATGCTGTGGGGTTGGTTTCCTTCATCAGGTACTGGAGGTCTTAGACCGTATCACAGGAATCATGAAATTAGAGAATTATCAACAGATTTTAGAGCAAAATGTCCTACCCAGTGTAAGAAATCTTAGTTTGATTTGAGGATGATGGGTCCTCCAGCAAGACAATGACCCAAAGCACACATCAAAACGTACACAGGAAGGATTGAAAATGAAAAAATTGACTTTTTACAATGGCAGCAATACGTCCTGACCTCAATCCCTTTGAAAATCTTTGAGGTGAGCTGAAATCTACCATTGGAAAAAAGAACCCTGCAAACAAACTGCTTGAACAAACTGCAAAGGAAGAGAAAATCCCAGCTGAGAAAAGCAAGAAGCTTATAGATGCTACAAGAAATGTCTGGAGATGTCATCAATGCCAAAGGGGCTACCAAGTATTAATTAGGGACCTCTATTGCTGCACAAGCTGTTTATTCTGTTTCTTCTTTGACATTGCACCATTTAAGCTGACAAACAATCTGTTATTGTTGCATTACTTTGGACACGAAGTAAAAAATCCTGAGGATGCAACTTTTCTACATTTCCATTTATTTCTGAAGATATTGTACAGTCTATGAAAACAATGAAGGGGTGCCAATAATGTTGAGCAGCACTGTATGTATGGCTGTGTGCCTGTATATAGGGGGTTATGTGAGGGCTCATACTGAACATGGGGAGGCTATATGGGGCCTCACATTGTTAATAGGGACTATGTGGGGTCTTATACTATATATAGGAGAGCATTGTGAGGGCTCATACCGTATAAGAGGATATATGGAGCTCACACTGTAAGTAAAGGGATTTTGTAGGGGCTTACTGTATATAGAAGGACAATGTGAGGGCTCATACTATATATAGAGAGGTTATATGGGGCTTATATTGTATATAGGGGGCTGTTGGTGTCATACTGTAAATAGACAGGTTATGTGGGGTTCATACTGTATATAGGGGGCTATGTGGGGCTCATACAGTATATATGGGCTTATTTTGTATATAGCTGGATTATGTCAGGGCTAATTTTATATACAGGTGGATTATGTGGGGGCTTACTATATACAGGGGGCTATGTGGGGGCTCACTATATATAGGGATATCTAGGGGCTCAGACTGTATATAGAGGATCTATGTGGGGGGTCATACTGTATATAGGGGCTGTGCGTGGATGTATACTGTATATAGGGTGGCGGTGCTTTGTTTCTCTACAGGAGGGGTGAAGCCTGACTATGAATGACAGGAAAACAGAAGCAGAGAGACAAACTATGTATAAACATAACAGAGGTGAAAGTTTAGTTAAGGACAGGTAAGTTATTAAACAATGGCAAACACAAGGTGGGAAGTGAGAGAACGTCTCAGCACCTATAATGCTGGCAGGAAGCTGATGGAAAGGTACCTCTAACTGAAAAAGATACAGATCATGGACAGTTCCTAGTATGTGCATGAAAAGCAGTTTTATTTTGTGGTGGAGGATGAGCAAGATAATGGTTTACAGGATTTGCATGAAAGGACAAGTGGGTTTTAACTTAAAAGAATAAATAATATTATTACTATTAGAATTTGGGATTTATGGAAGCAGCATAGCCGAGCAGATGTGATCCTGGAAGGGCCCTCCAGTCACTAGACACAATCTCTGGGGTAAATGCTTTGTGTTTATTATTGATGGAGATAATACAGCATGATTGATGTTGCTTTGCAAGTCAAATTAACCACATGGAAATAATCTGTATCCTGCATTGCCACAATGGTGAAAAATCAGAAGCCGACACCTGCATAAAAGCAAATGAATAGAGGAGACTGTGCTGCTGTAGTTTCTGAACATGTGTATTCTATTTTGTGATCAGACTTTAGATGTTTTTTTGCAGGTTAAACCCTTTTATTTCCCGGGATCGGAGTTCTCTCTGATCCTCGCAGTGCGGCTGTGTGTTACCGGTGACCGTGTGGCTTAGCGGGAGACGTAACACTGTGTCAGTGCATACCGGGCACCAAAGCTCCCAGATAAACCATTACACCAAGGCTTGGGGCTAAGATAAAGGACTCCAAATAGAAGGAGGACCCCCGTCCATACCTGCTTTTCTGGTCCTAGGGCGGGGGAGTCCGTTTCCAAGCAGATGTTCTCTAGAGGAAGCTGCTTCACCAGTTTCTGCTTCTTAAACAAAGTAGAAATAAATTACGAATAAATCCAATTACTTGTGTTCTTTACAAGTAATATAAACTAGGGGAACATCAGACTGGCACAAATAGCTTCTGATTTTCGTGGAGTTTATCATTACTACTAATGCTACATTACAGTCTGTGACAAAGTCCAAGGCTGCATTTACAATACTGCAGACTTCAGTGCTGAAATCTACCAGCTGAACTGCTGCAGCCTAGAAGATGATGTGTTTTCCCACTGAAGGTCGAAGCTGCTCAGTTTCCTAAGGCTGTGTTCACATGTCCACTAATCATCCATAAAACGTATCCAGCAGCCCAATGACAAAAACGTTGTGGAAATACAATTTTTTGTCTGTTTTGAAAAAAAAAAGATTTCTGCAAAGTCCATTTTTTTAACATTGGAATCTATGGAAAACAGATCTGTTTCCTGATCACTATTTATCTTCTGTTGGAAACTGATCCTGTAGAAAAAAAAACGGATCCTTTACAAATAAAAAAAAAACAGAGGCTAAATAGCAGCCAGTTACCGGATCCATTTTCCAAAGACTCTAATGTTAAAAAAAAGGAGATTTTTGTGTACTCACCGTAAAATCCTTTTCTCTTAGCCTCTAATTGGGGGACACAGACCGTGGGTGTTATGCTGCTGTCCACTAGGAGGCGACACTAGGCAGAATCTGAAAAAGATTAACATTGGCTCCTCCTCTGCAGCATACACCCCTGGACTGGCACTGTCCTGACCAGTTTTGTGCTAAAGCAGTAGGAGGATTTACATAACAGTGATAACATCCAAAAAACCATGCCTGCAAGAAGGCAACTATGCACGAGTTCAAACAACAAGAGAACTCAAAACAGGCCGCAACGGCCAACAGGGAGGGAGCTGTGTCCCCCAATTAGAGGCTAAGAGAAAAGGATTTTACGGTGAGTACACAAAAATCTCCTTTTCTCCTTCGCCTCATTGGGGGACACAGACCGTGGGACGTCCCAAAGCAGTCCCTGGGTGGGAAAAGCAATGGAACGAGTGTTATATAAAGACAGTATTCTACAGGTGGGCAACTGCCGCCTGCAGGACGCGTCTACCCAGGCTCGCATCCGCTGAAGACTGGGTATGGACCATGTAATGTTTGGTGAATGTGTGCAAGCTAGTCCAGGTGGCTGCTTTACACACTTGTTGGGCAGAAGCCTGATGCCGAATAGCCCAGGATGCCCCCACCGCACGGGTAGAATGCGCTCTGATACCGGCCGGAAGAGGCGAGTTTTTGAGCCTGTAGGCATCCTGAATTGTGGCTCTGATCCATCTGGCAAGCGTAGCCTTTGAAGCTGAGAAGCCCTTGCGGCTGCCTTCAGGAAGAAGGAAAAGAGAGTCCGACTTCCTAAAGGGGGCTGTTCTAGAGATATAAATACGCAAAGCCCTCACAAGGTCCAGCGTATGCAGAGCCTTCTCAAACCTATGAACCGGAGCAGGACAAAGGGACGGTAAAGATAGTTCCTCATTGATGTGAAAAGAGGAAACCACCTTCGGAAGAAAGGAAGGAACCGTACGTAGAACTACCTTATCCTGGTGAAAGGCTAGGAATGGAGGCCTGCAGGAGAGCGCTGTGAGCTCGGACACCCTCCGAAGGGAGGTAATAGCCACTAGAAACACCACCTTCTGGGATAGAAGGCGGAGAGGGATCTCTTTGAGAGGCTCAAAAGGCGGTTCTTGCAATGCCGTCAGCACCAAGTTTAGATCCCACGCATCCAGCGGTCGTCTGTAGGGGGGAACCAAACGGGAAACCCCTTGAAAAAAAGTTCTGATTTGAGGTTTTAGGGCAATTCTCCGCTGGAAAAGAACGGAGAGGGCCGAGACCTGGCTCTTAAGAGAGCCCAGGGACAGTCTGGCCTCCAGACCTGATTGCAGGAATCCAAGAAGTCTAGGCAGCGAGTAGGGAAACGGATTCTGATCACGAGATGCGCACCAGGCAAAAAAGGCTTTCCAGGTGCGGTAGTAAATTCTGGCAGAGGCAGGTTTCCTCGCACTGATCATAGTGCGAATTACATCTTGTGAGAGCCCTGCTTGAGTTAGAATCCAGGTTTCAAGGGCCACGCCGTCAAATTCAGGGCCTGTGAATTCTGGTGGCAGAACGGACCCTGAGATAGGAGGTCTGGCCGATCTGGGAGGCGCCAGGGGGCGTCTGCCGTGAGTTGGACGACGTCGGCATACCACGCGCGTCTGGGCCAGTCTGGGGCGATAAGGATGACCGGAATCCCTTCCTGTTTGATTTTTCGCACTACTCTGGGGATCAGAGGCAGAGGTGGGAAGATGTACAGGAGTTGAAATTGAGTCCAGTCCTGAACTAGGGCATCCGCTCCGAGAGACCGGGGGTCGTGTGATCTGGCCATGAAGTTGGGAACCTTGGCATTGAGATGTGATGCCATCAGATCCACGTCCGGAGTCCCCCAGCGATGACAAATTTGCCGAAAGACCTCGGGATGCAGGGACCACTCTCCTGAGTCTATTCCTTGGCGACTGAGAAAGTCTGCTTCCCAGTTGTCTACTCCTGGGATGTGTACGGCGGACAGGGTCGATCCCGTGGATTCCGCCCATTGCAGGATGTGCGATACCTCCCGCATCGCTTGGACACTGCGGGTTCCTCCCTGGTGGTTGACATAAGCCACGGCCGTGGCATTGTCGGATTGTATCCTGACATGAGAGTTCACTAGGAGATGTTGGAAAGCCCGCAGTGCCAGGAAGATGGCTCGAATCTCCAGGACGTTGATGGGCATGGTGGCTTCCAATGGAGACCACTTCCCCTGCGCTCTGTGGTGTCGGTACACCGCGCCCCATCCTGTGAGACTGGCATCGGTTGTCAGAATCTTCCAGTGGCCTGGGATGAACGATCTCCCCTTGGAGAGAGATACTGGACGGAGCCACCAGTGTAGGGATTGCTTGACTGTCGAGGATATGCGGAACATCTTGTCCAGGGAAAAAGGACTCTTGTCCCAGGACTTGAGTATGGCCAATTGGAGAGGCCGGAGGTGAAGCTGAGCGAAGGGGACTGCTTCTATTGCGGCAACCATCCTGCCCAGAACTCGCATGGCAAAACGAAGGGATCGAGGTGCCGGGTGAAGAAGGGCACGAACTCCCATCTGGATAGCATGTGCCTTCTCCTTGGGAAGGAGCACCAGACCCCTGGAAGTGTGGAATTCCATGCCCAGAAAAATGAGGGACTGACTTGGGATTGGGGACGACTTTTTTAGGTTGACCAACCAACCCAGGCGACTTAGCGTGTCTACCGTGATGGTGACACTGAGTTCGCAGTCCTTGAAGGTGGGAGCCTTGATAAGTAGATCGTCCAAGTATGGGATGATGACTACGCCTCTGGAGTGTAGTATAGTCATGGCAGCCGCCATGACTTTGGTAAAAAACTCTTGGAGCCGTGGCGAGTTCAAATGGGAGAGCCACAAACTGATAATGGGCCTGACCGATTGCGAATCTGAGGAACCTTTGGTGGGCAGGGGCGATAGGAATATGCAGGTAAGCATCCTGAATATCTATGGAGGCGAGAAATTCTCCTTCTTCCATAGACGATATGATGGATCGGAGAGACTCCATGCGAAATTGTCGTACCCTCACGTACTTGTTTAGCTGTTTGAGATCCAGAATAGGTCTTACACTGCCCCCTTTTTTGGGGACCACGAACAGGTTGGAATAGAACCCCTGAAAACGTTCGGTACGTGGGACCGGAACAATCACTCCGGCTTGGATAAGTGATCTGACCGCCTTGGAGAAGGCGCGAGCCTTGGACGGTAGCCTTGGAGGTACGGAAAGAAAGAATCGATTTGGTGGGATGTAAATGAACTCTATCTTGTAACCTGACGACACCAGTTCCCTGATCCACCTGTCTTTTATAATAGGTAGCCAAACTTGATGAAAGTGGGAAAGTCGTCCGCCCACTGGCGGGGCGTCGTCCGGAAATAAGGAGTCATGAAGATGAGAATTTATGGGATTTGGGTCCTTTGGACTTGCTTTGGCCAGGTCTAGACTGCCAGGTTTTGTTCGCCCTTTGCGAAGTCCTCGGACCTTCCCTGCGCGGCGAACGACTACGGGTCTGCGCTGGGCGGGAAACGGACCAGCCAGACGAATTCCGAAAGGAACGGAATCGTGCCTGGGTACGGCGGTTATAGGAACGTTTCGGTTTTTGTTGAGGTAGGGAAGTACTCTTCCCTCCTGTGGCATTGGATATTAATTTATCAAGCTCTTCACCAAAGAGACGACCGCTGAGAAATGGAAGGTGGGTAAGCGACTTCTTTGAGACTGCATCCGCCTTCCATTCCCGCAGCCAGAGCGCACGCCTGATGATGATGGCGTTTGACGCAGCCACTGCCGCACAATTTGCGGAATCGATAGCTGCGTGTAAAATATAGTCAGCCACGACTGACGCTTGAACCGCCTGGTCAGCGAGCTCGGAGTTAACTGAATGGAGACCGGCATATAAATTAGTTGTCCAGGCCATGATAGCCTTTGCTGCCCACACAATAGCGAATGTCGGGGCCAGGGAAGACCCTGTGGCCTCGAAAATTGATCGGGCCATGTGTTCCACCTGACGGTCCGTCGCGTCCTTTATGGAGGAGCTATCAGGCAGGGAAAGAAGCGTCTGTGTTGCGAGTCTGGATACCGGAGGGTCTACTACAGGCGTATCTGCCCAGGTCTGCGTTACCTCCTGCAAGAAGGGGTAACGCCTCTCCAGTGCCTTACGGTTGCCGAATCTCTTCTCCGGGTGTGAGCGATGGTTTTTGAGAATCGCCCTGAACTCGGGGTGATCGGAGAAATATTTAGGGGGCCTCTTAGTCCTCTGGAATGCGATCTCGTGCTCTGGGGCATCTGGAGGAGGTTCAGATATCTTCAGCACCTGGTTGATGGAGGCGATTACGTCCTCAACCAATACATCAGTGTCTGGCTGGGTTAGATCTAGGGACCCATCTGGATCCAGATCTGAGCTGGAGTCACAGAGTCCTTCGGACTCCTGCGTATCGCTGCGGTCCTCTCTAGGAGGGGGTGACCTGGACCTTCTGTGATCCTCCCTATCAGGGGACGGTTCCGGCGACCTGGAGGCACGGCGACTCTCCCTTGGAGATGACCGTGAAGTATGAGTAGGCCCTGAAGCATGAGTAGGCCCTGGAGAGCCTGACCTATGCGGTCGTTTCCGTCCTGCCCTAGAGGTGGACATTAGTTCAGTGCGCCCGCGTTCCGAGTGTCCGCTTTGTTGAGCAGCGGTCTGGGATGAAGTGTGACTCTGCATAGCTGAAAGCAATGTAGAGGACAGCCTGTCCATGGATTGTGCCATGGATTGTGAGATGGATTGGGACAGAAAAGTGGCCCATTCCGGCATGGCAGATGACGCATCCGTAACGGCTGGGGACACCGGCACCGCAGTTTTGGCGCAGTCCCGGCAGTGCGGGGACGTATGTCTACTGGGTAGAGGCTTCTGACAGGCTGTGCATAAGGAATAGTAGGCTGTGTGGGCCCTAGTCCTCTTGTTCCTTGAGCCCGGCATAGTGGTATATACAGGAGCCTGTGCAGGGGTGCCCTGGAGAGAATAGTGCTGTGCAGGGGTGCCCTGGAGAGAGTAGCCTGTGCAGGGGTGCCCTGGGGAGAGTAGCCTGTGCAGGGGTGCCCTGGAGAGAAGAGTTCCAGCAGAGGAGATAGAAGACCTCTGCTGGCAACTTACCACCACCTGTGTGTCAGCAACCAGTGTCCAGCGTCTGTCTGTGCCCCCGGAGACTGTGCAGCTGCAGTGCTGCTGCTGGTGCCGCTCTGCCTCCACCACGAGGCATGTAATGGCGTCCGGAGAGAGGAGGAAGAAGGGGGGCGGAGCGCTGCAAAACCGCGCGATTCTGTAGGAATCGCGCTCAGGAGACGCGGTCCGCCCCCTGCTATGACGCTGGCCGCGTCATTCTCGTCATCCGGGGGGCGGGCCGGGGGGCGTGCCGAAGGCGGCGGCCTCGGCGTAGGCCGAAGCCGCGGCCTAAATTAGTTCTGTGAGGCCGGAAAAGGCTCCAGAGCGGCGCGGAAGTCCGGGGGGGGGTCCGGAACTGGTCTGGACCCCACCGGACCCCCGGGGCAGGCAGCGGTGGGTTAGTGCGGGCCCCTGCAGAGGACCCAGAGTGCTGGGTCCTCTGCTCCACCATAAATGCAGCCCTTAGTGCTGGCTGCTGCAGGGACACAGGCAAGCTGTGTCCCTGCCAGTGCTGGCTGCCCCCAGTGCTGGTCCCCCGACCCCTCAGGAGTACACAGCAAGCTGTGTACCCTGGATTGCTGCGGCAGGCACGCCGCATCAGAAGGTGAAAAGGAGTTTGTCAGCAGAGCTGATGACTCCAGGGTGCATGTAGCAGAACTAAGCTGCTGCACCAGAGGCTCTACCTGGGGTGTCTCGACCTAAATGAACCCCAAAGGGGCATTTAGGGAGGGATGCTGCTCCACCGTCAGGTGCCTTGTCCTTCGCCTCACTCTCAACCCATGAACCCCAACGTTGGGGAAATGGAGAGGGAGGATCGTCGTCTCAACCTCAACCCGGCGTCCCCAACAGTGGGGGGCCGAGGAGGGAGCGGCATGTGGGGGGAAAATGTCGACCTCAACCAGGCACCCCCAACAGTGGGGGGCCGAGGAGGGACCATGCCGGGAGTCTCATCAGAGACCCACTTTTCTTCTTCTTGAGTAAAAGATCTTCAAAAAGAAAAGATTTTTTAGGAGCACTAAAAAATCTGTGTGTGCCTCCTAGACACTAAGCAAAAACTGGTCAGGACAGTGCCTGTCCAGGGGTGTATGCTGCAGAGGAGGAGCCAATGTTAATCTTTTTCAGATTCTGCCTAGTGTCGCCTACTAGTGGACAGCAGCATAACACCCACGGTCTGTGTCCCCCAATGAGGCGAAGGAGAAACAACAGATCCTGCAGAAATCAATTTTTTCAAAACTAACAAAAACGATGTTTGCACGACTTTTTTTGCCAACAGATCTCTGCAGGATCTGTTCTAAGGGATGATTACTGGACATGTGAACACAGCCTTATCTGGAGAACTCCAGTGGGTGCATCGATGATATTCTATTATTTAGAGACGGCTAAACGTTGCCCTAAAGACTGACTGGTGCCAGATTGGTGCACAATGTATCATGTATCAACAGTATCATGCAAGTTTCAGTACCTTGCAAAAATGTTGAACAAAAACAGGCTTCCTAAAGCTGCAAAATTGTGAATACAGCTCTGGAGTGTAAGATAGGGAGTAAATCTCAGGTCAGTACACAATCAAGTACAATGTTAATCAACAGTTCATGAAGATTACATGTATACACTGATCAGCCATAATACTGTAAGTGGGGTCCAAAGAGGGACAACGGGTAAACCTTGAAAAGGTGGTGGGTAGTGCTAGCCTGATGTCTATTGGACTGCCCATACTGACCCCTGCTCAATGCTAAAAGCTCCTACACTGGACACGTGAGCATAGGAAATGGACTGGAATGAAAGCAGGCTGGGTCAGATGGATCACATTTTATTTTATATTACATGGACAGCTGGGTGCGTGTACGTCACTTACCTGGAGTAGAGATGGCAGCAGTATACATTATGGGAAGGAGATGGAGCAATGTTCTGCTGGTAAACCCTAAATCCGAAACATACCTAACATCATAGAGACCAAGTGCCACCTTCATAGCACATACTCTCTAATGGCAGTGATGTCTTTCCACAGGATAACGCTCTTGCTGCACTGCCTAAAGTGTCCAGGAATGGAGTGAGGAACATACAAAGATTTCCAGGTGCAGTTTATTAGGCTATATAATGGCTGATCTGTATGTATGTATGGATCATAGTCTAGTAATGAGTTTGCAGCCATCCTCCAAATCTAAAGAGCCGCTCAACTTTTACTATACCTGCTCACTTCTGATGATTGAGGGGGGAATGGAAAAGAAGTATCCAGCTTTAACACCTTCCAGAGCCACCGATGGCTTTCCGTCAAATGCGTGGAGAAGGACACGTTCAGCACCTGAAAAATCAAATAGGACACATCAGAAGTCAGGATGCCCATGGCAGCATTGTCTAATCTCCCGCCACACTAAATTCCAACATTGTGAATATTATAAAGTTTGTTTCTTAAGATCTGTTCTCAAAATAATTAAGTACGGCTCATTTCATTCATTGTCTATGAGGCCATATTCTGGTAATCTACTTTTTCTGCCTAACTGCCCTTATACTGGTTTAGGATGGATGACGCTGAAGACGAGAATGCCGTGTCAATCCCACGACAAAAAACAGGTGTGATGGGTGAGGTCCTCACTATCCTCAGGTTCTCCAGCCCTCTGGAGCTGCAAGTTTAGTGATAAACACAGGACATTGAACTCATAGAGAGAGAACATACGATATAGTGACCAGACATTAGAAATGAATAGCCACATTTACCATGGGGTGAGGGGGTCACATCAATATTAGACAATTGTTACCTTGCTCCTTCAGGAGGTTAATAGTTGGTCTTCCAGCTGAAGTGAGTGAACATTTCTGCAAAATAAGAAAAGAATTAACACTTAAAACAAGTGTAAAATAGCATAATTGCCAAACTAGATTCATTTGGATTTGCTCTTAGGTCAAAATAAGAAAACTGACGGCACTTCCTAACAAGCAAGTGTGAACAGGTACATACTAAACATGAAATATACTATAACAAATAAACAGCTTCCCTCCGAATAGCTAAGGCATGCAAACATGGAATATAGGAATATGAACATATATTAATGCTATGGAATACATTTAAAAATTGAGAAACTTAGTGCATAAAAAAGGCCAGTTTAATGTGAGCCCAGCAGCCAGCGATAAGGCGCATCTCTTTGTTGGGTCCTCAACGTTTCAGAGTGCAAGTGTTCATTTATTTGTCCTCAGGTCACTCGCATAATGAATCATTTTCCAGCAGCAAAGTTTACAAAGTGGTTGCAAAAGGAAATAATAACCCATAGGACACAACCTATGGCTGAGCTTCATAGGAGTACTAAGATGAGGGGAATGGAGACCTTCAGTAGCTTATCTCCCACCCCTCCCCACCCCTGGCTCGCTTCGCAACGTGCAATCCTCTTGAACTGGAAAGATAGCTGGGGAAGATGGGTGCCTATACATATGCACCACCTGGAACGATCCAATAAAATCCACTGTCAGAGACTGACAGCAGCATGTAAGTGGTCAACAGCAGGGATGGGAAGTCACTCTGGTCGATGCTGTTAATAGCAGGTGTTGGCTGTATGTTGAGGTCGGCATCAGCTCCTGAGTCCATTCCATAACCCCTCTCATTATGAGAACGGATTAAGTTATTAAAGGGGTTCTCCTGCATTGAAAAAACATTATTGACATCTGGCAATCTGTTGTTTTGACATTGCAACTAAGCAACACTTGTGGACAAGTGTGGGCGCTTTTGGAAAAATGCAGCATGTTTCTCTAAGCATAGACAACCCCATTTAAAAGGTTATCCCCAATATCAAGTTATCCCCTATCCATGGGACAGGGGTGATTTCATGAAATGGGCTCTACCGGGCCCAAACATGAATGGAGCAGAAGTAGGCATGCTTGACCCCCGTCCATTCACTGTCTTCAGATAGGGGGAACTACTGAAGAATGCCAAGCACAGGTCTAACCCCCTAGTCATATTCCCTAATTGGGAATAACCCTTTACATTCTGGATGCCTGCAGTTACCACTTACTAGGGGAGTCTGAAGAGCTTTCTGTATACTGTGCTATTGCTGAGCTCAATATATACACAGCGTGCACCTACATCTGTCTCAACAGGATGGAGACATATGGTAATATTTATAGAAAATCCTACCAAAACCTTTTTGAATAATATTAAAAAGAGCCTTTAATTTCCCTTAGAAAAAAAATGAAAAAAATGTTAATCTCAATAAATAAATGACAGTATAGATATGGACTCTCACAGAGGCAGGCCGAGCCGCTGCGCCAGCTGAATCTGTCTGATGAACACTTGACGCTGCTCTTCTTTCTGATCGTCCGTGTTTGCGATCCGTGGAGTGAAATCTAAACCCACCTGGGAATAAAACAGCACAGAATATTACTACAAAACATGATAGGACCATATGGTTAAAGATATAAGTGAGACATCAATGGAGACTGATTCTGAGGAATAGGACTCTCAGGGTTAGACCATGTGCACACAGTGCGTTGTTGGTGCAGTTTTGTCACAAATCTGCATGTCAATCCTGAAGTCAGCAAAGTCAGTGAGAACTTAGACGTTTTGTTCACATGTAGCTTCTTTATTCCTTTAAGATTAGGTGCAGAAAAAATCTGCAGCGACAATTCTTGGGGTTTTTTGCAGTGTTTTTCACCCATTGACTTCAATGAAGTCATGACAAAGCGCTGCAGACACACAGGTCTGTGCACAGGACATATTTAGATGTGGTTTGGTGCGTTTTTCTAATAAAATGCATGGTTTCTGAGTGGAGCTCTCTGCCCTTTACTGATCCAGCCTCTGGCCCATCAAAAGTCACTATCATTTCATCAATCCATAAAACCTTTGAAAAATCAGTCTTAAGATACTTCTTGGCCCAGTCTTGACGTTTTATCTTATGTTTCTTGTTCAAAGGTGGTCGTTTGTCAGCCTTCCTTACCTTGGCCATGTCCCTGAGTATCGCACACCTTGTGCTTTTTGATACTCCAGTAACGTTGCAGCTCTGAAATTAGGCAAAACTGGTGGCAAATGGCATCTTGGCAGCTTCACGCTTGATTTTCCTCAATTCATGGACAGTTATTTACTGTTTAATAACATGCTTCTTGAAACCCTGTTGGCTATTCGCCATGAAACGCTTGATTGTTCTGTGATCACGCATCAAAAGTTTGTCAATTTCAATACTGCTGCATCCCTCTGCAAGACATCTCACAATTGTGGAGTTTTTAGAGCCCGTCAAATCTCTCTTCTGACCCATTTTGCCTAAGGAAAGGCATTTACCTAATAATTAAGCACACCTTATATGGGGTGTTGTTGTCATTACACCACACCCCTCCTCATTACAGAGATGCACATCACCTGATTTACTTCATTGGTAGTTGGCTCTCAAGCCTTTTCAAGTTTGGAGTAAGGCCGGCTTCAGACTGCGTTTGAGATCCGATCCGTAGCTGTCCGCTTGAAGCAGACAGCCGCGGACCGGATCAGCACACAGGACTGGGGGGCTATTATGCCCTCCGATCCTGTGTGCAGCCGCACGCAGTTCCTGCTGCTGATAGGTGAGGACTGCGGGCGCCGCGGTCCTGACCTGTCAGCAGCTGCGGCTGCACACAGGATCGGAGGGCATAATAGCCCCCCAGTCCTGTGTGCTGATCCGGTCCGCGGCTGTCTGCTTCAAGCGGACAGCTACGGATCGGATCTCAAACGCAGTCTGAAGCCGGCCTAAGACAACATGTATAAAAAGTATCATGTGAGCAAAATACTCATTTGCCTAATAATTCTGCACACAGTGTATAATACTTCCTATCTGAGAAATTTTTACACAGGACTTCTCAAAGACTTCCAGCAGCAACTCATAAGTGTAATCAATAGTGATAGCAACTACTCTCACTAAGGGTGCCTTCATACTGCGGTCAGGTCCGGTCCTGTCAGGGGTGACAGCCCCGGACCAGATTTTGGCCCCATAGTATCCTAAGGGGCTGGATGGAGCCGAATGGCAGCTATCTGCCATCTGGCTTCCATCTCGCCGGAAGAATCTGGGAGAACTGGGATATTTCTCCCAGATACAAAAACGTGGCTTGCAACGTATTTGTGTCCGGGGAGAACAATCTCCCCATAATTGGTTTCTTCCGGATTCCACCGGATTCCCCGGATCCTCCCGGATTCCCCCGGATCCTTCCGAGGCAATCCGGCGCTCCCTTATCATGGGAGCCTACGGGGCCAGATTGCCCCGATCCGGGAGGATCCGGGAACTGGACACCTGCGGCTGCACGCCGCTGTTATTTCAGGACCGCGGCTAGCTCCCTGTGAGCCGCGGTCTTGAATCATCAGCAGCGGCAGCTGCAGCAGTCTGCACACTGGACCGGAGGGCATATTAGCCCTCTGGTTCTGTGTGCTGATCCGGTCCAGGGTTGTCAGGTTCACCCTGACAGCCCCGGACAGGACCTGACCGCAGTGTGAAGGCACCCTAAATACCCCCAGCTCCGATGTAATACCATATCTACTTATGACAATATACATTACCTCACCAATGGCCACCAAGTCATCTTTATACTGTTCTATCAAAGGCAGAGCATCATTTAAATCCTGCAAGAAATACATAGGTCACATTAAATGACAGATAGATGATAGATAGATAGATAGATAGATAGATAGATAGATAGATAGATAGATAGATAGATAGATACATTAGAAAAAACTGGAGCAGCACTTCCTTTTTTTCTGATAAGATGGGTGCAAATTTAGTCTGAAGTGGGGTTCAATCACTCTTATATATAGACCATGTTCCAAAATGACTGCAGCACTCCAATAAAGATGTATTAGCCTTTATTAGGCCTTCAGGCAAAGTCGTGTGACGTTTCAGTCAAAAGACTTTCTTTCAGCAGCCAACTTCCAGCTTGCTGGAAGAAAGTATTTTGACTAAGGCTGGCTTCACACTGTGGGTTACATCCGATCCGAGGCTGTCCGTGAAAACCGGACAGTCCCGAACCGGATTTTGGCCCCATAGCAGCCTATGGGGCCGGATAGAAGCCGGATGGCAGCTCTCTGCCATCCGGTTTCTGTCCGGGACAATCCGGGAGAATTCAGTATTCTCCCACAGACACAAAAACGCTGCTTGCAGCGGTTTTTTTTGCCGAGAGGAGAATATCTCCTCTAATTGGCAATTCCTGGATTGCCCCGGATCCTCCCGGATCCGGGGCAATCCGGCGCTCCCTAACATGGGAGCCTATGGGGCCGGATTGCCCCGGTCCAGGAGGATCCGGGAACCGGACCCCTGCGGCTGCACGCCGCAGTTGTTTCAGGACTGAGGCTAGCTCTGTGCCAGCCGTGGTCCTGATTCATCAGTGGCGGCAGCTGCGTGCGGGTGCACACCGGACCGGAGGGCATGTAAGCCCTCCGGTTCTGTGTGCTGATCCAATCCGGGGCTGTCAGGTTCATCCTGACAGCTTCGGATCGGATCTGACCCGCAGTGTGAAGCCAGCCTAAAACGTTGCACGACTTTGCCTGAAGGCCTAATAAAGGCTGATACATCTTTATTGGAGTGCTGCAGTCATTTTGGAACATGGATGGATGGATGGATGGATGGATGGATAGATAGATAGGCGGACAGATTTATGGGTCCTTTGCGGTCCAAGGGCTTTTAAAAATGCAAAATTGCATCAGCTTTACAGGTGGAAACAGGCCCCACAGGTTGCATCAATAGTATACCTGCCCCCTATTTTTTATATTTATATATAAATATGTATTGAACACATCACCAATATTCTAATGTTGTTATTGACATTAATTTCTGACCAGTTGTCAGTAACAACCCATCCAATCTACACAGGCAAAGAAAACAAACCATAGGTGTCCTTAAATTAACTTATATGTAATAATGAGAAATGACTCAGGGAAAAGTATTGAGCATGCTTCTGAAATGTATGTAATAATTCATAAAAAATGTGTTCAATTTTTAAACGCTCTTGAACATGTTTTTTGTTCAGCAATGGAGTCTTGTGTGGTGAGCATGCATACAGGAGTGTGCATACAGGAGCGTACATACAGGCCATGGAGGGGGAGTGCATTACTTATTGTTTTCTTTGAAACAATTGTACCTGCTGATTCTAGTCTGTCTGTAGTTCTCCACAGGTGGTCAATAATAAAATAAAATCCAAATGCTGTAAAACGGTGATTAAAAAGCAATACTACCATCATTGTAAAAATGAATGGGCAGTGTGACTTCATAGGTCAGTATTGTTACAGCAAAGCCAAACTTGCATTATTTTAGGGCCTTAAAAAACTTTTGAAGTTTACAAGGAAAAAAAATACTTTGTGTCATCATTTTTCATTTGCGTACTAAGCTGACGTTTTTATTGATACCATTTTGGGGTTGATACTGCGTTTTCATCGTGGCGACAAAAAAAAAAAATACAATGCAAAACACAATTCCCATGTTTCAACTTTCTCTTTATTGCTTTAGTTAATGTTATATTTTAATAGACTCGATATGTTTTTTATTTTTTCACTTTTAATTGGGGAAAGAGTGTGGGGAAACAATTATTTATTACTGTATTAATAAATTTTTTAAGTCCTGTTGGCCCCCTATTACTGCACATCTTACAATGTAAGGCCCCTTTCACATCAGCTGATGTTTGTGGCCGATTCAGCAGGTGGCGCCTAATGGCCAACTTGCAGCCTGGATCCGACAATCCCCATGCGTTGTCTATGGGGCTTGCAGTCCGATGCGGCAAATGCAGTTCTGCTGGATGCGGCAGATCCGGCATTTGCGAACGCAAAAATAAAAAAAAAGCTGCAACTTGTGGCCGCGAAAAAAAAACGCTGCTTGCAGTTTTTTTTTTTCGTGGCCGCAAGTGCCGGATCCGGCCGATCCTGCGTAACCGCACTTGCCGCACCAGACCGCAAGCCCCATAGACAATGCATGGGGCTTTCCGTATCGGCGCCGCAAGTGTGGTCGTTAGGTAGCAGATCCGGCAGATGTGGTAAATCTGCCGGATCTGCTGCACATCAGCAAAAATGCTGATGTGAAAGGCGCCTGTCATTTCATACATTTTATAAATTATAAGCATCATAGTGTCTCAGATTGAAATGGTTTGAGTCCTGAGACCCCAACCGGATCGATCAAAACACCACTGTGAAGTCCGCCGACACGAGCCGTGCTCATGGAACGGTGTATGGACTACATAGTAAGTCTATGGCTCATGCAGGAGCTGTGGACTTCTGAGCAATGTTTTATTCAAATTGGTCTCAGGACTTGGATCCCCTCCCATCAGCAATACCGTGCATCAAATATAAGGTCATGTGCACACGAAGTATGTGGTGAGTTTTACATCAGTATTTGTAAGGGCACGTGCACACGTTGAGTATTTGGTGAGCTTTTACCTCAGTATTTGTAGCCAAAACCAGGAGTCGGTGATAAATACAGAAGTGGTGACGTGTTTCTATTATACTTTTCCTCTGGTTTTGGGTACAAATCCTGAGGTAAAAATTTACCAAATACTCAATGTGTGCACGTTGCCTTACAAATACTGAGGTAAAAAAAACTCACCGAATATACAATGTGTGCATGTGACCTTACAAATACTGAGGAAAAAAACACCACATACTTACTGTGTGCACATGGCCTTACAAATCCTGAGGTAAAAAACTTCCCGAATACTGAACGTGTGCACATGGCCTTACAAATCCTGAGGTAAAAAACTCACCAAATCCTCAATGTGTGCACGTGGCCTTACAAATCCTGAGGTAAAAAACTCACCAAATCCTCAATGTGTGCACGTGGCCTTACAAATCCTGAGGTAAAAAACTCACCAAATCCTCAATGTGTGCACGTGGCTTAACAGATACTGAGGTAAAAAACTCAACAAATACACAATGTGTGTGCACGTGACCTTACAAATCCTGAGGTAAAAAATTCACTACTCACTACTGTGCACGTGGCCATATTTATAAAAGATTTTGTAAAATGACAGCTACACTTTGTATGTTGTATGTTTGTATGTTGTCAGAGCAGCAGCAGGGATGAACAAAGTATCCAGCAACCGGATTGCACATTCAGAGCAATCCGGTTGCCGGATTCCGGCTTAAGGACACAAAATGTGTCCAAATTGTGTGTGAATGCAATTGCGATTACCGCATCTGGATGTGGATGCGGTAACCGCAATTGCACTTCCAACTGTGACCCTAGCCTTACACTATCACTGCTGCACAAAAGAAATGCACATGAAATTTTTTTTTCCTGTAATGTATTTTGGTTGGAGAAATGTAATTTCAGTAATAGTTAATAACCAGGGTTACGTCCTTTTATTGTATCTTACCTGAAGTGTCGCACTGCGCTGCTGTTCTGGATTTGAGGCTTGAACAGGGTGCACTCCGAGACACGGGAAGACCAGCCGTGGATACCTGAGCATGCCAGATACCTGGTGTTATTAGCAATCCTGCATTGCCGATAGACCACTGCACGTCATTATCATTTACTCACCGCCTAGACAGATTCATTACTTTTTCAAACTCTGCTGAATGTTCTGCGACAGCGACAAGAGCCTGGACGCCGTTCTGAAATGGATGGTAAACTGGGTTATAGAAGCCAGAATCGTTAATGGATGGACAAGCTGCCACTTTGATACAAATGAAAAGGTAATTCCTTTTGTAATTAAAAAATATGACAATAAATTTTTCAAAGAGCCTCTTCGTCATTTATTTTTTTCAGCGCTGAGTGGCTCTTTAAATGTAAGTCCTTAAACCCATGTCTTATACCTCACCTGCCTCCATCTTTAACCTTTTCACCGCTACTCCGGTCCTGCTCGCTATCTTGTACCGTAAATGCTGACTTGCCGGAAGTTAGAAATACATCACAAGCTCTAGATCAGGGTTCCCAAATCCAGGCCTCAATGGCCGCCACAGTGCAGGTTTTCGGGATTTCCTTAGTATTGCACAGGGCTTGGAATCATTACCTGTGCAGATGATCACATTATCACCTGTGCAATACTAAGGAATTTCCTTGAAAACCTGCACTGTTGGCGGCCCTCGAGGCCTGGAGTTGGGACCTCTGCTCTAGATCCTAGTCTATGAAACCAGAGAAAGGCTAGAACAAGGCTCTCATAGACTTGTGTGAACTCTGTAGTGCTCAATGAAACAAATCCACAGAGACCGATGGGAACAACACCATGAAAAGGATGAAGGTGAGTATAAGGCCCGTTACACATATGATGTCCCAATGACCCGACCAACGATCGGGTCACTGGGACATCGTTATCTGATCGCGGGTTTGACTTGTCACACAGGCAGACTCACCAGCAATTAGCCACCCGTGTAACGACCTCGACATCGTGGAAAGAATATAAAATATTCTTTTCCACAATGTGGAGGTCCCGCTACCCTGGGGTAAGTGGGAGAACGTTGGTAACAAGGGTACCCATCGGGTTACTAAGCAGAGCGCTGCGCTTAGTAACCCAATGTTTATCCTGGTTACCAAGCACAGCATGTACTGTGCAGCACTGGGAGGTCGTTGATCGCTGGTCTCCCGCTGTCACACACGCCGATGCTGGCCGCCCAGCGGGAGATCAACGGTCAAAAAAATGGTCCTGACCATTTACCAATGATCAGCGAGCTGATCGCTGGTTGTTGGTACATGTCACACGCAGTAGCATCGCTACAAGGTCACTGCAACGTCACAAAACCTGTGACGATGCAACGATATATTTAACGATATCGTTGTGTGTAACCCGGCCTTTAGAAAAGTTAGGTGATTTACATTTAGAGTGCCACTCCAGTGCTGAAATAAAAAAATGTCAGAGTGGTGCTTTAAAGGAAACCTGTCATCTGATTCACGGTGCCCAGACCAAGGACAGCTTGTATCGGTAGCTGGCTGTGTTATTACAGCCAGCTATACTTTTCTCTAAAATGCTTTAGAGAAACAAGACTAGTCCAGCACTCCCCCCAGCCAGTCCTTGATAGAGGTGATTGACAGGTGTCTTCGGCAGCGAGAGACCTCGGTATTCTTTCTTCTCCTTAGACAGGACTTTTCAAAAGTCTCATTATCATCACAGACAGGATTACATTGACTGATAACATCTCTATTTACAAGAGAAAACACATAAAAAAAATCAGATCAATACATACCGCTTTGGCTTCATCCAAGACATGATCAATGTCCTGTAAGTGATGAAGAACGAAATATCACACAATAATCAATAGAGGAGAAAAGCTGGGAACAATTTCAATTTTGCTTTTCAAACTTTATGGGTAATTGTGGTAGATGGACTTCCCAGTGCCTATTGTATGGATATGTTGTGACCTCCAGAGCAAGACCCTCTGTGCAGCTTTACAATGGTTTAGACACACAGCTAATTTGGGGGGCTGTGGGGGTTGATTCCTTTTTATAAGTTCTCCTCTTTGGGTAATTAAAAGGGTCCTGTAGATGGAGCAGCACCTTTAAGGCCACTTCACACGCTTCAATATCGCTAACGATATCGCTTAAGCGACACTGTTTTTTAATCGCTTAAGCGATATAGTTTGTGCGTTATTGCGTGTAACCGAGCGATCTTGCAATGAAAAATCGCTTGATTGCTTGGTTGAAGATTTGTCAGCAGGACCTCAAATCAAGCAATGGTCGTGTGAACGATCTGCAGCATTGTGCTGTGTGACACCGTGCAAACAATCTCATTGACGATTTCACCTATTCCTGACACTGGCTGGCCTCGATCGCTGGGTTATGCGCTGGATCGCTGAAGCTTTGCCAAATGTTAAATCGTTAACGAGATCTATGCTTGTGACACCGCACAAGCGATATGCAAAATTCTTCTAATGATCTCGATCACGTGACTTTCCAGGTGATATCGTGATCGATATTGAAGCATGTGACGTGGCCTTTAGAGTATGCTCACGCAGTGTTTTTGCTGAGTTGTTGGGGCAAAAACTGTATATACTCCCAATCTTTAGAAATTACACACGTTAGTATTCATCTGCACCAAAATAACCCTCCCCTCTGCCCAGCAATACATCACTTTCCCCCCTCTACCCAGCAGTACAGCGCTTTCCTACCTCAGAGGTACAGTTCTTTTCCTTCTCTGCTCAGCAGTACAGCTTTTTCCCCCCTCTGCCCAGCAGTACTGCACTTTCCTCCCTCTGCTCACAAGTACAGCGCCTTCCTCCTCTGCTCAGCAGTACAGTGCTTTCCTCCCTCTGCTCAGCAGTACAACACTTTCCTCCCTCTGCTCACATGTACAGTGCCTTACTCCTCTGCTCAGCAGTACAGTGCTTTCCTCCCTCTGCTCACAAGTACAGCGCCTTCCTCCTCTGCTCAGCAGTACAGTGCTTTCCTCCTTCTGCTCAGCAGTACAACACTTTCCTCCCTCTGCTCACATATACAGTGCCTTACTCCTCTGCTCAGCAGTACAGTGCTTTCCTCCCTCTGCTCACAAGTACAGCGCCTTCCTCCTCTGCTCAGCAGTACAGTGCTTTCCTCCTTCTGCTCAGCAGTACAACACTTTCCTGCCTCAGACCAGCAGTACAGAAATTTTCCCCCTCTGCTCAGCAGTACAGAACTTTCCCCATTCTGCTCAACATAAGGCTATGTGCCCACAGGACGTTTTTTAAGCATTCCTGAACGCAGCAAAACCTGAACTGCTTTCAAGGATCCTAGAGTCCTTGACAGGAGATTTGCTGCATTCAGGTCCTGCGTTTTCATTGCGTTCTTTGCGTGTTTTTTGTGCATTTTTATTGTGTTTTTGCTGCTGCGTTTTTGCCTTTGACTGCAGCAAAAACGCAGGAAAAATAGAACATGTCAATTCTCTCCCATCCGCACCAAAACCGCAGGGGTTTGACAGTTCTTGACACTTGCAAAACCAATGTGTGGGCACAGCGTTATTGTGAAACACATTGGCTTTGCTGGGAATCAAAACTGAAGGAACAAATTAGCACACATTAGCATAAAACCAGTAGCAAACTGCATGCAGAAACCGCAGCAAAAACGTCCTGTGGGCACATACCCTTACAGTACTTTTCACCCTCAGCCCAGCAGTACAGTGCTTTCCTCATTCTGCTCAGCATTACAGTACTTTTCACCCTCAGCACAGCAGTACAGTGCTTTCCCATCTCTGCTCAGCAAGTGCTTTTCCCCTCTGCTCAGCAGCACAGCGCTTTCCCCCCTCTGATCAGCAGTACAGTGCTTTCCCTCCTCTGCTCAGCAGTACACTGCTTTCCCCCCTCTGCCCAGCAGTACAGTGCTTTCCCCCCTCTGCCCAGCAGTACAGTGCTTTCCCATCTCTGCTCAGCAAGTGCTTTTCCCCTCTGCTCAGCAGCACAGCGCTTTCCCCCCTCTGCTCAGCAGTACAGTGCTTTCCCTCCTCTGCTCAGCAGTACACTGCTTTCCCCCCTCTGCCCAGCAGTACAGTGCTTTCCCATCTCTGCTCAGCAAGTGCTTTTCCCCTCTGCTCAGCAGCACAGCGCTTTCCCCCCTCTGATCAGCAGTACAGTGCTTTCCCTCCTCTGCTCAGCAGTACACTGCTTTCCCCCCTCTGCCCAGCAGTACAGTGCTTTCCCCAATCTGCCCAGCAGTACAGTGCTTTCCCATCTCTGCTCAGCAAGTGCTTTTCCCCTCTGCTCAGCAGCACAGCGCTTTCCCCCCTCTGCTCAGCAGTACAGTGCTTTCCCTCCTCTGCTCAGCAGTACACTGCTTTCCCCCCTCTGCCCAGCAGTACAGTGCTTTCCCATCTCTGCTCAGCAAGTGCTTTTCCCCTCTGCTCAGCAGCACAGCGCTTTCCCCCCTCTGCTCAGCAGTACAGTGCTTTCCCTCCTCTGCTCAGCAGTACAGTGCTTTCCCTCCTCTGCTCAGCAGTACAGTGCTTTCCCATCTCTGCTCAGCATTACAGTACTTTTCACCCTCAGCACAGCAGTACAGTGCTTTCCCTCCTCTGCTCAGCAGTACAGTGCTTTCCCATCTCTGCTCAGCAGCACAGCGCAGCGCTTCCCCCCCTCTGCTCAGCAGTACAGTGCTTTCCCTCCTCTGCTCAGCAGTACAGTGCTTTCCCCTCTCTGCCCAGCAGTACAGTGCTTTCCCCTCTCTGCCCAGCAGTACAGTGCTTTCCCCTCTCTGGTCAGCAATACAGTGCTTTCCCCTCTCTGCCCAGCAATACAGTGCCCCCCACCCTGCTCAGCAGTAGAGGCTTTCCCCCCTCTGCCCTCTGTACAGCGCTTTCCCCTCTTTTTTTCCAACAGTACAGCACTTTCCCCCTCGCCCCCAGCAGAGTCTAATTCTCCTCTGCATCAGGGCATTGATGCTGCGGAGCTTGCAGAGTATAAACAGCTATCCCCCTGCCCCTCACCAGCACACAAGCCGTGCTCCCTGGACAATGCGGTCTTTTACTGGAAGTCTGACAACACGCCACAGAACTACAGAGGAATGACCAACAGTGCAGTGGAGCACAGGACATTATCAAATAAAGGCGGGGAACAATCGACCATAATGTATGTGTGGTGACACACAGAAGGAGGGGACAGAGCTAAATTACAAAGGGGGGGATTTTATTTTGGTTGCTTAAATCCATGTATTTGAAACTAAAAGTCATTTCTGCAATTGGGTTTTGTTAAAAATGTTGCACTTTGTTTCTAAAGTCTCTGGATGCAGAATGAGTCCAATGAGCATCTGTCAGTGAGCTGTGAATGGCCTCTGATGGGGAGTTTGTGACTCCTTCATCACTTTGTATGAGTCAAACCATGCACAATGTCTGATGAAACCCAAATACAAAAATGTTCCCAAAAGGTGGAAACCCCAATACCTCTTTGTATTAAAGGGGGACATGGGACACTTGGGGTCAATCCTAGCTGACACTTAGGCTGTGTTCACACTGGGCGTTTTTGGGCTGTTTTTGCTCATCAGTTTTTGTAGCCAAAACCAGGAGTAGAGCAATCAGAGGAAAAGTCTAATAGAAACACGTCACCACTTCTGGATTTAATCACCCACTGCTGGTTTTGGCTACAAAAACTGTTGAGCAAAAACAGCCCAAAAAACGCCCAGTGTGAACACAGCCTTACTGTGCACTAGACCCAAGGTGCAGCCATGACACCACAGAGATCCCACAACTACACACAACAGGACAAGATTTGGATAAATTCCTCTTACATGGCTGAACTCTGCGGCAGACAGGTGACAGTGACAGTCCACAAAGCCCCTGCTCCAGTCCATATCCGGCAAGGAGAACCACAACACGCATGCGCAGTTACAGTCTGCTAACCGCCGCCATCTTTGTACACCTCCTGCTTAATACAAAGAGAACAAAACGGAAAATAAAACGATTATCTCTAAATCCATGTTAAAGCCCAGACCCTATTCGCCGTATATGACTGAATATGAGAAACAAATGTCAATTTAGGAACGTAACAGGACCTCTAAGATGGCGGCGACACATCCGTTGTGCGGACCTCGAGCCCCTCAGATGATATTATGTGTCTGTGAAATCGTCATGATGTTGATTTCTGATGAAAAATCTGCTGCGATTCAAATGATAAAAGTTCTCGTATCCAGGATAAGTAATGCGGAACTAATATTCGTCTCCTGAGTTCCCTTCGGGCAGGGTTTGTGCGGGGGACACTTCCGGCGCCGACTTCCGGAATTTTGAAAATGGCGGCAAATGTTGACAGCCCGAAACGGAGAAGTTTACGGCTGCAGCGATCAAGTCAGGAGAATGTGACCCCTGAATCCCGGGGCACTGAGGGGCCCAGAAGGGGCCCCCGGACATCAGGCCCCAGAACGCGTCTCTCTGATGGGAAACTGAATGATTCAGGGTCTCTGAGAGGATCCCAGGGGCAGAAAGTGGAGGAGCCAGCTACTAACAGCAGCTCTGGAGCTAAGGGGAGACCGTCAGCGGGGAGCACCGAGGTCAGGACACCCAAGGAGGACCGGGGAAGAAGTTCTGAGGACAAGTCCCATAATAAAGCTGTGAAGAGAAGAGGTCATGATGCTGGACCGGACGATGGCTGCCAGGGAAGTAAGGACGGAGGACAGGTGAGTGAGGACAGGTGACCCCTCTGGACGATGGCCACTGAGGGAGTAAGGATGGAGAATGGGTGATGATGCCCGCCAGAGGAGAGTGGGGGAGGACGTGTGATCCCTCCGGACGATGGCCACTGGGGAGCGTGGGCGGAGGACGGGTGATCCCTCCAGACACCTGGGAGCGTGGGCGGAGGATGGGTGACTTCCCCGCCAGATGATGATGGCCCCCGGAGGAGCGTGGGGGAGGACGTGTGATCCCTCTGGACAACGGCCATTGGGGAGCGTGGGCGGAGGACGGGTGACCCCCTCCGGATGATGGCTACCAGAGGAGCGTGGGCGGAGGATGTGTGATCCCTCCAGACAACGGCCACCGGGGAGCGTGGGCGGAGGACAGGTGACCCTTCCCCTCCTCCGGATGATGGCCACCGGGGAGCGTGGGCGGAGGACAGGTGACCCTTCCCCTCCTCCGGATGATGGCCACCGGGGAGCGTGGGCGGAGGACAGGTGACCCTTCCCCTCCTCCGGATGATGGCCACTGGGGAGCGTGGGCGGAGGACAGGTGACCCTTCCCCTCCTCCGGATGATGGCCACCGGGGAGCGTGGGCGGAGGACAGGTGACCCTTCCCCTCCTCCGGATGATGGCCACCGGGGAGCGTGGGCGGAGGACAGGTGACCCTTCCCCTCCTCCGGATGATGGCCACCGGGGAGCGTGGGCGGAGGACAGGTGACCCTTCCCCTCCTCCGGATGATGGCCACCGGGGAGCGTGGGCGGAGGACAGGTGACCCTTCCCCTCCTCCGGATGATGGCCACCGGGGAGCGTGGGCGGAGGACAGGTGACCCTTCCCCTCCTCCGGATGATGGCCACCGGGGAGCGTGGGCGGAGGACAGGTGACCCTTCCCCTCCTCCGGATGATGGCCACCGGGGAGCGTGGGCGGAGGACAGGTGACCCTTCCCCTCCTCCGGATGATGGCCACCGGGGGAGCGTGGGCGGAAGACAGGTGACTCCCCTCCAGAAGATGGCCACCGGGAGAGCGTGGGCAGAGGACAGGTGACCCCCTCCGGACGATGGCTGCCGGGGGAGTGAGGACGGGTGACCCCCTCCGGACGATGGCTGCCGGGGGAGTGAGGACGGGTGACCCCCTCCGGACGATATGGCTGCCGGGGGAGTGAGGACGGGTGACCCCCTCCGGACGATGGCTGCCGGGGGAGTGAGGACGGGTGACCCCCTCCGGACGATGGCTGCCGGGGGAGTGAGGACGGGTGACCCCCCTCCGGACGATGGCTGCCGGGGGAATGAGGATCGGTGACTTCTCCTGGGGTTTGTAACATGGCTTCTTAGGATTCTGCATTGTTCTGTTCCTCCTGGAAGTGTATAATATCTTCACAATGGGGCATTCCCTGGCCACTGAGGAGACGGAAAATTGGCAACCTGCAGCGCTCCAGCTGTAGCCAAATTACCTGACCCGGGCATGCTGGGGGTTTTACTTTTCTGACAGCTGGAGTGTGGACGGTCACTGTCAGCACTGATTGTCTTTAAATATATCCCCGGCACACAATAAAAGAAGAGAGAGGATTATCCTTTTTGTGTTTTTTATTTTTGAAGGTGAAAAACAGGTTGTATCACACAACGTTTCGGCTCCAGTTGAGCCTTTCTCAAGTGAGTCTGTGTATTACATGAATAAACATAAAAAACAAGTGAACATCAAACATATTGAATCAAGTTTCTTTTGTCTAAAGTGCTCCGTGACTTGATGGTGTTGCCCCTGTGAATAAAAAATCTATAGGTCGTGACGGGACGTGAAATATCCTCAAAGTGACTGTGTGTCTGTGGTGGTGACAATGGTGTTGGTGTAGTGCAGAGTGAAGTGAAGGGGGGGGAGTTCTCTGTTGTAGGGGAGAGCTAGGAAAGGAGTGAGTGGATAAACGTATGTGTTTTTATAGGACAAGGGGGCTAGCGGGATGGTGTGAGAGTGATGGATTGGGGGATTAGAGGTTAGAGTGGTAGAACATGCACTGGAACTATAATATGTCTCGGTTATGAAGATTTAGGTGTTCAAAGCTGAGTGTATGGGGATGTACCTTCTGTATATATAGAAAGGGGGAACTGGAGCCGAAACGTTGTGTGATACAACCTGTTTTTCACCTTCAAAAATAAAAAACACAAAAAGGATAATCCTCTCTCTTCTTTTTATTGTGTGCCGGGGATATATTTAAAGACTTTGTGGCCTATTTTTCCCTTGTGCACCTAAACGGTGGTCGAGCTATACTATATGCTCTCTGATTTGTCAGCACTGATTGGACACGGACAGACGGTGTAAGAACACGCACTATTGACGAGGCCATTGGTGACATCCAGCGTTCAGTTTATTTTCATTTTATATAATTGTTTCCAGGAGGAATAACTGAGGGACCGCACAATCCAGTGTTCTAAGACAGATCCCATGTTTCCTTATGGATGTCAGTGGTGTCTGGCTCTAATAGTGCATCTATGGCAGGGAGGAGAGTACATGGTGACACATTGGATGGTTCTAGAGGTGAAGATCCATACTTATCACTTCATGGGTATGATGGTGGATAACGTACTGATTGCTGAGGGTCCGGCCGCTGGGACCCCCCACTGATCTTGAGTAGTGGTCTCTGCTGACTCGTCATCAAAGCTCGACCTCCACTCTATTCATTGTCTATGGGACTGCTCAGTATAGAGGCGCTGCACTCTTTCTCCGGGAGTCCCATAGACTATGCATTGAGCAGAGGACATGGATTCAAGACGAGGCTGCAGAGGCCGGTTCCCGAGATCACTGGGGGTCCCAGGTCCACTTAATAATTTATCCCCCAAATTTTTCATTTTGGGATAATGACCCCTTTAAATGTTCAGAGCAGTGTGCACGCCCCCAGACATTCATGGGTTCACAGGTCGATCACCTCCCTGATCAGCTTATCCCTTAGGGCCTCTTTACACACGGCTACATTTCTAGGGTGGCTACAGGTAACTTACTGGTTGCAGTGAAATCATGGAGACAAGGTTCTATCTTGTTGCTGTGTACAAATGGAATAATCTCTCCATGATTTCACTGCAACCAGTAAGTTACCTGTAGCCACCCAAGAAATGTAGCCGTGTGTAAAGGGGCCCTTAGTGATCGGTGGGGTCTCAGCTCCCAGACTCTGATGATCAAATCCATCTTGTATGTCTTTATGGTGGTGAAGATGGTTTATAAAACGACTGATGTATGAACGAGGCCAAGATATAGAACAGGAAGGGTTATTATTGGGGATGTAGGAGCATAGATGTTGCAGTATATACGTTGGGACATTGATGAGGCAGATGGGGGTTGTCTTTACTTATGTCCACGTCACACGCATCAATCTTGTGAACGATATCGCTTAATTGATCTGCTTTTATGATCGCTTAAGCGATATCGTCTGTGCGTCGCTGCGTGCAACCGAGCGATATTTCATTGAAAAATCGCTTGATTGTTTGATTGCAGATTTGTGAGCAGGAGCACAAATCAAGTGATAATCGCTTGAGCGATCTACAGCATCGTGCCATGTGACGCCGCACTAACAATCTAGTGGACGATTTCGCCTATTCCTGACAATGGCTTTTGTAGATCGCTGGGTTGTGTGCTTGATCGCTGGCACGTTGCCAAATTGGAAATCGCAATTGAGATCTATGCTTGTGACACCGCACAAGTGATATTGCGAAATTGTTCAAACAATCTCAATCACGTGACTTTTCTGACAATATTGTGATTGAAATTGAACTGTGTGACGTGGCCATTATCCTGTCACTCCAGCCTCACCTCGTCCCTCTTTGTTGACAGTCTGCAGCAGTGATGTTTTCACTTCATGTGACCACTGCAGGCAATCACAGAGTATCCTCTACCCTCTCTGGGTCCAGCTCTCTACCTGCTGCTGCACACAGTCTCTTGTTTGTTTGCAGCATTGAAATCGCTGCAGTCATCAGTGATCCGGCACTGGACCCGGGGAGGGGAAGTTATACTTTGAATTTATTTTATTTATTTTTTTTTATGACTTCTACACCTAATCGTAAAAAAAAGTTTTCTGAAAAGGGATGACCTCATTATCTCCCCCACTCTTGAAGATTTATATGGTCAAGGGATACTAGATAGTGATGTGAACACTAACATGCTCGGGTACTCAGTGGATGCTCGGATGGGCGCGACTCGAGTACCAAGCATAACAGAAATCAATGGGGAAGATCTTCTGGAAAAATGCTTGAGTTTCCCATTTACTTCCATTGTTACTTGAGTTGTGTCCATCTGAGTGTCCTTCTGCACATTACAAGTCCTACCATCCAAGCATGGTAATGCTCACTCATAACTAACGCTAGAGTCTATCTAATCTGTGGATTTCTTGCCTCTGATTTCTGACTGAATGCATGATGTATGGCTGTACACTGACATATGTCGGAATACTAAAGAGAACATTTTCTTGTTTATGCGACAGGGTAAGGAAGAAAGAAATGAAGTGGACGAAGTCACATTATGCCTGAAGGGCAAAGAAAAAGATAAAAAGAATGTTGGAGAGACTGAAAATCTTGGCCATAAAGCAAGAGCATTGTCCAGCACAAGCAACATGGTAAAAGGGGAGAAAGCAGGACCCTCTATAGAGATGACAAGAAGTGATTTGGCAGGAGCCGGGCCCTCAGGGGTGACTTCAGTAGCCCACAGTGAGAATGCCGAACACTCTATAGAGAGGACGAGAAGTGACGTGGCAGTAGCCAGACCCTTTATAGAGAGGATGAAAAGTAATGTGGCAGGAACCGGGCCCTCGGGTGTCACTTTAGTAGCCTGCAGTGAGAATGCCGAGCCCTCTATACAGAGAACAAGAACTGATGTGGCAGTAGCCGAGCCCTCGAATGTGACTTCAGTAGCCTGCAGTGAGAATGCGGGACCCTCGGATGTGACTTCAGTAGCCCACAGTTACAATGTTGTATCCTCACGGGGCAGTGATAACACAAAGGCTTCTACAGTAAGTCCATCCACGCGTCGTCTATGTTCTGCCTTGAGCCCTGATCGGGGAACTTCAGCCGCTACTTCCCTGAGAGACAGTAAGGTGTGCTGCACCTCCAAGCAGTTGTTGCAGGAGATGCTGGGGATGTGCAATGAATTCAGCAAAGAAATTCTACAAAGTCAGAATTACCTAAACCAGGAGCAGAGGCAGGAGGAGCACAGGAACTTCACCTTGGTAAGGAGAATACTTTACGTCTTGTCATTTTACCCTCATTCACATGTAGCCTTAACAATTATATTAAAAACCATCACAGCAATTCAGATCTGACGGTACCGTCACATTCGTCAATTTTGCTAGCAATTTCACTGGCAATTTACTGGTTGCAGTGAAATCATGGACACATTGTTCCATTTGTACAAGGCAACAAAATAGAACAATGTGTCCATGATTTCACTGCAACCAGCAAATTGCCAGTGAAATTGCTAGCAAAATTGCCACATATGACGATACCTTATCACTTTGGCTACCCTGCCTGCATGCAACTAATCAGTAAATAGGTTGATCCATAGAGAAAGGCAAAGAAGAGACAAGTGCGGTGCCTATCTGATAGTAGCAACTGCTGGGTATATTTGAACAATGTACATATGTATGTACTCACCTTATATAGATGAAAAGTGCGCTTTGAAAACAGATGTGCTTCTTAGTTGGACAAAGAATCCGGACTCCAATATTGTATGCAGCTCCCCGGGAAGCTATTGAGAACTCGAGAACTCCTCCAGCAGAGCCCTGGTAGGTAAATAAGTAGAGGAAGTGATCACAGACAATAGATGGTGGACATCCCCAGAGACTGCAGATTTATGATTGAATGCTAAATAGAAAATTCTTTAGTTAAAACTTCCATATTGTTCCATACAATATGTTTCGGCTATTTTATATTTATAGCATTCTGGGGAGCGTCGCTATATTGTCTGTGATCACTTCCTCTCCTGCAGCTAATCTGTGGTCACATGATTTAATGGCCTCCTCCACTTTGTGGTGATGTCCATAGTATGGGATATGATTGTGGGATGTGATTGCTGAGGCCACTGATTGGCTGCAGCGGTCAGGTGCTGATGACTTGTAGACTGACACTAGGAAGGTCGCAGGAACATAAGAGATGAGTGTTAAGTTATTCCTTTATGTTAGTCCTGTGCCTTAAATGGGGAATGACAATGATCTCACTAGTGCCGCCTTGTAAAATAATGTCGGACATTTTAACAAGTGTTGCAACATAACCAGGGATTAATCCCAAATCAGATACTCAACTACAACTATTTCTGGCTGCTTGCCACTGTCTGTGCAGAGCCAGGTTTGGCCATCTGAATCTACCTCTAATAGGCGGCTCTATGTGCTTGGTCTCCAGAAGGGCCAAGTCCCCCCCAAGCCATAAAAGCTGCATGAAGGGTTTGTAATCAGCTGCCCAAACCCTGCTCTATACTGATGAGGGGCAATGACCTGTCTGTAGTCGGCCATCTGACAGACTTGTAGCTTTAGGCCAGACAACCCCTATAAAGGGAATATGTCTCCCAAGTTTTTGCTATGTAATCTGAAGCCAGCATACTGTAAAGGTTAAAACAGAGATGTTAGCGATGTGTCTGTCATCACACTGTACTGTTTACCTGCGATGTTTGTTTTAGCTTCAGAACGTTATCATTGCATTAAAAGTTCAGTGTGCCTCCTGCTGTGATTAGCAGCTCACTGTCTATAGACATTATACATACGGAGCCTGGTGTGGGCAAGGGCAGCTCTGCAGCATGGCTGATTGTGTCAGAACTGCTGCCCCCAGTAATCTAAGTGATACATCATTGGATTCAGAGTCTCCTTGCCTACAGCATGCTGCTCTCAGATGAGATATTAAAATCCTGCCGACAGATTCCTGTCAAGTTTTTGTTCCTAATATATTTGGCCGCTGAGCTGCGACTGGTTTGTTGCTTTGAGCAAAATAATTATTCACCAGATATTTAGTTTTTGTTTTATTTCCTTTATGATTTAATAATTTCATGGTGTTGGAATGGCTGAATAGACTTCAGATTAATAAAAAATGTTAATTTCTTCCATTTCAGAACTTTGAAACAATTTTTCAGGATAATGTCAGCATTAATGGACAGACGTGGGACGAGGCCACGGACACTGTAAATGGTGAGGAGGATGTTCAGCCCTGAACTTTATTCTGTGTCACGTCCGTCCCCAGCACACGGCCGGCTATCATCATCGCTGAGGGCTGTAGGTTCTGTACTAGGAGAAAAATCAGTATCTGAAGTGTGATCAGAGCCCAAGACCTCACCTTGATTTATGTTTTATTTTCTTTTTAATAGAACTATAAAAAAATTGCCATAAAGAGATGTCACTTGTGACTCTCTTCATTTCTGTACACATTGGTGATGGTAGGTGCTCCGACATCTGCATTCAGTGGAGAGAGCCAAGCACACCCCCACCTCGTTCGGTTGCATCATGAGCACTCCATCCCACTCTGTGGAGTTAACACCACCCCGACCAGAGTGGACTGCTGACCCCTTATGGAGTGTATGGCCTCCAGCCTTTGTCCCCATGCTACCAAAAGCAACGTCACCGGCAGGATGTCTCAATTGATGGATGCAAAGTGTCGGGATTTAGAGACACAGGGGCTTTCTTGACTATTGCTGACCCCTGTTTGGGTGAATTGCCTCAGGTAGAACCAAAGCCCCTAGTTCCCCATTGTCCTATCGGGGAGTACTCGCAAATATATATAGCAAGCTTGGGTGCACTTGAATTATGGTTATGGGAAAAAACTTTGCGCATTTGGAGTTATGGAAGGACTTCCCGCAGATATCTTCCTTGGAAACGACCTTGGGGTGTTACAGTGCCATTTTGTAGGAGCTGACACTTAACAAGAAGAAAAATAGACTTTCAGAACTACCTACGTGCTATTGTACAAAGAATTATTGACACTTAAGCAATATGGACTAAAGTGAGGTGGCCAAAGGTGTCTGTAGACCTCATATTATATACTTATATATACATATATACATACTTATTGAAAAGGGGGGGGGAGAGGTCGTGATGGTGGGTCATGTTTTACTGAATTTTACAAGGTTGTGCTGTTATACTGTGTATTCTTCCCCACTTCATGTTTACTCATTATACTCCAGAAGGTCTGACAATTGAATTATTGTGGACATATGCTTACGTGGTCATTCCGGCCCCAAATATTTGTACTCACCCCCTTCACCCCCCCCATAGACTTGGTTTGGATATGGGGTGGTGTTTGGAGGAGAACAGGGCAGTATGATTTGAGTCCTTTGTGTGGAACGCTGAAGCTGAGGTCAGCTCTCTCCAAAGGCACTGAAGAGACACTTGGTTATACTGCTGGGTTGTTTTCAGGATTTTTCTGATGGATTGTTTTCTGGATTTTTATGTTTTCAAGAAATTAAGGTTCTTGGGCTATTCTCACATCTCTCGTCCTGTTGATTGTGGCATACCGGAGAAGGACCCAGTGACATTATATAATATATAAATCAGTGTTTTATTTTCTTCCATTTTACAATAGGGTTCGTCATATACAGTGGCGTGCATCCTATAAGGCAGTGTTCCCCAACTCCAGTACTCAAGATTGCAGGTTTTTAGGATCTTTTTAGTATTGCACAACTGATAATATAACCACCTGCACAGGTAATGATTCCAACACCTTGTGCAATGCTAAGGAAATCCTGAAAACATGACCTGTTGGTGGCTCCTGAGGACTGGAGCTGGAGAACACTGTTATAAAGGACTGTCGCCATTTCAGACTTTCATTATTGAAATGGATAAGAATTCATCCATCTTTAACCACTGGAGTTGAACCTAAATAATTGGATATAAGTGGCCGAGCTTTGCTTCACCCCCCCCCCCCCCCCCCCCCCCCCCGCCCTACCCCCCCCCTCCGCTATTCATTCTATGGGAGTCACAAAGTGGCTGCTCTCGGCTGATTATAACTATCTCTATCCAGATAAATTACCTTAGTTGTGAGACTTCTCACTTCTTTCTTTGATATAAGCAGTGGAATTATGATCTGTTGTGTTTATTTTTCCCCGCAGAAACCGATATTAAAATTCTTGAAGACCAGCTCGATGACGCCGTGGTAGAGACAGCATATAAACGAAAACGATACCCCCAAAAATACTGCATCACTTTGTAAAAGCGCTGAGAGCCGAAAGAGAAATTCTGGTACGTGGATTGGTCTTTGTCCGACCCCTGCGGGGCCTGACCCCGAAACCCAGGTTATAGTGCTCGGCTGTTGTTAAACCTTTTGATGGATCTGTAATTAAATGGAGAGAGGACCTGCCACACCTAAAAGATGAGGACTGAGGTAGTGGACATTTTTTTTCTCTACTGTAATCAGCTCAAGAGATATTTTACCGTACATACTCGTGTATAAGCCGACCCGTGTATAAGCCGAGGGTGGACCCCAGCACAGGTATACAGCCCCCAGCAGTGTGGTATACAGCAGCCTCCCCAGTGGTATATACAGGCCCCAGCAGTGTTACAGCAGCAGCCCCAGTGGTATATACAGCAGCAGCCCCAGTGGTAGTATACAGCAGCCCCAGAGGTATATACAGCAGCCCCAGTGGTAGTATACAGTAGCAGCCCCAGTAGTATATACAGCCCCAGTGGTAGTATCCAGCAGCCCCAGTAGTATATACAGCCCCAGTGGTAGTATACATACAGCCCCAGTAGTATATACAGCCCCAGTAGTATATACAGCCCCAGTAGTATATACAGCCCCAGTGGTAGTATACAGCAGCCCTAGTGGTATATACAGCAGCCCCAGTGGTATATACAGCCCCAGTGGTAGTATACAGCAGCCCCAGTGGTATATACAGCCCCAGTGGTAGTATACATACAGCCCCAGTAGTGTATACAGCCCCAGTGGTAGTATCCAGCAGCCCCAGTAGTATATACAGCCCCAGTGGTAGTATACATACAGCCCCAGTAGTATATACAGCCCCAGTAGTATATACAGCCCCAGTGGTATATACAGCCCCAGTGGTAGTATACAGGGCCCAGCAGGGCCCCCCTCATAGTTTGGCGCCCCCACCTCACTTGCTGCCCCCCCCCCGCATGCAGTGCTGCGCATATACATTACCTGTCTAGCAGCTGTCACCCTCCGGTGGCGGATCGCGGCTCCCGGGCTCCGGGCTCCATCTTCCTCTCTGTCTTCCTGCTTGTCACGTGACCGGCCGGCGTCGCGATGACGTCATCGCGATGAGCCCGGCGGCCACAAACCAGGAAGACAGAGAGGAAGATGGAGCCCGGAGCCCAGGAGCCGCGATCCGCCACCGGAGGGTGACAGCTGCTAGACAGGTAATGTATATGCGCAGCGCTGCATGCGGGGGGGGGCCAGCAAGTGAGGTGGTGGCGCCAAACTTTGAGGGGGACCGTATTGACTCGCGTATAAGCCGAGGGGGGGACTTTTCAGCCCAATTTTTGGGCTGAAAAACTCGGCTTATACGCGAGTATATACGGTAATTAAATTTTCATTTCATTCCTGGGGTATATTAGCCATTAATAGTATGTTGTTTTCAACCTCTAATGAGTAATTTTGGTGGAACTTGCTGATTTTGCCAGGATCAAATTTGTCACCATAGAGAAAGAAAAATAAGTATATCCCACACAATACAAAGTTAAAGGGATCCTGTCACCCCCAAAACACCTTTAAAGCTATTAAAACCTGTCCCTAGAGCATATTAACACTATCCCTACACTCTTTTTAGCTCCTAAATGCAGTAAATGATATTGCATAAAAACGTTTTATAAGTACCTGATTAGTGATGATAATGAGTGACTATGCTATTCATAGTCACTCATCAAGACTGCCCCTCTGCTTCATAGCACGCCTGAATAGGCGTGATCTACATCCAGGATTCAAAATCGCGCGTCCCTTCTGTGCCCTGTGTCGTAGGAGGCTGCAGTGTGGCTTGTGACGCGATCCGCGTCATTCCCGGCGCCCTGTGACGTATTTACAGCGGCGCCGCGCTGTCAGCTTCAAAATGCGCACTGCGCATGCGCATTGGGCATGCGCAGTGCACATTTTGAAGCTAACAGCGCGGCGCCGCTGTAAATACGTCACAGGGCGCCGGGAATGACGCGGATCGCGTCACAAGCCACACTGCAGCCTCCTACGACACAGGGCACAGAAGGGACGCGCGATTTTGAATCCTGGATGTAGATCACGCCTATTCAGGCGTGCTATGAAGCAGAGGGGCAGTCTTGATGAGTGACTATGAATAGCATAGTCACTCATTATCATCACTAATCAGGTACTTATAAAACGTTTTTATGCAATATCATTTACTGCATTTAGGAGCTAAAAAGAGTGTAGGGAAAGTGTTAATATGCTGTAGGGACAGGTTTTAATAGCTTTAAAGGTGTTTTGGGGGTGACAGGATCCCTTTAATGAAGGGGGAAAATTCAACCAAAAATGACTAACAGTATACAAAAGAGGTAAGCGGCCAAAAATAAAATATAAATCTTTATTTATACATAGTAAAAATCACAGGTTATAATAATAAGGGTATTGATACCACTGGATTACATAATAATGAAAACATATGGACTAGGGCACATACTTCATATAATGCAAGGTATAGAAGGTGAAAAAAAAAAAAAAGAATAAATTACAGTAAGCTATGTACCGTATTTTTCGGATTCTAAGAACCATTTTTTTTTTACCCCCAAATTGTTGGGAGAATGGTGGTGCGTCTTATAATCCGAATCTTGTTTTGTTTTTTACTTACCATGGAAGATATTGCAGAGGTGAGAAAGACAGGGTCCACTGAGGATGTGGGCAGTGGGACAAGGCTGTGGACCTAGAGTTGGGAGGTGTCGCAGCGATGTGTGCTGGCGACTGCCATTTTCTGGTTTCCTGCAGCCATTGGCAAGCTGAGATTCTGTCTCTACAGCCCAGGACTTCCAGAAAATTACTGCGAATCTCGATCTGCGCAGCTATTTTCTTTAAGTCCTGGGGTGTAGAGACAGAGTCTCAGCTTGCCAATGGCTGCAGGAAACCGTTAAAATGGCAGCCACTAGCAAACATCGCCGCATCAAACCCCTCCCCCCCTCCAACTTCATTTGTCCCACTGCCCATATTCTCCGTGGACCCTGCACATCCTCACCACCATCGCAACCCCTCTTCAGTAAGCCATGGTGGATTCAGGATGGGGGGGGGGGTCATGTACAAAGATGGGGGACACATATACCAGCAAGAGGACATATGTATCAGAATAAGGAAGATATACCAGAATGGGGATCATATATACCAGGATAGGGGATATATATATATATACACACATCTATATATACCAGCATGGGGACACATATACTGATTATAAGAAGCACCCCATTTAACATTAAAAATGATTTTTTTTTTCTCCTTTTTCCTTCACCAAATTTTGTGTGCGTCTTGTAATCCGGTGCGCTTTATAAAGCAAAATATGCGGTATATAGTGTGACAATAAGTAGCATAAGTAAACCTCACCTAGGTAATATAATAGTCACACAATAAGGATAACACAGAAAACTAGTAATAAAGATCAGAATATCACATACCTATTATAGAAATAAACTACATATACCAAGGGTAGGGTGGCCCAAAAAATTCAACTTTCCCCTAAAACCCCCTAATTTACTTTAAATAATTGTTGCAAATAAACAAAATGTCAGCCTCTTAAGGCCCCGTTACACGCTATATCGTTAACGATATCATTGCAACATCAATGGTTTGGTGACATTGCAGCGATGTCGAAACAACATTTCAGCGTGTGATATAAACGACCAACGATAAGATCGTTGATCGTGGAAGAATGGACTTGACCATAAATTGATCATTGGTCTCCCGCTGGGCAGCCAGCATCGGAACGGGAGACCAACGATGAACGACCTCCCAGTGCCGCACAGCAAGCGCTAGGAGCAGGTAACCAGGGTAAACATCAGGTAACTCAGCGCAGCACTCTGCTTAGTTACTCGATGTGTACCCTGGTTACCGGCGTTCTTGCTGGTGAGTCTGCCTGTGTGACGGCTCACCAGCGATCTCAAAACGATGTTCCAGGGATCCTGGCCATATCGGATTGCTGTGACATTGTACTGTGTAACGGGGCCTTAAATTGGAGAAGGCCGTGCTCAATGGCTTACAAATATTAAAAATTTGGTATTGTTTGCTGTTTTATTTTTTGGCTTCTGCAGGTAGTTTGTAGATTGTTACTGCAAGTAATTGAAGCAAATGAAAGATCTGTTCTAAGTCAGACTACAAAAAAGCCGTTATCAAAAGTGTAAAGCAATTAATTTCATTGGAATAATACATGTGTAATTGAGCGCTGCCTTCCACTTGGATTAGTGCCTTCAAATTTTATCAAAAGCCTCTTTTCATCAATAGCAAAAAAAAAATTGGAGGGTGCTGAGATGTGTATATTGTATGTGAAATATGTACTATACGTTGTAAGCCCTCATGAGGGGCCCTCAGACTCTGACATACGTGCATCAACGGGTCAAAGCTCGATGCAAAACGTACGTCGGGGAGTCTGACTTTTGATTTTTACTATGTATTAATAAAGAATTATATTTTAGGATCAGAAGTGTATAGCGACCTTGTGACTCTTCCTCCAAAAGCGAGTGTTGCATGAGAGAAGGATCAAGCACCTGGATTTCGATATGTCTGATCCTTCCTTTCTAGCTCCTATCCTCATTCAGAACAGTTACTCGCCCTGCCAGAGAGTTTATTGGCAGATGGGTATCTAATGTGTATGACCGGCCTCAGAAGTAGCCTCCTTTACCTGTATAAATATTTATGTGGTCAATATAAAGAATTGCGGAGAGTTTACTAAGGACTAGGAGATCTTCATTACATAAGAAATATAATACATGAAAGGCTTCTTTACAGTTAATAGCCAAATTATAGGAAGCACGAACACCAGAGGAAGCGATGCCAGATACCAGGCCGGAGTTTAGATAAGGTCCAGATCTTATCTAATGATCTGAAAATAATTGATAATTAAATCAAGTAAGGTTAAATTTTATAGATCAGAGTTGTTTTTTAATCTCTGTAATTGTTTGATTATGTGGATGTGATTTATATAATTCCTTTTTATTCACAGAATCACTATAAACCAGTAGTGGAGCCAAAGGAGCTAAAGCGTGATCCAGATTCTGGTGAGTTCAAGGCCACAAGTGAGGCTGCTTTCACATGCGGCGTAATTACCACTTTTTTGCGGCCGCGGTTTTCCCACGATTTTTGTTGTGCAGTATTGCATCAGTAAAAAATTTTTACGCCCGCATTTTTTCCCCCAGGAGGCACAGGAGGGAAGTGATGCCACATGGGGGAAGGAAGAATCCTGTGTTTTTCCTCCGTGTGACATGTCAGGGCTGACGTTTTGCTTTGCCAGTGTTTCTACATACACTGTAAAAGCAAAATAAAACAGAAAAAAATGTATTTAAAAAATACTCACCTCTCTGCCGTCTGTCCGGGACCCGAGGAGAAGACATCTGAGCAGTGGTATAACAATCACGATCGCAGGGGTCGCGGCTGCGACGGGGCCCAGACCTATAAGGGGCCCGCGCCGCCAGCCGTCTCCTGCGCCCTCTAATCGCAGCGCCAGGCGCCCGCTTCACATGGATGTGCGTCCCCGAGGACATACATCCATGTGACAGCGCAGCAGCACAGGCCGCTTTGGGGCCCATGTGTCAGGCAGAGGAGGGGAGGGAAGCCTCCTACTTCCTGCTGCTCCTCCCCCTCGCTTGCTCTGACCTGCTGGCTTCCTGGCTTGCGTTCTGCTGGGGACTGGCCGCATGCAGCAGACCGACACCTCCTCCTCCTGAGACTTGAATCTTCAGAAGACCACCGGAGCATCGAGGGAACCAGGAGAGGTAAGTACAGATTTTATATAATAAGTGAGTGCAGTATGGCCAGAGAATTATGGGGGGTATTTCATATATAAGGTTGCATAAATAATACTGCACTATATGGGAGATATAAGACTGCATATATATACATGGAATACAGTATAATACTGCACTATATGGAAAGATGTAAGGCTGCATTTACAGTATAATACTGTACTATGTGGAGAGATATAAGGCTGCATAAATAATACTGCACTATTATGGAGAGATATGAGGTTGCATATATAAGGCTGTTCTATGTGGAAAGCTATGAGCCTGCACTATATGGTAGGTTTTAAGACTGCATCATATGGAGAGTTTAGAGGCTGCACTATATGGAGACCTATGAGGCTGTATTATGCTATATGGAGGGCTATGAGGCTGTAATATACTATATGGAGAGGCTATGAGGCTGCATTATACTATATGGAGGGCTCTGAGGCTGCATTATGATAAATGGAGGTATGTGAGGCTGCATTATATTATGTGGAGGATAATGTGGGTTCATTATAATAATTGAATGACTATGGGGCCTACCTTATGTATGGAGGACTATGGGATGCATTATAATACATAGAGGACTATGGGGTTACGTTGTAATATATGGAGGAATATGGGGATGCATTATAATAATTGGACGACTATGGTGATGGGAGTGGAGGAGGTGGACATTACCTGATCGCTACTGGCCAATCACATTTTAAGGTCCTGGCAGGCAGTGATTGGACGTCTTCTCGGGTCCCGACAGCCGGCGGAGAGGTGAGCATTTATTTCTTTATTATTTTGAATAAATTTTTTCTCTTTTATTTTGCTTTCCCAGTGTATGTAGATACACTGGGAAAGCAAAACTTCAGCCCCGACATGTCACATGGGGAGAGGAACAGAGGATTCTTCCTCCCCCATGTGACATCACTTCGTGCTTTTCCTCCTGCGCCCGCGTTTACAGGCGCTGGAATTGCGCATTGTCTGAACGGCGATGCGCAATTCCAGCGCTTATAATGGGGCCTATGGGAGAAAGCATGAGCATATTTGTGCAAATAAATTGACGAGTTCATTCTTTTTGCGTGCGCCTTTTCGGCCCCAAAAGCGAGGCTGAAAAAGTGCAGCATCTGAATGGCAAAAGTCAATTTCCATTCACTTTGCTGGGAGACGCAGATACGGTTTTGGGGGGAAAAGCACGCGTAAAAAGACACGAAAATTACGCATAGTGTGAACACAGCTTTATAGTCTGGGTGTATCCTACCGTATGTAGGCGGTAGAAATAAAAATTTAAAAAAATAACTATAGGACTAAAAATCCTCTCATTCTTTGAGAATTGTGAGGATTTTTAACAAGAGATTTCTTTTCTATAAGTTCATTGGGGTTTACTCATTTAAGAACATGAGAACCCTTTTTATTATTTACCAGCCTTCAGCTGAATCTCAAGCCATTGTGACTTGATGGCTGCACGTGCAGCATAGATAGGTCCACCAGGATGTTCTCCAAGCCTAGATAGGTTCACCAGGGTGTTCTCTAAGCCCAGATGAGTCCACAAGGGTCTTCTCCAAGCCTAGATAGGTCCTGCAGGGTCTTCGCCAAGCCAAGGTAGGTCCTGCAGGGTCTTCTCCAAGCCTAGGTAGGTTCAGCAGGGTGTTCACCAAACCAAGATGGGTCCACCAGGGTCTTCTCCAATACTAGATAGGTCTACCAGGTTCTTCTCCAAGCCTAGATAGTCCAGCAATATATTTTCCAAACCTAGATCGGTCCACCAGTATCTTTTCCAAGCCTAGATAGGTCCTGCAGGGTCTTTTCCAAGCCTAGATAGGTCCTGCATGGTCTTCTCCAAGCCTAGGTAGGTCCACCAGGGTCTTCTCCAAGCTTAGATAGGTCCACCAATATCTTTTCCAAGCCTAGATAGGTTCACCAGGGTCTTCCCCAATCCTAGATAGGACCACCAGGGTCTTCTCCAAGCTTAGATAGGTCTACAAATATCTTTTCCAAGCCTAGATAGGTCCACCAATATCTTTTCCAAGCCTAGATAGGTTCACCAGGGTCTTCTTTGCTGTTAGTTCGATAGTATTAAGCCATTTGGTTGCTGGTCTTCCTTTTCACCTTGTTCCTTCTATTCTTCTCACCATGATGTCGTTCTCCATCCTTCTCCAGTTATTGTTCTCTTCATATGATGAGTCCAAATCCTTTTAAGGGGAGATGTTTGAAACTTAGGGCCCTTTCACATCAGCGTTTTTTGAAATTCGCGGCAGATGCGGTGAAAAAACCACATCTGCCGCGATTACCGCATACCGGCGGCACGGTTGCGGTAAACGCCATACAAGGTATAGGCGGACTTGCGGCAAGTGCGGTTTTGCACTTGCGGCAGGTGCGGCCGCGAAAAAAACCGCGGCTGACCACGGTTTTTTTCACGGCCGCAAGTGCCAAAACCGCACTTGCCGCAAGTCCGCCTATACCTTGTATGGCGTTTACCGCAACCGTGCCGCAAGTGCAGCCGGTATGCGGTAATCGCGGCAGATGCGGTTTTTTCACCGCATCTGCCGCGATTTGAAAAAAACGCTGATGTGAAAGGGCCCTTAGACTGTGTTCACATATCTGTTTGGAAGTTCTGTATTAGGAACAGTCAAATGCAACTTGTGCCCAAAATGGACTCCTGTATTAAGTGATACAGTGCCTGGTGATTAATAGGGGTGCGGTCTGGCTTTTGCTAGTTGTCCTTTTTTTAGAACGGAAGAAAATGTTCCCAGTTTTCTAACAGCAAATCACTTAATTTCTTTTGGTTATTTTTATTTTTCTGGTCATCATAATGGGAGACCCAGACAATGGGGTTTAGGGCACTGCCCTCCGGAGGTCACACTAGGTACTACAAGTTTGTAGACACCGCCTCCTCCGCTTATAAACCCCTACCGCAGGGAACATCCTCAGTTTTAAACTTAGTGTGCTCGGAGGATCACGCTTTGCTTGCACTTCACTGCATTCTCACTACTTACGTGATGGCGTCTGAAGACAAGGTAATATGGTCCTGATCGGGACCTGCGACAGCCTCCCCGCTCACCCTTGTGGCACACGCAGGTGGAGGTACCGGAGGGCCTAGAGCCTGGACACTTTGTGTTCTCCCGGTACGCTGTCGCGCTCCTTTCCATCCCTCTCTGGGGGGCTCTGGAGAGTGGGAGATAGGAGCCTTGCACAGCTCCGCTCCGTCCGAGGCCTCCCTAAATGGTGCTTACAGACCGGACTGGAGCCAGCCCAGTCCGAGGCCTCCCTAAATGGTGCTTACACTCCGGACTGGGCTGAACCCCCGTCCGAGGCCTCCCTAAATGGTGCTTACAGACCGGACCGGCACTGAGGCACTCTGTGTCTCCTGTGTGCCTGGGGGTAGTGTCTGCCACTTTATGTGTCCTGACACTCAGACCGCGCGTTACCCTCGGGTCCGCGGATCTGGAGGTGTACCCTGTGCTGGGGTCACCCTGGCTAACCGCCCTGTGTGTCACAGGGGCTGAGGCCGTAGACTGCTGATCTTAGGATGTAATTGCAGTCTGAGTGTGTGTACTGTGTTTTTACACTGTTTCCCGCGCTGCGGGCTCCAGCACCTCCATGATGAGGCTGCCTGGAGGAGAGGAGGCAGCCCTTGCGGTGACGTCACCGGGGGGCGTGTGTGTGTGCTTCCCGCGTGTTCCCGGCGCCGCCCACGACTTTACTGGCGGCGGCCATCTTCTCCCTCACTTCCCGGCTGGGATCTACGGCAGCACGTGTCTGCACTTCAGAGGGAGACCGGAACTCGCGGAGGTCACACACACACACCGCTTCCTCCCACCGCTTTACAGCGGTCGGTAAGCCACCGGGAATCCCGGTCTGTTTGTCTGTACGACTTGGCTTATACATCCCCTACTGTGACTATGTCCTCAGTTAGGAAGCATGCTGCTAAGGCGGCGGATGCCACCATTACCTGTGCTACATGCAATGGTACACTGGTGGAGGGGTCCTGCAATAACTGCGGACGCCCAGAAGCCCGGACTGGCACTGCTGAGACAGCAGCTCCGGTGCTGTACCCTGAGGTTCGGGTGATCCCAGGGCCCTGGGAGACTCGGAATAAGATCAATGAATCTCTGTTGTCCCAGTTGTCCTCCATGTCGCAATCCCTGGAGGCACTTAATAGGAGGCTGGAAGGCCCAGCTACTCCTTCCAGTTACCCCCGGGTGTCTCCCTCTTCTGCTGTGAGACCCCTTAAGCGGGCTCGTCGTGAGGAGTCACCCGAGCTCCAGGCTCTCTCTGAGGAGGAGCGTTCCTCTGATGGTGAGGACGATGATGGGGGTTCAACTTTCGGGTCTGTGTCTGTGTCTGAACCTCCAGATGGGGTGGAGGATCTGGTGTCCTCTATCAACGAGACCTTACGTCTCGTGACACCCCCTGAGGAGGTGACGGTGCACCCGAAGGAGGTCTATCAATGGCTGCGGCCGGAGGCTAGACCAAGTGGCTCCTTTATGGACCATACTAATTTTGGAAGGGTGGTTAGAGCTCCCAGGTTACATCCTGGGCGGCGTTATGTCCGCAAACCCAAGGACAATCGCTTCCCCTTCCCCCAGGAGGTGCTTCAGGAGTGGTCGCAGTCCCGAAGGTGGATGCTTCCATGACCAGGATTGCTGCACGCTCCCTTTTCTCTGCCTCTGATAGCTCCTCACTGAAGGATGCTACTGATAGACAGGTCGAGCAACTCGCCAAGTCTTCCTATGAGGCGGTGGGGTCGTCATTTGCCCCTAACTTTGCCGCGGTCTGGACCTTACAAGCGATCACTACCTGCTTGGATGGTATCACTGACCTGGCAAGGTCCAGTCCAGAGGTCCTGGCACTTACCGAAAGGGCGAGGGCCTATGCGGACTACGCCAGAACGGCGACTCTGGAAACTGCCACTCGCTCAGCTGTGGCTTCGGCCAATGCTATAGCGATCCGCAGGTTGTTGTGGCTGCGTCTTTGGGACTCAGATGCCACATCTAAGAAGATTCTGCAGAATCTTCCGTTCTCTGGTGACAGGCTTTTTGGCACAGAGCTGGACAAGCTGATTAAGGATTCTGCTGAGTCTAAAATACCGCAGAATAAACCTAAGCCACGGTATACCGTTAAGAGGAACCCAAAACAGTGGTCCTTTCGGTCCAGCTCACAGTCATCAGCACCGTCCGCCGCACGGACCGAGGGGGCAAGCCCGCTTCTCAGTGGCGCTCTAAGAGTCGTCCAAAGAAGCCGGCGGGGGCAGCAGCTGCCACCCCCAAACCCGCCTCTACATGACTCGCGCTCTCTTCCTGCCTCCCCACAGGTGGGGGGCCGCTTGTCTCGCTTTCAGGACGAGTGGCTACTTCACGTTCCAGATCAGTGGGTTCGAGACGTGGTCTCGCGAGGTTTACAGGATAGAGCTGACGTCAAAACCGATATCCCGATTCCATCGGTAGGTCCCCTCCCCAGAAAAAGCTCAGGCCTTTTCTTTGGTGTTGGAGGGACTCCGCAGAGACGGAGTGGTGGTCCCGGTGCCTTCCGGGGAGAGGTTCAGGGGTTTTTACTCCAACCTCTTTATCGTCCCAAAGAAGGACGGATCCTTCCGCCCGGTTCTGGACCTGAAGTTGTTCAACCATCACGTGTTGGTTCGGAAGTTCCGTATGGAATCACTGCGCTCCGTGATCGCAGCTGTGTCACAGGGGGACTTCCTAGCGTCCATAGATATCAGAGACGCTTACCTTCACGTGCCCATTGCACCGGCTCATCAGCGCTGGTTGAGATTCGCAGTGGGGGAAGAACACTTCCAATTTGTAGCGCTGCCGTTCGGGTTGGCCTCGGCACCGAGGGTGTTCACAAAAGTGATGGCCTCCATGATGGCTCTCCTGCACGGACAGGGACATGCCGTCATTCCCTATTTAGACGACCTGCTGGTCAGGGCGCCATCGGAACACCTTTGTCAAGTGAGCTGGATGTGACCATGCGGTCTCTGGAACAGTTCGGTTGGCTCCTCAACATTCAGAAGTCAACGCTAGTTCCGACCCAGTCTTTGACATATTTGGGCATGGACTTCAAACACAGCCTCAGCCCTGGTGTCTCTGCCACGAGTCAAACAGATGGCGATCCAATCAGGAGTGCAAAAAGTCCTTTTGTCACCACAATCGTCCCTACGGGGGTTGATGAAGCTGGTGGGGCGCATGGTGGCGCAATCGAGGCGGTGCCTTTCGCACAATTTCGCCTCCGTCCTCTCCAGCTGGAGATTCTCCCGCAGGTGGGACAAAAGAACGATCTCCCTGAATCGGCTGGTGACCCTTTCCCAACCGACCAGAGATTCCCTGCAGTGGTGGCTACAGCCACATCACTTGTCTCGGGGGCCGGTCCTTCATCAAACCGTCATGGTTAGTGGGGACCACCGACGCCAGTCTGAAGGGCTGGGGGGCGGTGTTTTTACACCCCAGGGCCCAAGGCCTCTGGACTCAGTCGGAGTCGGCGTTGCAGATCAACGTGCTGGAGATCAAGGCAGTCTATCTGGCGCTCCTGGCGTTTCAGAGATTCCTCTCAGGACAACCATTCGGGTTCAGTCCGACAATGCGACGGCCGTCGCTTATATAAATCATCAAGGGAGGAACCAGGAGCGCAGAGGCTCTGCCGAAGTCCACCGCATCCTATCCTGGGCGGAGAACAACGACTGCCTGATCTCCGCAGTTTCACATCCCAGGGGTCGAAAACTGGGAGGCCGACTATCTGACCGGCAGGGATGGACGCCGGAGAGTGGTCTCTTCATCCGGACGTCTTCCGGGACATCTGCAGCAGATGGGGCACTCCGGACGTGGATCTGATGGCCTCACGGCTGAATCATCAGGTGCCGCAATACATGGCGAGGTCATGGGATCCCCAGTCTCTGGGAGCGTAACGCTCTGATCTTGACTTGGTCCAGATTCCATCTGCCGTATGTGTTCCCTCCTCTAGCTCTGATTCCCAGGGTGCTGTGGAAGATCAGGTCGGAGTGCAGGGTAGCCATTCTAGTGGCTCCAGATTGGCCCAGAGGTCTGGTACCCGGACCTGTGGCAAATGTCAGGCGAACACAGGTGGGCTCTTCCAGAACGCGCAGATCTACTCGCGCAAGGGCCCATTCTTCCACCTCAATTCCAGGCCCTCAGATTGACTGCATGGCTCTTGAGGCCTGGCTGCTGACAATCCAGGGGTTCTCCCCTACAGTGGTTGCCACTATGAATCGGGCTAGGAAGCCCGTTTCCAGGAAGATGTACCACAGGACGTGGAAAAATCTTTTTACCTGTTGTGCCTTCTGGTGGACGGGCTCCGTGGCCCTTGTCCCTCCCGACGTTGTTGGCTTTTCTACAGTCGGGTTTGGAGTTGGGATTATCCCTTGGCTCTTTGAAAGGTCAAGTTTCAGCAAATTTTCAGTGCTGTTTGAAGGCGATTGGCCCCTTCCTCCCGAAGGTCCCGTCAATTTCAGCAGGGGGGGGTCACGGATGGTTCCGCCCTACAAAGACCTCTGGAACCCTTGGGACCTTAACATGGTCCTGGCGGCATTACAGAAACCGCCGTTTGAGCCACTGAGAGATGTTTCTCTATCTCGTCTGTCCCAGAAAGTGGCCTTTCTGGTTGGCGTTTACGTCTCTGAGGAGGGTCTCAGAATTGGCTGCACAAATCGTGCAAGTCACCCTTTCTGGTGGTTCACCAAGACAAGGGGGTGGTTTGCGCCCACGGCCAGAATTCTTGCCGAAGGTGGTATCAACTTTTCAACCTGAACCAGGAGATTGTTCTCCCATCATTTTGGCCCCGCTCCCGTCCATCAGGTGGAGCGCGACCTCCATACTCTGGATCTCGTGAGAGCTGTACGCCCTTTTTGTGTCCAGGACCGCCTCCTTCAGAGTTCGGATTCCTTATTTGTTCTTACGACAGGTCCTGTAAGGGGTCCGCGGCAAACAAAGTCAACCTTGGCCAGATGGATTAAGGCTTTTCCCTTCAAGAGGCTTACCGGTCTTCTGGTTTGCCCTCCTCCCGGTGGGAATTGAAGGCTCACTCTCCAAGCCCGTAGGTGCCTCCTGGGCCTTTTCGACATCGAGCGTCTGCTCTACAGGTGTGTCAGCGCCACTTGGTCCAGCCCGCACACTTCTCTAAGCACATATGGTGCATGCCCCTGCCTCTGCGGGTGCAAACTTGGGCGGCGGGTCTCACGGCGTTGCCCACCTTTTTAAGGGGGAAACCTGTGTTATCCGTTTGTTGAGGAACTCTTCCCCCCCCCTGGGGTATTGCTTAGGAATCCCCTTGTCGGGTCTCCCATTATGAGAAAGGAAAAAAGAATTTTGTTTACGTACCGTAAATTCTTTTTTCTTTAATCATCAAGGGAGACCCACACCCCCCCAGTTTTTTCCCTTGCATGTTTTGCAGTTGATCTGTTCCCTGTTTGGGGAAATGTTTTTCCGGGTTGTTGAACCTCTTGCACGGGATTCTTCCCGATTTTTCGGTGTGGTTTAATTTCCTCCCCCGGCCCTTTTGGACCAAAATGAGGATTTCCCCGGGGAGGGGTTTTTTAAAACGGGGAGGGGGGTGTCTACAACTTTTTAGTACCATTGACCTCCGGGGGGCATGCCCAAACCCCATTGTCGGGTCTAAGCCACCGGGAATCCCGGTCTGTTTGTCTGTACGACTTGGCTTATACATCCCCTACTGTGACTATGTCCTCAGTTAGGAAGCATGCTGCTAAGGCGGCGGATGCCACCATTACCTGTGCTACATGCAATGGTACACTGGTGGAGGGGTCCTGCAATAACTGCGGACGCCCAGAAGCCCGGACTGGCACTGCTGAGACAGCAGCTCCGGTGCTGTACCCTGAGGTTCGGGTGATCCCAGGGCCCTGGGAGACTCGGAATAAGATCAATGAATCTCTGTTGTCCCAGTTGTCCTCCATGTCGCAATCCCTGGAGGCACTTAATAGGAGGCTGGAAGGCCCAGCTACTCCTTCCAGTTACCCCCGGGTGTCTCCCTCTTCTGCTGTGAGACCCCTTAAGCGGGCTCGTCGTGAGGAGTCACCCGAGCTCCAGGCTCTCTCTGAGGAGGAGCGTTCCTCTGATGGTGAGGACGATGATGGGGGTTCAACTTTCGGGTCTGTGTCTGTGTCTGAACCTCCAGATGGGGTGGAGGATCTGGTGTCCTCTATCAACGAGACCTTACGTCTCGTGACACCCCCTGAGGAGGTGACGGTGCACCCGAAGGAGGTCTATCAATGGCTGCGGCCGGAGGCTAGACCAAGTGGCTCCTTTATGGACCATACTAATTTTGGAAGGGTGGTTAGAGCTCCCAGGTTACATCCTGGGCGGCGTTATGTCCGCAAACCCAAGGACAATCGCTTCCCCTTCCCCCAGGAGGTGCTTCAGGAGTGGTCGCAGTCCCCGAAGGTGGATGCTTCCATGACCAGGATTGCTGCACGCTCCCTTTTCTCTGCCTCTGATAGCTCCTCACTGAAGGATGCTACTGATAGACAGGTCGAGCAACTCGCCAAGTCTTCCTATGAGGCGGTGGGGTCGTCATTTGCCCCTAACTTTGCCGCGGTCTGGACCTTACAAGCGATCACTACCTGCTTGGATGGTATCACTGACCTGGCAAGGTCCAGTCCAGAGGTCCTGGCACTTACCGAAAGGGCGAGGGCCTATGCGGACTACGCCAGAACGGCGACTCTGGAAACTGCCACTCGCTCAGCTGTGGCTTCGGCCAATGCTATAGCGATCCGCAGGTTGTTGTGGCTGCGTCTTTGGGACTCAGATGCCACATCTAAGAAGATTCTGCAGAATCTTCCGTTCTCTGGTGACAGGCTTTTTGGCACAGAGCTGGACAAGCTGATTAAGGATTCTGCTGAGTCTAAAATACCGCAGAATAAACCTAAGCCACGGTATACCGTTAAGAGGAACCCAAAACAGTGGTCCTTTCGGTCCAGCTCACAGTCATCAGCACCGTCCGCTCGCACGGACCGAGGGGGCAAGCCCGCTTCTCAGTGGCGCTCTAAGAGTCGTCCAAAGAAGCCGGCGGGGGCAGCAGCTGCCACCCCCAAACCCGCCTCTACATGACTCGCGCTCTCTTCCTGCCTCCCCACAGGTGGGGGGCCGCTTGTCTCGCTTTCAGGACGAGTGGCTACTTCACGTTCCAGATCAGTGGGTTCGAGACGTGGTCTCGCGAGGTTACAGGATAGAGCTGACGTCAAAACCGATATCCCGATTCCATCGGTAGGTCCCCTCCCCAGAAAAAGCTCAGGCCTTTTCTTTGGTGTTGGAGGGACTCCGCAGAGACGGAGTGGTGGTCCCGGTGCCTTCCGGGGAGAGGTTCAGGGGTTTTTACTCCAACCTCTTTATCGTCCCAAAGAAGGACGGATCCTTCCGCCCGGTTCTGGACCTGAAGTTGTTCAACCATCACGTGTTGGTTCGGAAGTTCCGTATGGAATCACTGCGCTCCGTGATCGCAGCTGTGTCACAGGGGGACTTCCTAGCGTCCATAGATATCAGAGACGCTTACCTTCACGTGCCCATTGCACCGGCTCATCAGCGCTGGTTGAGATTCGCAGTGGGGGAAGAACACTTCCAATTTGTAGCGCTGCCGTTCGGGTTGGCCTCGGCACCGAGGGTGTTCACAAAAGTGATGGCCTCCATGATGGCTCTCCTGCACGGACAGGGACATGCCGTCATTCCCTATTTAGACGACCTGCTGGTCAGGGCGCCATCGGAACACCTTTGTCAAGTGAGCCTGGATGTGACCATGCGGTCTCTGGAACAGTTCGGTTGGCTCCTCAACATTCAGAAGTCAACGCTAGTTCCGACCCAGTCTTTGACATATTTGGGCATGGACTTCAACACAGCCTCAGCCCTGGTGTCTCTGCCACGAGTCAAACAGATGGCGATCCAATCAGGAGTGCAAACAGTCCTTTTGTCACCACAATCGTCCCTACGGGGGTTGATGAAGCTGGTGGGGCGCATGGTGGCGGCAATCGAGGCGGTGCCTTTCGCACAATTTCGCCTCCGTCCTCTCCAGCTGGAGATTCTCCGCAGGTGGGACAAAAGAACGATCTCCCTGAATCGGCTGGTGACCCTTTCCCAACCGACCAGAGATTCCCTGCAGTGGTGGCTACAGCCACATCACTTGTCTCGGGGCCGGTCCTTCATCAAACCGTCATGGTTAGTGGTGACCACCGACGCCAGTCTGAAGGGCTGGGGGGCGGTGTTCTTACACCACAGGGCCCAAGGCCTCTGGACTCAGTCGGAGTCGGCGTTGCAGATCAACGTGCTGGAGATCAAGGCAGTCTATCTGGCGCTCCTGGCGTTTCAGAGATTCCTCTCAGGACAACCCATTCGGGTTCAGTCCGACAATGCGACGGCCGTCGCTTATATAAATCATCAAGGAGGAACCAGGAGCGCAGAGGCTCTGGCCGAAGTCCACCGCATCCTATCCTGGGCGGAGAACAACGACTGCCTGATCTCCGCAGTTCACATCCCAGGGGTCGAAAACTGGGAGGCCGACTATCTGAGCCGGCAGGGGATGGACGCCGGAGAGTGGTCTCTTCATCCGGACGTCTTCCGGGACATCTGCAGCAGATGGGGCACTCCGGACGTGGATCTGATGGCCTCACGGCTGAATCATCAGGTGCCGCAATACATGGCGAGGTCATGGGATCCCCAGTCTCTGGGAGCGTACGCTCTGATCTTGACTTGGTCCAGATTCCATCTGCCGTATGTGTTCCCTCCTCTAGCTCTGATTCCCAGGGTGCTGTGGAAGATCAGGTCGGAGTGCAGGGTAGCCATTCTAGTGGCTCCAGATTGGCCCAGGAGGTCCTGGTACCCGGACCTGTGGCAAATGTCAGGCGAACACAGGTGGGCTCTTCCAGAACGCGCAGATCTACTCGCGCAAGGCCCATTCTTCCACCTCAATTCCAGGGCCCTCAGATTGACTGCATGGCTCTTGAGGCCTGGCTGCTGACATCCAGGGGTTTCTCCCCTACAGTGGTTGCCACTATGAATCGGGCTAGGAAGCCCGTTTCCAGGAAGATGTACCACAGGACGTGGAAAATCTTTTTTACCTGGTGTGCCTCTGGTGGACGGTCTCCGTGGCCCTTGTCCATCCCGACGTTGTTGGCTTTTCTACAGTCGGGTTTGGAGTTGGGATTATCCCTTGGCTCTTTGAAAGGTCAAGTATCAGCATTGTCAGTGCTGTTTGACAGGCGATTGGCACTCCTCCCGAAGGTCCGTCAATTTCAGCAGGGGGTGTCACGGATGGTTCCGCCCTACAAGAGACCTCTGGACCCTTGGGACCTTAACATGGTCCTGGCGGCATTACAGAAACCGCCGTTTGAGCCACTGAGAGATGTTTCTCTATCTCGTCTGTCCCAGAAAGTGGCCTTTCTGGTGGCGATTACGTCTCTGAGGAGGGTCTCAGAATTGGCTGCACTATCGTGCAAGTCACCCTTTCTGGTGGTTCACCAAGACAAGGTGGTGTTGCGCCCACGGCCAGAATTCTTGCCGAAGGTGGTATCAACTTTTCACCTGAACCAGGAGATTGTTCTCCCATCATTTTGCCCCGCTCCCGTCCATCAGGTGGAGCGCGACCTCCATACTCTGGATCTCGTGAGAGCTGTACGCATTTATGTGTCCAGGACCGCCTCCTTCAGGAGTTCGGATTCCTTATTTGTTCTTACGACAGGTCGCTGTAAGGGGTCCGCGGCATCAAAGTCAACCTTGGCCAGATGGATTAAGGCTTCCATTCAAGAGGCTTACCGGTCTTCTGGTTTGCCTCTCCCGGTGGGATTGAAGGCTCACTCTACCAGAGCTGTAGGTGCCTCCTGGGCCTTGCGACATCGAGCGTCTGCTCTACAGGTGTGTCAGGCGGCCACTTGGTCCAGCCTGCACACTTTCTCTAAGCACTATATGGTGCATGCCCATGCCTCTGCGGATGCAAACTTGGGCAGGCGGGTTCTCCAGGCGGCGGTTGCCCACCTTTAAAGGGAACCATGTGTTATCCGTCTTGTTGAGGAACTCTTCCCGCCCTGGGGTATTGCTTTAGGACATCCCCATTGTCTGGGTCTCCCATTATGATGACCAGAAAAAAGAGAATTTTGTTTACGTACCGTAAATTCTTTTTTCTTTAATCATCAATGGGAGACCCAGCACCCACCCAGTTGTTCCGTTGCATGTTTTGCAGTTGATCTGTTCCCTGTTGGGACAGTGTTTGCCGGGTTGTTGAACCGTCTGTGCACGGCATTCTTCCCGATGTTTCGGGTGTGGTTTATTTCCTCCTCGCAGCTTATGGACCAAACTGAGGATGTTCCCTGCGGTAGGGGTTTATAAGCGGAGGAGGCGGTGTCTACAAACTTGTAGTACCTAGTGTGACCTCCGGAGGGCAGTGCCCTAAACCCCATTGTCTGGGTCTCCCATTGATGATTAAAGAAAAAAGAATTTACGGTACGTAAACAAAATTCTCTTTTTCTCTCAAATTTTGCTCTGTGATACCATGAAATGTGCAACATAGGAGAGAGGTTTTTATACATATGCTCCAGTAATACTGTGGGGTGACCCAATACCTGATCTCTATTGTGCCTCCTATTATAGATCACAGCACTTAATCATTGGGAGGTTAAAAAACTCAATGTATGGAAAACTCTATTTGCTATTTATATGGTGTGAATTTATGGATAACCTTTTGAAGTAATCCCGATTATCAGATCAATCTTTTTTTTTTTTTTTTTCCCTGTCTTCCTAGAATCCCGCATGACTGAACAAACTTCTACATTGGCCTCTATCTCTCAGCAGATCAAAGAAACCATGAAGGTAAGAAAGTCTGTACAGTACACAGTGCTTGTCCTGCGCCTCTCGCTTCAGTGTCAGAGGTGAACTCTGCTAATGACGTTCAGATGAGCGAATCCATCTTGTGGGCACCAGACGGGATCCCTGCAATCCTCCTCCCCTGTTGCCACCTCTTCTGAGTAGTAGGTCCAGTGCGACATCATGCATGCGTCACACCAGGCCAACAAATTAGAAGACTCATTCATAGGGGCCCTATACGGCTTTTATGGGTCACGTGAACTGATTTGCTTATCTCGGAATTACGAGCTCACACACATGGCAATCGTGCGCCTCAACAGGTGTGTACGGTTGTAACATCATTGCCACTGCTCGGACGACCGCCATTAAAGAAGGAAGTCATCTAGGTATTGGCTGAAAGATATTGCAGTTACACTTGTTTATTTCCTTTGTGTGTATTGAAACAACAACACAAAAAAAAACTGAAAAAAAAGGTAAATTCGACATAATTTTACTCAAAATGACAAAATGGATTGGGCAAAATTTTTGGCACCTTTCAAAAGTTGTGGGTAAACAACTCTGTTTCAAGCATTTATTGCTCATTCACACTCGCTTATGGCAAGTAACAGATGTGGCCAATGTGAAAATCACCTGAAAGCAGGTAAAAAGGGGAGAAGTTTACCCAATTTTTGCATTGTGTGTCTTGTGTGTGCCACACTAATCATGGAGAACAGAAAGAGGAGAGAACTGTCTGAGAACCAAAATTGTTTAAATATGTTAACGATCTCAATGTTACAAGTCCATCGCCAGAGATCTTGATCTTCCTTTGTCTACGGTGTGTAACATAATCAAGAAGTTTACAACCCATGGCACTGTAGCTAATCTACATGGACATGGACAGGAGAGAAAAATTAATGAAAGGCTGCAATTCAGGATAGTTCAGATGGTCGATAAGCCCTAATCAAGGTCCAAGGAAATTCAGACTGTCTTGCATTCTCTGGGTGCATCAGTGTCAGCACCAACTATCCATCTACATTTGAATTAAATGAAACTCCTATGGAGAAGACTCAGGAGGATTCCACTGCTGACACACAGACAGAAAAAAAGCTAAACTGCAGTTTGCCAAAATCCTTCTGGAAAAGTGACTTGTGGACAGATGAGACCAAGAGCTTTGGTAAAGCTCATCATTCTACTGTTTACTGAAAACAGATTGAGGCAAAGAAAATATTACTGGACTTACAGTCACATATGCGAGAGGTCAGAGGTGTTTTGGGTTGTTTTGCTGCCTCTAGTACTGAGGGTCTTGACTGTGTGCAAGACATCATGAAATCTGAAGATGCCAAAGGATTTTAAATCACAATGTAGATCCAGTGTCATAAAGCTGGGGAAGTCCTAGGTCAGGGGTCTCCAGCAGGAGAATGACCCCAAACATCAAGAAGATCCAGAAATGGATGGAAACAAAGCGCTGGAGAGATCTGAAGTGGCAGCAATGAGTCCGGATCTAAATCCCATTGATCACCTGTGGAGAGATCTGAAAATTGCTGTTGGGAGCAGACACCTCCAATATGAGAGACCGGGAGCAGATTATAGAGAGGAGAAACTCCAGGTGAGAAGAAGCTTCTGGAGGTTATAGGAGGAGACTGAGTGCAGGCATTTATTCCAAAGGGGGAAACCAAATATTAAGTTGAGGGGGACAACAATTTTGTCCGACCCATTTTTGGAGTTTTCTGCGAAATGATGTCCAATTTGCTTTTTTTTTTCTGTTCCAATACACACAAAGGGAATAAATGTGTATAACAAAACGTGTATTTACAATCATTTTCTGGGAGAAATACTTCATTTTCTGGCATACTCTTAAAGGGTCTGTCACACGGGGCGACATCGCCGATTACATAGGCGACGTAGGGGCGTGGTCTATCGGCGGCGACACCGCCCCTATGTCGGCTCATGTAAATAAGCGATGTCGGCGCCGCCGGGAGGTCGCCTGCAGTGCTCTGAAACCAGGAGGCAGATCTGGGGCGAAGTGTACACATCGCCCCATGTAAACGGCCGTCGGCGACCTGACAGGCAATGGGTGCCATAGGCTCCCATTGTCCTGCATCGCCGCTGGGGTTTTCAGACACCCCGGCGGCGATACCGCCTGTCAGCTCGCCGGCGCGGGACTGGAGATGTCGCCCCATGTAATTGGGGGACGGCGACGCTGGCGGGGCGCCAAAAACGTGCACGCACCCGACAGTCGCCACCGACATCCCCAGCCCCGTCACCCCGTGTCACGGTACCTTTAGGGTGACAATCAACAACCAGGGCTGTGGAGTCAAAGCCCATTTTGATGGAGTTGGTACAAAATGGACCGACTCCTAATATAGATAATAAATTGGGTATAGTAATTCAATGCAATATATGCTTAATATTATTATGAATTATGTTCTGTCTAAATATCTTTATTATTATATCATAATTATGTATGCCATATGTTGTCCATGTACCTTGTGTTTGTCTTTGTATACCCTTCCATATGTAAAGCACCATGGAATTAATGGCGCTATAATAATAATAATAATAATAATAATAATCTATCCAAATATCTATTTACCTATCAATCCACATATCTATATTCTATCCACTTATCTATCATTTATCCATCCATCTATCTACATATCTATATTCTATCTATCCACATACCTATTTACCTATCTACATATCTATTATCTATCCACATATCTATCATTTATCCAAATATCTATCTATCATCTATCTACCAAATCTCTATCCACACATCTATATTCTATATATCCAGATATCTACCGTCATTTATTTATCTATCTAAAACCAACAACATCCATGTGGCACATCTATACGGTATGTAAACCATGTGGGGAGTCTTTCGGCCCAGGTGCAATTCTATATAACTAGATTACATATATAACAGCAGCACTCTGGTAATGCCAATAACATGCACAATGATGTTTCCGGATGATGCTGGTAGGTGCTTTTTGTTTTTGTTTTTTGAGAAAAAATAACAAAGTTCTTTCAGGAAAACTCAGATGGAGACTTCTTGGTGCATGTATTGGGCAATAAATGCATGCCCATCAACCACGGCAAGGTGACCTTAAATCTGAAGGGTCCCTGTCTACACTTAAAACCTCTCTCGTACCCTAGGGGTCTATGTTACAATGGGCAGTAGCAGGATACATATGGCCCCTGGGGCTTAGTATGGAGGAAGGAGTGCAGATCCCAGCAGTGGAGCCAGTACTCTACACACACATTACACAGTACTTCTGTATTGCAGTGTATTGTCTTGTCAGCACTCTCATTCCAAGGCCTTGTGCACGTTGAGTTATTTGGTGAGGGTTTCCACTCAGTATTTGTAGCTAAAACCAGCAGTGGGTGATAAATACAGAAGTGGTGACGTGTTTCTATTATACTTTTCCTCTGATTGTTCTACTGCTGGTTTTGGCTACAAATACAGATGTAAAAACCTCACCAAATAACATGTGCATGTGGCCTTACATGTAACACACTGGGGCCTTTATTCCATCTCTGACTGCCATGACAGCCCACCCTCACCGCCTGATCTCATTGTGGTGGGGAGGATGATCATATTGCAGCCAGCAGATAGCGCCATCACTCTCTTATGTGTACTTCTTAGATTGGCATATTATATGATGGATGCTCGCTCTTCTTTCTCATGCACGTTTTTCGCTCTCATTTTCCAGGCTCTCCCGGCTCAGTTGGAAAAAGCTGAAGGATTTTCCCAAGTTCTGGACCTTCAGCCCGTGCTGCAGAGATCCCGCATAAGACAAGACATCTTCTCGTGTCAAGTCATATTACAGGATATAACAAAAACTTTACCGAAAGCGTTAGAAACCTCCCCAGGTGAGAGCGAGCCTGCAGCGAACATCGTCCAGACACGGAGCACAAAAAGACACCAGAGTTCTGCAACCAAAAGGGACTTGTATCCTCTGGGATCAAAGCGGAAGCTCTGTCTGGAGGGATGAGGGCACTCTGTGCCATTTTTTTTAACCCTGAGGCAGATACTGCCGAGTCCTATATAAGTATTTCATGAACTGTAACTTATTATTGTATGTATGACGGATGTTTGCCGCGGTTCTAGAGAATCATCCATCCACATGATATGGTGAATAGTCATCGTGGACGGCTCTGCTCTGGTAGACATAGATGTACTTCTGCTTTTTTAATATTAATATGTGCAATAATTAACAAAAATTACTAATAATCTCAGGCTGATTAATATCTGATTAGTGGCGCCCCGCTATCACCAGATTAAAGCCAATGCCGCCTTCTCATCATTGTTTATCACAGCGCCACATGTTGTGTTGTGGCAGTGTCTGGTATTGCAGCTTCATTACATTCAAGAAGATAGGATTGTACCAGATCCGGCCTTTACTACATGTACCAAACACAACTGGTAAGTGATGAAGGTGCGTGCCAGGTCCGAGTCTGACCTCCATGGATAGGACTGATGGCCGATCCACGAGAGCCTCTAAGGGCATCCAGCCTATCCCATGTCATGGCGTCAGATTGATGGAGAACATTATACATATTTGGTTATTCAAAAAAAAAAAACCCTCCCAATCCTTCCCACTGCACCATTTACATCCGCAAGCTTTATACACCATATAGGAACCTATCAATTTCCTCCTTGTATAGTCCTCCTAGTCCTGTACATTTGTAAATACGTATCTTGTGCTTTTAAATGGCTATTTTGTAATATTGCATTTCTTTCCTTGCCTGTCCTGGTGTATTAAAGGTGGGATTGTAATGTGGTGACTTTTTTTCTCTTTTCCTCACTTGTCTTGATACTTAGCACCACTCTGGCATCTATAGTGTGATATCAGCATACACGGGGGACGGGTTTGCACACGTGAGCCCTGGGGGTCTGTAATTAAAGTCAGTGATTTTTTTGCTAATTGCTCCAACCTTTACATCAATTCTGGTTTTTGCTCCAAACCCCCATCTGTCCTCTTGAAATTATAAATTATTATTTATTATTATAGCACCACTTATTCCATGGCGCTTTACATGTGAAAAGGGGCATATCTATATACATAATCGCCAGTTTTGCGCTTCCGGCCACTGTGCCAGTATCACGCACAGCGAGCGATGGCGAGCATGCGCCATCGCGAGCCGCCGACACTGGCCGGAAGCACAAAACCCCTGTCGCCGTACATCACCTACCCCCACCAATGACCGCCCCATGTTCTCGCTCGGCCGCCGCCAGGGCCACACCGTCCATTGGACAGTGTCAGCCCTGAGTCCCCAGCGGCAGCAGCCAGGGGGAGCGGCTTTACAAAAGGGGGCGGCGCCACCATCACCGCCCGGCTTCCTGAGAGACACCGTCCGCCCCAGGTAAGATAGCTGCGGCGCTCTCTCATTTTAGCCTGCAGGGGCGGCGGGGCTGCAGCCTGCTACCACCTCCCCCCCCCCCCCCCCCCCTGCGCCTCAATTAAGCCACCTGCCGCCTCTGTCACCTGCTCCCCGCACAGCCCCCTCTGTCACCTGCTCCCCGCACAGCCCCCTCTGTCACCTGCTCCCCGCACAGCCCCCCTTCACCTCTCCCGCACAGCCCCTCTGTCACCTGCTCCCCGCACAGCCCCCTCTGTCACCTGCTCCCCGCACAGCCCCCTCTGTCACCTGCTCCCCGCACAGCCCCCTCTGTCACCTGCTCCCCGCACAGCGCTGTATACTCTGCTCCCCTCACAGCCGCCGGTATACTCTGCTCCACAGAGCCGCCGTATACTCTGCTCCCACAGAGCCGCCGGTATACTCTGCTCCCTCACAGCCGCCTGTATACTCTGCTACCCACTGACCACCTGTATACACACAATTAATTTCACCGCGCTCCCGATGCAATTGCATCGAGCCTTTTTACTAGTCTACTATATAATTGTCTAAGGCGTCTGTCGGTCACAGAAATCGCGCGCCAGATAGAGGCTGCTCATTGGTGGCTGCCGGAGCCACCAATGAGCGCAGACTATGCAAATGGGCGCTCAAATTCAAAGTTCGAATTTTGAGCCAATTTGCAGCCCGGCGACAGTGGCGCTATAGCACGGGTCCGGCCGCCGGTGGCAGCGCTTCACTTCAAATAGCGGGCGGGAAAGCTGGCGGTGAAGGCGGCTTTCCCGTAGGTTATTTGAAGTGTCCGTCCTCTTATCCCCCCCATTGTCACCCCTTGCCGCACTGTGATGGCTGTGGTGTCCGGGCTATAGGTGGCCAAACACAGTCTGCGGCTCTCAGTCCACTCTGGCAGGTGCCGCAGCCGCTGCTCCCTCGCTCACACCGGCTCAGGCGCTGCCTCCTTTCAGCACTGCTTCACAGCGCTCCCGACAATGAACGCGGGCACTGCCAGTCACTCTCCCAGCGGTGCGGACATGGCAGGACGGGAGTGTGCACAAACTGTCTCAGGTGTTGCCGCCTCCCCTCAGTGACTGAGTACAATGTACAGGAGCGCGGGGTAAAGTACACGGTCGCACTGGCCGCCCTGTCACACTCCCGTCACTGTTCCAGCCCGGGGTCTGAGCCGCAGGTGTCTGTGTGCGCGCTCCCTTGTACGGCAGGTGTCCGCCGCTGTCCTTGCGGCGCTGCAGGACCTCGAGTGGAGAATAGCCGAGCTCTGCGGGAGCGCGCACCGACCACACTAAGCCCTGTGCCCCCTGTCCTGCTGTAACAATGGGCCGAGAGTCACGAGACCGTCCTAGCACAGACACTACACCTGCATGGCATCTTCCACTCATTCAGGGGGAGGTGCCTGCTGATTGCTGCCATTCACAGTGTCAACCTAACGTGATGAGGGGATGCCCTGCAGTGTGCAGAGCTAGCTATAGTCACAGGTGGTACTGTGGGTGTCTAACCCTGAGGAGGATGGGCACACTGCTCCGAGCTGGCACGGCCAGCATGTAGTCACCACACAGGAGGCTCTGTGCTTGGGTGGCTCAGCACGCAGGGGGCTCAGCAGCACCCTGGAAGCTCCGTACACTGGAGGCTCAGCACACGGGGCTCAGCAGCACACTGGAGGGTCACCACACTGGAGGCTCAGCGGTGACAGGAGAAGCGGTGACAGGAGAGACAGAGGAGCGGTGACAGGAGTAGAGATGGAGCAGCAGGGACAGGTGGAGCGGTGACAGGAGGAGAGACGGAGGAGCAGTGACAGGAGCGATGTAGTTCACTTATGTTGATTGAACAAGTTCTGTCAGTCACAGTATGTAAGCTACATACATATTCTAGAATACCCGATGCGTTAGAATCGGGCCACCATCTAGTATAGACATATAAGTGATAAAACGTACTTCTCACAGCCATCACTAGGGGGAGCTCTGTGCACATGAAATCAGCTATGATTGTACTCATGGACACTGTAAAAGATCTTTGATGCCATGAGCTCCACCTGGTGGTTACTGCTGGGAACTCCATGACTGTATGTCCCCCAGCAGTTTAGGTACTGGCCCTCTCCTCTATCCCCGGCCTCATATTACTACTAAATCTGCCTGTCACGGGGCCTACTTTGGTATCACACAATCAACTGAGTGAGAGGTGAGTAAACAGTCCAAGAATCTTTATAACATACAAAGCGAAAGGTCCATAAAACAATCCACCACACAGAGGGTAAAATAGTCCAGGTAACAGTCGGGTAGTGGGATAAATTCCCCAGGAGATGCCACGATGCTCTGCTTAAAGATCAATATGGCAATGCAAGTCCAGATACTTCTTTTCCCTACAGGGCGCCTCCAGGATAATCAGGGCTCTTCCAAGTCTCTCTGGGTTGCTAGTCTTAGCATCAGCATCCCACAAAGGATCTATCTTACTGGCCTCCTCCAACCCTCTCCTTATATCCAGGGGTAGGCAGACAGGTTGGATAGTTTTCAGTCCCCCTAGACCTGGGAATGGTGCCTCAGCAATCAAAGCACTACAGGAGGTGAATTGCAGTATTTGGAGAGTAGAGGGGTCATGAATGGACAGTCAGGAAATGTCATCAAGAAGTATGGGCGCATCCAGGCTGCAGCTGATGATCCTGTAATGTAATTAAGACGCTAGACAAGGTGAGAAATACACAGCATAATACAGAGCAACAAGGCAACGCTCCTAAAATAAGTAAATACATGAACATAGACAATATGATGCCCAGCGCCACATACCACACATGCATAGGTCTGCGAGGATTCATCAAGACGTATGGGCACATCCTGGCTGCAGAGGATAAGTCTGTAATGTAATTAAGACAGTGAATACACAGAATGATACAGAAAATCAGTACAAATATGAACATAGACTAAATGATAACTAGTGCACCATCACATAATGCAAAATTCCACATTCATCATCATCATCTAACTCTTCCCTACAGAGATTGTAGATTATCATTAATATTTTGGGTTTCATATGACTTGATCTTTATATTCCAATCTTTGTAAGAAGAAGAAAGTGACCATTAAATAGTAATTATTTTTTAATATGATTGTCCTACACGCTCCGATAACAAAGGCTTCAAAAACATAACATGCCTTGACACATTCATCAGTCTCATGGTTTTCATAAACGTCCACTGTGAGGGCACGTTTTTAATGGACTATGTAGGAAACACTCCATCAATCTACAAAATAAGTGCAAGCACTAAGGAGTTGATGTTTCATAAAAATTACCACTTTATTAAACATATAAAGTAACAGACAGTACACCGTTAAAAAATGAAGTATTTTTGTGGATGAATCCAGATATGAACCACAAAAGAGTGATTGCACACTCAGGGTAACACAATTTTGCACCATATAATACCAAGTGGTTAGTCTCATTCATTAATATAGGGAGATCAGTGATGGCACAATCACTCAGTCACTGGTTTACTCACCCATAATGTTTTGTGCTGTTCCCTGGTCCGGTCAGTGCCCTCTGTTGTGGCCCCCCCTACGACCGTTTCGCAAGGCTTTCTCAAGGGGTCTTGATAACAGATTCATTTTTTATTTTTAACCCCTTCATGCTGATTCCAATTTTCATTTTTCCGTTTTCCTCCTCTTCTTCCGAGACCCATAACGTTATTATTTTTCTGTCAGCATTTTCTGTGGCGTTAGGTCATGTGCACACTGCGTTTTTTAATGCGTTTTTTTTGGTTCAGAAATTTGTAGCAAGTCAATTGTTTCAATGGTTTTGCCTGCATTTTTTCAGCTCTTCCACCCATTGACTTCATTATTAAAAATGCAGGCAAAAATGCATTGGTGTTTTTTTGGTGCAATTCTTTGCCAGGAGATACAGAAATTGTCTGCACCAAGTAATCAACGTATGCACATAGCCTCAGCGACCAAAAAAAATAGATTTTTTTTTTTCTTATTTACAGTGTTTACTGATCATGTTAATTATATTTTGATAGATTGGACATTTCTGAACATGTGTAATATTTAAATGATATTTTTAATGGGGCAAAAGGGGGGCGATTTAAAATTTAAGTTTCTTAAAACATTTTTTATTTAACTTTTTACTGTTGTTCATCGTCCTCTTAAGAAAGTTATAACCTGTGATTGATCAGTATATAGTGATGTCACAGTATTTCTGCATATACTGAAAACCACAGTCTCCTGAAGGCACAGGCAGGTTACAGAGAAGCATTGCTATGATAAGCACGGAGGTATTAAACAAATGCCCTGCTGTCAGAGCGACCTGCAATCATGTCATGGTTGTGCCAATGGAGGCTTAAGAAGGCGCCCCGTCATGCCAGCGTATGTTAAATCTTGCTGTCCGAGTTTGACAGCGGGATTTAACATGTTAGCAATCACGGGCAGATCTCTGCTCCACCTGCGATTGTTAGAGGTGGGTCCTGGGCATAATACACAACCATTACCTGCCAATTTGGGGGTGTAAGATCGCGTGAGCCCGCTCCATACATCCGCTTTCGATTTGCACCGTACATGTAAGGGATTAATGTCTTGGTTAAAAAAGGAGGGTGATGTTTGAGAATTGATTGTGCAATTGTTTGTATAATACACTACACTGATCTCCTATAAAGTTCGTCCATTGTTATGGTATGGCGGTATAACACAGCCAGCACATGGGCGACATGGAGCAGGATCAGCTGCTGAGTGCGCTCTGTACATGTGCGGTGGATCTCAACAATGAACTTCTGCTATGAGTCGGACCTGACACTTTCTTGAATTCATGGGGTGATGACACCAGCCCTGTGTCCTAAATGACGGAGATTGGTGGAGAGCCTTGTCTTGTCATCGTACCTACTAGAACAGAACCCAAAGACTACCATGAATTACGTATGCTAAGATCTAAACCCTTCCTTTGTGTAGTGTGACTTGTGCTTCCTCTGTAAAGTCACCGGTCAGTCCTGCCTTGATACACGGACTGAGTGCACAGACTGCCCAAGATTTAACATACGCTGCCATGACAGAGCGCCATTTTAAACCTCCATTGGCACAACTATGCCCACTGCTTTGGTAACATCACAGGTCTACGTGACAGCACTGGGGACAATCCCTCTGACCACACAGGCGTCCTATACACCCGGCTACATACAGATCTCCACCCTCCCGTGTGACAGAACGCAGGAAGTCATATTTGTGGTCTTAACCCACAACCGATCTGTGAATTCTCCAGTCACATCACAACTGCGAACATCATACAAAAACACACAATCTTTCCAACAGAGTGTTTGTTTTTGTTTATCCTTGGTAGTAAATCCACGTCAGAGGGTCTCCGGTAATAACAGCCTGGGAGTAGATTAATTGTTTGCACCTGCTCCGATGAATTGGAGTAAATAGCCTTCATACTCCAGCATTGGCTCGTACATGCTTGTAAGGCAATCAGTCCATTAAACTACTGATCTTGACAGGTCCGACTCCCAGGACCCCCTTTCCTCCGATCTTGAGACCGGGGATCCTGCCTGCTATGAGTACAAAGTCAAGAAATACAAACCTGATTCCAGGTCCATTTCATAGGATTTTATAGAATTGCTCATCCTGAGCCTCCTGGTTCATGGATGTAATTATAAAACTTCAAATGGGTGTAGCAGCAGGTGATGCCAAAGACTAAGGGTACCATTACACGTCGCAACATTGTATGCAATTTCACTTGCAATTTGCTGGTTGCAGTGAAATCATGGACACATTGTTCTATTTGTACACGGCAACAAGATAGAACAATGTGTCCATGATTTCACTGCAACCAGCAAATTGCAAATGCAATGTTGCGACGTGTAACGGTACCCTTAAGGGGCCGTCACACGCGTCAATATCGCTGCTGCACGTGACGTTGCAGCGATATTGACGCGTGACAGGGCGCATCAACCAGCGATAAATCGCTGGTTGATGGTTGCCAGGTTTTCGGACTGGACCGAAAACCTGGCGATGGTCGCCCAGTGGACACGCAGCATCGCTGCGTGTGACATCGGGAGACGCAATCAGCCAGCTCCCAGCGCCTCTCAGCAAGCGCTGGGAGCTGGTATCCAGGGTAAACTGCGGGTAACTAGGCAGCGCGCGCTGCCAGATACCCGATGTATACCTTGGTTACCAGCCTTCTCTGCTCACCGGCTGGTATCCAAGGTACACAGCGCTGCCTAGTTACCCGCAGTTTACCCTGGATACCAGCATGCAGACATCGTGGAAACAATATTTAAATCATTTCCACGATGTCGCTAGTCCAATGATCTCTGGTGAGTCTGCCTGTGTGACAGCTCACCAGCGATCAGCCATCAATGTCGCCAGTGATCAGATCGCTGACGACATTGACGTGTGTGACGCCGGCTTAACAGTTTTTAAACTCTTTAGCATATAACCTACTGAGGTAAAGGAGATGGAATCACTAGTGCTGGGATCCCTCCTAATACACATCAGTGCTCCCCAAACTAGCCCCTTCATAGGGTTTTTCACACAAAGTTGATTTTAATCAATAGATATTGGAATAATAATAATTTCCACAACTGGATGTGATTTAAAAAATATTCCTGTGCTGAGATAATCTTATATATGTGTCCCTGCTATGTACTGTGTAATGGATGTGTCTGACCGTACAGGGACATGGTCTGATCATACCACATCTCCTGTGCTGAGATAATCTTATATATGTGTCCCTGCTATGTACTGTGTAATGGATGTGTCTGACCGTACAGGGACATGGTCTGTTCATACCACATCTCCTGTGCTGAGATAATCTTATATATGTGTCCCTGCTATGTACTGTGTAATGGATGTGTCTGACCGTACAGGGACATGGTCTGATCATACCACATCTCCTGTGCCAGGGAGGAAGGAAAAGAGTATACAGACGTTACAGCACGGAAAGAGTATACAGACATTACAGCACGGGAAAGAGTGTACAGACATTACAGCACGAGATCACAGATGATTGTTTCAGTGATGTAAAACATTATTACAGAACTGTATCCTCTTTTATGTGGTGTAATGTCTGTAAACATCCAGTTGTGCAAAGTGTTGTTATTCCAAGATTATTGATTAAAATCAACTTTAAAATTAACTTTGTTCAAAGGAAAACCCCATTTAGGATGCGTCAATTTTTGTTTTTCTTCTTCCGTTGTTTCCTTCCCTTCTTCCAAGAGCCATAACTTTTTCTATTTTTCAATCAGTCTAGATGTAGGAGCACCTGTGCGCTGAGGGGTGAGCTGTATTTTGGATTGACACCATACATTTTATTATATAATCTGCTGAAATTTTGGGGGGAAAAAGTCAAATGACGAAGAAACAAAAACGCAATCCTAATATTATTTTTTAGGTTTTATTTTTTTAATGTAATCCAATGATGGGCTGGAAAAAGATAGCTACTTTCTTCCAGAAACAGCGACACACCTGCATATGGGTTCTCTCTGGTATTACATCTCAGCTGCATTGATGGGAAAAGGACTGTGCTGCAATACCGCACACAACCTGTGGACAGGAGGGGGTGCTATTTTGGAGAATCATTATGTTCTTCTAATTCTGGACAATCCATTTGAGAAAATATTATTCTGCTATATAAAAAATATATGAAGTACCGTATGTTGTATTTTCTTATTTGTGAGATCAGGCATGATGAACACTGAGACAGAGTCTGACCAAAGATCTGACCAAATGTGTTTACTGTGACACAAAGGAGAAGTGCAGAGAACCTCATGTCGCCTTGTCTGAAAATAATCTATAAAAACTTCTCCCTTCCTCAGGTCCCAACATGACAATAACCACATAGAAACTGCATGTACTGATCGTATACAGACCGGAATATACCTGACAACTGGAGCTGCTGAGACACTATAATACATTGCATAATAAGTAATGCATGCACATAATCTGCTCCAGCAGGATAGTGAGTGCAGCTCTGGAGTATAATACAGGAGGTAACTCAGGATCAGTGATGTAATGTATGTACACAGTGACTGCACCAGCAGAATAGTGAGTGCAGCTCTGGAGTATAATACGGGAGGTAACTCAGGATCAGTAATGTAATGTATGTATACAGTGACTGCACCAGTAGAATAGTGAGTGCAGCTCTGGAGCATAATACAGGAGGTAACTCAGGATCAGTAATGTAATGTATGTACACAGTGACTGCACCAGCAGAATAGTGAGTGCAGCTCTGCAGTATAATACAGAATGTAACTCAGGATCAGTAATGTAATGTATGTACACAGTGACTGCACCAGCAGAATAGTGAGTGCAGCTCTGGAGTGTAATAATTGATGTAACTCAGGATCAGTACAGGATCAGTAATGTATGTACACAGTGACTGCACCAGCAGAATAGTGAGTGCAGCTCTCGAGTGTAATAATCGATGTAACTCAGGATCAGTAATGTAGTGTATGTACACAGTGACTGCTCCAGCAGAATAGTGAGTGCAGCTCTGGAATATAATGTGGCACCCCTGCAGACCATAGATATCTGCCGCGACACTACTATATATATGTGAAAAATTCAAATTAATGAGCGGCACTGAAAAGAGAAGATCAAACTGCAATGTGAAAATGTGTAATGCAGAAAACTGCCCTGTGCTATAGTTGAAAACAGAGGTCTTGGTCTCATCAGCGGCCACTGAGGATGAAGCCTGGCACCCACATCAAGGGGCCTCCACTGCCAGGTCCTGACACTATGCCCTAGTGAAATGGTGAGCTGGTGGAATCTGTGTGGGCTTATATGTCTAAAGGTGTAATTAAAAACAGGTGTGTGCTAGGACCTCACACTGGAGTCCATGAGTGGTTACCAGACTATGAAAGGAGGAAAGGGGAAATAAATATATATATATATATAATGGGAGCTCAGTCAAAAAAGGACAATATGTAAATATATAAGACTGGCATCGACCGTATACGTAGGTGCTGGCAGAAAATAATCATACTTACAACAACAATAGATATCTGCCGCGACACTACTATATATATGTGAAAAATTCAAATTAATGAGCGGCACTGAAAAGAGAAGATCAAACTGCAATGTGAAAATGTGTAATGCAGAAAACTGCCCTGTGCTATAGTTGAAAACAGAGGTCTTGGTCTCATCAGCGGCCACTGAGGATGAAGCCTGGCACCCACATCAAGGGGCCTCCACTGCCAGGTCCTGACACTATGCCCTAGTGAAATGGTGAGCTGGTGGAATCTGTGTGGGCTTATATGTCTAAAGGTGTAATTAAAAACAGGTGTGTGCTAGGACCTCACACTGGAGTCCATGAGTGGTTACCAGACTATGAAAGGAGGAAAGGGGAAATAAATATATATATAATGGGAGCTCAGTCAAAAAAGGCAGATATCTATTGTTGTTGTAAGTATGATTATTTTCTGCCAGCACCTACGTATACGGTCGATGCCAGTCTTATATATTTACATATTGTCCTTTTTTGACTGAGCTCCCATTATATATATATTTATTTCCCCTTTCCTCCTTTCATAGTCTGGTAACCACTCATGGACTCCAGTGTGAGGTCCTAGCACACACCTGTTTTTAATTACACCTTTAGACATATAAGCCCACACAGATTCCACCAGCTCACCATTTCACTAGGGCATAGTGTCAGGACCTGGCAGTGGAGGCCCCTTGATGTGGGTGCCAGGCTTCATCCTCAGTGGCCGCTGATGAGACCAAGACCTCTGTTTTCAACTATAGCACAGGGCAGTTTTCTGCATTACACATTTTCACATTGCAGTTTGATCTTCTCTTTTCAGTGCCGCTCATTAATTTGAATTTTTCACATATATATAGTAGTGTCGCGGCAGATATCTATTGTTGTTGTACCCCTGCAGACCAGTCACCACTAGATGGCGCAGCAGCTGGGATTGGTAAATCGGTCAACCCACACACACAACCAACACATCCCACGATCCCAAGTCTAAGTTACACTATGTCTAGCAACGGGATAGTGGGAGGAACCAGGTGGAGGGTGGAACGTCAGGACAAAACCCAGTGAGGGGTGAGGACACAACAACAAAAAGGAAACACACAACACCAAGTTCTAGTTTAGTTGAGAAGAGGAGTGAAGGAGAGAGAAAGAGTTGAAACCCATCAGCCAAGTAGTCAGAGAGATCAGACTGAGAGAACCTGGACCCGGCAGCCTGTGCCACCATATGGCTAGCCCGGGTCCCAGGCTGATAACTGAGGGAAGAGAGAGGGGGTCCAAGGTGTGTCCGAGCAGGAGGTACACCGAGGTACGGGGCTGGAAGAAGAGTGCTGACTCTGCTGAAGTGGCAGGGAAGCTGTATGCCCCAACCACGAACTCTGGCGGGGTGCGGGGTCTTTATTTCCCAAGACCCAACATCCGGCACAGCAAAAGGAAGGACGTCGAACTAGGGCTAGGAGACCCAGAAGGGTCCCCAAAGGGAGCCTGTGACCGTTGGACCATAGCTATTGTGCGGAATAGACTGAAGAGGCCCAAGAGGAACATGAAAGGTGGTCTTGCAAACAAGCCATCCCAGCTGCTAAAACCAGACCAGAGCCCCTGTTGTAACATCTGACGAGTAAGGAAGTAAACCCAGGAAAGCTCAGAATTGTGTGAGACTTTGACTTTGTGCCCAAGAGGTTGAAATTGAGCCTGCGAACCGGCAGCAGGAGGTTGTCTGAGGGTACTGAGAACTTTACACCACACTTACACTTACTACGCGGTAGCCCTGGAGACCAGCCCTACCCGTGGAGGGCGCAACATCTCTGCTGCAACTCACATCATCCTCAGAGGTCCCGACTGCAGCGGTGGCTACCTCTAGCCACAAACCATGGGTGGCGTCACGATAATTCTTTTAAAAAAAACCCTTTTTCTGATCATCATAATGGGAGACCCAGACAATGGGGTTTAGGGCACTGCCCTCCGGAGGCCACACTAGGTACTACAAGTTTGTAGACACCGCCCCCTCCGCTTATAAACCCCTACCGCAGGGAATATCCTCAGTTTTAAACTTAGTGTGCTCGGAGGAATCACACGCTTTGCTTGCACATCACAGCATTCTCACAGCTTACGTGATGGCGTCTGAAGACAAGGTAGGTCCCGGTCGGGGACCTCCGGCAGTCTCCCTGTTCACCCTTGGGGAACACACAGGTTGAGGTACCGGAGGGCCCAGAGCCTGGACAAGTTGTGTCCTCCCGGTACACTGCCGCGCTCCTTCACATCCCTCCTTGGGGGGCTCTGGGAAGTGGGAGACAGGAGCCTTGCACAGCTCCGCTCCGTCCGAGGCTTCCCTAAATGGTGCTTACAGACCGGACTGGAGCCAGCCCAGTCCGAGGCCTCCCTAAAGGTGCTTACAGACCGGACTGGTGCTGAAACCCCTGTCCAAGGCCTCCCATATATGGTGCTTACAGACCGGACCGGCACTGAGGCGCCCTGTGTGTCTCCGGTGTGCCTGGGGGTAGTGTCTGACACTATTGTGTTTTGACACTCAGACCGCGCGCAGCCTTCGGGTCCGCGGTTCTGGCGGTGTACCCTGTGCTGGGGTCACTATAGCTGACCGCCCTGTGTGTCACAGGGGCTGCGGCTGCGGGCTACAGATTTTGTCTGCAGCCCTGGGTATAGTGTTGATGCTATATCTCCCGCGCTGCGGGCTCCAGCACCAGATTGTTAAGATGGCTGCTTGGAGAGATGTGGAGCAGCCCATGGGATGACGTCATCGCTGGGCGTGTGTGTGTGGACTTCCCGCGTGTTTTCGGCACCGCCCACGATTTGTCTGGCGGCGGCCATCTTCTCCTCACTTCCCTGTTGGGACTGAAGGAGTGCACGACTGCGCTCCCGGGAGATTCCGGTCCTTACCCTCGCGGAGGCCACACACACACACCGCTCCCCTCCACCGCATTGAAGCGGTCGGTAAGCCGCCGGTGTTCCGGTTTCCTACTTGGCTTATTTTCTTCTCTTCTGCTGTCGGCATGTCCCCAGCAAAGAAGAACGCTGCTAAGGCAGACAACTCCACCACTACCTGTGCTACATGCAACGGGATGTTGGTTGGGGGGTCCTGCAATAACTGCGGACGCCCAGAGGCCCGGACTGATGCTGCAGAGGCTGCAGCTCCGGTGCTGTACCCTGAGGTTCAGGTGATCCCAGGGCCATGGGAGACACAGAATGAGATAAATGAATCTGTGTTATCCAAGCTGTCCTCCATGTCGCAATCCCTGGAGGCACTGACCAGGAGACTGGAAAGTCCAGCTGCTCCATCAAGTTACCCCCGGGTGTCACCCCTTGTTGCCGCGAGATCCCTTAAGCGGGCTCGCCGGGATGAATCACCCGAGATCCAGAACCTCTCTGAGGAGGAGCGTCACTCTGACGGTGACGAGGATGATGGGGGTTCAATACTTGAGTCTATGTCAGAACCACCTGATGGGGTGGAGGATTTGGTATCCTCCATAAACGAGACTCTTCATCTCGTGGCACCCCCTGAGGAGGTGGACCTCCATCCGAAGGAGGCTTATCAATGGCTGCAGCCAGAGGCTCGCTCTTGTGGCTCCTTTATGGACCACACTAACTTTGGAAGGGTGGTTAGAGCACCCAGGGTTCACCCTGGGCGGCGTTATGTCCGCAAATCTAGGGACACTCGCTTCCCCTTCTCCCAGGAGGTGCTTCAGGAGTGGTCGCAGTCCCCGAAGGTGGACGCTTCCATGACCAGGATTGCTGCACGCTCCCTATTCTCTGCCTCTGATAGTTCCTCATTGAAGGACGCGACGGATAGACAGGTCGAACAACTCGCCAAGTCTTCCTATGAGGCTGTGGGGTCTTCATTTGCCCCTAATTTTGCCACGGTCTGGACCTTGCAGGCGATCACCGCCTGCTTGGATGGTATAAATGACCTGGCGGGGTCCAATGCAGAAGTCCTGGCGCTTACTGATAGGGCAAAGGCCTATGCAGATTACGCCAGGACGGCGACCCTAGAAACTGCCACTCGCTCTGCTGTGGCTTCGGCCAATGCGATAGCGATCCGCAGGTTGTTGTGGCTGCGTCTTTGGGACTCAGATGCCACGTCAAAGAAGATTCTGCAGAATCTTCCGTTTTCTGGTGACAGACTGTTTGGTACCGAGCTGGATAAGCTGATAAAGGATTCTGCGGAGTCTAAGATCCCACAGAATAAACCCAAGCCACGGTATACCGTTAAAAGGAACCCTAAACAGTGGTCCTTTCGCTCCAGCTCACAGTCATCGACCTCGTCCGCTCGCGCGGACAGAGGGGGCAAGCCCTCTACTCAGTGGCGTCCCAAGGGTCGCCAGAAGAAGTCAACGGGGGCGGCGGCTGCCACTCCCAAACCCACTTCCGCATGGCTCGCTCTCCAGTCCTGCCGCCCCACAGGTGGGGGGCCGTCTGTCCCGATTTCAGGACAGATGGTTACTCCACGTTCAAGACCGGTGGGTCCGAGACGTAGTCTCGAGCGGCTACAGGATAGAGCTGACGTCGCGGCCGGCACACCAATTCCATCGGTCTGTTCCATCCCCAGAAAAGGCTCAGGCTTTTCATCTGGTGTTGGAGGGACTCCGCAGAGACGGAGTAGTGATCCCAGTGCCTTCCGGAGAGAGGTTCAGGGGTTTTTACTCCAACCTCTTTATCGTCCCGAAGAAGGACGGCTCCTTTCGCCCGGTTCTGGACCTCAAGTTGTTCAACCGTCACGTGTTGGTTCGGAAGTTCCGCATGGAATCCCTGCGCTCCGTGATCGCGGCTGTGTCGCAGGGGGACTTCTTAGCGTCCATAGATATCCGAGACGCTTACCTTCACGTGCCCATTGCACCAGCTCATCAGCGCTGGTTGAGATTTGCAGTGGGGGACGAACACTACCAGTTCGTGGCGCTGCCCTTCGGGTTGGCCTCGGCTCCGCGGGTGTTCACGAAAGTGATGGCCTCTATGATGGCTCTCCTACATATGCAGGGACATGCCGTCATACCCTATTTAGACGACCTGCTGGTCAGGGCGCCATCAGAACATCTTTGCCGGAAGAGCCTGGAGGTGACCATGAAGTCTCTGGAACAGTTTGGGTGGCTTCTCAATGTCCAGAAATCAACCCTGGTTCCGACCCAGTCACTGACATATCTGGGCATGGACTTCCACACGGACTCAGCTCTGGTGTCCCTACCACGAGCCAAACAGCTGGCCATCCAATCGGGAGTCCAAGATATACTCCTGTCCCCACAATCATCCATACGGGTGTTGATGAAGCTGGTGGGACGCATGGTGGCAGCGATAGAGGCGGTGCCTTTTGCACAGTTTCGCCTCCGTCCTCTCCAGCTGGAAATTCTTCGCAGATGGGACAAGAGGACGATCTCGTTGAATCGGCTGATGGCCCTTTCACGACCGACCAGGGATTCCCTGCTGTGGTGGCTTCAGCCACATCACTTGTCACGGGGCCGGTCTTTTCTCAAACCGTCATGGTTAGTGGTGACCACCGACGCCAGTCTGAAGGGCTGGGGGGCGGTGTTCTTACATCACAGGGCTCAAGGCCTCTGGACTCAGTCGGAGTCGGCGTTGCAGATCAACGTGCTGGAGATCAAGGTGGTCTATCTGGCGCTTCTGGCGTTTCAGAAGTTCCTGTCGGGACAGCCCATCCGGGTTCAGTCCGACAATGCGACGGCCGTCGCATATATAAATCATCAGGGAGGGACCAGAAGTGCTCAGGCCCTCGCCGAAGTCCACCGCATTCTATCCTGGGTGGAGGACAACAACTGTCTGATCTCCGCAGTTCACATCCCAGGAGTCGAAAACTGGGAGGCCGATTACCTGAGCCGACAGGGAATGGACGCCGGAGAGTGGTCTCTTCATCCGGATGTCTTCCGGGACATCTGCAGCAGATGGGGCACTCCGGACGTGGATCTGATGGCCTCACGGCTCAATCATCAGGTGCCGCAATACATGGCGAGATCATGGGATCCTCAGTCTCTGGGGGCGGACGCCCTGATCCTGAGTTGGTCCGGATTCCATCTACCATATGTGTTCCCTCCGCTGGCACTGATCCCCAAGGTTTTGTGGAAGATCAGGTTGGAGTGCAGCGTAGCCATTCTAGTGGCACCAGATTGGCCCAGGAGGTCCTGGTATCCGGACCTATGGCAACTGTCCGGCGGACTCCGGTGGGCTCTTCCAGAACGCGCAGATCTACTCGCGCAGGGCCCCTTCTTCCACCTCAATTCCAAGGCCCTCAGATTGACTGCATGGCTCTTGAGGCCTGGCTTCTGACATCCAGGGGATTCTCTCCTACAGTGGTTGCCACTATGAATCGGGCTAGGAAGCCTGTGTCACGGAGGATTTACCACAGGACGTGGAAAATCTTTTTCTCCTGGTGTGCCTCTGGTGGACGGTCTCCGTGGCCCTTGTCCATTCCAACCTTGTTGGCTTTCTTGCAATCGGGTTTGGAATTGGGCTTATCCCTCAGCTCCCTGAAGGGTCAGGTATCGGCGCTTTCAGTGCTGTTTGACAGGCGTTTGGCGCTCCTTCCTAAGGTCCGTCAATTTCTGCAGGGGGTGTCTCGGGTGGTTCCGCCATACAGGCGACCGCTGGACCCTTGGGACCTTAACATGGTCCTGGCGGCTCTGCAGAAACCGCCGTTCGAGCCTCTGAGGGAAGTCTCCCTCTCTCATCTGTCCCAGAAAGTGGTCTTTCTGGTGGCAATTGACATCTCTGAGACGGGTTTCAGAATTGGCTGCACTGTCGTGCAAGTCGCCCTTCCTGGTAGTCCACCAGGACAGGGTGGTGTTGCGTCCGCGGGCAGAATTTTTACCAAAGGTGGTGTCCACTTTTCACTTGAACCAAGAGATTGTGCTCCCATCATTTTGTCCCGCTCCCGTTCATCAGGTTGAGCGCGACCTCCACACTCTGGATTTAGTGAGGCTGTAACGCATTTATGTGTCCAGGACGGCCTCCTTCCAGAGTTCGGACTCTTTGTTCATCCTTACGGCGGGTCGCTGTAAGGGGTCCGCGGCATCCAAATCAACCTTGGCCAGATGAATCAAGGCTCCCATTCAAGAGGCCTACCGTTCGGCGGGTCTGCCTCTTCCGGTGGGCTTGAAGGCGCACTCGACCAGAGCCGTTGGTGCTTCCTGGGCTTTGCGACATCGCGCGTCAGCTCTGCAAGTGTGTCAGGCGGCCACCTGGTCCAGCCTGCACACATTCTCTAAGCACTATATGGTGCATGCCCATGCCTCTGCGGATGCAAGTTTGGGCCGGCGGGTCCTCCAGGCGGCGGTTGCCCACCTTTGAGGGGGACCGTGTATATCTACGTCTTTTGAGGAACTCTTCCCGCCCTGGGGTTTGCTTTAGGACATCCCCATTGTCTGGGTCTCCCATTATGATGATCAGAAAAAAGAGAATTTTGTTTACGTACCGTAAATTCTTTTTTCTTGAATCATCAATGGGAGACCCAGCACCCACCCAGTTGTTCCGTTGGATGTTTTGCATTGCCTGTTCCCAGTTGGGACAGTCTTTCCGGGTTGTTGGACCGTCTGTGTACGGTTTCTTTCCCGATGTTCGGGTGTGGTTTATGTTGTCTCCTCGCAGCTTATGGACCAAACTGAGGATATTCCCTGCGGTAGGGGTTTATAAGCGGAGGGGGCGGTGTCTACAAACTTGTAGTACCTAGTGTGGCCTCCGGAGGGCAGTGCCCTAAACCCCATTGTCTGGGTCTCCCATTGATGATTCAAGAAAAAAGAATTTACGGTACGTAAACAAAATTCTCTTTTTCTCCTTTTATTGACTCGCCTGGGACCTCGGAGCCGGGTCAGGACACTGTGACACTCTGCAGCCCCAGAAGACGACGAAAGGGCCCAATTCTGAGTACCCCACGGCCCTGGTGGGCAACTCCAATAATGCAGGATGATCTGTGGGAAAACCTGTCCAAGAAGTTTTGATTTTCTCTACTGCACCTCCACAAAGAAAATATTACACAGGTCCGCTCCATCAATAGCTTGAATGCAGGACAGGTCAGCTCTCCCAGATTGAAATACACAATTTTCAATTACTATTCCCTCTGATAACGACATGGTGATCATGGGCAGAGACCCTCCTGGCCTCCTCCATTAGTTTAGAATTGCTAAATGGTAAATGAGATCTTGTCACCAACAATAAACCTCAATTTACAAGTTTTGACTTATTACCTATTCTTTACAATTCATAGCACAGTGCATAATATCCCTCAGCTTCTGTGAAACCTCTTTTGAAGACACCGGATGAGTGAATCAGTTAATATGAAATGTGCTCATCTTTTTTTAGTAGCCAAGGGATGTATTATGAGGTCCCATAGTAGCTGAGCTCTGTATTGTGGAGTTCTGTAGCAACTGAGGTGTGTATTATGAGGTTCTGTAGCAGCTGAGGTCTATTAGGATCTGCAGCGGCTGAGGTATGTACTATCAGGTTCTATAGCTGTTGAGGTGTGTATTATGAGGTTCCACAGCAGCTGAGATCTGTATTGGGAAGTTGGCTGCAGCTGAGTTGTCTGTGTGTGTTTGTCCCTGTGGGGTGAGTGCATGTGTCCCTATAGGGTGTATATGTGTGTGTGTCCCTGTGGGGGGTCTGTGTGGTGTGTGTGTGTGTGTCTCTGTGTGTGTGTGTGTGTGTGTGTGTGTGTCCCTGTGGGGTGAGTGCATGTGTCCCTATAGGGTGTATATGTGTGTGTGTCCCTGTGGGGGGGTCTGTGTGGTGTGTGTGTGTCTCTGTGTTGTGTGTGTCTCTTTGTGGTGTGTGTGTCCCTGTGGGGTGAGTGCATGTGTCACTATAGGGTGTGTGTGTGTCCCTGTGGGGTGAGTGCATGTGTCGCTATAGGGTGTGTGTGTGTGTGTCCGTGTGTACTGTGAGGTTCTCCAGCGGCTGAGGTGTGTATTATGAGTTTCTGCAGAGCTGAGTTGTGTACTATGAGGTTCTGCAGCAGCTGAGGTGTATTATGAAGTTCTGTAGTAGCTGAGGTCTATTTGAGGTGTGTACTGTGGTACTGGTAATTTTCTGAAGAAGTGTGCGGTAAGCACATGAAACACGTTGAGGATAATATTGTTTGGAACTGTTCGACTGACTTGAGAGATGTATTCTGTGCTCGGCGGTGCGATTTTCCATCCACCCATTCCTTCTCCAGATAGTGGTTTCCAATATCCATCCAGCGTGCTTACCTCGCGGCACCAATGCCTCCGGTCCGTGCTGCTCACCCAGACTTATGGCTTAGTAATCCACATCACAAAGTGAGCCATTACAGTAAGTATTCACATGAATCAATGAAAATGAAAGAATTCCAATCTTCTGTAACCTATCTAAACCCTTACTACAATAAAGAACGATGCTACTCTCTCGGGAAAGACCAAGGTTCTGTGTCTTTGATTTGAGTATACCTATGTGGATACTTTATACAAATCGGTCTACTCCGGTTAGTTTTGAGTTCCCGGCTTTATCACTTGTCTCCCTGTCATCGCACATTAGTTCTTTTGGATGCTCTTTATTTTTTTCCGTTACACCAGAACAGTTTATTATTTTTGTGGAAAAATAAGAGGAACACGAGGGCAGCGAAGTGCTCCGGTATCGGTACGGGACGTGCGCTCGGTTTCACCACGTTCGGGGACTTTCTGTCTTATTTTTATAATCCACATAACACAAAGAAAGTGAGTAATTGTCAGGTTAGTGCTGGGGACCGAGCACCGTTCTCTCAGTTCCCTGTCACAACTGTGGTTTCCTCTACGTTTCAAAGGGTTGCCACGTGACTTACTTGAAATCATCTATAGTCTCCATTCCAAGAAGAAGAAGAAGCGGCCACACTGATAAAGCACGGACCTCTCATGACAGACACTGCGATAGCCGTAGCCTCAAGAGTTGGGGTGTTAGGGTGCCATTACTGCTCCCCTTGTGGTGCCAGCACTTACTATCTATTGGAATCTATAGCGGACACTTTTTGGATTTCTTCTCGCAGGTCGAGGTTTAATGTGGGAAGTTCCATGTCCTGGCAGGGTTCAGGACAGACTATAGGTATGGCCATTGTACCATCTGTCTTGATTGAGAGCCTCAACTGGCCTTCAGTCTTCTTGGAAGTTGCATGCCATCATCAACTGTTTGTGAGCACCACCTCTATCTCCTCCCACCCTCGGTCTACTGGTCCATAAGTCATCTCATGTGGTCTCGTTGACTTCTGAGCGTCTTCATCTAGACAGGATGTCCAGCTGTCACCTTCACCAGCAGTCCTTACCCGAGGAGCGCACACAACACGTCTGGATCAGAGGCGGATGCCCTATCTCAGGTATGTCAATGTAATACTACTGATCCAGGTACCTATGTATCTGTGATTTGTCCTGAAGAAGGGGTCTCGGACCCTGAAACGTGTAGAATAAAGATCATAACATTGTTTAATTTTATATCAATTTATTACCTGCGGTAGCGCGGTAATACACCCAAATTCTATGCTGTTTCACATGGGTCTCACCACAGCGGGGACTGCTGCAAGCCATTACTTAGGATATCTGAGGATAGTAGTGGTTGTGACTATTCACAACCTCTATAGGTGAGCGAAACATACTCCCTAATGTTTGTATTTATGCACAAATAAACCCAATTGTGCACCTTTTCTGAATATGTTCACAATCAGTTTGGTAACATGACTTTTAGTTCAGGTTCTGATTTTACTTAAGAAAATAATTCTGCTTAATATAGAGTTCCTATTCATTTCAATGCGAAACGCACCTGTATTGTATGTGTTACATTGTCTTTTCCTGCCCCGTTTTTCTTCCGCATGTGCTTTTGTTTTAATATAGTTTCCGCTTTATATTTTTCTATGCCAGTATGTGATTGGTTTATTTTATTCTAGGTGTTTTATTTTACTAGGGTGTTTTTGGCATATTATATTACTGGCATATTCTAGTATTGATATATTGAACTACTCATATATTACTGGTATGTTATGGTATTGATCTATTAAATTATTGATCATAGTATTGGTATATTATGTTACTTGTACAATATTCTTATATTACTGGTATATTATTGGTAAAATATTCAGGGGCATACATAGAAATCATGGGCCCCATAGCAGAAGTTCTAATTGCCCCTCCCCCTCTAAAAAATAAAAACATTTTTGGTTGGGTCACATAATCTCACAATTTTGCAGTCCTTGAAGAGTAATGTTCTTCCTACTGAAGCCCTAGATTCCTCTTCATTGCACATATAAAGCATGAGGCACCACAAACACATGATAGTACCCCAACAGTGATTCCTACACAGTACCCTCCACACGCACTGTTGATGACCCTACTGCACCCCCCTCAACTACCCAGCAAAGTATGGTGATCCACACTAGCACTCTAAACAGTATCATGGCCTCCGCACAGTATGATGCACCCCACACAAACCTTCACACTGTATAATTGCTTGTATACAGTATAATGACCCTTAAATAGCCTCCATAAAGTATAAAGACTCTCTCTCATAGCCTCTAAATAGTATATGGCCTCCACAAAACCTTCAAATATTATAATGGTTCCAAAATGGCCTTCCATATAGTATATTTGGCCCATTATTGCCCTCCAGATAGTATAATGCACCTCCCATATTCCTCCATATCGTATAATACACCCCTCATTGTTCACTATATAATATAATACAACCCATAGTCATTCATATAGTATAATGCACCCCCATAGTCCTCCATATAGTATAATACACCCTCATTGGTCCACTATATAATCTAATGCACCCCCATAGTCCTCCATATAGTATAATGCACCCCTCATTGTCCACTAATATATAATGCAACCCATAGTCCTCCATATAGTATAATACACCCCTATAGTCCTCCATTTAGTATAATGCACCCCCTCATTGTCCACTATATAATATAATGCACTCTCATAGTACTCATATAGTATAATGCACCCCATAGTCCTCCATATAGTATAATACACCCCTATAGTCCTCCATTAGTATAATGCACCCCCTCATTGTCCACTATATAATCTAATGCACTCCCATAGTGCTCCATATAGTATAATGCACCCCCATTGTCCACCATATAGTAATAATACACCCCCATAGTCCTCCATATAGTATAATGCACCCCTATAGTCCTCCATTTAGTATAATGCACCCCCTCATTGTCCACTATATAATATAATGCACTCTCATAGTGCTTCATATAATATAATGCACCCCCATAGTCCACCATATAGTAATAATACACCCCCGTAGGCCTTCATATAATATAATGCACACCCTATAGCCCTCCATATGAAATAATGCACCCCCATAATTCTCCATATAATAATGCACATCTTACAGTCCTCCATATAGAATAATGCACCCCTCATAGTCCCATTAAATAATGACCCCCATATCCTCCATATAGAATAATGCACAATCCGTAGTCTTCCATATAGAGTAATGTACAACTCTAGTCATCTATGTAGTATTATGGCCACCTGTGTACTAATTGATTGAAAGAAAGAACTACGGTACCTCCCGTCATTCCCCTGCTCCTTCAGTCTCTGTGGTGAGAGGTCTTCCGCTCTGCTCATGTCAAAACAGCGGATGTGCTGCAGTGACGTCATAGTGTTCGCTGCGCTGAAACATCAGCCGCTGTGGCAGAATGATGGATGAGGGAGCATCAGCAGAGCACTCCTGCTTTCATCATAGCTTTCAACTGTATTGGCAATCAGGTGGGGGCGTAGCGGCCACATGTTCTGCCACCAATGGCAGTACACCACTAATAATATGAAATTTCTTGGTATATTACTGGTCATTTATTTTACTTTACTATTGATATAATATCACTTGAGTATTATTTGTGTATTATATTGCTGGTATTTTAATCTATATACTGTTTGTGCACAATCTACTAGCAATGTGGACCCACTGGGTCACTCAGTAATGTGGCTTAGAGCTAAAACAAGGAGGATAATGAGTCCTTCACCCTGAACTATCGCAAGAGGGAATCCCCGAGTCGTTATCCCCAGAGTTATCTCTGTTAGCATTTGGTGCATAGATGAGAAGTGGACACCTGGCATAAATGCAGCAGGAAGAAATCATAGCGAACAAAAATCAGGGGTCTGGATAAAGCCAGGTCGTATAGCCAACAGGTAGATAAGGTCAAATATTAAGGCTGGGATGGTAAGAAGAGTATTGGGAATAAACACCTTTGCATAATGCAGGAACCAAATGCCCATGACATTTCCAAACATCATATACAACTACGGGTTATGAAAGAATTAGCGCATCTTATGTGACCACTAGGCGGAGCCATATTTATGTAGACGAATACACTAATCTATGTGTCCATAACTAATCCCATTATACATATACTATTACACAAAGCCAGGTGTGTCTTTCTGTGACAGTGATTTCTTCCACTTTACTATTGGCATTGGATATCTGTCACATCCCACTGTGGTCGTATCCATTGTTTCTAGACACTATTAAATCTTGTGAGCTGGATAATCCCTGTATGGAAAACACATTATGCGAGCTGCATGCGAGTGTCTTGCATGCATCTCGCATGAGTCACCCAGTCCTGGCTCCTGCCCATCAGGACAGACGTGTGGAACTCCATAGAAACACAATCAGCTCCACACTTCCGTCCAGAGAGGCAGGAGCCAGGCTGGGTGACTCATGTAAGATGCATGCAAGACACTTGAATTCAGCTCGCATAAGTGTGTCTCTGCCCTAATTGTGTGTTGCGCTCTTTCCTGCTGTGTGTTCATCACATTATTTTACTTGTTTGAATGAAGCTTATTGTTATACTTCATTATGGTTTGTTTCTGATTTTTATCTTCAATTACTCCCAAGTGTTATGCCCATATATTGTAATCACCAGCCACTAATACGTCTAGTGCCCTTGTTTGTCATCCTTAAAGGGACTCTGTCAGCAGGTTTACTTTATGTAAGCTGAGGAACACAAGCTGTAAGGGTTAAAAAACAAAGTACAACTGTGCTTCTCTTATCAAGCTGGGTGCTGTTGTTTACTTAAACTGAAAGCTCTGTGATTACTAGAGATGAGCGAACCTTTTAAGGTTCAGTTCGGGGGTTGAACGAACTCATGGATGTCCGTGTTCAATGGCGCTGTTCAGGTCACCAACTTGACCCGAGTCGTCACTGATTGGCAGGTAGGCTCTCTGCCCACATTCAGCCATAAGCAAACACATTTGCAAGAAGGTGGGGATTTTTCCTTTTTTTTAGTACACACTACAGCAGACAATTCTGATTTTACTCCAGGAAACAGCTCATACTGGGCCAGGCACCAAGCGTACTGGAGTACAGCGCTGCACGCTCCTGCACTTTGGACATTCACATGCAAATCACCTATGCAGGACTACTTTGTCAAACTCATGGCAGTCCAACACGTTCCCTGCTGTGATCGACACCTCACACTCTGCACAATCTCTATACAGAGCCTGGTGTGGGCGGGGGCAACTGTCTATAGGCATTGTACATACAGAGCCTGGTGTGGGTGGGGGCAGCTCTCTGTCTATAGACATTGCACATAGAGAGCCTGGTGTAGGTGGGGGCAGCTCTCTGTCTATAGACTTTATACATATAGAGCCTGGGGTGGGCGGTGGCAGCTCTCTATTTATAGACATTGTATATATAGAGCCTGGTGTGGGCGGGGGCAGCTCTCTGTCTATAGACATTGTACATACAGAGCTTGGTGTGGGCTGGGGCAGCTCCCTGTCTATAGACATTGTACATATAGAGCCTGGTGTGGGCGGGGCTGCTCTGTCTATAGACATTGTACATATAGAGCCTGGTGTGGGCGGGGGCAGCCCTCTGTCTATAGACATTGTACATATAAAGTCTGGTGTGGGCAGGGGAAGCTCTCAGCTCTGCTTTATCTCTAAAACAAAACTCTTTGATTGCGTGAGAATGGCTTCAGCCAGTAATCTATGTGATATATCGTTGGATTCAGAATATCTTTGCCTAAAACATGCTGCTATCAGATGAGGTAGCAAAAACCTGCTGACAGATTACCTTTTTGCTACACTGAAAATTTACCCTTTTACAGACCCATTTACTGATGTTGTATGGGGGCCCCCAGCCCCCTGGTCACCATCTCCTTCTCCTCTATATTCCAGCAGTAAGGAATACTATCAGTGGTGAATATGAAGCCATACTATTGGCTCTTAAGGTACCGTCACACGCGGCAATTTCACTGGCAATTTGCTGGTTGCAGAGAAATCATGGACACATTGTTACATTTATACACAGCAACAAAATAGAACAATGTGTCCATGATTTCACTGCAACCAGCAAATTGCCAGTGAAATTGCCGCGTGTGACGGTACCTTTAGATTCTGAGTGACCATATGGGACAATCATAATAGAATGGAGATTCTTGGGCGTCATCACTTGTGCTAATCATCAGCTTTGTCATTTATCAATACTGCTAAGCAAAGAGCACAGCCACAGATATATTTATTAGGAAACCCCCAAAATGGGCAATTATACTGGGAAAACCCCATATATTCTGCAGAACAGTACACAGATTACCATCACTCTTGTCAGTCCCTGTCCCCAGTGGATCTCACTATCTCATTTCTATACATTGCACTCATTGAGTCATTGTAGTTTTTTTGGAGAACATAAGGCTCCAATGCAGATGTTGTCCTTGGTCCCATTCGAATTCCCCAATGTATTAAGGCAAAACTGCTAACCACTAAGAAAAAAGTACATTTGCACGTAGACCAGTACATCTCTCCTCTACTAAACATAGCATATACTGGGGCTGAAAAACATTATTCCCACTTTATATTTGGAGGGGGATGAATGAGGTCTGGTCACATGCTGCTCAATCAATAGGCATTTATCCGATGCAAAAAGCTACCATAGGACATCTCTCACTGTGGAGACCCTGTTCTGTCCTGCTTTATAAAGATCAGTGGTGTAACTAGGTTTCATGGCACCCGGGGCAAAGATCTATTTTGGCGCCCCCCAGAGTAGGTGAGGTAAGGAGCGGGGGTGGGGGGGTTTGGTGCAGTCAGCTTTCAGCCCCGCCGCCCCTGCAGCCTTAGGTGCGGAGCGGGGTAGTTTTGGGGTATTGTGTCAGCTTTCAGCCCCGCCGCCCCTGCAGCCTTAGGTGCCCCCCTCTGAGTTGTGCCCGGGGCAAAGGATCCGGCTGCACACCCCTAGATATGCCCCTGATAAAGATAAACCATTGATGTGAATGGACACAGTGTAATGCTTCATGTCCCCTGAGGGGGCGCTTCAGGGAAACTGAACACTTACTGCAAGGTGTCTATAGAGATCGCAGTTGAGGGCTCCAGCTGGGAGATACTTTATTGTCGAGAGACTGTCTAATTATTAGGGATTGTGTACAGAGGAAATCCCCCAAAAACAAAACCTTTGCCTGGACATTTTAATTTAAGTCGAGTACCTCCTCCATGTTCCGCTGCTCTTTTGATTCTGGAAGAGTTTTTCTTTTTCTCCTGTGCCCCTCTGTTCCACTAAGAAAGTTGCAAATTTTCCCTTCACCCAACTGGGCATAGACCACAGAACTTTTCTTTCCTCCTCTGATGCTGACCAATCAAAACATGATATTTGTGGTATCCGCCCAGTTGGGTGAAGGGAAAATCTGCAATATTTATTACTGGGGGACGTAATTTTGGAACAGAAGGACACAGGAGAAAACTAAATACTGTTCCAGAATCAGTAAAACAAGAACAATTGGAGGAGGTACTAAGTTAAAATAAAAATATAAATCCAATAAAATGTTTTCCAAAAAGGGACTTTTTTTTTTCCCCTGAAATAGCGCCACTTCTGTCCATATTGGGTATTGCAGCCCTACATAACGTTAATTAGACTGAGCTACAAAACCAAGGGATCTTTACGTGAATAAACATTTTTTAAAAACTTTTGGAAAGTATAGATAATCATTTTACAGAATTCTCCAGAAGCCGTCGCCTCCATTTCTCACAAGTAACGGTCTTATCTCTTCCTTGAATCCACCATTTTCCATGTGCGCACTCACTTCTATGAATGATCTTATTATCAATGACTACATCTGTCTAACAGGTGCTGGGGACAGTCCCACATCCGCACCGCAGCGTGCTTTCATTCAGCTCGGCCCCCTGAGGTTGGTGCACAGCCCTCCTGCTACAATCCGTCACTGTGTGTTTCCTGCAAAGAAAAAATAGAATTTCTCTGTAATCAGAAAAGTAGTTTTCACATGAAAAACAATAAAAATAACCATGAAACTTAGAGGGAATGTCCAGACTCCAGTATCACCTTATTGTGCTTAATCGTTTCTTAATACAGTCATGGTCGAAAGTGTTGACATGCAGTTAATGAAGTTTTTCTCGCAGAAATGTATTGCTATTACACGTGTTTTGTTATACAAATCTGTATTTCATTTCTGTGTATTGGAACAACTAAAAAAAAATACAAAAATACTTCCCCCCCCCCCGGTCTCCCCAGGCGTCCGAAAGCACCCACCCCCCCCGGTCTCCCTAGGTGTCCGATAGTACCAAAGGTCTCCCCAGGCGTCCGATAGCACCCCATTCCCCTTCCTCACCATCATCCGCCACTGCACCAGGGCCCCCATGTTGCAATGTCCGCCACTGAGTCAGTCGTCTCCTATAACCTCCACAAGCTTCTTCCCACCTGGAGTTTCTCCTCTTCTCTATAATCTGCTCCCGGACTCTCATAATTGAGGCGTCTTCTCCTAATTGTCAGATCTCTCCACAGGTGATCAATGGGATTTAGATCCGGACTCATTGCTGCCACTTCAGATCTCTCCAGCGCTTTGTTTCCATTCATTTCTGGGCTTCTTGATGTTTGGGGTCATTGTCCTGCTGGAGACCCCTGACCTAGGACGCCCCCAGCTTTCTGACACTGGACTCTACATTGTGACCTAAATCCTTTGGTAATCTTCAGATTTCATGATGTCTTGCGCACAGTCCAGGCCCCCAGTGCCAGAGGTAGAAAAACAACCCAAAACATCTCTGACCTCCACTATTTCTGACTGTAGGTCCTGTGCTCTTTTGTTTGTCAGTCTCATTACAGTAGCATGATGCACTTTACAAAAAGAATAGCTCTATCTTGCCTCATCTGTCCACAAGACGATTTTCCAGAAGGATTTTGGTTACTCACATACATTTTGGTAAGCTGCAGCTTAGCTTTTTGATATCTCTATTTCAGCAGAGGGGTCTTTCTGGGTCTCCACCATAACGTTTCATTTCATCCGCATGTGGACGATAGTTTGCACTGACACTGATGTCCAATGAGCCTACAGGACAGCTTGGATTTCTTTGGACCTTGATTGGGGCTTATCAACCATCCATTCTATCCTGAGTTGCAACCTTTCATCAATTTTTCTCTGCTGCCACGTCCAAGGAGTTCAGCTACAGTGCCATGGTTTGTAAGCTTCTTGGTTATGTTATGCTCCATGGACAAAAGAACATCAAGATCTCTGGAGATGGACTTATAACCTTGACAATTGTGATTCTCAAGTCCTCAGACAAATCTCTTTCTGTGACACACACAATGCAAAGATTGAGTAAACCTCTCCCCTTTTTATCTGGTTTCAGGTGGGATTTTCATATTGCCCACACCTGTTACTTGCTACAGCTGAGTGTGAACGAGTGTCACATGTTTGAAACAAAGTTGTTTACCTACTATTTTGGGAAGGTGTCAACATCTTTGTCTGGACCATTTTGGGATTTTTGGTGGGAAATTATTGCCTTTTTTTCTCAGTTTATTTTTTCATTGTTCCAATACACACAAGAGGGAATAAACATGTGTATGACAAAAAATGAGTAATTGCAATAATTTTCTGGTAGAAATACTTAATTCTCTGAAGCAATTTCAAGGGTGCCAACACTTTCATCCACAACTGTATATATCTTCTTCAGTACAGCAATGAGTGTGGTAACCAGATCATCAAGGGAGGGCAAACTGGGCACTTGTGCAGGGCCCCCATCCTTCTGGAGACCATTCATGACATGAACAGAAGATGTAAATATTCTTTACAATATATGCAGTGCATCCTCCATATTCTCAGGATACCTCTCTCCGAACTCAACGTAACACTATGCGGACAAGACAGAAACAGCCTTTGAGTCTTGCCTGTGTTGTATCCCCCCTTCATGATGGCTGATACTCTCCAATCAGTATTTCACCAAAACCAAGAACAATTTCCAAAATTTTGACAAGACTGGGTTTCACAGAACATTTGTAACCCATAATATGAAAGTAAGGTCAATATTAGAACTTTCATCATAAAATATTCATTTTTACTCAAAATAGTTGATGTAAAACTGAGTACACCCCATATCTATATCTAATATATCGTACAACCTCCATTTCTTTAAGGACAGCACCAAGTCTTTTAGGCCTGGAATGAACAAATTACATATTGTAACATTATCTTTTTCCATTATTCAAGAACAACCTCTTAGATAATGGATGGAGAGTGATGAAGACTTGTCTCCTCAGACTCCCCCATAGGTGCTCGGTTGGGATCAGATCAGGAGACATTTGGTCACTTTAACCCTGTTCTTCTTCAGAAATGCAGCAGATGAGTGTTTGGATCATTGTGATGTTGGAAAAGTGCACGTCTACCAAGAGCACGGAGTGATGGCGGCATCTTCTCTGTCACTGTAGAACATCTGTGAATTCATGATACTATCAATGACATGTAGCTCCAAACACCAGCAGTTTATGTATCCAACATGAGGGCAGGCCACCACCATAGGTCACTGTGGGCAGTGGCGGACCTATAACCCGGAGGGCCCTGGTGCAGCCGTACTGAGTAGCCGGGGGGAGGGTGCTGGCAGCCGTCGGTGAGGACCGGGGGCGAGGGGGGTTGTCAGCGAGCACCGGGGGGTTTGCTGGTGGTTGTTGATGATGCGGCTCTTCTACCTGCTCTGCCAAGTGGGCATATGCATTCCTGGGAGCCTGGATCCTGGGAGCCGGGACGCAGAGGAGAGGAGGGGCGGGATAAGGCATGGGAAGCAGGCTTGAGGGGCCCCCTAGCCGGTCGCGGCCCTGGTGCAGCTGAACCAGCTGCACCACGGTAGGTCCGCCCCTGACTGTGGGTATTGTCTATTTTTCCAAATTCATTTCTCTATATACATGAAGGGTTATTCCAGTTTTCATAAATGTGTATTGTTGGCTAGTGCTTGGAAATACAAAATATTTTCCAATTTATTGCTTATGACGAATGTCAGCCATTTTTCAAATAATACTTTTTTTTTGTTTACACCTCGTTGTCCTGGAGACCGACCACCGCTACCAGACAGCAGAACACGCTCAGTGCTTAAAAGCTCTTTTTTTTGAGTTACTAGCCCTGCCTGGATCACTGGACTGCCACCATTACTGTAAGTGTCTGATCCCAGCCAGCCTCAGTTCAGCACTTACAACCTAGACAGCAGCAATGGTCGGTCACCTAGGTAACGAGCTGTACACAAAAGAAGAAAAAAGGAGAACATCTTAAGAAAGGCTGATATTGAAAAGCAAATTGGAAAAGTGCTTGTTTTTACGAGCATTATCTAACAATATCTGTATCAAAATGGGAATATACTTTTTAAAATGACTGATATGGAGACTAGTCATTTACTGTCTAATTCTAGGGAAACAAATGTAACCTTGTTTTTGATATTTGCATAGTATAGACACTTCATGATATGACAGCAGAGCAGCAACCAGGAGGGACCGTGTCCTATATAATGGTGATGAAACTGGGGCACATAAAGCAGGCCTTTAGGCTAAGTGTATAAAGACGTTTTTAAATAGGTTTGTTGAGCAGCAGAAAATAACACCTAAAAATTTTTATTTAATAAATAAATAGAGCAAGTGATTCAGAGAAATCTGTTTGAAAACCATTCATAAACCTTCCACAAGGTGACCCCATTACACTGTGTGTGAAGCAGACACATGTTTACTTATATGGCTGTATTCACTGAAGACGGATCTGAGTGATAATAGAGCAAACAATGTATCAGATTAGGCTCAGCATACAGCACAGTTGCTAAGCAATGTGGAAGTTCAGGATCAGGGCAAACTAGTTTGTGAGAATCTCTGTTAACCCCTTCTCTGCTGTCACATCCCACTGCTCCCTATCAGCTGCTGGCCACTCCTGCTCAGCCATAAAATGCTCTTTTTAAAATAGCACAGAAAAATGTGAGAAAATAAGTTATATGACAGAAAAAAAGCATTATATTACCTGCTGTGTGACCCATCATTAACAACTAGTGCTGTATTGGCTTTTGTTTTTTTTCAATGAAATAACATTTACGCTTTAAACCAATGATTGAAAAACTCTTCCTATTCATCTCTATTGTAAATCCATTTTGCTGTTCATATGTTCAGCGTTTTAAGCATGTTGGGGGTTCAGCTTTAGAAATGCCTGGTGAGGAAAAAGAAAGTGCATGTCACTTCTAGATATTGGCTCTTGATGTTGTATGCAACACATTCACATAGGGTTTCAGCAAAGTCATGTGCAGCTTATGACCTGCAAGCTAAGGGTGCTTTCACATTGCATTCTGCTGTACGTTCAGTGGTCCCACTGGGGCTTACATCTAAACGGGCTTTGGATGTATGCGCCGATGAGGCCATTGACTTTAATGGTGCAGACGGAGTCAACGTGTGCTCTGTCCTGCACCATTTTCGGGAGTATACGTTTTCTGCAGGCGAACACCTGAATGTAATCTACTACTTTCGGGTGTCTGCTTTCAGAAAATGTACACTCCCAAAAATGGTGCAGGACAGAGCACACGTTGACTCCGTCTGCACCATTAAAGTCAATGGAAACATTGGCGCATCTGTCCAAAGCCTGTTTTTGTACGTAAGCCCCGACAGGACCACTGAACGCATGCTAAAGCGCAATGTGAAAGTACCCTTACACCCAACAGCTCCAATGTTTTTTCGACTTTCACTACACAGTTGCTTTAAGTTGTGGGCCATTGATAAATTACCGCAACTTCATGATCTTCATGTACACCAAAAAAGGAACAGGGATAAGTAGACCCCAACCAAAAGCATCCATGCCGAAATATTACATATGATAAAAGGTAAATCTTTATTAATAAAAATAAGAAGCCGGAGCGAAACATGTGTCAGGGGAAGGAACACATTGCCTGACTCCCTATAGCATTCTGTACTTTCAGGTAATTTTACTGCAGTTGTCTTCTTTATATATTGTTTGGGGTATCTGTTTGTGAATCACTGTAAATTTATGTAGATTGAATAAGGATACTTAAAGCGTAACCGCCATTTTAAATTTTTTATTTATTAATAATGTAGTGCAAGTGATTTTAATAAACTTTCTAATGTACTTCATTAGAAGGTTCTGGTTGAAAACCATTCATAAACCTCCAACAAGGTGTCCCCACTGCACTGTGTGTGAAGCAGACACATTTTTCTTATCAGTCAGACTTGTCTTCAGTGAATACGGAGCATGTAACCATAAAAGGGAAAGGGGCGGGGCCTACACTGCTGACTACAGCTTATGAGGAAACAAAGTATCAGATTTTCTCAGGGTAGAGCACAGTTGCTAAGCAACGTCAGAGTGTCAGGATCAGGTCAAACTCCTCAGAAGTTTGTGCCAAGGAAAGATCTGTCATCTGACTCCACACAGCTCAGTCACGATCTCTGTTAACCCTTGTCTGCTGGAACCCCTCACATCTCACTATCAGCCTGCTCTCAGAAGCTGTGAAAATACACACACATTGCACTGCTCCCTATCAGCTGTTGGCCATAACCACGCAGCCATAAATTGGAGTTTTTAAAAGAGCACAGAAAAATGTGAGAAAATAAGTCATATGGCACAAAAAAACATTATCATAGCTGCTATGTGACCCATCAATAACAACCAGTGCAGTATTAGCTTTTTTTTAAATGACATTTACACTTTAACCTTTCATACTAAGCTTTATCTAATCCATCCATTTATCTCTATACTATTATCCTTACTTGTACATTTGGTGGTCCCTCAGGCTATATTTTTGTATTTTCTTTTAGGATCCTCTCTCTGTTTGAATTGTTTTAGCACATTTTCTATCATATATTGTTAATAATAAAGATTTACTTTTTATATACCGTATGTAGTGTTTTGGCTTTAATTCCTTTGGTTGGGGACAATTTATCCCTGTTCCTTTTTTTGGTGTACAATTATCTCTGGAGTGTCATGCGCTTTTCATCATTATTTTGGACGGTGATTTTGAGATCATGATCTTCATGTATTGCGGTATCCTCAGCCATCACAGATCTATCAGGGAGAAATGGAGCATTGTTTTGCTCGGGTGTCAGGTGTACCTCTAATCTCTGGGTGTCCTCTCATGTGCTGCATCAGAAGAAATACATGTTGAGCCGTAAATCCCCCTGCAGATTAAGTTGGCGAGAATTTGCATTGATAGAGATAGCGGCGCGGGTACTCGGTAGCCGGGTGACAGTCTGACGGGGTATCTGGGTGGCGATTGCCAGTTCTGTGGCCCTGACCGGACAAATTAAAGGGGTTATATTTAAAGGGGTTAATAGTTTATGGTTTAACGTGACACCAGCTGAGGTATCTGGTCAGGAGTGATCAGCGCTGCTGGTAGTGGCCCCAGTGGATAGATGGTGAAGCAGCAAGTTGGATTACTTCAGCAGAAGCAAGTCTTTGGAGTGATGATGGGGGTTGTAGTGTCAGACGCAGAAGACACAGACAAGGAGGCAGAGGAGTGCAGTCTTTACCTTTACTGAAGATTGATGACAAGTTGAATCCAGGGATACTGGTCACCAAATCCAGGGTCCAGTCTGTCCAGAATAAGATGAACTAGAAGAGGATTCTGCTGCACACCAGCACTTCATGTCTTCAGGGAAAAAGCACAAGGCTAACAAGTGTTATTTCAATGTGTGAACAGGAATCAAGAATATATTGGAAAGCTACTGAAAGCTAACTAAGGATAAATGTGAAAATATTAGTTGAAATGCAATGGCCATGACATTTGTAAGCCCAGTAACCGTCTTTCAAGGTATTTTCACTTCTACTGGGTCCTATCTATGAACCTCATGTCTGCAGTCTAGGTGTGTGAATGGGATAATGCCCTGGGTGCAATTAAAACCTGCTTATAAGGAAAATGTCTGGACTATGTGTAGGTTCTCAAACCAGTTACTGGGTGGGGGGAGGGTGCTGCAACCAAACAACTATATAATACAATATACAAAATGGGCGCACACCTCCTAGTACTGGGTGCTAGCATGAAAAATTCATGAAAAATTACTGGGCTTACAAATGTCATGGCCATTGCATTTCAACTAATATTTTCACATTTATCCTTAGTTAGCTTTCAGTAGCTTTCCAATATATTCTTGATTCCTGTTCACACATTGAAATAACACTTGTTAGCCTTGTGCTTTTTCCCTGAAGACATGAAGTGCTGGTGTGCAGCAGAATCCTCTTCTAGTAAGTACATATATTTTTCATGCTAGCACCCAGTACTAGGAGGTGTGCGCCCATTTTGTATATTGCAGAATAAGATGAAGTCTGCTCCACTAAGTAGGTAGAATAAGCCTTCCTTTCTATGCCTGTCAGCCTATGAGCTGATCTGTTTCCCTGTGCATCTTCTGCTGCAGCTGCCCCAGCCAGCCTGCATTACAAGCTCCTTGTAAGCTGTTCTCTAAATCCCAGCCTGAGCTATCTGTAATGCTTTGCTGTTGGTGCTGCATGGGTGACCAGAGGATGTGCAGTCCCTTGGTCTCCAGATTTGCTTCCAGGATTTTCAATCCCTGGTAGCCGAGGACTCTGGTGTCCTGCTGGGCGTAGTCCCAGAGCAAGGTTATCCAGCTCCAGAGATGTTTTCTCTCCTTCTCCTCGTGCTACTTCTTCCCTTCCCTTCCTCACTCTCACTACTCTAAGCCTCCCCCCAGCTAGAGGATTGCGCCAACCTACAAAACTAGGTATTTGGGTTCCCTCTTCTGGTCAGGGATGAGGCTTTTGTATAAATGCATGGGTTACCTAGTGTGGGGGAGCTCCAATTACCTCTGGACCTGATACCACCACCTGTTAGGGAGGCGATATCACTGTGGCGACTGGACCGCAGGGGCGCCACAACTATGTTCCCACATTCCTTAAATTTATCATTAAATGCAGTTCCTAAAAGTAAATATGATCTAATGAAAACTCATTGTACATTTAGAGATACTACAGAACCGGGCACCTTTCTGTGAGGTTTTTTTTCTGATTACTCCTGCGGTAGCCTGAAATACAGTTGAGCATGTTTCCATGTACAGAAACACTGCATTTTATCTGTTTTTGTTGTCTATTTGCAGTGTTTTCCGTTTGTTTATTCCTTTTGGTGCATATTTGATGTAGTGCATGTATATGCACTTTTAGGCTGCGTGCACACAATGCATTTTTATTGCGTTTTTTAATGCAGTTTTGTCACAAAACTGCAAGCAAGTCCTTATGCCAGCAAAGTCAGTGAGAATTTAGACATATTGTGCTCACCTTGCTTTTTTCCCTTGCAGAACTGGTGCAGAAATAAATCTGCAGCATGGCAATTCTTTCAGCATTTTTCCACCCCAGAATGCATGAAAAACTCATTAAAAAATGCTGCAAAAATGCATCAAGAACTCGTTTTTTTCTGCCAGTAGACGCAGATTTGGTGCAGAAATTTCTGCAACCAAATACTCAACGTGCACTGTCATAGAGTGCAGAAATGCTGCAAATCTTAACTTAACCCCTTCATAACTATTTTTATTTTTTTGACAATATAGCCATATGAGGGCTTGTTTTTTGTGGGACAAGTTGTACTTTTCAATGACATCATTTATTTTACCATATGGTTTACTGGAAAGCAGGAAAAAAAGTTCCAAATGTGGTGAAATTGCAAAAAAAAGTGCAATTACACTTTTTTTTTAGGTTTTTTTTATTCACTATGTTCACTATATGGTAACACTGTGATGTCAGTATGATTCCTCAGGTCGGTACGAGTTCGTAGATACCAAACATGTATACTTTTACTGTTATCTAAGTGGTGAAAAAAAATTCAGAAGTTTTTTAAGAAAAAGAATTGCACTTGTGCGCCATGTTCCACGATCCATAGTGTTCTCAGTATTCAGGATCTGGGGCTGTGTGATGGTATATATTTTTGTGTCTTGAGCTGACGTTTCTAATGATACCATTTTTGTGTAGATGTGATGTTTTGATCGCCCGTTATTGCATTTTATCCCAATGTTCCAGTGACCAAAAAAACTTAATTTTGGCGTTCAGACTTTTTTTTTTCTGTTACGCAGTTTACAGATCTGATTAATTGATTTTATATTTTGATAGATCGGGCATTTCTGAATGAGACAATAACAAATATGTTTATTTTTTACATATTTTAAATAGTTTTATTTTCAATGAGGCAAAAGGGCGGTGATTTGAACTTTTAGTTTTTCTTTTCATATTTGGAATAACTTTTTTTTTTCTTTATTTTACATTGCCCACTAGGGGGCCTCAGTGCTCCAATGTCCGTCTGAAGACAGGGAAAATGATCACTTTCTGCTGGTGACCTCACTTGGTCATCGCCAGCAGGAGGTGATTCAGGACAACTTCTGGGGTCATCACAGGACCCCGAGCTGTCCAGCTAAAGCATGGAGGTCCCTCGATCCCATCACGGGACCTCCAATCAAGGCAGGGAATGGCGCAAACCTTGCGATTGACAGCGTGATCCAAAGTGTTAACACCATTGATGATGTTGGCTACACGTCTCAACTCATCAGATCAGCTAACATTTGGGGGCGAGAATGTGAGCTCACAGCGTGAGGGGGCGGGACACAACCAAGGACGTACTATTACATCCCTGGTCTGTGGAGGGGTTAAAAAAGCATGTCACTTCAAAAAACCCTATTTGCCTGCAGATATTGGGTTAATGTGCAGGTAAATAGTGTTACAATGCTGCTGGTAGCCTTACTGAAAGTCAATTAAGTTATGTCCTCTTTGGAGCTGCTGGCTTTCAGTTATGGAGGTGTGCACATAGCGGTTTCAGGGACTGTGAACGGTGGCAGTGTGCAAGCATGGCCACTTTGACTAACAACTCATTCTGCATAGATGCAGCAATGTGCGCACGGCCACCGCTTACAGTGAGCAGTAACTGTGGCCAGGGTCGGACTGGGGCACTGGGACACCGGAGAATCCTCTCATGGGCCCCCACCCCAGTCCAGCCCTGCCTAAGCTCCAAGTCCTCCTACCTCTTTCACAAATTTGCTCTTGCATAATGTTCGCTACCACTACCACTGTTAGGCTGGCTTCACACCACTTTTTTCCCTGTCAGGTTCTGTCTGGTGTTTTGCAGGATGCACCTGACAGAACCTGACAACCCCGGACAAACAGAACCAGAGGGAAAATCTGCCCTCAGATCCTGTTTTGTGCTGGAATCAGCGGCTGCTGCTGTCCAGTGCTGAAATAGAACAGCGGCTTGCAGGGGAGCTGGGCACGGTGCTGATATTTCAGCCGTGGAGTTCTCCAGGTACTGCAATTAAGCGGCGGCTGCTTTTCACAGCTGCCGCAATTTTGGCACCTGGCGTCCGGAAAACGGTCCAATTTTATGTCGGATCCGGCACGATCCGGCGCCTATAGGCCCCCATGCTATGGCCGCCGGATCCGGGAGGATCCGGTTTTGTGCGATTTTTGCAAGTGCTGCAAGATCCGATTTTGTGTCCGGGGCAAAAAAAGGGAATCCTCCAGGACAGAAGCAAAACCGGACAGCAAATAACTGCCATCCAGCCCCATAGGGATACAATAGGGGCAAAATTGGATCCAGGGCTGTACGGTTCACACCGGACAGCTCCGTATCCAAATAATCGTGGTGTGAAGTCAGCGTTATTAACCGCTATATGGACACACCCATGGCTGACAGCCAGCAGCTTCTGGAAGGAAAAACGTTCATTTTCTCCTGGCAGCCACAGTTTCAGTGCGGCGGCTGGACAGCATTCTAATGCAATTGACCTGTAAATTAACCCTATATATGCAGGTAAATAGCGATTTCAAAGGTGACAGGTTGCCATTAAAAGTCGATTTGCGGCTAGAAAATGCACTGCATCAAATCTGCACCAAAAGGCATAAAAAAGGAGAACAAAAGAGACTAATATAAAGTGCCTGCATGTCTGCTGTCGTCCCAATATTACATGGATTAAAACTTTAGCAATATTTTTTTATACTCATCACGAGACGTGTCGAAGGGGTTTCTGTTCCTTTAAAAAAAAAACATTTCTGAATCTACACAATAATTAAGTAACATGCAAGTTCCTCAAAAGAAATAAAGATGTCTTCTATGTGTGATCATAACATGATGAAAAATGATCCAAATCTTCATTCATCACTACAAAAAAATGGCTCCTTCATATGGAAAATACCCGAAAAAGCTATGCACGGATGTCGGTGTATATAATAAGATCTCTACTTCTTTCCAGGGCTCAGATGTTTGTGATAGAAAAGTACGAAGAAGGGAAAAAAACAGAGTGGCTGCCCAGAGAAGTCGCAAAAAACAGACACAGAAAGCGGACAAGCTCCACGAGGTAAAGGAGAGGATTTCGGACAGATTGTCACTGTCATCGAGGCATTGACATTGATTTGCATTTATCAAAAAATTAAGTGTGATTTTTTTCAGTCTTAAATTTGTCATAAAAAGAGTTAATAAACAATATATAAGAAAGCAAATAAATAGATAATAAAACATGAATAAAACAATAAATAGGAAGTAAATAACTTGTCAATAAAATGATAAATAAGAAAGAAAATGAAATATGAAATAAAAAGTGAATAAAATAATAAATAAGAAGTAAATAAAATAGAAAATAAAAAGTAAGGCTGGCTTCACACCACGGTTTTTTGCGATCCGGGGCTGTCCGATGTGAACCGGACAGCCCCGGATCCGATTTTGGCCCTATTGTATCCCTATGGTGCCGGATGGGGCCAGATGGCAGCTATTTGCCATCCGGTTTGGTGTTGTCTGGCTGGATCGGTGATTTTGTTTTTTGCCCCGATACAAAACGCATCTTGCAGGATCTTTTTGTGTCCGGGGCAAAAATCGTCACAAAAACGGATCCGGCGCCATAGCATGGGAGTCTATGGGCGCCGGATTATGCCGGATCCAACATAAAATCGCACGGTTCTCGGACGACTTGGACCTGAAAGAGCAGCGGCTGTTATGTGGCGCCCTGCTAACCACAGTCTCACCCACAGCATGGATGGGTTTCCACAGCGGGTACTCAGCTACACGCAACACCTTCCACCCCAGCACAAGTAGGGGGAGCTCAAACTGCTGCTTTTAGGCAGTCATCACCTATAAATACTGGTGCTGGGGGCAGAGTTAGAGAGAGTGTGTGCAGATGCTACAAGAGCTGCAAAGAAGTGCTGGTGTTCAGTGTCGATTAGGCCTGAGCCAGTCACCCTGACCATCTCTGGTAGCCCTGCAAGGCCCAAGAGTGGGGTCGAGAGGCAAGGAGAAGAGGCAGAACTGTGGGGGGAACCGTGGAGCCAGTGTTAGGTTCACCCCCGAGTAACCATCGGAGTGCACCAGGCCCAGTGGAGAACAGCGGAAAACCGTGGAGACTTCAGTCTCCCGGATTCCTGTGCAGTCACATACCAGGGAGCCAGGCACCGCGGGGAAAAGAATCACAGTAGTCAACAGAGGGTATCCCTACGGCAGCACAGGAGGAGAACGAGAGAGCAGAGGAGGCCAGCCAACTTCTACACAGGCAGGGTTTCACACACACAAGGGTAAAGCAACAAGGAGGCCTTATACCCAGAGACCCAGAAGTGCATCCTGAACGGTGGTACTCTGCACAATTTACCTGCTTCAACACCAGTAAAAAGGTAAAAAGTAACCAGCGATGTGTGTGTCAGTTCCTTCCCTTCGCCCCTACCATTCAGAGACTGTCCCGTTATCCAACCACCGGCCAGGTCCCTGCTCATCCATCCATCACCAGGACCCCTATCATCACCGATGCATCCCTGCCCCGGGGGGTTAGCTCTACCTGCAGGGAGCTGTACCATCAAGCCCGCTATACCACCACCCTCCGGAGGACTGAAGCGTTGCTGGTGCTCAATCACCAGAAGCTGCGGGTCATGTGAACTATATTATAAACTTTATTTCCCCTGTACATATATTCCCCCTTTTTAAGTTCGTGTCCGGGGCCACAGGTCCGGACAGGCCACCAGTAAAATCCCCAACCACAGCGGAAAGGGGCCCGGATACCAAAGTCCCTAGTGCCCCGGGCGACTCAGTTAAAAGCAGCCGTCGCTGAATTTCAGCACCTGGAGAGCTCACCGACTGAAATTTCAGCACCGCGGGCAACTCCCCTGCAGCCGCTGCTTGGACAGCAGCAGCCACTGATTCCGGCACAAAACAGGATGGAGGGCAGATTTGCCCTCCGGTTCTGTTGTTCGGGCTGTCAGGTTCTGTCCAGTGCATCCTGCAAAGCACCAGACAGAACCTGACAGGGAAAAAACATGGTGTGAGGCTAACCTAAATAAAATGATAAATAAGAAACTAAATAAGAAAGTAAAAGAAACAATACAAAAGTAGAAAATAAAAAGTCAATAAAATGATAAATAAGAAAGTTATAAAAAAAAATAGGAAATAGAAAGTAAATAGAAATGATAAATATAAGAAACAAAATGAAATATAAAGAAAAAGTAAATATAATAGTAAATAAGAAAGTAAATGAAACAGAAAATAAAAAGTAAATAAAATACTAAATATGCTAGAAAATAAAAAGTAAATGAAACAGTAAGAACGTAAAGAAAATAGAAAATAAAGAATAAGTAAAGTGAATAATAGGAAAAACAGGTGAGTAAACCAAAAATATAAGATGTAAAAAAAAAATCACATTTAAAAAAAAATACTCATTAAAAATTACAGGAAAAAAAACCCATAAAAGCTAAAAATAGATCCGAAAGGACGGTGTTTCTCGATCCGCGCAAACTGTACGTTGAAAAGGACCACAAGGGATCAGAGAGTAATGGTGCTTTATTCAACACGTTTCACAGCGTGTCCCCGCTCATCATCATGGTTACATTCCAGATGAAGGAGCGAGGACACGCTCTGAAACGCGTTGACTAAAGCACCATTACTCTCTGATCCCTTGTGGTCCTTTTCAACGTACAGCTTGCGCGGATCGAGAAACACAGTCCTTTCTGATCTATACTGACCGCCACAGTGTTGCCGTGGAGTGTGGATCCTGCAGCAGCTGTACCATACGTATATACTGGTTGTGGGTCTCACAACCACAGCAGTGACATTTGCCACTTTTTAATTTTGGATTTATTGTGATTTCTTATTCAAAATGAATAAGAAAGTAAATAAAATAGAAAATAAAAAGTAAGGTATTTGTAAAGAAAATAAAAACCTACGGTATCAACAGTATCAGGCTAGGTGCGATGCGTTGCTTTTCTTTTTTCCTTTACAACAATATATTGTATATGATCTATTTCATGTGTTCTGTAAATGTTGATGATTATGACTTACAGCCAATCAAAACCCAAAGGTCATTATCTCAGATCTTCCTTTTTTCGTTTTCCCTCCCTTCTCCCAAGAGCCATAACTTTTTTATTCCTCCGTCAATATAGACTTATGAGGCTTGTTTTCTGCAGGATGAGTTGTCTTTTAGAATGTAATCATTTACTGTATATACTCGTGTATAAGCCGACCCGTGTATAAGCCGACCCCCCTACTTTTGCCCCCAAAACCTGGGAAAACCCTATTGACTCGTGTATAAGCCGAGGGTGGACCCCAGCACAGGTATACAGCCCCCAGCAGTGTGGTATACAGGCCCCCCCAGTGGTATACAGGCCTCCCCAGTGGTAGTATACAGCAGCCTCCCCAGTGGTAGTATACAGCAGCCTCCCCAGTGGTATATACAGGCCCCAGCAGTATATACAGCAGCCCCAGTGGTATACAGCAGCCTCCCCAGTGGTAGTATACAGCAGCCTCCCCAGTGGTAGTATAGAGCAGCCTCCCCAGTGGTATATACAGGCCCCAGCAGTATATACAGCAGCCCCAGTGGTATACAGCAGCCTCCCCAGTGGTATATACAGGCCCCAGCAGTATTACAGCAGCCTCCCCAGTGGTATATACAGGCCCCAGTGGTATATACAGGCCCCAGTGGTATACAGGGCCCCCTTGCTGCCCCACACTTGTAAAGTAATAGATCATTACACTTATCCCTGTCGCTGTCGCCGCTCTGCACCGCGCTCCTCCGGGTCTTCATGCTTCTTCATGCTTCTCCTCCGGCGCACAGGCAATGACGTCATTGCCTGCGCCCGCCAGTCACAAGCAGGAAGAAGCAGGAAGACCCGGAGGAGCGCGGTGCAGAGCGGCGACAGCGACAAGTATAATGATCTATTACTTTGCAGGTGTGCGACAGCAAGGGGGGCCCTGTATACCACTGATGGGGGGGGCGCCTGTATATGACTCATGTATAAGCCGAGGGGGGGACTTTTCAGCACATTTTTTGTGCTGAAAAACTCGGCTTATACACGAGTATATACGGTATTTTACCATACAGTGTACTATAAAAGCAGAAAATAGTTCCAAATGTGGTAAAATTGCAAAAAAGTTCAATTACACATTTATTTTTTTAGGTTTTTTATTCGCCATGTTCATTATATGGTAACACTGACATGTTGGTGTGATGCCTTGGGTTGGTATGAGTTTGTAGATACCAAACATGTATACTTTTACTGTTATCTAAGTGGTGAAAAAAATTCTGAAGTTTTTAAAGAAAATGAATTGCACTTTGGCGCCATTTTCCGTGACCCGTAGCAATTTCTTTTTAAGATCTGGGGCTGTGTGATGGCTTATTTTTTGCAGCCTCAGCCTACATTTATAATGATACCATTTTTGGGTAGATCCGATGTTTTGATCTTTTGCAATGTTGCAGTGACCAATAAAATATAATTTTGGCGTTTGGACTTCTTTTTCCGTTACATAGTTTACAGATCTGATTAATTGATTTTATATTTTGATAGATCGGGCATTTCTGAACGGAGCAATACCAAATATGTGTATTTCTTTATTTTTTAATATTTTTATTTTCAATGAGGTAAAGGGGGGTGATTTCAACTTTTATTTTTTTTTTAATATTTGGAAAAATGTTATTTCTTTTCCTTTATTTTACATGGCCTACTACGGGGCCTTAGTGCTGCACACACCGATTGCTTCTCTTGTCTTCAAATGAGCTGCTGCTCACCTGAAGACAGGGGCAATAATCACTTTCTGCTAGTGACCTCACTGGGTCATCGCCAGCAGTAAGTGATTCAGGACAGCGTCCGGGGTCAATACAGGACCCTGGACTGTCCATGTAAAGCATGGTGGTCCCGTGATTACATCACAGGACCTCCGAACACAGTGGGGAACGGCGCAATTGCCGCCAGGGGCTCTGGACAGTGTGATCCAAAGGGTTAACACCACTGTTCGGAATGCGGGTTGGATCTGTGGTGTTAGGTACACATCTCAGTTGATGAGATCAGCTGATATGTCGGGGGGAGAATGCGAGCTCACAGCGATAGCTCACTTCAGGGGAGGGACACAACCAAGGATGTACTATTGGTCGTGAAGGGGTTAAAGCACCACTCCAATGTATTTTTATTCCACCGCTGGTCCTTAAATCTAAGTCCCCTGAATACTCTCTGATATTTATCCTCCGGCATTGTCACCTTTTCCCAGTGGTGCTCCAGTTGGTCTGCGGGGATATGAGACCTGCCGGCAGTGGCAGTGTTTCATGGAGCGTGCCGGAAGACAGAACTCATTGCAAGTCTATGAGAGCATCGTTCTGGCTCTCATAGAGATACTTTGCAGCTTGTGATGCAACTTGTCACTTCCAGCCTGTCAAAAGTTATGGGCCCAAGATGGCCCCACAAGACCGGTGCGGCATCGGTAAGAGGTGATGCGTCGGAAGGTGAGTATATGACTCAGGGCAGGAGGCTTACATTTAAAGCGCCACTCTAGTGCTAAAAACAAAACACTGGAGTGGTGCTTTAGGGTGTACAGACATACTAGCGAGTGAAACAACGCTCCGATTCACGGATCCTAGAGTCGGACGAGTGTCCTCCGAGTTTTGCTCTGTTTTGCATCCAACTGCTATGAGACTGTCCAACATTTTTTTGGATCACAGCCGTGTGTTGTCCGTGTGTAATGCGATTTTAACATGGCATTTCTCATGCTGTATAAAGTGAGAAAAGAGTTGACAGAAAAGAGTGGTTGAATACAATAGGCAGGATAGATAGGATAGAATAGCTAGATAGGGTTCACCTGTCTCCCGCTGCTAAATCCGTAACCGCTTATTAGGTTACTATGGCAACAGTGTCAGCGATGACATCATCGTTTAGCCACCGCTGACTCTGCTCATTCAGTGACCACAGAGCAGGGGGCGGAAGCATTGTTCTACCTCCTGCTTTGTGATGTAGCAGAGCTAAAAAAATTTGGAGAAGAAAGAAGAGAGAAGAAAGAAGACATGGAGGGCTGTAAAGGGGAGTGATAAAGATGGAGTCCCTAAGGCTGTCTGTGTCTTTATTTCTAATAAATACTTTTTCTCTGTGTGGTGTTTTTTTTAATCCTTTATTGGAGATTCTTAATGGCCGGGTCAAACTTGGCTTGTATAACAAAGCTGGTATTAACCCCTTTATTACCCAGCGTTCCACAGCTGGAAGAGCCTGGTAAGACGCCTTAAAATGGCGCTTATTAATGCGCCATTTTCAGGGGCGGCTGTAGGCTGTTGTTCTATAGCGTGTGAGGACCCTATAACAATGGGCCCTCACCCTGCTGGGAATACCAGCCCTCAGTTGCCTAGTTTTACCTTGGCTGGCATTGAAAAATAGGGCGAGGCCACGCATTTTTTTTTGCCAGCCAAGGGAAAATTAGGCAGCTGAGGGTGGCAGCTCACAGCTGTCTGCTTTCATTGGGCTGGACTTAAAATTGCTGCGAAACCCCACACATTTTTTGTTTTAAATATTTATTCATTTCACACCCTTATAACGCCAGGTTGATTGCCCTACACTAATGTGTATATGTACCTTCACACACAGCAATTTTGCTAGGCAATTTCACTGGCAATTTGCTGGTTGCAGTGAAATCATGGACACATTGTTCTATTTTGTTGCTGTGTACAAATGGAACAATGTGTCCATGGTTTCACTGCAACCAGCAAATTGCCAGTGAAATTGCCTAGCAAAATTGCTGTGTGTGAAGATACCTTATGGCAACCAAGGAGAATCACTGTCCAGATTGAGGAAAAGCACTCTGACTACAACAACCGGCACACACAGAAGCTCTCAAACAGTGTGAGCTTCTCTGATTGGCTGTTTGTCTGACAGTGCAGTGAATATGTAATTAGCTTGATGGGCGGCCCCGGAAGTAGCAGCGGGACACAGGTGAACTCAATCTAGCTATTCTATCCTATCTATCCTGTCTACTCTTATCTCTGCGAGAAACACCATGTTAAAATTGCTCTCCCTACGCTGTCCCTGTGCAGTCTGTGTGTGCAGTCCGACTGTGGTCCATGATTTTTGTCGGACTCATAGACTTGCATTGGTGAGTCTTGTCCGACACTCGCATGAAATCGCAGCATGTTGCGACTAACTCATCATCTGAGTTTCGGACAAGGAAAAAAATGTCCGACACTTGGAAATGTGTTCTCGGACATTGACTAACATTGGTCTGACTGCAATGCGATTTTAACTCGCACTACAGTTGTCCTAGCTTCACGGATGTGTGTCCGTACCCTTAAGAAAACCTTACTGCTGCATTTGATATCTTACTACAGTACAGCTAAATGTGCAATTTCCAAAAGAAAGTCAGGAGTTGTAATAAAGAGTTTTACATAAGTTTAAGTAGTTTTCCTTCCCTTATTTAGTCTTCCCAGCTAATAGGCAACACTAAGAGGATGCACATAAATCACAAACTGCTATGGCATTTTTACAATAAAAAATGAATAAACTTTGCAAATCAATTTAATTAAAAATCAATGATTTTGGGTCTCCAGCTCCTGTGCAGAGCCACATTCCCCCCTTGGTGAGCACATCACGTCCACAGGCTGTAAGACAAACGTTACTAAGTGGTAATGATAAGGACATACAATGATAAGGACGTTTTTGCATAGTAACAAATAACATCTTCCCTTTATGGGAGGCACATTTCTTTAATGTTACAAAGTATAAAAATACAAAAAGTGCAAAAATTGTAAACAGTAATAAACTCTTATGGTGCCTTCACACCTGGCGACGTCGCTAGCGACATCGCCGAAAAAGTGACGTATCAGCGATGTCGCTAGCGACGTCGCGCTGTGTAAATGAGCGGCGCGACCACGTTTTATCGCTGGTCGCAGGTTGACAGGTTTACGGGAAGAACCATAAACCTGGCATCCGGCGACCCGCGATAAGGCTGGATCGCGCCGTGTGACACCGCCAGAGCGATGTCGGCGGCGATCCAGCCTATACCGCAGCGTTGCTGCGGATCGCTCGCTGGGCTGAGCCCAGCCCAGCGAGGGATGTCACCGCCAGCGTCGCTGCGACATCGCCGGCCGCAGCAATGCTGTGTGACAGCTGGCCAGCAATGTCGGAAGCGAGCGGGCACCCGCGCATCGCTTCCGACATCGCTGGCCAGATCGTGCTGTGTGACAGCACCATTAGCCACTTTCTGCAGCGACACCAACATTTAAAGTGCAATTGGTGGGTTACCGCCCCAAACCACCTTTCAGCTTCATCCCTGGGCATGGCTACTGGGCACAGAGACCATTTCAACCTTCTTTTTTGGCCACAAGGACTGTTTTTGAGGTCTGGGTTTAGTGCAATAATTTTGAAGAGCAACAACTTTTGTATAAAGTGCAATGGGTTCTAAAGTGCACCTTAAAGTCCTGGTCTGAAAACTAACAAGCAACTATTTACAGGATAATGTCCTGGCCACCACATAGTCCTGCGGCCCAATTGTCCATAATTAGGTTACTATCACAACCTAACCGGGCTACTTATTATCTTACTGTATACACACATTATTCTAACCGGCTAAAGCTGGGTCAGCTAACTATCTACCTAAAGCAAACTTGGCAACTGATAAACATCATGTAAACGTCACACATTTAATATTATCTTACTTTAATTGTAAGTATACTGACCACAATGATGCAACCTTTTCAATAGTTTTCAGTTCACATGGGTCTCATAGTTATTCCTTTCCTGGCCCAGAGGGAAAATAGAGGACTTGACATCCCACATTGACAGTACAATGGGATGCATTGGCGGACTTGTTGTTTCTCGCTCCAAGTATTGGTGGTAGCTCATCATGCTCCTCCATGTGCCTCAAAATACCCCGCCCGCTGCCGGGATGCGCGTAGCTCAGACAGTCACCTCGGACGGGTAGCTGCAGTCTTCAGAACCACATCACTCCCCATTACTTCGTCGTGGTCAGTGCTACTCAGTGGGGCCAGCGTAGGAGCTTTGGTACCCACAATCGACTGGACCCTGGTGAGGTTCTTTGCCCAAGTCGCCGAGTATATTCAACTAAGTCACCAGGTTACAGATCACGTCCAGCGGCACCATGGGGCAGATGCCGCTCTACGTCCTTGCGGTTGACAAAGACCTCATTAAGCAATCGGGCCTCTTTAATAAATCCAAAACCCTTGTAAAGTTCAAAAGTTACGACCGACCCCATCCTCCACTCCTGAGGTTCTTACTGGGCCACTCTTCATGCCTCCGCCTTCTCTCGATGTGTGCTAGCCTGCATTGCCTGATAGCTGGCCTGGCGTGGTTCCTTTTCGACAGCTGCAGCTGCTTGCTGCACAGCCTGCCACTTGTTGTGAAAGGCTTTGGCAGAGATGACCTCGGTTTCCTCTCCGATCACTCCTTGCACATTCACAGGGCGGATTGGCGATGGCCTGACCGTTGGGTCCTGTGGGAACCTGATCAGGTTATACCCTGGCCTCACCCAGCAGAAGTACAGGGCCTCAGCTTCTAACTCCCCCGCTCCCTCTTTCTGGACAGGCTCCAAAGGAGCCAGAAGTGTGTCTCTTGGAGGTGACCCACCCGCCTTGCCCATGCCATAACAGTAAGGCAACTCTAAGGGGAAGTGGAAGACCTTTGGTAGGGCATCTAGAGGACCCACCAGGTCAAAAGTGGTTGCTAGGCTGGTCACATTACCTTCGTTTCACTGCGCTGCTTCCTCCTGCTCCACAATAACCTCTGGGCTGGGCGTTGGTGCCTATCGTGGTTGCGTCGCTCCCCTCTTCCACTTCCTCTCTGCAAACTGTGAGGCCTGGATCTGGATTAGCAGAAGCTCTAGCTCCTCCATGTCAGGGAACAAGGGACCAGGTGTCAGCGCAAGAGGTCGAAAGGAGCCTGGTCTCATCGAAAAGCTACGAGGTATGGCCGCCTGTGACTCGGCTGGGATCTCCACGCCGCTGGGGATCGCCGGAGTTCGGTGTTCCGCCATAACGCCTTTCCAGCTGCACGTGTCATCTGCTTTAGCCACACACCTCTCCTGCTCACACACGCTCCTCTGTTTACAGGCCCCTTCGTCATGTTGGCAGTCCTTTCCGGGTTTTGGCTAGCACCCCCGTAGGAGGGGCGTCACGGATGATGGTCGCATCATTTGGCTTAACAGTCAATAGCGGGGGTTAGCATAACTTTTAGCGCCACTTGCTGTCTCTTCCCACGATGGGAGGTTACAACACTCCCCCAGCCCAGCAAATAGTTTCATAGTATGATGGCCACCATTACTCAGTTCGTTTACACACAGTCTTTGGCACATAGGACCCAGTTTAACAGGGTTTTGGATCCTGTTCGTGATGCCAGAAACGAATGCAGCAGTCATGAGACTAGGTACTTGACTTTCCAGGGCTCAACAGTTTCACGGTGGCTTTCCCTGGAAGCTGTGGCCATGATCGGTCGTTAAAGAGGGGAAGATTAAAGGGGAACATTTTATCATGATACCATCTAAGGTGTCTGGTCAGATTGGACCAGCGCGGCTTGTAGTGGTCCCCAAGGGATAGGTGTTGTGGCAGCTTGATGGAGCATTCCCTTCAGACGGAGCAGGGCCCTGAGGTGTAGAGTTGGTAAGTTGAGGATGATGGTGGTTGTAGTGGAAGGTGCAGAAGTGTGGAAAGGCGCAGAAAAGAGAAGACAGACACAGTTCATGCAGTCCTTACAGGTCACCTTTACTTGCATTTCAGTGCAGAAACAACCCAGCAGGGGTACTGTATTCTCCAAGGGTTGCAGCTTGGCCAGCTCACAAGTGATCCAGGTTCACCTCGCTGAGACAGAGTATAAGGCTTTCCTTGCTGCCTGTTACTGTCTGACACTTTGCTTCTCCTTTCCTTCCTTGTTTCCTTGTGGTTACAAGTCCCAAAGCAGGTGACTGCGAGCTCTGCAAGCGACCACCTTTCAAGTCTACAGTTCCTTCACCTGGGTGAGTCCACCTTGGCGGCCACTGCACGTGAATTTCAGTTACCTCCGTTTCTCGGCTGATCTTGAAGATGCCCAGACAGAATTGGGGCTGGTACCCCTGTGCAGCTTGTTCCTCTGCCCAGCCGTCCAGCCAGCTGCAGATTCGGGTTCTCAGGCCCGGGAATGAGCAGCCGACCCTATTGCACGAGTCCTACTTTTTCCCCAGCTGCTTGACTCTCCTAGAACTCACTCCATCTTTCCTTGATTTTGCTCCTTCCTCACTCTCTTAGTCTAACCTATACCAAAACCCCACCCCTTAGACTAACTCCTTCCTCCGGCCAGCAGATAGGGACTGCTCTATCAGCGAGCCTCTTCTGCCCAGCATCTCACTGACCTGGAGCTTGGATGCTGTTGGGTGTGTGTTGGGGGGGGGTCTAGGGTTACATTCACACGATGAGGTTTTAATGAGTTTTTAATGTTGCAGAAATTCTACACCCATTACGGTATTTTCCAGGTTATAAAATGCTCTTTTTTCCCCCAGCATTGGGTGGGGAATGTGGATGCGTCTGCAACCTGGATATAGCTTACCATTTTGACACATTGTCAGGGCCACAGGAGGCAAATTTGGCGATGCTGAGGCCCGAGGCTCGGAGGAGGGGGTTTTGTGGCAGCACAAAGTGGGCACCATTGATCTGCTGGCAGTGGACTACAAGAAAATGGCTGCGGAGGTGTCGCGTGTGTAGATTGAGATCTCAATCTGCGCATGCACCACCTCCATAGCCATTTTCTTGAAGTCCATTGCATCTACCACCAACACATCAATGGCGCCTGCATTTTGCTGCCGCAACAGCCCTTCCTCCAAGCCCTGGGCCTGCAGCGTCGCCAGCCCTGCCTTCTGTGACTCTCCTGACCCGCTCCACTGCCACTGCACCTCTTGGTAAACTACACTTTGAATATAATACAGACTCTAGGATTATAAAACGGACCCCATTTTAACATTAACCTTTTCTTTTTAAATTTTCCTCCTCTAAATTTGTGGTGCATTTTATAATCCGCAAATCACGGTATATAAATTCGGTTACTTTTTTTTACATGCTTTTTTATCACATTTTTGAACCTGCAAAAATATGCAGCATGAACAGTTCACCAAAAGCTTATTGGCAGAATAATGGTTGGGGATTGCACCTTACTGCTTGCAGTCCGGTTGGTGCTGGGGATTATTAATTTGCTCAGTAAAGGCCGGTTTTCGCGTGTTGACATTGTTAACGATGTCGCTGCAACTTGTGACGTTGCAGCGACCTCGTAGCGATGTTGTTACATGTAACATCCTGCAGTGATCAGTGATCAGCTCGCTGATGGCTGTGGAATAGCTAGGGCCGTTGTTCGATCGTTGGTCTACTGCTGGGCGGCCAGCAGCGGCGTGTGATAGCGGGAGACCAACGATCAACGACCTCCCGGCCAACGCCCAGCGCCGCACAGCACACGCTGGACATGGTAGCCAGGATAAACATCGGGTAACTAAGCGCAACGCTCTTCGTAGTTACCCGATGTGTACCCTGGCTACCTGCATTCTCGCTGGTCCTGATCGCTGGTGAGTCTGCCTGTGTGACAGCTCACCTGCGATCATATAGCGATATCCCAGCGATCCCGATCGTCGGTTAGATCGCTGGGACATCGCAGCGTGTAACCCGGCCTTAAGTGACCTCGCTCTACCCTAACTGCGTGTATTGCTCTGCAGTGTGAGAATGCTCCATGTCGGTCAATCTGCTGGTTACACCCGCACATTACATCTACTTCTCCAAAAGCATGTGTGTAAATATAAGATGGGAAGTGAATGTGAAAGCAAAAGAAGAATCTATAAAAAGTGATATCTGGGCCATGTCGTAATGACATATATTCCGGGAGACACTCCACCCTGCCTATATTACTTTCTATAGCTGGTGCTGCCGCTTAGCAGGGAAGTATTAATGGGGATTGCAGTAATAACTGATGTAGTAGTGAGACTTTTTTATTAGATATTTTAGTATTTTTGTTCCTTTAAGTGAATCTATCAGCGGGTATTTGCATCCTTATCTGAGAGGTTATCTAAATAGACATGTCCCTCACCACTAAAGTACAAAAGATAGCAATTATTATACAAATCTGTCCCCATTTCCATATCATCATCCATCAGTGCCTTTTCTGTGTCTTGGTCAGCAGCTACCTGAAATCATGACATAGCGGCAGTCTACATAGTCAATTGGTGCAAGGTGAATACCTTTCGAGGGAGCCAAAGGCAACAATGCATTAATTTGTGCTTTGATTCTCCCAACAAGGAAGGAGCAGCCTGAAGAAGACATGGTGGAGATCACAGGACATGTCCTCCCCGCGCATTATCCAGTCCTGCTGGTGATGTCTGGGGTGCGAAGATATAAAAAGATGGATCTTGACTGAGTTTTGTTATCTGAGGTTAAATTGAGGTATACTCCCTAAGTTTTTATTATTCAATCCCCCATTGCAAATTAGGTTTATTAGCAAAATTCACAAACTGTCTGCTGTTTGCAATAAACCATAAGCACGATAGCAACTTCAATAGCTCAACATAAGTTCAACACAAAAATTGACTTACTTACGAATGCAGTCTCAGACTCATTCACAACTCCAAAACAAGCATTTTTGGTACTTACTAGCTTACTAACTGAAAATGTTATTCATCACTAGACAATGGCCAGGCACCTATAATATAAGTAACATGGAGAAATGCAAAGGCCTACACTTGGGCAAAAAAAATGAAAAAAAATCTACAGAATGGGAGGAATAGGGCTAAGCAATAATACATGTGAAAAGACTTGTGTATACTAATAGATCACAGACTGAACATGAATCAACAGTGTGATGCAGCAGAAAAAAAGCCAAACACAATTCTGGATGCATTTGTGGCGCCCCTGCAGATCCAGTCGCCACAGAGGTACTGCGCCCCACTTAGAGGTGTAGTACCCCACTCTCAGGTAATGGACGGGACACTAATGGTATCCAAACACCCAGACACCACACCCCGCTCCAGGTCGGGGTCAAGGCAAGATTGATCCTACAGGAGAGCACAGTACCTGATCCGGTCTGGGAGGTAGTGTCGAGCCCCAGGCCCTGGGGTACTCGGGTATCAGGCTCGGAGGGGGCGCTCACGGGGATGTCACGGGCGGCAGCACCTGAGACCATGGCCTGGGTGACCTTCAATAAGGGGGTTATGTACAGGGGATAAGAGTTATTGTCACTGACCCACCTGTAGTACCTGGTGATGAGTCACCAGTGCCGCCATAGTATTCGCGGCAAGGATGGCAAAGCTCCCTACAGGTGGAGCTGATCCTCCGAGGCAGCGTTCCTGCAAGCAAACAGGTTGAATTCTGCAGCACAGAGACATGGAGGCAAAGTCATTCTCCCGGGTACTTTATTGTAAACAGTCATCAGCATACAAATCCACAGTTCAGCAAAAGTTGTTAAAGAAACAGGTAGCTCTATGGGTGGCTGCAAGTGGATACCAGGTGGTATGGTGGTACCCGTGGTAGAACAAGCAATTTTAATAAACATTCTAATATACTTCATTAGAAAATATACTTCATTAGAAAATTCTGATTGAAAGCCATTCATAAACCTTCCAAGGTGTCCCCACTGCACTGTGTGTGAAGCAGACATATGTTCATTATCAGTCAGATCCATCTTCAGTGAATGCAGGCATGTAACCATATAAGGATAAACGGGCGTGGTCTACACTGCTGACTGCAGCTGGTGAGGAAACAATGTATCAGACTAATTCAGCCTAATACAGGGTGGGGAACCTACAGGCCTCATGGACGTTTCTGCTGCCCTCGGCAGATTCCTAGGGGTCACAGTACTTGGGCTGGCAGACACGTTTTGCTGACTGCATGCCCTTTAAATGCATTTTCCCAGTTATCTCTATGCCCTAGTCTCAGCCTCCCCAGTGACATATATGCCCCTAGCCTCTCCTGTGATGTCTATAGTGTAGTAACTTGAAAAAACACTGTAAAGCAACATGATCATAATCACCTTACATCAATTAAGGCAAAGAGAAGCAGCTTTAGCCACCAAGTAGGGTGAGTTGATAGTTTAACCAAATGTATCAGTACATTTAAGTTGATAATTTGTGCAAGGGCCCTGAAGGATGGTGAAGTTTCCAATGCCCCCCAGCAAAAAAATGTTCCACCCTGCCTAATAGCACAGTGCTAAGCAATGCAGAAGTCAGATAGTCAAACTCTGGACGTTTGTCAAGGAAGGCTGTTATCTGGCCACATCTTTACAACTGTTAACCCTGCTAATGACTCACTATTCTGTTGCCATGCCGCCAGCCATAAATGCATTTTCAAAAGAGCACAGAAAAATGTAAGAAAATTAATCATATGGCCAAAAAAGCATTATCTTAGCTGCTATGTGACCCATCATTAATAAGAAGTGCGTTTTTTTTTTTGTTTTTTTTTAATGTCATTTACACGTTAAGTTGTTTTGGTATCACTGTTTTATTGCAAACATCATAAACTTCATACATTTTGCAAATATACTGATTTTCCGTGACAAGTGAATGATTTTGATTGCAGATGTTCACTGGCTGCTGTCATATGACATTATAAAATATGTGATTTTCTCCATGTGACAGGAATATGAATGTCTGGAGCAAGAAAACTCTTCGCTGAAGAAGGAGATCGGGAAACTCACTGACGAACTCAAACATTTAAGTCAGGTTCTCAAGGACCATGAACAGATCTGTCCGTACCTCCACTGCCCCGTGAACTTTGTGACCGTACCGAGGGTGACAGATGCCAGCTGCTACCCCGATGACGGCTCATCCGTCTACCAAGACTGTTCCTTAATCCTCGGAAATATTCCTCTGATTGTTCCTCTTATGGATTTACCATTGGGATTAGAAATACGTTGTGAAGCTTTCAGGACGTCTCGTGAAACCCTCCATGTTGTGTTATAACACGAGAGACATCCTGTGGATGATTATCACTGCCTAATTTATGTCTTTCTATGTAATAATATTGGAATAAGTGAATATGCAGAATATAGAATTGATCTAACAGAACAGGATGTCAATCTCTTCATTTGCTCCTCATGCAGTTTTTAGGTTTTTATATGTCTTTATAGAGGTAGTAGACGGAGCCTCGAAGCTGTCACATCGGGAGGGCGATGACCTCACAATAAAGGCAGGCTCTGTGGTGCTGGGGACGGCAGCCGTCTCTAACCCATTTGATAAAATTCTCTAGAATGAACACAATGACACCAAACATATGTAACTTTTTATTATATTTTAGTGGTTAATTTTTTTCAGCACTTTCTAAAAACAAAATTTTGGTTTGTGTCCCCATTTTATGAGACCTATTACCACTTATTATCACTTAACTTTTTATTTTTTTCTTCCTGCTTGGGACACATTTTTCTGCATCGGCTAATATAGTTTTATAAATCTAATTTTCCACTATATTACCATGAGGGACACAAAGTCCTATTACCATATATGGGCACAGGGGACACTATTACCATGAGGGACACAAAGTCCTATTACCATATATGGGCACAGGGGACACTATTACCATGAGGGACACAAAGTCCTATTACCATATATGGGCACATGGGACACTATTACCATGAGGGACACAGAGTCCTATTACCATATATGAAGAAAAAAAGAGGAGACAAAGAGGCGCAAATGGGTCTTATCGTTTTACGGATAAGGTAGTACCGTCATAGGTGTATGTGCTCACCTGATCCAGTTGTGTTTCCCCACAACTGGTAAATTAGCTCAGACAGCTGCTGCTGGATCTGCACTCCCATGTAACAGTGGTGATGTATCCAAGAAAAAGACCAGAGACAGATCGTGCTTTAGTGATCCGCGCTGCCGTCCCACCGTACCCGAATAAATGCCAGGGAAGCCAAGAGTATGCAAGCTGCTTCTTTATTACATTAGTATTTCCATTCAACGTGTTTCGGTACAGAACTTGTACCTTCCTCAGGGATATGCTATGAGCTCATAGGATATCCCTGACGAAGGTACAAGGTCTGTACCGAAACACGTTGGATGGAAATACTAATGTAATAAAGAAACATCTTGCATACTCTTGGCTTCCCTGGCATTTATTCAGGTATGGTGGGACGGCAGCGTGGATCACTAAAGCACGATCTGTCTCTGGTCTTTCTATTACCATATATGGGCACAGGGGGCACTATTACCATGAAGGACACAGAGTCCTATTACCATATATGGGCATCGAGGCCACTATTATCATGAGGGATACAGAGTCCTATTACCATATATGGGCACTATTACCACTTGCATACTGCATGTTCCTGGTTTCGAAATGACGAATGCTTGCAATGCACAGTGCGGGCACTGAGAGGATTGATAAGTCTGCAGTCACATAGAGTCACCTGGATTGATCAATTTAGACTAGACAACCCCTTTAAAGGGTTTGTGTATATTTTGAATCAATTGTTTTTGTTATCTCATCCAACAGCAACATAATGTAGGCAAGGAGATTCTGAATCTAAGGTCAGAGACACACAATACAAGCTACATGCGAGTATCTTGCATGCATCGCGCATGAGTCACCTGGCCCAGCCGTCGGCTCTCTGAATGGGAGTGTGGAGCTCCATAAACCACAATCAGCTCCACGCTCCCATTCAGAGAGGCAAGGGCCGGGCCGGGTGACTCATGCACGATGCATGCAAGATACTTGCATGCAGCTTGCATTAGTGTGTCTCCGCCTTAAAAATGTATCACATAGATTACTGGCTGCAGCTGTTCTGACACAGTCAAAGAATTAAGTTTTAGGAATACAGCAGAGCTGGGAGAGCTGACCCCGACCACACCAGACTCTCAATAGAGAATGTACATTAACAGTGAGGTGTCAATCATATCAAGGGGTGTGTCAGACTGCCCTGAGGGTGACACAATAGTGCAGCAATGGTAATCTCCAGGTGATAAAGCCTTTAGTTTACGAAAACAATAGCACAGAGCCTAATAGGAGAGACATTGTTGCGTTTTATTTTTTAACCCTTACAGGATGCTGTCCTCAGCTTCAACAGCAAAAACCTGCTGACAGATTCCCTTTAACTGTAGATTGAGCTAACAGAGATCCATCAGTGAGCTCATTCATATGGTCCAATAGGAGAGTTTGTTTGTAAGTCCTTTATTTCTAATTTTCTGAGCTCCTCTCTCCTAATTTATGACTTCAGACCAAATTTTAAAAAATTGTAATGTGCAGGGAAACAAGGAGCTTGAAAGTGCAACATTTTTAATGAAACTGAAATGCAAAAACTGATCTTTAACCAAATATACATGCATTTAAGTAAAAAAAAAAAAACTAAATAAAAAATAACTCAAGTACCACTTTAGCACTATGTTCAATGTATAAGCAGTATCTGGTGTTCTCCTGAGCTCCCTCTAGTGGTGGCTGAAGGAGTCAAAATCATATAATTTAAAAGGAATCTGTCATCAGGTTTTAGATACCCCATTTGTAAATAGCATGATGTAGGGGCAGAAAACTGATTCCAGTGATGTATCATTTATGGGCTGCTTGCTGCAATTTTGATAAAATCCCTGTTTTATCTGCTTCAAATCTTCTCTGAACCCTGAGCTCTTTATTATCCCACCCACCACTGATTGCCATCTTTCTATGTATACTGTGCATAGGCTGAAAACTGCCAATCAGTGAAGGGGGTGTGGTAATACAGATCTCATGAATATGGAGGATTATATACGTAGCAACACGTTTATTAGTCTTTTGGTGAGTGTGTCCTGCTGATAAAACAGTGATTTGATCAAAGGTACAGCAAGTAGCCCAGTAAGTGACACATTGGTGGAATGAGGGAGTTTGTCTCTCATTATGCCGCACTCAAATAATATAGCAAAAACCTGCTTACAGATTTCCTGAAAATGAGTTTTCCAAAGGATAAAAAACTTTTTAAAAAAGCTTAAAAACAAGTAAGTTATATTCTGCAACCACTGATCCCATACAGGTCCAATTTTGATGTTTATTGTCAGTTCATCAGGCTGGAAATCAGTGCTGACAGCAATCAAGGGTCATCAATGTAAAAATACTGGGAAAAGCTTTCATCAGGAATTTACAGTTGGAGGAGGTGAGCTGTGATATCACCTATTGTGAATGGTGGATCCTGTGTTATCTACTGTATATAGAGGTGTTATCAGTCATTGTACAGGAGGAGGTGAGCTGTGACATCACCTATTGTGAATGGTGGATCCTGTGTTATCTACTGTATATAGAGGTGTTATCAGTCATTGTACAGAAGGAGGAGGTGAGCTGTGACATCACCTATTGGGAATGGTGTATCCTGTGTTATCTACTGTATATAGAGGTGTTATCAGTCATTGTAGAGGAGGAGGTGAGCTGTGATATCACCTATTGTGAATGGTGGATCCTGTGTTATCTACTGTATATAGAGGTGTTATCAGTCATTGTACAGGAGGAGGAGGAGGTGAGCTGTGACATCATCTATTGTGAATGGTGGATCCTGTGTTATCTACTGTATATAGAGGTGTTATCAGTCATTGTACAGGAGGAGGTGAGCTGTGATATCATCTATTGTGAATGGTGGATCCTGTGTTATCTACTGTATATAGAGGTGTTATCAGTCATTGTACAGGAGGAGGAGGAGGTGAGCTGTGATATCATCTATTGTGAATGGTGGATCCTGTATTATCTACTGTATATAGAGGTGTTATCAGTCATAGTACAGGAGAAGGAGGTGAGCTGAGACATCACCTATTGTGAATGGTGGATCCTGTGTTATCTACTGTATATAGAGGTATTATCAGTCATTGTACAGGAGAAGGAGGTGAGCTGTGATATCACCTATTGTAAATGGTGGATCCTGGGTTGTCTACTGTATATAGAGGTGTTATCAGTCATTGTACAGGAGGAGGAGGTGAGCTGTGATATCACCTATTGTGAATGGTGGATCCTGTGTTATCTACTGTATATAGAGGTGTTATCAGTCATTGTACAGGAGGAGGAGGTGAGCTGTGATATCACATATTGTGAATGGTGGATCCTGTGTTATCAACTGTGTATAGAGGTGTTATCAGTCATTGTACAGGAGGAGGAGGTGAGCTGTGATATCACCTATTGTGAATGGTGGATCCTGTGTTATCTACTGTATATAGAGGTGTTATCAGTCATTGTACAGGAGGAGGAGGTGAGCTGTGATATCACATATTGTGAATGGTGGATCCTGTGTTATCAACTGTATATAGAGGTGTTATCAGTCATTGTACAAGAGGAGGTGAGCTGTGATATCATCTATTGTGAATGGTGGATCCTGTGTTATCAACTGTGTATAGAGGTGTTATCAGTCATTGTACAGGAGGAGGAGGTGAGCTGTGATATCACATATTGTGAATGGTGGATCCTGTGTTATCAACTGTATATAGAGGTGTTATCAGTCATTGTACAAGAGGAGGTGAGCTGTGATATCATCTATTGTGAATGGTGGATCCTGTGTTATCTACTGTATATAGAGGTGTTATCAGTCATTGTACAGGAGGAGGTGAGCTGTGATATCACCTATTGTGAATGGTGGCTCCTGTGTTATCTACTGTATATAGAGGTGTTATCAGTCATTGTACAGGAGGAGGAGGTGAGCTGTGATGTCACCTATTGTGAATGGTGGATCCTGTGTTATCTACTGTATATAGAGGTGTTATCAGTCATTGTAGAGAAGGAGGAGGTGAGCTGTGATATCACCTATTGTGAATGGTGGATCCTGTGTTATCTACTGTATATAGAGGTGTTATCAGTCATTGTACAGGAGAAGGAGGTGAACTGTGATATCACCTATTGTGAATGGTGGATCCTGTGTTATCTACTGTATATAGAGGTGTTATCAGTCATTGTACAGGAGGAGGAGGTGAGCTGTGATATCACCTATTGTGAATCGTGGATCCTGTGTTATCTACTGTATATAGAGGTGTTATCAGTCATTGTAGAGAAGGAGGAGGTGAGCTGTGATATCACCTATTGTGAATGGTGGATCCTGTGTTATCTACTGTATATAGAGGTGTTATCAGTCTTTGTACAGGAGGAGGAGGTGAGCTGTGATATCACCTATTGTGAATGGTGGATCCTGTGTTATCTACTGTATATAGAGGTGTTATCAGTCATTATACAGGAGGTGGTGAGCTGTGATATCACCTATTGTGAATGGTGGATCCTGTGTTATCTACTGTATATAGAGGTGTTATCAGTCATTGTACAGGAGGAGGTGAGCTGTGATATCACCTATTGTGAATGGTGGATCCTGTGTTATGTACTGTATATAGAGGTGTTATCAGTCATTGTACAGGAGGAGTGGGTGAGCTGTGATCTCACCTATTGTGAATGGTGGATCCTGTGTTATCTACTGTATATAGAGGTGTTATCAGTCATTGTACAGGTGGAGGAGGTGAGCTGTGATCTCACCTATTGTAAATTATGCATCCTGTGTTATCTACTGTATACAGAGATGTTATCAGTCATTGTACAGGAGCAGGAGGTGAGCTGTGACATCACCTATTGTGAATGGTGGATCCTGTGTTATCTACTGTATACAGAGGTGTTATTAGTCATTGTACAGGAGGAGGAGGTGAGCTTTGATATCACCTATTGTGAATGGTGGATCCGGTGTTATCTACTGTATGTAGAGGGGATATCAGTCATTGTACAGGAGGAGGAGGTGAGCTGTGATATCACCTATTGTGAATGGTGGATCCTGTGTTATCTACTGTATATAGAGGTGTTATCAGTCATTGTACAGGAGGAGGAGGTGAGCTGTGATATCACCTATTGTGAATGGTGGATCCTGTGTTATCCACTGTATATAGAGGTGTTATCAGTCATTGTATAGGAGGAGGGGAGCTGTGACATCACCTATTGTGAATGGTGGATCCTGTGTTATCTACTATATATAGAGGTGTTATCAGTCACTGTACAGGAGGAGGTGAGCTGTGCCATCACCTATTGTGAATGATGGATCCTGTCTTACCCACTGAATATAGATTTGTTTTCTGACATTGCAATTATGCATGCGATGATAATTAAGCTGCTGAAAAGTCTTGTGTACAGAATAGGAAAAATAAGTTGTTTATAAAACTTACTGGACAGTTTGAAAATTGTAAGATGTTAGATTTTTTTTAGAATAGATAGTGATAAGAACATTGAGGAAACCACTAAAAATGGAAACGAAATAATAGATGCATTTGACATAAAAACCTGATTAAACGTTTTCAATTCCGATGACACATTGACACATTCCCTTTAAATATATATACAGTATATAAAACAATTTGTTATAAAGATGCCAGTATTTCAGACTAATAATAGAGCACACTGTCAGACCTGCCCTGCAGTCTCTATACGGTTCCACTTACAGAACACAGGCCCCTGTGAATGGTGTTTGTTGGACAGAGTTATGGATCTCAGTGTTGTTCACCGCTAAAGGGAGCAGCTCAGATAACAATGAAGGAATTATGCTAAACTGCAATACCGCAGTTGAACAGGTGTGGCACTGTTTTAACAATATAACAAATAAGCAGCCATGTTTTTCTAAGCCTGTACAATTTCAAAAAACAAGGTAAAATTGCTGCGTGTACATGGAACATCACATCAAATCAAATGTATCATTCTTCATCAGAAGAACAGAATCCCAAATCGTTTGTGTATTAATGTATTTTCAGTTGAAACCATAAGTTTCCATACACTATATAAAAAGACACATATACATGTTTACATACATTTCATTAGTATTTGGCACTATTGCCTTTAAACTGTATGACTTGGGTCAAACATTTTGGATATACTTCTCCAAGCTTCTCCCCTTTTCCTCGAAACTTAAAGGGAACCAACCACCCCAAATGACCCCCCCGGACTATTAATATCGTTCCCTACACCCAGCACATACATGTGCTGCAAGGTTTTTTGCTAAAAAAACCTGTTTTTTAAAAGTTAAGATAATGCTTTATAAAGATTATAACGAAGGGACGGGTGGGCGTTACTTAGCTGGGGCTAAAGCCGAGTTCCAGCTGCCAGTCATCCTCCTCTCTCCCCTCGCAGCATTGAAGTCCAGCCCTTTCTTGTCGTCACAGCCTGGTGCACAGGATCTCATGCCCGTGCACACGTCATCAGCTACAGCCGGGTCGCGAGCACACGCTCTGACTTCCACAGCTGAGTGCAGGAAGTCAGAGCGTGTGCTCGTGACCCGGCTCTAGCTGATGACGTGTGCACGGGCATGACATCCCGTGCACCAGGCTGTGACGACAAGAAAGGGCTGGACTTCAATGCTGCGAGGGGAGAGAGGAGGATGACTGGCAGCTGGAACTCGGCTTTAGCCCCAGCTAAGTAACGCCCACCCGTCCCTTCGTTATAATCTTTATAAAGCATTATCTTAACTTTTAAAAAACTGTTTTTTTTTAGCAAAAAACCTTGCAGCACATGTATGTGCTGGGTGTAGGGAACGATATTAATAGTCCGGGGGGGTCATTTGGGGTGGTTGGTTCCCTTTAATGATGGTTATTATGACCAAACAGTTCAATTTTAGTTTCGTCAGACCACAGGACATGTCTCCAAAAATGTAGGCCTTGTTTATGTTTCTTTTTGAGTAATGGCTTCTTCCTGGCAGGGTGGCCTTTCAGCCCATGTTAATATAGCACTAATTTCCCTGTGGTTAATGACACAGTCTTACCAGCTTCTGCCATCATCTTCACAAAGTTATCTGCTTTTGTTCTTGGGTTGATATGTACATATTGGACCAAAGCACGTTCATCTCTGGGACACAAAACCCATCTTCTTCCTGAGCGGTATGATGGCTGCACATTCCCATCTTGTTTGTACTTGTATATAATTGTTTGTACAGATGAACGAGGCACCTTCAGGTATCTGTAAATTGCACCCAAGGATGAACCAGACTTGTGCAAGTCCCCAATTCTCTTCCTGATATCTTGGATGATTTCTTTACACTGTCACATGATGCTACACAAAGAAGCAGTGTGTTTCAGGTGTGCATAGAAATACATCCACATGTGTGTCTCTAATTTACCCAGATGCTGCCAATGTTGCCAATAAACCAGAAGCTTCCAAACACATGGCATCATCATATAGGCTGTCCCAAATTGTTTAAAGGCATAGTAATCTTAGTGTATGGAAACGTGTGACTTTGCAGAAAGTAATAAAAATGCCTTAAAACATTCTCTCATTATTCTGACATTTGGTAAATATTAATAATTATGGTAATCCTAATTGACCTAAAACGGGAAAGGTTTTCCCGATTTCATGTAAGATAATGAGAAAAACATACCGATGTGTCTTTTCTATAGTGTATATAAACTTCTGGTGTCAACTTTATATGTTTTAGGGATGCCTTTTCTTGCAGTTTTGGGTCAGTGGTGGTAAAGTCTGGCGGTGAAGTTTGGGCAGGAGACCCTCATAGTTTAGTATGCACCTTATTGTACACAATGAACGCTCCGAGCCGGCTGCACCAGATCTTGCTGCCTTATTTTTGCAGTCACTTGTGGGTTTTTGACCACCTTCCTCCTGAGAGTGTGGCTGCAGACAGTGACAGCTTCCTCTTTCTGCCACTTCCAGGTAATGTAGACAGTTTTTGTAAAAGTTTTGTATTTGCAAAATTGTAGATTACGGTATATCTCAGTGGCGAAAAAAAAAATATGATTTATGATGTCACAGCATTTTACTTCATTGAAACTGTTGTGATGCAGGACATTTCTGGAATCTCATGGCTTTTGCTAATGCTGTAAAAAGCAGCTTTAATTTGCACAAAAATTCATGAAAAACGCTGCAAAAAACGCACCAAAGATAAATGTTTTAGCGTGCACTCAACGTGGTTCAATAGGATACAGCAAAGTGTAGAAATCACTGCACGCTCAGAAAAGTCTAAGGCTATGTTCACATTGGATGTTTTTAATCCGTTTTTGGTGCTGTGTTTTTTTTTAAAACAGCACCGAAAACGGATCAGTCACTGCGTCTGCCAGCAATATGAATGGGACGTTTAATTTGCTGTGCAGACATCAGTATTTTTGACTGCAGCAGAAAGTGCATCCAAACAGTAATGAGCGTCAACTAGTGCTCTGTTTTTCCTCTGCATTTTCCACACCACAAATGCATCAATTACTTATCCGGCGATCCCATGGTGAGCCCCAGTGATGTCTTATGGGTATCAGCAGGACCTGTGGATACTTACAGGACCTACCCATGTGACTCAAGAGTCACATGGGCAGGTCCTGTCGGTACTCGTAACATCCGCAGGTCCTGTCAGTACTCGTACTATCCGCAGGTCCTGTCAGTAATCATACTATCCGCAGGTCCTGTCATTACTCGTACTATCCGCAGGTCCTGTCAGTACTCGTACTATCCGCAGGTCCTGTCAGTACTCGTACTATGCGCAGGTCCTGTCAGTACTCGTGCTATCTGTAGGTCCTGTCAGTACTCGTACTATCCGCGGGTCCTGTCAGTACTCATACTATCCGCAGGTCCTGTCAGTACTCGTACTATCCGCAGGTCCTGACAGTACTTGTACTATACGCAGGTTCTCACAGTACTCGTACTATCCACAGGTCCTGATAGTACTCGCACTATCCGCAGGTCCTGTCAGTACTCGCACTATCCGCAGGTCCTGTCAGTAATCATACTATCCGCAGGTCCTGTCATTACTCGTACTATCCGCAGGACCAGTCAGTACTCGTACTATCCGCAGGTCCTGTCACTACTCGTACTATCCGCAGGTCCTGTCAGTACTCGCACTATCCGCAGGTCCTGTCATTACTCGTACTATCCGCAGTTCCTGTCAGTACTCGCACTATCCGCAGGACCAGTCAGTACTCGCACTATCCGCAGGTCCTGTCATTACTCGTACTATCCGCAGTTCCTGTCAGTACTCGCACTATCCGCAGTTCCTGTCAATACCGCACTATCCGCAGGTCTTGTCAGTACTCGCACTATCCACAGGTCCTGTCAGTACTAGTACTATCTGCAGGTCCAGTCAGTACTCGCACTATCTGCAGGTCCTGTCAGTACTCGCACTATCCGCAGTTCCTGTCAGTACTCGTACTATCCGCAGGTCCTGTCACTACTCGTACTATCCGCAGGTCCTGTCAGTACTAGTACTATCGTAGGTCCGTCAGTACTCGTACTATCCACAGGTCCTGTCAGTACTCGTACTATCCGCAGGTCCTGTCAGTACTCATACTATCCGCAGGTCCTCACAGTATCGTACTATCCACAGGTCCTGTCAGTACTGTACTATCCGCAGTTGCTGTCAGCACTCGTACTATCCGTAGGCCTGTCAGTACTTGTACTATCCACAGGTCCTGTCAGTACTTGTACTATCCGTAGGTCCTGTCAGTACTTGTACTATCCGCAGTTGCTGTCAGCACTCGTACTATCCCAGGTCCTGTCAGCACTCATACTGTCCGCAGGTGCTGTCAGTACACGTACTATCCGCAGGTCCTGTCAGTACCTGTATTATCCGCAGGTCTTGTCTGTACTTGTACTATTCACAGGTCCTGCAGATGCCCAGAAAGAAGATATCTCCGGGGCTCCCGGGGAGGGTAAGATAGTGTGCATCTGTCTGTGTTCCTCAAAAATGAAGCAAAAAAGCAACATGGATGATGCGTTCGCGATGCTTTTTTAGCAAAAAAAAAGGATCCATTTTTGTGCAGAAACTGCACCAAAATCAGATCAACAAAAGCGGAGCAGAAATGCTCTGTGTGAATGAGCCCTAAGAAAGTGTCTTTATTTATTTACAGAGCATATATGAAAAATTGACGTTTTGGCCCAATTAGAGGGCAAACAGTCTCTAAAAACAAAGGAAAAATACAAAAAAATAAGAAGAAAAACAATAACAAACATGTATATATACATATGTGGAACCCCATCGTCAGGACGCCACAAAGATGAACTGCACCCAAGTCACGAGTGTGGTCCTCCAGTAGCCACGAGGTGGGGGATGGTAAGGGTGAGTCCTCAACACCGCACAAACCACAACCAGGGGACCCTGCACAAAAACCCCAGGGGGAGGGTCCAGTGGAACAACAAGGGTATAGAAGTGTGGGTGGAACAACAACAACAGAGGAGTTTAGATTCAGTTAGTTAGAGTATGTGGAAGTAACAACAAGAGAACAGCTAGTGTGCAGAGCTGGGAGAAGTCAAGTCCAGAAAGCCTAAGAACCCTAAGGGCATCGGCAGATCTGAATTGGCCCATGCACCCGAATCCGCATCTGATACCACCAGACGGAGGGGTGGTGATCAGAAACAAGGTCCAGACCTGAACGCGGCACAGGAGTCTATTAACTGCTACACCGGAGGCTACGGCTTCATAGGAGCTGTAGCTCACACACCTGGCATATACCCAGAGAAAACAGATGGACAAGGGTCCGAGGACAAGGTACCGGTCATCCACTCATACCTGTGGCTGCAGGATCAGGGCTCTGCGCGCAGAGCTGCTTACAATAGTGCTGAGAGAGAGACCAGTGAGAGGCAGAAGGACAGGCACACCACCGAGGATCTCAAACCTGCCATCCCCGTTCTAACAAAGAGTGCACAGGCCGGAGCTTTTCCAAGAGTGTGTAACATCGATGACCTGTTGTACTTGGAGCTTGCTGTGAGTAACACCGGGAACAGAATTGCAGAACGGTGTGAGACTGTGAAGGCCACTGAATAAGGTACCGAGGCCTGCCTATCCACCATCCCCAGAGGTTCTGCAGCAGCGGCGGCTCCCCACATAGCGACAAACCACAGGTGGCGTCACAAATAATTCCCTTTCAAACCACCCTTTTCCCTATACAAGCCAAGAACTCCTTTTACAACTGAACCCATGGTCACAGAAGCCAGGTCTTGACCCTTGTGACTCCCCAGAAGTGCTAAACGGCCCTGGGGTGCGACACATATATACAACATTTACATTTAGTTTGTCTTGGTAAGTATTGAATAGCGTAGTTTCACCTTGTGGGTTAAAAAGAAAAATAGTAACATCTCCATGGAAGAACTTTTTTTTTCAAAGAGCACAAAGAGCAGGAAAAGAGAACCTGGGTCAGAAAAGAAAAAGACAATCATAGATGCAGATTTTATGGTCGGCGACATGAGCACACCTGGTATATTAGTGTGGTAGATAACCGAAGAAGACAATCTATATATATCTATAGCTAGTAGGGGATCAGAAACCTGGAAAATAAAATAAAATAAAAGCATTTTAATATATTTTAAAGGAAATTTTTTTCAAAAATACAAATATATATATATTTAGATGTGTATACTACATCTCAGAAGGGGAAGCAGAATATTTACTCCCTAAAGAGATTATTTGTCTAGATGGATAAAAAAGACCATATTTTTGTGGCGCCCCTATGGCAAGGCGCCACAGGGAGGTAGTGCACCCTAATTAAAGGTGTGGTGCCTCCGTAACCATGGACGTGTGGAATCTTCAGAGTCTGCACCCCCAACACCCAACACAGGCCACTTTAATACAGGGAACTGATATTCAGTAGGTCCCAGGGGGTGGAGCCTAGAGAGCAGGAGACGGGGAGTGACAGCTCAGTCAGACAGTTGGTGTGAGGAGAGCAAGCAAGGAGATGCAGGGGACCCTTGTGGCTGCATCTGGAGGGCGCCTCTTTGGTGAGTGGCGATCCAGACTCTTGAAGGGGGTTTATCCAGGTCTGGTTGGAGCCAGCTGGGGACCCAGGTCGACACCGGCATACCGGAGCCAAGGTAGCTAGATGCAAGGTTCATCCCTAACTACAGACTGGCAAGCTGAGGGCCCGACACACACGGGAGCCGAAACACCCCTAAAGCGGCCTAGCATCAGTCCTGCAGCTGGGTTCACGACGCCGACGAGTGAAAGACTTTTAGGTAACAGACCCCGAGGACTAGAGACTTGGCTCAAGAAGGGTTAAGAGAGTGAGAGAGTAACAAGACCATGAGCGCCATATTGAGGGCATCGCCGTAAGACTCTGAGGAAACCTTCACGACCCGCGGTTACAATACCCATTAACCCAGAATGTACTGTGTACCTGTTTCCATGTGGTGCAAGTAAAGACCCATTTGCGCTGAAGTGGTGTCTGTTCTCCTCTCATTTGGCGCCCGCAGGGCCACAGCATCATCATCGGAGGTGAGAACTACTACCCCATCCTGAACCCCGCTGCCCTGAGGTAAAGCTCCACCTGTGGGGAGCTGTACTACCAAAGCTGTATCACCATCACCTCAGCGACCAGCGGTAGCGCTGGTATCCACGTTACCAGGTACCACAGGTGGCGTCACATTACAATTCCCCCCTTCGCCATCGCCCTCATCCCCGCCATTGGGGGTCCAGGGCACGGAACCGACCAACTGTTATTCCCCTACCAAGGTATCAACCTATCCCGGTATCCGTGTACCTTCTACCCTGTCGACCGACTCATTTTTATAGGCAATCACATAGGACAGTATTACATAGGTTCTCATAAAAATTCATGTTGAAAAAAAATACTGGGGTTCTAGGTAGTGAGGGAAAACCGAAACCGTGTGAACATAGCCTACCCCTCTTGTGATATCATCACAGTTTAGGGCCAGACATTTACAGAGCCCTGTGTGAGATGTACTGGCGCAAATACAAATGTGGTTGCAAAAGTTTACACACCCTTTAATGATTCCACAGATAGCACAGATTACCGTCATGAATAATAAAACATACAAATATTTCATGGGGATCTACTGGTGTTTTTTTCTCACTTGTGTTGTTCCAATCTTAGCACAAGATAACTAAAGACAGAAGATACCGCTGCAGAATTTCCCTCCACAAGTCAAAGAGTTCACGGCCACTGATGGGAAACGCTGCTTACATATTCCCAGCATCGTACGACCTAATTGTCTTCACCACTCAGAACTGCAAAACTGGGACAACTATAGTCCAAACCTACAAACTGAGCAACCTGACAAGTGACGTCACAGCGGGGTACATAGACCTTTCGTGACCTTTTCGTGCATACGTACAGGAAGTGTTTACTGATAGTGATAAGTCTGATCATTCACGGTAACCATAAAAACCACTAAAAAATCAAAGCAAAAATGTCGCCCACTATTCATGTACAGTATATATTAGCTTTCTACATCAACCTATACGACTTATTAAAGAGGACCTGTGCCATGCCACAACTAGGTACTATTATTAATACAGTAGTAGCTTGACTTAAAGTGTAAATGTCATTTTATTGGAAAGAAAAAACAAAAAACACAATAATGCACTGGTTGTTAATGATGGGTCACATAGCTGATAAGATAATGCTTTTTGTGCCATGTGACTTATTTTCTCACATATTCTGTGCTCTTTTAAAAACTGCATTTTTATGGCTGCGTGGCCATGGCCAGCAGCTCATAGGGATTAGTGTGATGTGATAACAGAGAACTGGCAATGGATATCCTGAGCTGTGTGGGGAGCCAGCAGATAAGGGGTTAACAGAGATTGCTGTGTGGACACAGTGCAATCAGACACTATTGCTTTACCTTCTGATGTTATCTTGCTGTAAGCCCCAGAGAATTTAGTGTAGTACCACCTAGCTAAGTGTATGTAAATCCAAAGTTGGTTATGCACTGGATGGGTGGTGCATGGCCACCATGTCCCAACAAGGCTGCAACGTCTGCAAGGAGGTGGAGGAGTCATATTATGAGGCACAATCATGGGGTTAAAGTTGATAGGCTCCCTTAGGGTCCATAAAAGTGGAAAAATTACTGTAATGACCTGTGGAAGGGCTACCAACTGTGACACAGCCGCTGTCATCCATGTGTCTTCACTCCCCCTCCTTCCCCCATGTGTATCTGAGGCGGTCGACAGGGTAGGGGGTACTCGGATACCGGGATAGGCGGTTACTTCAACGGGGGAATCACGGCTGGTCGGTTCCCGGTTCCATGCCTTGCTCCCTCAGTGGTAGGGGAAGGGGGTGATGATGGGGGAATTGGGATCGTGACGCCACCTGTGGTATCTGGTAATAGGTTACCAGCGCTGCGGCCGGTCGCGTGAGGTGATGAGAGGCAGTGTTGGGTAGTACAGCTCCCTACAGGTGGAGCTTTACCTCAGCGCAGCAGGGCAGATGAGGGGAGTAGTAGTAGCGGTCCTGCTGTGAACTCTGCAGGCGGGGAAGCAGGCACACACACACAATAGTCACTGTTTCAGTACCTTTTTACTGTTGTTCGATAACAGGTACGGTCGAGGAGGGTAACCAGGTGTCGGTGCAGCTTGGGACATTGACATTGGAGAGTTGTGAGGCCTCCTCTGTTAGTGTGTGCAGTGATTGGGGTAAGTTCTGCCTGTAGCTGAACCTGCCGCTACTTCTCCCTCTCAGGGTGCTGTTCCACAACTGACAATAAGGACCTCTCTGTGGGATTCCTATCCTCGGCTAGGTCCCTCGTCCTTTACTTGGTCAAGTTTGGATTCTTCTATGTGTTACTTCAGGGGGACTGGATCCTCCTGACCTGTCCGGACTATTCCTGCTATATTTTATCAGCCGTTGCGGACTCCGGTGTCCGGGTAACAAAAGAGTTCACAAGTCTGTTCCCTTCTTCATGCTTCTCCCACTGGCCTCGTCCCACTCCCTAGGGCTCAGCACAGCTGGGTCACTGTCCCCTGGTTCTGGGCCTGCTTGGTCCCAGCAACCAGGTCCTTACAATTGCTCTCTTCTCTGTCTGACTGGAACTAACTGCTTTGCTGTCCTTGTGGAAGTAACCGACTCCTCCCCTCAGGCCTGGATCTTTATAGGGGAACTGGTTTAAGGCAGCCAGTGAAGCTCCCCCTCCAGGTCTGGGGTGAAAAGGTGTTGCATGCTGTGTGTACCAAGGTGTACATCCCTCCCTGCACCGATGGGTCCTGTGGCAATCCCCCGCAGGGGTTGCCACATATCTGCACTTGAACATGAAAATAAACTAAAGCAAAGCTCAGGACGGTGAGGGCCATCTGTCTCTCTTTATATCTATTGACTGTTTGTGCTGGACTGTGTGATTGAGCACCACCGGAGCTGCTCTTATTGTGCCCACCTCATGAAGGTGTAAGTGCAACGCTGGTTGCAACAGCGCGTGAGACCCTGTGATAAGCAGTGCTCGGATTTTCCTCTCCTTATTTATGTAAAAAATGACCTTTGCAAACTAACTGACCAATTTCTTCTATGTACCAAAAGAACAACTGTGCCATCTGTAACAAAATCATTTCATGCATGACAATGCACAATATCATGCTACAAAGAATACCTCTGTGTCATTGGCTGCTATGGGCATAAAAAACGAGAAACTCATGATGTTGGCATCAGTATCCATGACCTTCACCCTATTGAGAACCTTTGGAATATCTTCAAGCAAAGTATCTATGAAGATGGAAGGCTGTTCACATCCAAACAGCAGCTCTGGGAGGCTATTCTGACATCCTGCAAAGAAATACAAGCAGAAACTCTCCAGAAACTCACAAGTTCAATGGATGCAAGAATTGTGAAAGTGATATCAAAGAATGGTCCTATGTTACATGTACCATGGCTTGTTAAGAAGTCTTTTTTTAGAAAAGATTTTTTTCAATGTGATCTCTTAGTGCTGCAAATTCAATAAACGACCATTTTCAGTTCTTTACAGCCTAGGAAATGTTTTGAAATTCTGAGTGCATAAACATTTCGTGCATTTTGAGCTTCTTTTAGTTTTGAAAAAACTACTGTTTTCATTGGGAGCTTTGTACAATAAAATCTGACTTTGTTGTGTCCCACGAATGGGAACAACTCTTGTGTATATTTCTCTGCATTGAGTATTTCCTCCAATCAGTAATTTTCCTTGTTACCAGGTAGATTAGACTGTGTATTAAGATTGTCTCTACCTCCACCCTTAGCTGGTCTCTGTTCAGGATGCTCCTCCCTTCTTCCCCAGTTTGGTTTAGAGAAGCCATTGCTGAAGACGCATGTCTGCCACTCCTGTACAGATTATTCCTTTTCACCTGCTGTTACGTTGAACTTAATACAAGATTCTGGAAGAAAATGTCTTACTGTCTTACTACAAGTCATCGTTCTAGCCGACTTCAAAGCTGTCTGTTGGCCCCTGTTGGTGTAAGTACAAGCATACAATTATCTAAGGGACTGGAAAATTAGAGCACTTGGATTTGCAGTCATCAGAAGGGACAGAACTGACTTATACTGTAATAGTTGATGATTTGGATATTGTAATGACTCATTTGCATCAACCATTTAGAAAAATCTGATAAAAATTGTATTTGCATAATGCAGTGTACATACCTGGAGGATTCACAGAGGGATTGAATAAGCCTAGTTTCACACTATCATCTTTTTTAAACCGGCTGAAACCGTATGCAACCAAATTTGGTTTCTTCCCCATTGACTTTCAATGGGGCCACAGGCTCATGTGGTTGCAAACGGTTCCAGCCGGATCTGTCTGAGAATTTTTAACAGGAAGCCAAAAACGCAGTTTGTAGCGCACCTTGTGTTTTCTTAAAATCCGTAAACACTCGGATCCGGGGCAACGCAGCCTAAAATAAAATGGTGCTCTATTGAACCGGATTTGGTGAAAGCTGGATCCCACTGGATCTGAATGCCAGATTCAGGTTTTTTGACTGAGCATGCCCAGAAGCCAGTTTCATATGACACGCACATTAGGGGGGGCGTTTATCAAAAATATAATATTTTACTGGATTTGTCAAAAAAACATACACAACCTGTGCAACTGGATGCTACTGCACTGGTCTTACACCGGATCCATCAGCCGGATCAGTAATAATACCGAAGTGGGAGAATCCGTTACATTAGGTTTTACAATTGCTGGGGATGCGGTTTTCTCAAAGGAGATGCTCCAGAATCAGTTTTTTCATCAAGAACTCACACATTCTAAGGAAAAGCGACAGGTCTTCTCTATAAGGTCCCCCTCACACATCCATATAAAGAAAATTAAATTAAAAAGCTTTAGCACACGAATTATACACTGATGCCATCAGCGTACTGTACGTGTTTATTACAGACCCATAAAACTGTATTAGCCCTTATCATCTGTGCTGCCTGAAAAAATGGACATATGAGCAGCACCATAGGTTATAATGGGTACAGGTGGTATTTGTGAAAATAGTAGGTGCCATGTGTTCCGGAAAGGCGGACATGTGATCGAGGCCTTACAGCAGGGGTGGGGAACCTCAGGCCCGCGGGCTGCATGTAGCCCTCTATGGCTCTTTCTGCAGCCCTCGGGCAGATTTCCGAGGACCATGATGCTCGGGCCAGCAGCTGTACTATGCTCACTGCTGGCCCTTTAAACCCCATTTGCACTGAGAGCATGCACATACAGTGTACACTAATGAATGCTGCGTGCACATGCATTGAAGGATTACATCCTCACGCTGGCCAAACCAGCATGTGAGGACATACATTATGGGCGGAGATAGCACCTGATGCACTACCGTCTCACAGATGAACAGAGCAGCAGCCGTCCTACCATCCCAAGTGATGTATAGACCACCTAGCCTCCCTAGGGATGTATATGCACCAGCCTCCCAGGGATGTATATGCCCCAGCCTACTCAGGGATGTATATGCCCAAGCCTCCCAAATGATATATATGCCCCATCTTTCCCCAGGGATGTACTTTATATTCCCCTCCCTCCCCAGTGATATATAGACCCCCAGCTTCCTCAATGATATATATGCACCAGCCTTCCTCACTGTTGTATATACCACCAGTGTCTCCTGTGAGGTATGGATGCCCTAGCGCCTCCAGTAATGACTATGACTTATCCCCCTCCTGTGATGTATAGCTGCATCAGCATCTCCTGTGTGATGTATATACAGCAGTCCCAGTGTCTCCCATGTGATGTATAGGGGAGTATTTGGACTTCATATGTAACAAAGGGTAAACCACTTATTGCAATTAATTAACACAGAAAAAGCAAGTGTATATAGTTATATATGATGCTGGGTATAAAGTATTTAATAGATTATGGTACAAAACACACACAGAACCCAGACTATAGTACATTAAAAATTAGAAAGGACAGGCAAGGCAATTGGGGGAAGATAAGACACAGATGGTACTGTTGTCAACCTACACAGTCCATGGGCAATTTGACAAGGCACAGCTGTATTCACAGTACTGAACAGCAAAGGAATAGCAAAATACATAATACAGAAATAAGTCTCACATGGTGAAATTCATAACACTGTTCTAAGGGGACATCCGATATACTTCAGGTTACATGTGACAACCAATAACATAGAGTGACCAGGGCCGTATTTGCCCTTAGGCACTTGTAGGCACGTGCCTAGGGAGGAGCCGTTGGGGGGCGGCACCTGAGCGTGTTTTTTTTTTTTTTTATAATTTTTTTTGTGCTCCCGGCCGGCCGGGTCGCAAGCCCCGCCCCCGGGTCGCAAGCCTCACCCCCATCATCATCACACCCGCCCACCGACCTCAGCCTGCAGGCAGCCGCAGAAGACCCGGAAGAGACGAGAAGGAGGGGCGCCACCGTGGAGGAGAGATCACTTGACGTTCCCGCGGAGGCGGCAGCGGCTCAGTTAGTCAGCGCCGGAGTCCGGGTGCCGACGCCGGTATGTGTGCACTGCTGGTGCATGGGGCAGGGCCGTATCTATGAGGGGGATGGCTGGTCATTTGCCCCGGCTGCACCAGGGAGGGCGCCGCCAGCCTTCTGATGCAGTGCCCGAGGCCGGGTCTCTCTGCCAGCCGCATGATATGCCCACCACATTGATTTCCACCTACAGAGCAGAACAGTACATCTATGGCTGTTCTGTGCTTACAGGACCTGTGATGATGTTACATGGAGGGGCGGAGTCAGGGGCCACATGATCAGCTCCTGTGCAGGACTCTGCTGTGCTGGTTGTCATGGTGCTGGATGAGGTGAAGTTAATGTGTAGGATTAGGAAGGATGTACAGTTTGGATGTAGCAGAGCCAGGGGTGCATCAAGCCCCCCTGCTGCCTGAGCCTTATAGAGGACCGGGGGGGGGGGGGGGGGGTTTGCTTGCAGACTGCAGCCCCTCCTATTGCCTGCACAGTTAGGGCGCCGCTGGGGTCTTACCGGGTGAAGCTGCGGCGGCCGCCATCTTGCTGGGAGCTGGCCACTGCTGCTGGCGCCGCCCCCTTCTCCTATGCCGCTCCCCCTGGCTCCTGCCATTTGGTACTCAGGGCTGACATTGTCCAATGGACGGTGCGGCCCTGAGCAGAGCCGAAGGTGTACGGAGCAGAGCCGCGTGTGTACGAGGTGTACAGAGCAGAGCCATGTGTGTACGAGGTGTACGGAGCAGAGCCGAGTGTGTACGAGGTGTACGGCGTTGAGCCGTGTGTATGAGGTGTACGGAGCGGAGCCGAGTGTGTACGAGGTGTACGGCGTTGAGCCGTGTGTGTATGAGGTGTATGGAGCGGAGCCGTGTGTGTATGAGGTGTACGGAGCAGAGCCGAGTGTGTACAAGGTGTACGGCGTTGAGCCGTGTGTGTATGAGGTGTACGGAGCAGAGCCGAGTGTGTACGAGGTGTACGGAGCGGAGCCGAGTGTGTACGAGGTGTACGGAGCGGAGCTTTGTGTGTACGAGGTGTACCGAGAGGAGCCGTGTGTGTACGAGGTGTACGGAGCGGAGCCGAGTGTGTATGAGGTGTATGGCGTTGAGCCGTGTGTGTATGAGGTGTATGGAGCGGAGCCGTGTGTGTACGAGGTGTACGGAGCGGAGCCGCGTGTGTACGAGGTGTACGGAGCAGAGCCGCGTGTGTACGAGGTGTACGGAGCAGAGCCGCGTGTGTACGAGGTGTACGGAGCAGAGCCGCGTGTGTACGAGGTGAGCGGAGCCGCGTGTGTACGAGGTGAGCGGAGCAGAGCCGAGTGTGTACGAGGTGTACGGAGCAGAGCCGCGTGTATACGAGGTGAGCGGAGCCGCGTGTGTACGAGGTGAGCGGAGCTGCGTGTGTACGAGGCGCGTGTACCAGTGACTGAACTCTTGCCCCGGGTGCTAGAAAACCTACATACACCTCTGGCATGGGGGCATCAATCATCATGCATCATGAATTTGATGATGATGATGATGATCATTGATGGCGGGTGGCTGCCGGGTGGCAGGCGGGATACATGCGATGACGATCCCCTGACAGACAGTCAGTCACAGAGGAGTCGGGGAGGCTGTGTGTATACAGTGCTGCACTGTATATAGGGGGTTTATCTGTCTCTCTTTGTCTCCCTCTTTCACTCTTTTTCTCTCTCTTTCTGTTTCTTCCTCTCTCTTTTTCACTTTCTTTTTTTCTCTCTCTCATTCTCACTTTCTCTCTCCCTCTTTCTCTCTCTACCTGTCTTTCTCTCTCCTCTTTCTCCCTCTCTCTTTCTCCTTTTATCTCTTTCTTTCCCTCTTTCTCCCCTCTCTTTCCCTGTCACTTTCCCTCTTGCTATCTTTCTCTCGCTCTCCTCTTTCTAGCTTTCATTCTTTTATTTCCTCTTTTTTTTTTCTCCTTTTTTCCTTTCTCCAATCTGCACATTGTGTCTCATTCATTCATTCATTTATTTAACCATTCATGTATATCATATCAAGCAGTTCTGTAGTTAGTATTTTCTTTCTCTATTTTACTGTCTTTTTTCTCTCCCTGTAATCAACACATTTTATTCATCCATCCATTTTCCCGTGTCCACACCCATCTTTCCCAGGCTCCTGAATGACAAGTGACTCCTGTTTCCTCCATACTAGGCTTTAATACCTTTCAGTACTCTAGGAAAGCTGAGTGGCGGCTGCAGGGGGCAGCCATATTGGTGGTGGATTGTCCTGTGTATACACAGGGCCGTATTTGCACATTGTGTGAGGGACTGGTCAGCTCTCTCCTTAAAATCCTTGGCCGACGTTCCTACGGTATATTTCTTGTATTGTTACTGTATATTACATATTGTTTTGCATTCTTCTGTATTTTTTTATTTTTTTGGGCCACAGAATTTGTAGACTGCTTAGGTGAATGCATAGTATAATCTGATTACTTTACCTGATCGTCCCTATTTATCAAAGGAGTTTTAACACAATTCTGGCATATATTGCTTTGAAAAGTTGCAAAATTTTGGTGTCCGTGTGCAATCTATGTTTTTCCTCAGCAGCTATTACTGTAGAATCATTTACAGGAACATTTTACATTGTTCTCAGCTACAGAATGAGAATGTATCAGTGAAAAAAAAACGGATGCCTCTCGGATGGTCCGACTGCTGTCCGTGATTTTGTCAGACCCATAGCCTTGCATTGGTGAGTCTCACGCATGACTCTCATACTGTCGCAGCATGTTGCAACTGCCATCCAGAATCTGGCTGAGAAAAAAGCATCCGACACACGCCAATGTGCTCTCAGGCATTGATTAACATTGGTCCGAGTGCACTATAAAATCACACATTGCAGTCATCCGAGTTTTATGCCAGTGTGTCCGTACCCTAATAATAAAATCCATATAGTAATCCTACAATGTCTGCTGGACATGGTATGGGGAGGATTTATGGCTCAGTACACACTCCATACTTCTTGTTATTAACCAGTTAATGCTCTCTTGTCCACCGCACTGCAGTGTCAAAAGAGGATGACAGCGAGACAGACAGCAACATGACATCAGAGAGTCCCTGACCTCGAAATACAAGATCCTCAGATCCTGGTATTGTGACATCATATTAAGAATAATATTTTTTGCATTTATATTAGACTATGAACTTCACAGCACTTTACATACATCATCAACACTGTCCCCATTGGGGCTCACAATGAAAACATCCTATCAGTATGTCTCTGTAGTGTGGTTGGAAACCCATGCAAACACTTGGAGAACATACAACATGAACATACAGAATTTCTGCGGCAAGGGGGAACGAGGCACAACAGGGGGGAGAGGCGCGACGGGGCGGGGCGTGATGGGGGGGGCACCGCTGACAGTGCCTAGGGCAGCAGGAACTCCAAATACGGGCCTGAGAGTGACAATACTTTCTAATGAGATGAGACCTGGTGCACCAGAGAGGTTAACACAAAGGCATTCCAATACAACGATTGTGATACAGACAGGCCGTCAAAAGTCCAATAATCATACCCATAGGACGTGTGATAGTACCAGCAGTGTCAGGGAGGAAGGAGTCCAGACACGTTTCCGTTACTTCTCAGGGGGCAGTGGTGATCCCATCCTGTGATGCATAGATGCCCCAGCATCTCCTGTGTGATGTATATACAGCAGTCCCAGTGTCTCCCATGTGATGTATATACAGCAGTCCCAGTGTCTCCCATGTGATGTATATTCTTTACAAAACGTATCATCACAAACAGTTGACTGCACTCCCTCCAGATGGATGAAATATAGTTGGGTTATTTTCAAGTTGATAGTTTTGTGCGGCCCCCGAAGGCTGGTGGAAAGATCTACATGGCCCCCAGCAGAAAAATGGTTCCCCAACCTTGACTTACAGGAAGATTAGAATTATAAAAGTATACTAACTATATTACAACAGTTGTATGAACTTCATAGAAACTTTTAGAGAGAGGTATGAATTCTGGCTCGTCCCTATTTCCTGTTTTTCACCCGCGTGTGTTATGTACCGTGTGTGTCTCATCATCTGAGGGTCTTTGGTAAAAAATGATTCATAGTGAGAAAAATCTGCAGCTTCTTTTTCATCGTTTAGTGACTTTGGGTGGAAAATTCCCAGCTTTAAAATTCTACCTTCTTGGTATCGTGCAAAGTTTTCTTATACAAAAATAGCGGAATTTCACTAAGACGTAGTTTGCCAGAAACTATGCAGAGTTCAAAAACTCCTTATTATCCTTATACAGCTTATGAGAAAGGTAAAAACTTCTATCATTTATTTATTCTTAAATATACCATTCTCTCTTTAAAGGAAAATCTTAAACATAACCTAAAAACATTGACTGGAATATCCTGTATGTGTTGTAATTTATAATGTGCTTTGTGTCTTAATATTTATTTTATTTTTAAATACTTTTTAATTAATAATAATGAATTCTCTAGTATAACTCATGATGCAAATTTCTGTCTAAAGAAAAATATTGTTTGGGTAAAAAAAGGATTCATGTAATAAAAAAGATGGACAAGGCCTTTGAATAGTGTACCTCTAGTTTTTGTATATAGTTCTAATGAGGAGCACAGTTAAGGGTGTAAATATAATAGCTGCAGGTGTTGCAGTTACAACTGGGCCCTGGAGAGCTCAAAATGGGAAGACCAATACTACGAGGGTTGAATGAAAAGTAATGCCTGCACCTTTTAAATCCTCAGCAGATAGCAGCACTGGTATGTGGCAGGTACTGGACTGTTCAGTAGACTCTCCTCTACAGCCACAGTTGGCGGAAAGCCTTAGCTAAGAATGGTTGTGTTGTTACAGTGTAAAGAATGGAAGCCTGCCCAGATGGTCGGTCAATGATCTTGGAACAACAATCAATTAAGAGCGTAACATCACAACGCTGCAAACTTTGCAACAGCGACTAATAAGGGTCCGAAAGAAAAAGGGAAATGTTATCCTGCAGCAGGACAGCAAGACAGCTACAGCACATACTTCCCATGAGACTGAAGCTCACTACTGTGCGGTATCCTCCATACAGTCCAGATTTGCGGCCATCTGACATCCACCTGTACCAATTAATCCGGGGACATCACTATTCATCTGATGAAGATGGGGAGAACTGTGAGAGGCGGGTTGTGGAAACAGAGTGTTGACTTCTTCCGTGACGACTTCAAAAATTTTGTATCCAATTGTCTGGGTGATTATGTGGAAAAGTGAATATCAGAAAATAAAGAGAACATTCTAAGGATTAGTTCTGTGTTTGATTTATTAAAATATTCCCATCAAAACCCAAAATCAAAATTACGAGGGTGGAGGCATTACTTTTCACTCAACACTCATATTATGGACTGATGTGGTCCTGTTGGACATTTTACATTGGAGCCCAGGAGCTTCAAGTTACACTTCTCTGATGGGTTGGGAGAAAGGATCCTGATATATTACCCCAAAAAATTGGCTATTAAACTCTATGGTCACAGGCCTCAATGTCAGGAGATCTGGAGAAGCAAGTGACAACATATTCTTCTTTCACATATGAAAAATGGCTGTTTTCTCCAAGATAAATTATATCGCCCTTAAACACGGCAATATTAATTAGTCCTGAGGGAGGGGCCAGGGAGTCCTGAAATGCGTTGACTAATAAATCAGTATTATATTCACTCTTTGATGTCTCACCCTCCCTACTCTATATGCACCATGCTGGGGACTGCAGCAGCCGTGATATACTTTCATAGTGGTTGTGACTCTCACAACCACACAAGGTGAAGCCTCTGATAACTATTTAGGTCATATTTTATCTCTCAGACCCTTCATCCTCCCTACTTTAATTTTCTGAGATAATGACCTTTGGGTTTTCATTGGCTTTAATAGTGTAATAGTATTATTTGTTTGTGTTTACACTTCACATTACAATCTCTCCTGATCTAGACACTTGGCAGTGAATGTTTTTGCACAATAGAATAGCAAAAATAATAAGATAAACTAACATGGGACTTTTTTTTTTTATAATACAAGTCAATGAAATGTGTGATAAGAGAAGTAAGAGGATTCTCAATATGAATAAAGTTCCTTTTAAGACGGGCTGCAAAGTCTCCGGGGAGGTCAAATAGACTTTGGGTTGTTCAACTTTCTACCTAGTAGACTTAAACAGGGAAAGTCAATGAGGCTTTTTTTTTTTTAAACAAGCAAAGAAAATACAGACTTAAAGGGGATATGTCAGTTACTTTATGCTCCCCAAGCTATCACTATCTGTCCCTGCAGCTTCATAGTACTATTCTAACCATCCCCATCTGAAGCAAAAGGGTAGTGTTAAAGTGGAAAAAATGCATGTATACCCTTACAATCTGTAATGTTAATGAGGCAGTGACTAGTCATCAGGGGCATTCCTAAGGTATCCATCCTTACCTTCATACCTGTGAGTGTAATAACCCAATTTACAAGCGCTGTCCCCTTCTTTGCAGATTCTAAAATGTAAGTGCTGCTTCCAGGTGTGACACGCTGGCTGCATCTATTTCTGGTCCTGCACATTGTGGGTGAATATTATATTCATCCTCTGGTGTTTTCATCCCTTCTTAGTGCCGCCCCGGTCTTGCAGTGCGACCTTGTGTCCGTAACTTCTGACTATCCAGAAATCAGAAGTTACATCACAAGTGCTCAATACAAGTCTATGAGAGCCAGAATGAGGCCAGAAGGAAGCTCTCATAGATTTGTAATGAGTTTTGACCTCCGGCACGCTACATGAAAAATGGAGACCGACAGAAGTAGCGGCGATAAAGGTGAAGCTGCCGGAATATGAGCATAAGACCAGGGGGCCAGGGAACTTAGATTTAACCCCTTCACAACCAAGTACATATATGCAAGTCGTTGGCCGTGTCCCTCCCCCTGATGTGAGATCATGTGCTGAGTTCATATAATTCCCCACACATCTCAGCTGCTCTTATTGGCTGAGATGTGTAGCTAACAGCATCGATTGGATCAGCGATCAGATCTGTTAACCCCTTGGATTGCACTGTTAATCACTGACAACGCGATCCAAAGCCCTGCAGCGGGAGTTGTGTCGTTTCTGCTGTTATCGGAGGTCCTGTGATGCAATTCCAGAACCTCCGCTGTTACCTTGACAGCCTGGGGTCATCTGATGACCCTGGAAGCTGTCTGCAAATACTTACTGCTGGTGATCTCCCAGTGGGGAAAAAGGGAGGTGATTTGAACTTTTGAAGTTTATTTATAACTTTATTTTACTTGGCCCACTAGGGGGCCTCAGTGCTGCACAGTGTAATTGCTTCTCCTATGTTCAGATGAGCTGCTGCTCATCTGTACATAGGAGAAATAATCACTTTCTGCCGGTGACGTCATTGTGTGTGATCGCCAACAGTAAGTGATTGCAGACAGCTTCCGGGGTCATCACAGGAGCCCGGGCTGTCACGGTAACAGTGGAGGTCCTGTGATCTCTTCACAGAACCTCCAATACTGGCAGGGAAGGGCACGATCCAAAGGGTTAGCTGAACGGTTGGGTGCTGTTAGCTACACATCTCAGCAGATGAGATCAGCTGTGATGTCTGTGTGGGGGGGTGCGAGCTCAGCGCCTCAGCTCGCATCAGGGGGAGGGACATGGCCAAGGACTATATATACACAGTAAAGGGGTTAAATGTGCATAGAAATGTATTTATGATGAGTTGTATTTATTTATATTCCTTAAGAACTTCTATATTGTTTAATTGAAGAGGAAAAATAAGTTTGGAAGCCTTATTAGCAATACTTAATCCTTTTGGCACAACTGGAATTGAGCCATGGAGAAGTTAGGGAGATTTATGACCAATAAAGTAATTATGTGTTGTATTAATACTAAGGTGTTCAACCCTAGAAGCACTTCCTTTATGGAAGAATACAGTATATACTGCCATACACGGCCAGATCCTAGGGCAGCATTGGTTCTAGATGCAGTCTTGGTTCTAGATCTGCTTGTTTCTGCACCATTTTTCTCGATTTATATTGAAATAAAATGTAACAAAGAATATAATCAATATTGATCATTTATAGATTATAAAAGAAATATTGATCATCTATCAACAATCAATATTGCTATTGTTCTACAAATTGTCCATATTTATTATTTTCTATCATGCTACACTAAAATTAAATGAATGGCTATGTTTTAAGAATACCTAAAATAGTGAAAAATGTTAAATCATCGTTTTGTGGGTTTTCTTTAACTTCTTCCAAGAGCCATAACTTTTTTTATTTCTCCATCAATATAGCCATATGACGGCTTGTTTTTTGCAGGACGAGCTGTACTTTTGAATTAAATCATTTATTTTACCATATAGTGTACTGGAAATGGGAACAAATTCCAAGTGCGGTGAAATTGCAAAGAAAAGTGCAATTACACATTAGTTTTTGCGGGTTTTTAATCACCATGTTCACATTATGGTAACACTGACATGTCGGTGTGATGCCTCAGGCCGGTACGAGTTTGTAGATACCAAACATGTATACTTTTACTGTTATCTAAGTGGTGAAAAAAAACCTAAACTTTTTAAAGGAAAAGAATTGCGCTTTTGTCGCCATTTTCTGTGCCCCGTAGCGTCCTCATTTTTCGGGATCTGGGGCTGTGTGATGGCTTATTTTTTGTGGCTTGAGCTGACGTTTCTAATGATACCATCTTTGGGTAGATGTGATGTTTTCATTGCCCGTTATTGCATTTTATTGCAATGTTGTGATGACTAAAAAACATCGTTTTGGCGTTTATATTTTTTTTTCATTGAGTTTACAGATCTCATTAATTAATTTTATATTTCGGGCATTTATGAACGTGGCGATACCAAATATGTGTATTTTTTGTTTTTAACAGTTTTATTTTCAATGAGGCAAAAGGGGGGTGATTTAAACTTTTATTTTTTTCAGATTTTTTTAAACTTTTTTTAACTTTTTCTTTATTTTACACTGCCCTTTAGAGCACTTCAGCACTGCACAATGCGATCACTTGTGTTATACAGAGAGATGCTTCACCCTCTACACAGCACGAATGATCACTTTCTGATGGTGACGTCATTCGGGCATCACCGGCAGGAAGTGATATATGCCAGATCTGGGGTTATCAGCTATGTCCGGGCTATCATAGTGTGGCGCCTCACATGGTCAGGCGTCACAGTGGGGTATTGCACCCGTAAAAGAGGTGTAATTTCCCCAGCTGCGAGTGGACCCTAGGATGGTGGGTGGGACCCATTCCTGCACTCCCACATTAGCAGAGTGGTGGGAGGTTACCCGGGAGGGGATATATTCACCTCTAGGGGGAACAAAGAGCGGCTAGTCTGTGGAGGAGAGGAGTCGGGACAGTTGGAAAAGAGTGTGGAGCGAGGCGGAAGGTTGACCTGGACAGCTCCATGTTGATCCGGAGGAAAGGAGACAGAGGATCCTGAGGGGATCCTGAGAGAGGGCACCCAACGTGCGGAATCTGGGCCCTAGAGAGAAAGGGGGAACCCCAGCGTGGAGCGACCATAATCCAGGGAATTCCCCAGTCCACCACGGGAACGCCGGACCCGAGGAAACGGCCATAGTTCATCTCTGAAGTCGTCAACCGGCTGTTGCGGTCTGTTTACCGGCCGCGGCACCCTCCCATACGGAGCAGTCTGCCTGCTTTCTCACCACGAGGGAGGGAAGCGCCAAGTTTACCTACAAGGAGCCATTGGCTATAGACTCATACTAGGCGAGGAAAAAAGGACACGGGTTTGTCAACTAGAGTTTACCACAGGTCCCACCATACCACCTGGGATCCACTTGCAGCCACCCATAGAGCTACCTGTTTGCATACCATCTTGCTGAACTGTGGACTCTGTATTTTGCTGCGGAACTTTTACAGTAAAGTACCCGGGAGAAAGTGACTTTGCCTTTGTGTTGTTATCTTCATCAACCTGCTTGTTTACAGGAACGCTGCTCCGGAGGACCAGCTCCACCTGTAGGGAGCTTTGCCATCTCAGCCGCATTACCATCGACCTCCGGAGGACTGTGGTGGCGCTGGTGACCCATCACCAGGTACTACAGGTGGCGTCACATGACAAACTCTAATCCCCTGTACATACACCCAGGCCACGGGCTCAGGCGCTGCCACCCTTGACATCCCTGTGAAAGCACCCACCGAGCATGATACCTGAGTACCCCAGGGCCTGGGGCTCGACCATAGCAATGCATCAAGGTCCTGTGTCGCTGATCTAATCACTCCTGTTAGCTACACATATCAGCTGATCAGATACTAGGTACTATTGCGCCTTTGGTCGTAAAGGGGTTGGATTTTCAACCAACGAAAATAAAAAAGTTTTTATTGTCTTATCAATTGCTATTAAAATAAAATAACCGTCTGACTATGAGCAAGGCTGGGGTTATTTTTTTGGTTTTAGAATTTTTTTCTCACGTAATAAAAAATTTCTGTCCATCTATCTGTGCACCGTCATGCTGTATGTCCTCAGCTTCCCAGAAGACGTCGTTGAGGGCAGGAAACCTTCACTGAGAAAATCACCGCAAAAAAATTACAATGACAACACTCTCAGGAACACGGGGCCGACACCCACAGATTAGAGAGTTACTACAAGTATCAGAGTCCTTACAGTAAGCTTACAGACATTCTGTTTCCTGCTAAATTGAAAGTATCAGAATTTTTTTTTCTGGTAGGGAATTCAATTTACCATAACGTTATTATTATTATTATTTTTTTTATTATTATTATTTATTATTTTTTTATTATTATTTAACTTTTTTATATTTTATTTGATCTGAGTCTCACTTTCTCTATGTAAAATAAAGTAAACCTAAAATTGCAAAAAGAATAATAAAAAAAATGTAATGTACAGAGAAAAGCCATGTGTTTTGCTATAAAAATCAGAATCAGGCTATATTCAGACCGTGCATTTTTGATCCGTTTTTTTGCACTGCACAACACGGATCACTCAACGGGTTTTCCCGTTCAGACAGGGAATTTTCTGAGTGATCTTTTTTTTTTTTGCCTGGAGGACTGATCCGTTTTACGTAAGTGTATGTGGCTTTTTTCTCCTCTGTTTTCTCCATAAGGCGCCATTCTAAATTCTAAATGGGAAAAAAAAAGCAGCCCAAAAAATGCACCAAAAACGCAACATTGTGAATGGATGATGTGTTTTTTGGAAAATGGACCAGTACTCCATCTAAAAAACTGACCAAAACAGAAAACATGAACGGTGCATCTGAATGTAGCCTTAGGGTACCTTTACACGCCGCGACGGCAGGCTGGAAACATCGCGCTACTTCGCGTGCACGAGCACGCCCGAACGGCTACAAACGGTCAACGCACCATCTTTACACGCCGCGATAAGGGGCGCTACGCTACGCTACATCTATAGCTAGCTACATCGCCGGGTGTCTCAAGTAGCCAGCTGTAGCGTAGCGTACCATGTTTACACACCTCTCCAACAAGCTACTATGGGCGGACCCGGTGCAGCAGGGATAGCACATAGGCGTGCAACAATCTTGGATTACGAGCCGTCCGTACGATGATAGGACAGCGCAATATCATCAGGATTGGCCAGGCATCGCAGGAGGCTGGTTAATACAGCACGCTCGAGCGATTGTGTAGTGTGACTGGTCAGCTCCTTAAATATCCCGCCCTATGCTGCGACTACCAATCATAAAGCAGGAGCGACCTCCAATGATCGCAGATGGGGCGCGGTAACATGGCGACTGTGTCACGCCTTAGATACATGGCAGCCACATCGCCGGGTGTCCAGAGTTGCCTTCCGTCGCTTCTTTACACGCCGATACATCTCGCTACAATCGGCGATGTTGCCTTAAGTTTATGAGCAGAGACCATAAACAGATGTATCTGTCGCCGGCTGTAGCGTCGCCTCTTCAGACGCCGCTACTACAGGCGATATGGACGCTACAAGCTACAATTGTAGCTTGTCGCGCGATGTTTCCAGCCTGCCGTCGCGGCGTGTAAAGGTACCCTTAGAGGTGTAGAAGAACAATAAGAGTATGGCTATGTTCACACTGTGTGTTTTTGATCCGTTTTTTGTGATCCATTTCTGCATGGAAAACGGATCACTCTGTGATGTCCAGCAAAGTCAATGAGTTTTCAGAAATGCTGTTCTGACGCTGCATTTTTTACCAGTCCATTTTGAGGCAGAAAACGCATCCAGAAGACGAATGAGCGTCAATAAATGATCTGTTTTTCTCCTGCGTTTTCTCCCTTGACTCCATTGTAATGGAAGATAATACACAACACAAAAAAAAAGATCAAAAACACGATGCATCTTTTTAAAAAATGGATCCAGTTTTGAGGCTCAAAATTCCACAAAAACACAGCACAAAAATACAGATCAAAAACGCACAGTGTGAACATAGCCTAATATGATTAAAGGAAACCTGTCACCTGTAATTAACCCCCTGACCTATCACTAGTTGTCCCTACACCTTCCTAGGTGCTCCCTAACCATCCCTCTCTGTTGAAAATCTGACCTGTAAAGAGTTAGAAAAATGACTTTAAACTTAGGGCACCTGGCGACGGCACCGCCGATTTCTTAGGTGACGTAGGGGCGTGGCCTATCGGCGCCGATATCGCCCCTGCGTCGCCTAATGTAAAGGGGTGATGTCGGCGCTACATATCGCCTCTGAGAGGTCGCCTGGTTTCACATCAGTGCTCGCCCCATGTAACAGGGGGACGGCGATCTGACAGGCGATGGGAGACATTTCCGGCGACGTCACCTCGTGTGACGTGGCCCTTACAGCACTTCGCTCAGTCAGGCGACTGGAAAGGCGGCTCCAGGCTCCATTCTCCCCCCCTCCATGCTTCACTGTACGCCCCGCTGGAGGCATATTTCTTTCTTCATCTCCTCCTGATTTTGGAATCTCCTGCCCTCTTTTTATGCTGTGATGCACCGGCCGGTATATACATCTGGCCTGGTGCATTTTGGGCCCGATCACATGATCGGCCTGGCTCCGCGCATGCGCAGTGCGCATATTGAAGCCGGGCCGATCACGTGATCAAGCCCATAATGCACTGGGGCTGATCACGTGATCAAGCCCATAATGCACCGCAGCCGATCACGTGATCGATTTTTTTTCAACTATATTTTCAATATCTGAACACAGTAAAAATATAGAAAAAAGTCCATCACGTACAAGTGCATGTTTTTCAGATTTCCTTAGCATTTGATAGTTGGAATCATCACCTGTGCAAGTGATTAAATTACCACCTGTCAAATCGCAAGGCAATCCTGAAAACATGACCTGTTGGACTGGAGTTGCCTACCCCTGCTCCAGTGTATTGCAATGATATTCCTGGGTCAATTGAATAACTTAAGGGTATGTGCACACAGGTAAACATAATTTATTTACATAAAACCAAGGCAAAACCTGACCTCAAACACAGCAAAACCTTAGGCTGGTTTCACACTGCATTTTTTTTCCCTGATCAGGTTCATCAAGTTTTGGGTGCCAAAACCAGGAGTGTCTCCAAAACTCAGAACAGGTGTCAATCTATCAATTAAAGTTTTTCTCTGCAAGTTCCTCTCCGGGTTTTGGCACACAGACCTGATCTAACCTGATCTAACCCGATCTAACCTGATCTAACCTGATCAGGGAAAAAACTGCAGTGTGAAACCAGCCTTAGGCTGGCTTCACACCACGGTGTGATCCGGTCCGGGGCTGTCCAGGATGACCCTGACAGCCCCGGACCGGATCAGCACACAGAACAGGAGGGCCAAATGTGCCCTCCGGTCTGGTGTGCACCCGGATGCAGCTGCAGCTGCTAATGATTCAGGACCGCGGCTGGCAAGGAGCTAGCCGCGGTCCTGAAACAACAGCGGCGTGCAGCCGCCAGTGTCCGGTTCTCGAATCCTCCCGGTCCGGGGCAATCCGGCCCCATAGGCTCCCATGTTAGGGAGCGCCAGATTGCCCCGGATATGGGAGGATCCGGGAGAATCCGGGATCCGGCAAATTGGGGAGATTTTTCTCCCCGGACACAAAAATGATGCAAGCAACATTTTTGTGTCCGGAGAAAATAAACCGAATTCTCCCGGATTGTCTGGAGTGATGAAACCGGATGGCAGAGAGCTGCCATCCAGCTCCATCCAGCCCTAAAGGCTCTATGGGACCAAAAACCGGTCCGGCCTGGTTTACACCGGACAGCCCCGGACCGGATCACACCGTGGTGTGAAGCCAGCCTTAGACTTTATTCCCAAAAAACTTAACTATGGGCCTTTGCACATCTGCATTTGTTTTTCATTTGGCTTGCAATCCGATTTTGACAGCATGTGTGCCCAAAACTCACTGCAAACGCATGTGTTAACACACCCATTGATTTCAATGGAAACCGCACTGAAAACGCATGTAAAAATGCATGCCATTTTCTGCAAACGCAGAACGCATGCGTTTTTGCAAACGTAACCCAAAACATGTCCTGCAATATTTTGGGTTGCGTTTCAAAAACACATGCGTTCTGTGTTTTCAGAAAATGACATGCATCTTCACTTGCATTTTAATTGTGTTTTCCATTGAAATCAATGGGTAGAAAAATTGCATAGACACCCAAATGCAACCCCCCCTTAGGGTATGTGCACACGGACATTCTTCCTGTGTTTTCCACCTGCAGTTTACCATTGGTTTTATGTTAATTTATGTTAATTTGTTCCTGCGGTTGGGCTTCCCTGCAAAAGTAATGTGTTTCACAGAAACACTGTGCCCACACATTGGTTTTGCAAGTGTCAAGAAGTGTCAAATCCCTTCGATGTTGCTGCGGATGGGAAAGATTGATCAAGCTCTATTTTATCTGCGCTTTTGCTGCAGACAATGACAAAAACGCTGGAAAAACGCATCAAAAATGCAGCAAGAATGCAGTAAAAATGCACAAAAAACGCAATAAAAATGCAGGACCTAAAGGCAGCAAATCTCCTGATAAGGACTCTAGAGATCCTTGAAACCAGGACCGGTTTTGCTGCATTCAGGACTGCTGGAAAAACGTCTTGTGGGCACATACCCTTAGGGTATGTGCCCACAGGACGTTTTTAAAGCAGTCCTGAACGCAGCAAAACCCGAGGATCCTAGAGTCCTTGAAGGAGATTAGCTATGATCTTGTCTACATTTTTTGTGCGTTTTATGCTGCGTTTGTTTTTAGCTGCGTTTTTACTGCATTTTTTCCATTGACTTTAGCAAAAACGCAGGAAAATAATTAACAAGTCAATTCTTTCCCATTGACACCAAAAACGCAGGGATTTGACAGTTCTTGACACTTTTTACAAAACTAATGTGCCCTGCACACAAAGAACGTGTCTGTATGGTCACGTTCACACCGCCAAAAAACTGATGCAAAAAACCTTGTCCATTAAACGTGTATAGTACTCTGCAGTAAAAAAGGTAAAAATGCAAGTGCAGTAAAAGACATAAATAAACAGGGTACTTGGTCCATACGTTTTTTGCGCAAAAAATATACTTCAAGCTGCCTCACCTCTTCACGGTGTACCCATATCAAGGCAGTCCTATCTGTTGTATTAAAAACCTGATCAAGTAAAATTGTACCTAAGTGAACAGGGTCCAAACAGGTCCAGTGTCCGATATGGACTTGCGCAAAAAACGTATGGACCAAGTACCCTGTTTATTTATGTCTTTTACTGCACTTGCCTTTTTACCTTTTTTACTGCAGAGTACTATACACGTTTAATGGACAAGGTTTTTTGCATCAGTTCTTGACACTTGCAAAACCAATGTGTGGGCACAGCGTTTCTGTGAAATACATTGGTTTTGCTGGGAATCAAAACCGCAGGAACCAATTAGCATAAATTACCATAAAACCAATGGTAAACTGCATGCAGAAACCGCAGCAAAAACGTCCTGTGGGCACATATCCTATGATGTGAACTTAGCCTACGTGTTTGAAACTAAAATGAAAGCTGTTGTGAAAAGGGCTTGGGATTCCTTTAAAGAAGACATGAAGAAATGTCTAGTAACAACAAAGATCCAAGCTGTAAGTCCATCGTGGAGACCATTGTGGCACCCTGGCACCTGTTGGGCACCACAGAAATCCTTAGGGCATGAATGGAGTTAACAGCAAAGCAAAACTCACAAAACACCAAACAACACAACAACACCTTAGAACACCTGGTTTCACCCCGAGCCTCTAGGGGGAGCTCCACTGGTCACTTTGAGCCAGTTTTCCCTATAAATAAAGTCTTGGAGGGAGAAACACCAGAGTGTGCAGTCACTTTAGAACTGTGAAGAGTGTGTGCAGACGCTACAAGAGCTGCAGGTTGTGGAAGGTCTCAAGCTCATGAGACACACGCCTAGTCAGCCTAGCTACCAGTGAGGAAATCCCTGCAATTGGGATATTAGGAAAGGAGAAGCACCTCTCAAGGAATACCAGAGTTACACTAACTCTTCCCTCATCCTCCGGTTACTGGAACCGAAGCTGTGAGAGCTACCCAGCGATCACAGAGAACCAGCACATCTAACAGGAGGTTTAGCCACCTGTTCCACCTGATGCACCTACCCACGAGAGCCCAGGGAAGAGTACTGATCCTGTTCAGACCCTTTTACAGTGCCCTCAGTGCTGTTAACCAGGTGAAGCACGTTCCATTGAACACACCGCCCGGTCCGGCTTGATTCCACATCCACCCGACCTTAGCACCAGAAGTATAGAGAGAAGGAAGCCTACACAAACTGCTTGCTGTGAATCTCCAGGATTGCTAAACTTCACGAACCCGGTCTGGCGTACCCAAAAACCACCAGTATAGGTACTCAAAAGACTCTGGCGTGTCTGTGTCTGACTCCTGGGCCTAACAGCAGCATTACTGCAGCTGCCTCACAACATCTTGCGCAGCTCCCGGCTCCGGGGACTCCCGCTCATCCTGTGGGGAGCGTTCCATCTCGCTGTATAACATCCCACGGAGACCTAGCAGCGCTGGTAAAGTTACCAGAACACCCGCAGGTGGCGTCACGAAGACAAATCATCCCTACTGTTCCGCCATTTCCCCTTTTGATCTGGACCACTGGGCCTACACCGCCGCAGGCGCGGTTCCGTGACTGGAGGAGAATCAACGCCCGCTCCATGTACCCCCGGCTACGGTGAGTCACCATGAGGAAATGTTTTGAAGCTTTGAGTTATCTGATGAATTTGTTTGTTACATTTTTTACATTCCCATTTGCACTACTTTCCTGAAAACCTTGGTGCTGATAGCGAAGAGAAAGGAGAAAGATTTCATCAGGATATCAAGGAGATGGAACGACGATACCAAGAAAGATGGAAGGTGAATATGATGGGGGACGACTGCTGGAGGCTTCACAGAGGAGATCTGCAGCCTTCTATAAGAGAAAGATGGAAGGTGAACATGATGGGGGACGACTGCTGGAGGCTTCACAGAGGAGATTTACAGCCTTCTATAAGAGAAAGATGGAAGGTGAACATGATGGGGTAAGACTGCTGGAGGCTTCACAGAGAAGATCTGCAGCCTTCTATAAGAGAAAGATGGAAGGTGAACATGATGGAGGACGACTGCTGGAGGCTTCACAGAGGAGATCTACAGCCTTCTATAAGAGAAAGATGGAAGGTGAACATGATGGAGGACGACTGCTGGAGGCTTCACAGAGGAGATCTACAGCCTTCTATAAGAGAAAGATGGAAGGCGAACATGATGGGGGACGACTGCTGGAGGCTTCACAGAGGAGATCTGCAGCCTTCTATAATGGAAAGATGGAAGGTGAACATGATGGGGGACGACTGCTGGAGGCTTCACAGAGGAGATTTACAGCCTTCTATAAGAGAAAGATAGAAGGTGAACATGATGGGGGATGACTGCTGGAGGCTTCACAGAGAAGATCCACAGCCTTCTATAAGAGAAAGATGGAAGGTGACCATGATGAGGGACGACTGATGGAGGCTTCACAGAGGAGATCTACAGCCTTCTATAATGGAAGTATGGAAGGTGAACACGATGGGGGATGACTGCTGGAGGCTTCACAGAGAAGATCTGCAGCCTTCTATAATGGAAAGATGGAAGGTGAACATGATGGAGGACGACTGCTGGAGGCTTCACAGAGGAGATCTACAGCCTTCTATAAGAGAAAGATGGAAGGTGAACACGATGAGGGACGACTGCTGGAGGCTTCACAGAGAAGATCCACAGCCTTCTATAAGAGAAAGATGGAAGGTGAACATGATGGGGGACGACTGCTGGAGGCTTCACAGAGGAGATCCACAGCCTTCTATAAGAGAAAGATGGAAGGTGACCATGATGGGGATGACTGCTGGAGGCTTCACAGAGGAGATCTGCAGCCTTCTATAATGGAAAGATGGAAGGTGAACATGATGGAGGACGACTGCTGGAGGCTTCACAGAGGAGATCTACAGCCTTCTATAAGAGAAAGATGGAAGGTGAACATGATGGAGGACGACTGCTGGAGGCTTCACAGAGGAGATCTACAGCCTTCTATAATGGAAAGATGGAAGGTGAACATGATGGAGGACGACTGCTGGAGGCTTCACAGAGGAGATCTACAGCCTTCTATAAGAGAAAGATGGAAGGCGAACATGATGGGGGACGACTGCTGGAGGCTTCACAGAGGAGATCTGCAGCCTTCTATAATGGAAAGATGGAAGGTGAACATGATGGGGGACGACTGCTGGAGGCTTCACAGAGGAGATATGCAGCCTTCTATAAGAGAAAGATAGAAGGTGAACATGATGGGGGATGACTGCTGGAGGCTTCACAGAGAAGATCCACAGCCTTCTATAAGAGAAAGATGGAAGGTGACCATGATGAGGGACGACTGATGGAGGCTTCACAGAGGAGATCTACAGCCTTCTATAATGGAAGGATGGAAGGTGAACATGATGGAGGACGACTGCTGGAGGCTTCACAGAGAAGATCTGCAGCCTTCTATAATGGAAAGATGGAAGGTGAACATGATGGAGGACGACTGCTGGAGGCTTCACAGAGGAGATCTACAGCCTTCTATAAGAGAAAGATGGAAGGTGAACACGATGAGGGACGACTGCTGGAGGCTTCACAGAGGAGATCCGCAGCCTTCTATAAGATAAAAGGGATCAAGGGAAAAGGAAACAATTAATTTTTAAGAAATTTGCAGAATGAATTTTCAATAAATTTTATATAGAATATTTTGTACATTTTGGGCTACAAGAAAGATTTTTCATCACCAGGAAAATGGATCCAATTTCAATTGACTCCCATGTTAAAAATCATATCTTGCAAAACAAAATTTTTCAAAATGGACAAAAAAATTGGTATTTGCACAATGGATTGCTGCTGGATCCGTTCTAATGGATGATTACTGGATATGGGAACTTAGATTTATACAGTTGAAACCTGCACTGTGTGGAGAGGCGTTATCTCAGGTCCTGAGCCCACTCTATGACATCAAATTTTATGGAACAATAAGGGGTGAAGGGATAAAGTTTGCCATCAGTGCCAATAGTGTATTTTTGTGTGTAAATAGGACACTTTGGGTCAGTGTGATGGATTTGTAGATTGTAGATAGCACAGTGGCTCAGTGGTCAGCAGTAGAGATGGGCGAACACGCAGATGTTCGGGTTTACCAGATCCAGATGGACTTAAAAAAAAAAGTCTGTGTTCGGGCCCAGACTTCACCATAGATCCTGAATCCCACATAACTCTATGGGGATGCTAACTTTTCTGCTTAATGGTGGCTAGAGGGCTGCAAAAGGAAGCAAAATAAAACCGTGATTAGCGGACCCGGAAGTAGTGTGAAAGCCGTGCGGTAAGTATGATTGTCTTGCTTTAATCCTCTCTTTGCAGCTGGAAAGCTTGCTGATTGGCTGTGCTACAGCTTTATCTGGGTGGCCAAACCCAATCAGTAACACGCACCCGAGACGTTCAGGTTCAGCGGTTGGACACTAGGTATCCGGTCTGGACCCCAAATATTACAGTTCAGGTTCACCCATCACTAGTCAGTAGTCTTCTACTATGGACAACAACTGCAAGGAATTTGTATCTCTCCCTGTTTTTGCTTGGGGTTTGTTTTATCAATCTGCAATAACATACTAATCGGCAGAATTACTTCTTTATTAATAGCAGAGATGTTCCTCACTTATGACTCCTTTGCTCTGTCGTACATAGTCCAATGAGTGTAAGCTCACAAGATACAATTGTGCAAAACTGCAAAGTTGGCAATATCCAGGAGAAGCCAAAATTAGATCTCCGCTGTGTTTCTAGTTTCCTGCACAAATCTCTATTCCATGTACTTGCGCCTCCTCACATACAATGATAGATTCATGGAATGATGGTTCATGACTTCAGTTTCGGTGAATGCGTTAATTTCATGGTCAGAGCGATCATCACCAATCCATATCACTGGCCACTGAAACATTTTCATTGACTGAAACTTATCGGGAGGGTGAGTGACGTCAGGGAGATTGAGTGATGACGGGGAGGGTGAGTGACGACAGGGAGATTCCAAATAGAAGTACAACATTTTAATAAAATCCAAAAAGCACATATGACCTCACTCATGACATGCAAAAATACATACATGAACACAGACCTTCTCAGACTCCATATATAAATACAGATACCCTGAATAAATAGATTCCCCAAAATGAAAAGAAACTCCAACTCATATCACTTAAAGGGGACATCCGAAGGAAGTCCAAAATAATATTCCACCTAAATCCTTATCCATTTATTGCCATAATCTAAACAATTTTTTTTAATATACTTGAATTAAAAATTCCCTAATGTTCCCTAGCTACACTATCCAACAGCTTTTCTATTTTTTTTCCACTGATTTTTTAATGACGCTTCATTTGAGAATCCCAGTGCTGACAGCAGCTTCTACTGAGCAGAGTAAAATCTCAGCAGGGAGGAGGGACACTGAGGAACTAACAGACTAGGTATGTGGAGATTCTGCTACTGGATGAGGGACACCGAGGAGATGTCAATTGGGCGTAGAGTGAGTTAACGTTTATAAAGATGTTGAAAGTGGTGATGAACTTACCGTACTTAACTTTTTTTTTTGCTTTTATTTGATAGATTTTAAACTCACATAAAGTTGAATTATTTACACTTTTATATTATTTACAAATAAATAACTAAACTTTATGGAATGACTGTGGGTGACTATCACAACCCTGCTGAAGTGAAGGGGAAAATGTCCCAATAACACGAAGCCTCCTGGATCCGAGGTGTGATTGGGAGAGGAACATTGTCGATATTCCGTATGATGGAAGTATTGTGTCATGAGCTCATTCTGGTTCATCTGTGTTCACTTTCCGTACATTTCATTCATCTCCTCCGTCCACTCAAGTTCCTCATCTCCTCCAGTTCTTTATCCTTTAGATGGGATTCCGCTGTTGCCTCGGAGAGCATGTCTAATAGGAGCTCCACTTTTAGACGAAGCAAATTATTCTCCTCCTCCAACTGCAGATTTCTCTTCCAAAGACGTTGGACTTCCTTCTGTGATCCAGTACACCCCGATTCAGTTATCCAGTGGCCATGTTCAAACTTCAGACTTTGTCCTGCATTACTGATACTGGGGGCACCAAAGTCCAATCCGAGCTCCACCTCTTTAGTTGCCCGGTCCAGTGCGTGCAGGTTGGAGAGTGATCAGTGGCGGATTATAATGAGGTCATTATGGGCAGTAGCCCCGGGCCCAAGGCTCTGGAAGGGCCCAGCGGCCCAGGGTAAATTGCACTCATTATAATCCGCCACTGTCCGCACTCTGCAGGCACCGGTGTTGGTGCCGCTGTCAAATTTGCAGAGAGGCCACCGCTGCACTCTCGCCCCCCTCCTTCCTCTCGCACGTCATGACGTGCGGTGCGGGAGGACGTAGCAAAAAGACCGCCAGTATTGAAAGAGGCACACACATGGCCCGCCCATCTCACTGCCGTGGAGGAGCTGCTCGTTCTGCTGGCCGGCCTGCTCAGCGGAGCCTCCTCCGAGTCCATTATGTGCCCTCCTGACCTGCTCCAGCCCGGCTGCTCTTCTCCAGGGACGGCCACATTCACTGCAGGCTGAGGAGGCAGCGGGCATTGTACACAGGCTCCATGTGCCTGGTCTGCTGGAGCTGAGGGGAGCTGATGATTTGAGGTGAAGTTTTGCTTTCAGTTTTGATTTGCTCTATGATTGTGCCTCCCTCCTGCCAGGATCTGCTGCTGGAGATCTATAGATAATGAGCTGTGGGCAGTATGGACTGGGGCAGGTAATCCTCACACAGGATCATCTATCATTGAATCCTGGAGTCCTCAGTGTGGGACACTCTCAAGTCACTACTGTGTATCCTCACTGAGGACTGTCAGTGCTGGGCATATTACTGCTTTGTGTATAGAAGGGCAACAGTGCCATATGATCAGGCTGGCAGCAGCTGACAGGCTGCAATGTAGAAGCACCGGCCCTCAGCTGGGGCTTTCATGGCAACATGGAACCAATGCTTTGTGTTATGTGATTACAAAGGGTTAACACTGTGTTTCTAAGTCTTATTTCTACAGGTATCTGGCATTCTGTTGTTACCATAGCTACTGGAGTAGCCAATGAGGTGGAGGAGCTTTATGAGGAAGCTTAGTAACAGCTCCTGATTGGCGGAAGCTTTGGGCAGGAATAGCCCTTATATAAACACATTTCTGACAGAAAACAAGCATTATTTGCTGTGGCAAGCCAAGAAGATGGACGCCCTATTATCCCAGTTACTGGGGGAAGAAGGTGGTGAGGAATGGCTGAGGAACTGTTTATCACAGCCGGCTGTGGGACCCACTTGTTCTGCTGTGACTGCTGCTTTGGAGCCTCCTGTACTTGACTCTGCCCAAATACTGGAGGTAACGGTGGTGCCTGCTGAGGGGAGAGGAGAGCCGAGGGTGAGGCGTCCGAGAGAAGCATATTCACCCCCTCACCCGGCTCCTCGACGGCGTAGGAGCGTGACCGAGGCTCCTCATCTGATGTTCACTCCTCCAGGGCCCTTTCGCGGCCTAGCAGCTGGACCTGAGGTGATTCCTGTTCCTTATCCTGTTACGGAGGGGTGATATCGCGCCCCCTGCAGTCTGGTTCCAGTCCGGAGAGATGAGGCGATGTCGCATTTGCCGGGTTCTCTGATGTCTTCTCTGTAGACTCCGGATGTCACGAGGCCGGGCAGTGCTTTTGCTGGCCCCCCCCCCCCCGACGGGAGAGCATGCTGGTTCCTTCATTCGTGAATCTGAGGCCCTGATCCATCTAGTGCCTGGCTGCCCCAGGATCTTCCCCAGGAGGGATATCGCGGATTCCTGCCCCTCCAACTGCCCTGCTCTTCCAGGGATCATCAAACCTATGGACGCTTCAGCTACTGATGGTGAGCATAACCCTCTTTCTGTCTTTTCATATGACTGTGCCTCTGCTGCTTTCATGCAGGAGATAGTAAAGAGGGTAGTGGCAGAGGTTAGGGGGACTGTTGATGGTCAGACTTTTGTTCCTCCTGCTTGATCTTCAGGGGTAGCGGTATCCCTATATAGGGAGGCGATAATTTGTGATATCTCGCCTCTAGGGTCTTCACTTAAGTCAGACCATCAGGGTTAGGATTTGGAATAGAGAATATGTTGACATCTTTTCTCTATTGTCGGGCGGCAAGGATTATGGGTTTAGGCTACAAAAAAAGAGATGCAGAAGCTGATGACAAAATGAAGTCTTGCAGGTCTTTCCATATGTGGTTACAAGTCTTCAACATTTTTTGCTGCGGTTTGAGGAGAAAAGCATCCCCATTTATGCAGTGGCTTGTTTCACCATATGGATACAGTTTTGGAGATTTACAAGAACTTTGGCGCCACGGCATGGCTCAGCTATGATGAGTCATTCTGTCAATAAATGGCTGTGCATACTAATTTAGCCTGGGGGGCTGAGGTTTTGGTCTTTGGCTAAGCCTTATGCTTCCTCAGAGAGCGGCCGTCGTTGGGCAGCAGAGCAGTTGACCTTTGAAAAAGGGTCTCTGCTTTGCGTTTAACGATTCAGTTTGTAAGTGGCAGGCGAACTGTCGGTTTTCACCATGACTGTTCCTTTTGCGAGGGGAGTCATCCCGCTTCCAAGTGCTATAAAAAAGCCAATCAGCTTGCTCATCAGCAGCAGCAGGCTAGGAAGGAGTCAGTTTTAAAAGTTCGAACTCCGATTAAGCTCCAAAATAGGCCCCCCCTGGAACGTTATCCAGACCGTCGGAAAGCAGAGCTCATTCATAATGGGTTTTTATATGTTTTTTTTTGTTCCTTCGTTTTATGGGGAAGGTTGTTGTGATTCTGGAAATTTGCTGTCGGTTAGGAGATTTTACATGGAAGTTAATGGACACATTTCAAGGGAATTGGCATTGGATCGTGTAGCCGGGCCGTTTGTGGAGCCACCCTTCTCGAATTTTCGGGTGTTTCCCCTGGGATCGGTACCTTCCTCGGCCAATCAGAGTAATTCACCATCTCTCCTACCCTTTGAGTGAGTCGTTAAATGATCAAGTGAGTTGCGCTGATTGTTCAGTATCCTACACTTCCTTTGATGTGGCCGTTGATGTGTTACGGCGTTTTTTGGCCGGCATACTCTGCTGGCTAAGTCAGATATTAAAGCTGCCTTTCGTCACCGGATGGTTTTCAATTTTTTGGGCTTTTCCTTCGATAGTTTATTTTTATTTTGACAAGTGCCTCCAGAGGGGTGTTTTCGCTTTCATGCCTCTATTTTGAGGCTTTCTCTAACGTTTTTTGGAGTGGGCTTCGGTTTCGGAAGCGCCATGGGGACGTGTATTACATTATTTGGACGACTTTTTGTTTATTGGTGCAGCTGATTACGATGACTGTTTTAGGCTTTTGGATACTTTCAAGTGACTTATGGAGTATTTTGGGGATTCCGTTGGTGGAGGAGAAAACAGTTGGTCCGTGTGTGTGTCTTGAATTTTTGGGTGTGATCTTGGACACGGATGCGATGGAATTTGCCTTCCTCAGTGCAAAATTCCAAAATGTTTGGGTTTGATTGATGCGATGCTTGCTAGGAATAATGCAACGTTGCGTGACTTTCAGTTCTTATTGGGTTGTTTGAATTTTGCTTTGAGGGTTTTTGCCTATGGCTCGTGTTTTTTTTTTTCTCTCGTCAGCTATATGATTGCACAAAAGGTGTTGCTTCGTTGGGTGATCATATTCGTTTGACTTTGCCGTTGAAAGCGGATTTAGGAGTTTGGAGAAGGTTTTTGTCCTCTTTCAATGGGATTAGTATCATGCAGGAAGATTTTGTGGACTCGGATTCGTTGAACTTTTTCATAGGCTCTGTTTTCGCCATTGGGTTTCGCTGTTCGTTTTCATTCTACCTGGCCGGCAGGTACGTGGCCTCGTTGTTGGGTAGATAATGGTTTGGTTTCTAATGCTGCTTTCCTATCAGTTTTTTCAGTAATGGTGGGAATATATCTTTAGGGTTCTTCTTTGGCGAATAAGCGTATTCGGGTTTGGTTTAATGTCACTGGAGCTGCGCTTGCGCTTAATACTTTTTCAACTAAGTGTGATTACATGGGGGCAGCTCTTAGGGAGCTGGTGTTACAATGATTGTTCCATAATATTTGGATTAAAGCCTTTTTATGTACCGAGTTGTGGCATGCTGCTGGTGATTTCGTTTCACGGCAGGCTTTGGAAAACTTTCTTGGCCAGCATCCGGATATGGACATCTAAGGTATCCCTTACCCGCAGGAATTGTGGGGGGTGATGGGGATTTCATACCGTCACTGATTAGGAGTTCACTGGCGACTTCAACATGGTCTTCTTACGCCTCGGTATGGGCCGAATGGAGGATGTTTTTTGTCCAAGAGGGGCCGTTCGTGTGTAGTGCATGATTCGGCATTGACTTTGGAATTTCTTCAAGATAAAGTATTGGCTGGTTTGGGTTTTTCTTCCCTTTATCGATTGTTGGCTGGAGTGTCTTGTTTTTCTTCAGCTCTATGGTGGGCGGTCTTTGACTGGCCTATTTCCACTATGACAGTTCCTGAAGGGTTTACGAAAACAGACTTTCCAGATGGATAGTAGGCGTACAATTTCTATTGACCTATTTCGTCAATTATGGGATATCCTCCCGAGGGTATGTTTCAATGGGTTTGAGACGTGTTTATTTAAACTTGCTTTGAGTTTGCATTTTTTGGGGCATTTCGGGTGTCTGAGTTGGGTAGCGGTTAGCAAGCTTCATGTTTCGGGGCTTGATGCGTTTGATGTTTCTATTGGTACTTCTCATGTGTTTATACGGGTTCGTCGTTAAAAAACGGATCAGTTAGGTAAGGGAGTGTTGAAAAATTGGTGTCATACCGGATTTTCCTGTTTGCCCTAGGGATAATCTATTGCATTGGCTATCTTTTAGGCCATATGTACAAGGGTCTTTATTTGTGCATGGTTCTTTTGAACCGGCTACATAATTTCAGTTTTGGCGTTCTCCTGACAAAATGTTTATCATTTCTGGGTATTGGGCATTTGAACCTGACCCCACATTCTTTCAGGATTGGCTCCGCAACTGAGGCTGCTCGTTTAGGCATGTCTTGCAAAGTAATCAAACGGTTGGGTCGTTGGGAATTCAGAAGGGTGGAGCTTTATAGTAGGCCGGAGCTTTTTATTTGATCTTTGATTTCTTTTTCAGGGCCCCGGACTATATGGATTGTAGGTCATTCACACATTCATTGGGCTCGGAATTGAGCATCTTTACTCCCTTGTACGGGAAATCTGTCTTTCGATGATTCGGAAATTCGTATTTTTTGGCATGGCGTTCGGGGCATGCGTTGGGGAGATCTGTGTTCTGTCATTGAAATCTTTCATTTTCTTTCCCTCTTCCTGATCTCATCATCATTCATCTGGCGGGGAGCGATCTCGGGAAGATATGTATGTGGGATCTGCTTTGGCTGATGCAAAGGGATTTGGCAGCTTGCTCTGTAATTACTGGAGCATTTTTTTTTTTTTGGTGCTCTCTGAGGTCGTTCCTCGTCTGATTTGGTCTTCGGGTCATTTGGCTTTGTAAATGGGATCACAAAAAGAGGGTGATCGGGAGGATGAAAAGATTTATGGCTAGTTTGGGATTCTTTTGTTTTAGTCACGTAGATTTGAAGGGTTTTCTTACGGGGTTGAATAGGCGGGATGGTGTTCACTTGGGAGAGGTTGGGTTGGACATTTTTAATGTAGGCATTCAGTCGATTGTGGAAAGGTGGCTTGGTTTGGGGGTGGTCAGGCATTCATAATGCCTGCCGTTTGGGCACAATTGCTCTTTTCCATGAGCGGATTTTGGTTAAGTGGTTATAAAGGATTATTTATATTTTTAATTATTTATGGAAATGGAGTTATTTATTTATTAAAATTGGAGTTATTCTTTGGTGTAATTCTTTAAATTTCAAGTAACCCTTAATAAAGTTTCATGGCCACTTTTATTCCACACACGACTGAATGTCTCATTTATCTTATGGGGTTTAATTGTATTTTAAGCATAGCGGTGGGTCCTATGTTGCCATGTACAACATGAGCTAAAACCTTCCAAAGTGATCTCACAGGCACACTGCAATGCATAGTAGAAATGCAGCTGTGTGATATTGCATCTGTATGTCAGTCATAGGGATTGTTCATTATTCACAGGCAGTGTGCTAGGTTTGTATTAGGGGTTGCTTTGATTGTATCTGCTGATTATGTGATCCTCTGATTTCTCCATTCTCTATGTTTGCAGGGTCAGTGGCAGTGCCTTTAATACCCGCATTAGGTTCAGAGCCCGCATGGGGGTCCTCAGCAGGGTGACAGCCAAGGGTGTAACTACAACAGTTGCAGTGGTTGCAATTGCACCAGTCCCTGGAGCCTAAAGGTACCAGTACACGCCTGCGATGCTGCAGGTGTGTGCTCGATTCCGACATTGCAGCCTAGCTGTCACACAGCAAGATGTTGCCGGTGACGCCGCTGCGATGTTGCCGCAACGATCGCTCGCTGGGCTGGGATTAACCTGGGGTAACAAGAGATTATCATACAGGGTGACACTGTTCGAAATTTTATAAGTTATTTATTCTGAGTACAGGGGCAGTCAGGGCATAATGGCCCCTTCTAATGGACTGTTTAATACTATGGCTTAAAGTGTTTGTTTTTTTCTGCCTAACTGAAGGGTAAATTGACTAAATCAATGGATGTTTGACAGGTTAGAGTTTCACTCAGCAACTATTTTTCTGGAATAATCCATTCAGGTATATGATGACCCCGTCACATGACCACCCGGTCACATGACCGACGGGGGGCCCACAGAGTCTGAACAGCCCCGGGCCCTGGCTACCTTAATCCACCCCTGAGAGTGATACCGATTTTCTAGGCGAAGTTTTCTTAGTACTAAAGGTGTTCCCAAATAGAGGCATCTTGCCTATTTTCCAAGTGGATTCCAGAGTGGAGCAGCTGAGCTTACACTTTATACTTTACTGCCTCCCGCCTCAGCCACTCCCTCCATTAGTCCGATACTTGTGTACCTTTCAGTGAAGCTTATGAATTCCCATACTTCTCCAGTGGCATCACATCTATGCTTTACCATCACACGGAACAGGATGCGGATTCACTGGCGATTACAATGAATATTTCGGCTTACAAGTGGATGAAGACTCCCTTGTGTACCTCATGCTAGCAAATCATATGATCCATTCCCTGTACCCAGACTGCATTACAATAGCGGATGATGTGTCTGGGATGACGGCTCTCTGCTGCCCTGTAACACAAGGTGGTGGAGGATTCGATTACCGGCTCGCCATGGCTGTGCCTGATAAGTGGATTCAGATACTAAAAGAGTTCAAGGATGAAGATTGGAACATGGGGGACATCGGTCACACCTTGACCAACACAATATATGATGAAAAGTGCATTGTGTATGCTGAAAGCCATGACCAGGCACTGGTTGGAGATAAAACATTGGCCTTCTGGTTAATGGATGCCGAGATGTACTCAAACATGAATGTGATGTCTCCATTAATGCCGTTTATTGACCATGGAATTCAGCTTCATAAAATGATCCGACTGATAACACACGCCCTCGGAGGGGAAGGATACCATAATTTTATTGGTAATGAATTTGGCCACCCAGAGTGGTTGGAGTTTCCAAGAAAAGGAAATAATGAAAGGTACTATTATGCCAGGAGACAATTTCATCTGACTGATGATCAACTTTTGTGCTACTGATTCCTTTATGCCTTTGACCGGGATATGAATAGATTGGAGGATATTAGCTATATTTACAGAACAGTTACCCCCATCAGTCTTCGGTATGGCCTAAATAGCATTGTCATGCAGTGCGTTTTACTTTCCTTTTTTGCGCAGAATCTTAAAAATGACAGATGTGGAGCTGTTGGGAAGGGGCGAGCCGGGAACGGGGGATTTCGCTTAGTTACTCAGCAGAAGTTCTGTTGCAGTTTCTACATCCCATGCTTTTGATGACAAGGCACAAGTGGCAGCTTTGACATATTTTTAAAGTTTCTTTGCCTGTATCACACCAAGGCTTCCACAGGGGGTAATGAGGTAATTAGCCCAGTATCATGTCTTTTATACTAATTACACAGGATAAGTACAGTCATGGCCAAAAGTATTGACACCCCTGCAATTCTGTCAGATAATACTCAGTTTCTTCCTGAAAATGATTGCAATCACAAACTCATTGGTATTATTATCTTCATTTAATTTGTCTTCAATGAAAAAAACACAAAAGAGTATGAAGCAAAAAGCAAAACATTGATCGTTTCACACAATACTCCAAAAATGGGCCAGAAAAAAGTATTGGCACCCTCAGGCTAATACTTGGTTGCACAACATTTAGCCAAAATAACTGCGATCAACCGCTTCCGGTAACCATCAATGAGTTTCTTACAATGCTCTGCTGGAATTTTAGACCATTCTTCTTTGGCAAACAGCTCCAGGTCCCTGATATTTGAAGGATGCCTTCTCCAAACTGCCATTTTTATATCTCTACAGGTGTTCTATGGGATTCAGGTCTGGACTCATTGCTGGCCACCTTAGAAGTCTCCAGTGCTTTCTCTCAAACCATTTTCTAGTGCTTTTTGAAGTGTGTTTTGGGTCATTGTCCTGCTGGAAGACCCATGACCTCTGAGGGAGACCCAGCTTTCTCACACTGGGCCCTACATTATGCTGCCAAATTTGTTGGTAGTCTTCAGACTTCATAATGCCATGCACACGGTCAAGCAGTCCAGTGCCAGAGGCAGCAAAGCAACCCCAAAACATCAGGGAACCTGCGTCATGTTTGACTGTAGGGACCGTGTTCTTTTCTTTGAATGCCTCTTTTTTTCTCCTGTAAACTCTATGTTGATGCCTTTGCCCATAAAGCTCTACTTTTGTCTCATCTGACCAGAGAACACTGTTCCAAAACGTTTTAGGCTTTCTCAGGTAAGTTTTGGCAAACTCCAGCCTGGCTTTTTTATGTCTCGGGGTAAGAAGTGGGGTATTCCTGGGTCTCTTACCATACAGTCCCTTTTCATTCAGACGCCAACGGATAGTACGGGTTGACAGGGCAGGGCAGCTTGAACTTGTCTGGATGTTAGTCGAGGTTCTTTATCCACCATCCGCACAATCTTGCGTTGAAATCTCTCGTCAATTTTTCTTTTCTGTCCACATCTAGGGAGGTTAGCCACAGTGCCATGGGCTTTAAACTTCTTGATGACACTGCGCACGGTAGACATAGGAACATTCAGGTCTTTGGAGATGGACTTGTAGCCTTGAGATTGCTCATGCTTCCTCACAATTTGGTTTCTCAAGTCCTCAGACAGTTCTTTGGTCTTCTTTCTTTTCTCCATGCTCAATGTGGTACACACAAGGACACAGAACAGAGGTTGAGTCAACTTTAATCTAAGTCAACTGGCTGCAAGTGTGATTTAGTTATTGCCAACATCTGTTAGGTGCCACAGGTAATTTACAGGTGCTGTTAATTACACAAATTAGAGAAGCATCACATGATTTTTCTAACAGTACCAATACTTTTGTCCACCCCCTTTTTTATGTTTGGTGTGGAATTATATCCAATTTGGCTTTAGGACAATTTTATTTTGTGTTTTTTCATTGAAGACAAATTCAATGAAGATAATAATACCAAAGAATTTGTGATTGCAATCATTTTCAGGAAGAAACTGAGTATTATCTGACTGAATTGCAGGGGTGTCAATACTTTTGGCCATGACTGTATATACACATTTATTACGTTATTGGAAAATGAACGAGAGAAGGTATGTGAGGTGTCAGAAGGAAATTAATTTGTATTTACTCATCCTGTGTAATTAGTATAAAAGACATGACACTGGGCTACTTACTGTACCTCATTACCCCTGAGGAAGCCATGGTGTGACATGGCGATATGTGTGGAGTCTCATTTTTTCCCCTACCTACCTCATATTTCACTTACTTTGGCACTTTAACATTTTGCTTTTTTGGATTCAGGTCTTGTATGTAGGTTCAGGATATTAATTTCTATTTTACTTGGTCTTTCTGCATAAACTAAGGATAGTCTTTTTGCATTCTCCATTTTGCAATATAGGCATATGTGTAAACAATCTTGTAAATTAGTCGGCACACTGCACTTTGACATACAAGAGGTATTTTGTGTTCATCATTTGTGGCACTTTTAAGTGAAGATTTAAATGGTTGGGGGTTAAGGTGTGTACATATTCTACACTCCCTTATGCGTTTGTAACTCTGTGTTACTTTTTTGTTTTCATCCTTTATGCATATATCTCGTCTTTTTTGCATATACAGCTGAGCTCAAAAGCTTACATACCCCAGCAGATTTTTTGCTTTCTTGGCCTTTTTTCAGAGATTATGAATGATAACATAAACTATCTTTTCCACTCATAGTTTGTGGTTGAGTGAAGCAATTTATTGTCAAACTACTGTGTTTTCTCTTTTAAATCATAATAACAACCTAAAACATCCAAATGACCCTAATCAGAAGTTCACATACCCCAGTTCTTTATACCGTGTATTTCCCCCTGTAACATCAATGACAGCTTGAAGTCTTTTGTGGTAGTTGTGGATGAGGCTCTTTATTTTCTCAGATGGTAAAGCTGCTCATTCTTCTTGGTAAAAGCCTCCAGTTCCTGTAAATTCCTGGGCTTTCTTGCATGAACTGCAAACCCGGAAGCTGCGCATGGGACGTACTTGGACATTCGAAAATGACGATTCAAAACACAAGGTCAAGTCGACCTGTCATTGGCTACAGCAGAACAAATTGAAGGTTCTGGAGTGGCCATCTCAGTCTCCTGACCTCAGTATCATTGAGCCATTCTGGGGAGAACGCAAGTGTGCAGTTCATGCAAGAAAGGCCAGGAATTCAGAGGAATTTTTTGCCAAGAAGAATTGGCAGCTTTACCATATGGGAAATAAAGAGCCTCATCCACAACTACCACAAAAGTCTTCAAGCTGTCATTGATGTAAAGGGGGCAATACACGGTATTAAGAACTGGGGTATATGAGCTTTTGATCAGGGTCATTTGGATGTTTTTTGTTGTCATTATGATTTAAAAAGAGAAAACACAGTAGTTTGAAAATAAATGGCTTCACCCAACCACTAACCATGAGTGGAAAAAAGCCTTTGTGTTATCATTTTTATTCTCTGAAAAAGGCCAAGAAAGCAAAACATCTGCCAGGGTGTACACTTTTAAGTACAACTGTATGTCAATGAAATTTAAATATTGCTTTCTATGCAAATTAGTTGTTGATCCTGATTCTTTGTATACTAGCTTTTCTCTTTTTTGGTCTAGTTCTATATCTATGGCATACTGCACCACTTCTCTGATTCCATATACTATAAGAAATTGTTTTGTGGATGTTGGAATGTGTTTAATGCAACAACTTCATTCCTGTATATGTAAGTGTTCTATTGCTAGGATTGTGTATTGTCTATAAAGTTAAATAAAAAAAAAATCACTCCCAGAGGCTCACACACAGGAAATACCATGTGACTGCACTCAGTTTCCTGTGTCTGTGCATGAGAGGAGAAGCAGCCTGCTGATGCTGCACAGAGACACTTAAGATATGTATATTCCTGATTACACAAAGCCTATCATATCTGTACCTCTTTATAGCTAATTAAAGCTCTGTTCTGTTGTCAACACACTTGAGAGTATCCTGAATGATCCGCTGCCAATAGGTTATGGGCCCGGCATGACACAGAACCCCAACGTGACACAGAACACAGAGTGACACAGAAGAGTAATACAGCAACAGAAGGTTGAGAGTATCCTGAATGATCCACTCTCAACAGTGGTTCCCACCATCTTTTGCGTTATATACCAGGTTTAGTATGGTAAACTACTTGGATTAGTTTCTGGCCTGGTATAACTTGCAATGGACCAGGCTTATACCTAACGAGGAACTGATGGTAGCTCTACCGGGCTGGCAGGAATCTGTTTCACTTGGGCAGTGAAAAAGGTGGCCCAGACTGTCAGGTTGTGAGTGAGTGTGGCTGTCACCCCCAGAGGTTGCATCAATCATCCTCTCTCATTCCCCACGCCTCTCTGTGCCCCTGTGGACAGGGGGTGTTAGTGTAAAACTGTGCCAAGCTGGCGTGGGGGTGCGAAGCATCACATGCTGGTGGAAGTGATGAGACTGTATCACATGACCCCCAATGTATTACAGACGTCAGGGTGGGCTGCGAGGTGCGGTATTCATCACACTGTGCTTTTCCCATAGAGGGATTCTGACTATATAGAATATAGAATTTGTATACTGTGTTACTGGTGATTAGAGGGAACTGAGTTCTGATGATCTGGACATGAAAATGAACGTGAAAAGAAATGAAGTTACGCTGACACAGAAGGAGGATACGATAAGCTGAGGAATTCTGCACCTCAGGGGGAGACATTACTGACAATCGCCCGTATACCGCCATACTATGTTTAGAATAAATAGGAAATGCCAACTTCTGCTTCCGCTTGTCACTTACTGACACTGCCGTCATTTGCCCTTTAAATACTCTCAATCTTCACACCGACCTATTGTGAAAATGAAAACAAAAGTGATCGGGACGGGAAACGATTACTGACAAATGATGGAGCAAGTGAGAATCACATTTCTAATGAAAATTAAAGGGATGATTCATGTTACTCTCCAGCTGCGCAGAAATGACTAAAAACATTGGGGCAGTTTGCGAATAATGTTGCAGGGACAAGTTCATTAACCCCTTGAGACCTAGAAATTTTCATTTTTGAGATTATTTTTCTTCTTCCCGATTTTCTCTCTTTTATTTTGCATTTATCTATCTATATTTTTAATACCATTTATTTTATCATATAATGTTATAGAAAACAGGAAAAAAAATGCAAACTGCGGAAACATTTTGAAAAAAAAATTGTAATTCTGCCATTGTTATGCCGGTTTTGCTTTTAGGCTTTTCGTTAAGTATCAAAGATAAGGCAACATAATTCTCCAGGTCTGTATGACTACGGCGATACCAAACTTATGATTAGTGGTGATGGGTTCGAGTTAAAGTTCGAGTTGGAGGATGACGATCACTTGAACTTGAGTGCGAAACTCGAACTCGGGCTTTAAAGTTATGGGACGGGTGCAGGGGGCTGTAAAATAAAGCATATAGTTATTAAATAGCATCATCGTACTCATCGGTAATACCGGGTCCCACTGTCCACCCGTCACACTGTGCCGCTGGTTGTATTTCCGGGGCCGCTCATTAACTTCCAGGATATTTGTGACACCCACCAGGGCCGTGGGGTACTCGGGACTGGACTGGGCTGGCCAGATCCTTGGAGAGATCACAGTGACGATGACCCGGCTCTGTGGCCCTGGCAGTGCAGTTAAGGGGTATTTACAGGGGATGTACATGACACCACCTGGGACCGCTGGGGTATATGGTGATGCAGCCTGGATGGTATCGCTCCCCACAGGTGGAGTGGGGCCCCAGTGATAAGTGAGACAATCTATTAGGGTGGTGATGGTTGCTGGGGTGCAGGACAGAGGAAGCAGGAAATAACCAGAGGACACAGGGATTTTAGTTTCCTTTACCTTTTACTCGGCAGATAATAATGCAGTCCGGGATACTGGTTACAGATGGTAGAAGGAGTCCAGCCAGCCTGGAAGCATTCGGAGATCCACCTCACCAGGTAGGATTGGAGGCCTCCCTGCTGCGCTCTCCTTTCTGGTCCCTGCTGCCTGTAGCCATGCTGCGGCCCTCTTCCTGCCTGTTGGTTCTGACCAGTAATGGCAGGCAGCACAAGCCCTCATGGGTACCACGAACTGGTGGCTATTCCAGGCTCTCAGGATGCCGCTGTGCTGCCAGGTGCTTGGTGTGGACCGGAGACTTGCAACCTTCTGCCCCCCAGATTCGGCTGCTGGGACGTACAGTACCCGCACAGCCGAGGACTCTGGTGTCCTTTCTCCAGCGCTCCACTCCGGGGTGAGCTCTTTCGCAGCTCGCTCCCCAGAGCTCTTCTCTCCACTTCCTCTCTCTCCCTCTCCTCAGACGCTCTGCCTAACCCCTCCTCCATGCCAGAACCAGGGCAGCTCCCCTGAAGTCGGGTTCCAGAGCTCCCCCTTCTGGCCTGCAGTCAGGAAAAGTGTTGCATGCTGGTGTTACCTAGTGTGGGGATCTCCTCCAGCTTCCAGGTATGACATCACCCCCTGTGAGGGAGGCAATGCCACTGTGGCAACTGGACCACTGGGGTGCCACATATTCACTACAAAGGAAACAACAGTCAATCACAGACACTGTTATCACAGAGGACGGACGTCTGTGATTGGCTGCTGGAGTTACTGAAACCAGCCCATACATTCGTATGAGCAGATTCCAGCCTTCCCCAACAGTCAATCACAGACACCCATGAGTCACACAGGGCAGGGCACTCAGCTCCCAGCCTCGGTCTGGGGTGTCACGGGTGGCTGCCTGATGCTGTGGCCCTGGTGGTCAATGAATAAGGGGATAAAAATAAAATAGAAAGTTTGTTTCGTGACGCCACCTGCAGTACCTGGCGATGCTCACCAGCGTCGCTACAGTCCTCCGGTTGTCGTTGGTATTGCGCCAATGATGGTGTAGTCCCCCGCAGGCGGGACTGGACCGTTGGGGCAGCAATTCTGTAAAGAGACAGTTCATACAAGAAAGGATGCAGCAGAGGCAGTAACTCACTTCACCGGGTACTTTACTGGAACTTTTGCAAAGTCATCACAGTTCAGTAGATGTTATAATAACAAATGCTACGGATGCTGCAAGTGGAATTTCTGGCTGATAGATGGATCCCTTCTGTGTACCGTTCCTGTTCCTTTCTTCCTTGCCTCCCAGTGGTGGTGAAGTCTGACCTCATATAGACTAGTCTGACCTCCTGCTGTTCCTTGTTCTCCTCTCCCTTATACCCGTTGGGTGAACCTTCTTTTGGGCTCCTCTCAGCGATCTGCTACTCCTAGCTCCCCTCTTTCTGGGATCTTTGGGAGTCAGAGGCGTACATAAAGATACCCCTGTTCTTCGGATTGTCTGTGAGCCTTAAAGAACTCACAGGTGCGGGCTCCGGTACCCGGTTCCTTTCCTGGGGCAAACTCTCGGTTGCTCTATTCCCCATTGGAGTGAACTCCTGCCTCCAAGTTCCTTACTCTCTTGCCTTCTTCTGTTTCTGGGATCTGTACTTTTCTCCAGGGCCCCTCACCCGAGGGAACCCTCCTTGCGCCCTCCAGGCCGACTGCCTGCTCCCTCCAACTCCAACTCTCTCTCTCCTCTCCTCTCCTCTCCTAACTAGTTCCCCTTAGAGGCCACTACATACTCTCCCGGGGTCCCTCCCACCTACTGATCTAGTGTGTGGGTGTTAGTTCTAGGGTTCCACCTACTGGCCATAGTTCCACTTGCAGTGGGGTGACTACACCGCTTTTATGGGTGTAGTACCCCTTTTGTGGCACCTACATCGTGGGGCACCACACCCATTCTCTGTGCTGGTGTCTGTTATTGACTGGCATCACAGTAGTGTAAAGATACATAAATAATTTAAAAAATGAAGCGGCGCTTTGCAGTATTTTTGATTCTCAGCACAGATAAAGCAGAAATCAAAATACAGGGAAGCCCATTATTTTTTTTAGTTATTTAAATAAATAATTAAAAAAAATTTCATGGGATCCTGACATATTTTGATCTCCAGCCAGGTAAAACCAGGCAGCTGTGGGTTGAGATTTGCAGCGTGGTAAGGCTCAAGCGTTCTGGGCCCCCCATGCTGAAAACTGCTGCCCGCAGCTGCCCCTGAAAATAGCACATTGTTTCTTAGCACCACTTCCAGGTGCTTTACCCAGCTCTTCCAGCGACCCTGATGGCAGTGGCATTCTGGGTAATGAAGGGATTAATACCAGCTTTGTATTATCAGCTGGTACTAAGCCTGAAGTAGTCAGGATACTGTATTCTCCAACCACGATCCCCGGCGGGGTGTGGGGTCTTTATGTCCCGAGACCCAACCTCCGGCGCAGTGAAAAGAAGGCTGTCGTACTAGGGCTAGAGGACCCAGTAGGTCACCCACTGAAAGCCCATGACCGCTGGATTGTAGCTAGCGTGCGGGCAAACCAAAAAGGCCCGAAAGAGACACAAAAATGGGGGTGATGCAGATGAACAATTATAGACTGCTCGATTGCCCTGGGAGCCAGCTCTTCCCGCGTATGGCTCAACATCCTCGCCGCTACTCCCATCATCCCCAGAGGTCCGACTGCAGCGGCGGCTACCCACAGCCGCACACCACAGGTGGCCTCACGTTAATTACTAAATATTTTCCCGCCCACTTTTTTGACTGCCCAGGGCCACGGAACCGGGTCTCAACCCCCGTGACTCCCCCAGCAGAACTGCAGACCGGTTTGAGTACCCCATGGCCCTGGTGGGCGAGTCAACTATACACACATTACAGCACAGGAAAGAGTATACGTGGCACCCTGCGGATCGGTCACCACAAGAAGTTGCAGCAACCGGAATCTGTAAGTTCAGTCACCCCAAACACACACCCAACACACTTCGATCCCAAGACTAGGGACTCTATGCCCAGCAACGGGATGGCGGGAGGAGTCAAGTGGAGGGTGGGAAAGTTAGACAGGAAATGGTCCGGGGAGGAAACAATACAAAAAACACCACAGGAAGTGAGCGAGTTAGAGTTCAGCAGTCAGTTCTGTCAGACGGAGAGGAGAGAAAGCCATCATTACACGAGACTGAAAGGACACGGACCTGGCGGCCTGTACCACCAAGAGGCTTGTCCAGGTCCCGGGCTGCAGACCGTAGACAGTCAGAAGGAGTCCTAGGGGCACAGATAGTGAGCAATCCATTTGTGTGCCTGAATTAGCGGGAAAGCTGAAGGACTGGGGCAGAAACCAGGGTGTCGGCTCTGAGGTGACCAGGATGCTCCACGCTCCAACCATGAACCCATCAGGGTGTGGGGTCTTTATGTCCCTCGACCCAAAACCCGGCACAGTGAAGAGAAGGCCACCGTACTAGGGCCCAGGGGACCAGGCAGGTCGCCCAACAAAGGCCCGTGGCCGCTGGATCGTAGCTTTGCGTGCGGAAGAGACTGACAGAGGCCCATGGAAAGGAACACAAAAGGGGGTAATCTGGACGATCCATCCTGGCTGATAAAAGACTACCGGAGCCGCCACAGCACTGTCTTGCCCTGCTGAGAAAGGGAAGTAAACCAGGTTGAAGCTCAGCACTGTGTGGGCTGTCATTTCTGCGCCTGAGGTAGACTGAATTGCCGAGTCGGCAGCAGGAGCCTGCCAGAGAGTGTCCCTGATTCTTACCAGAAGCCAGCTCAGCGCCGCTGGCCTCCTATTCCCCAAATCACCTCCATAGACTTTATGGATGCCCTGGGGACCCGCTCTTCCCGTGGAGAGCTAAACCATCATAGATGCTACTCCCATCATCCCCAGGGTCCCGACTGCAGCAGCGGCTATACTGGCCACCTTCCATAGGTGGCATCACAACAAACATCCCACAGCCCCCGACGACATTGAGAGTTCCTGGTTCCAAGTACCCCAAAGTCCCCGCCAGGGGCAAGTTATATGCAGACATTATAGAACGGGAAAGAGTATACAGATATTACAGTGTGGGAAAAAGTATATAGACATTACAGCAAGGGAAAAAGTATACAGACATTAAAGCATGTGAAAGAGTATACCGACTTTACAGCATGGGAAAGAGTATACAGACATTACAGCAGGGAAAGAGTATACAGACATTACAGCACGGGAAAGAGTATACAGACATTACAGCACGAGAAAGAGTATACAGACATTACAGCACGAGAAAGAGAATACAGACATTACAGCACGGAAAAGAGTATACAGACATTACAGCACAGGAAAGAGTATACAGACATTAAAGCACGGGAAAGAGTATACAGACATCACAGCACAGGAAAGAGTATACAGACATTACAGCACAGGAAAGAGCATGCAGACATTACAGCACAGGAAAGAGCATACAGACATTACAGCATGGGAAAACAGTATACAGACATTACAACACAGAAAAGAGCATACAGACATTACAGCACAGGAAAGAGCATACAGACATTACAGCACAGGAAAGAGCATACAGACATTACAGCATGGGAAACAGTATACAGACATTACAACACAGAAAGAGCATACAGACATTACAGCACAGGAAAGAGCATACAGACATTACAGCACAGGAAAGAGTATACAGACATTACAGCACAGGAAAGAGCATACAGACATTACAGCACGGAAAAGAGTATACAGACATTACATTACGGGAAAGAGTATACAGATATTACAGCACAGGAAAGAGTATATAGACATTACACACAGGAAAGAGTATACAGACAGATATTACATATACAGCCTGTGGCAGGTCTTCACTGCAAACTGTGATTTGTACTCTACATTTTAATACTGAAGATTTTTTATGTAAAAACAAAACATATTGAGCAAAATTGGTGGAGGTATAGGTATGATTACAGTATGTAAGGCCAGCAATCAGGTTCCAGTAACTGATGGGGACTAAAAAAAAGTCAAACGTAGAAAAGAAAATATAAAAAAGGGTTTACAAAAGATTAAAAAGTTAAACCCTTCCATTTAAAAAAAAATACATTAATAATAATAAAAATAATAATAATAATAATAATCTTTATTTATATAGCGCCAACATATTCCGCAGCACTTCATTAAATACAAAAAGAAACATATTCAGTATCGCCATGTCTGTCAAAGTCTGATGTATGAAAATATAAAATTATTTAATGGATTGAGTTTTTTTAACCCAGAGAGCGGCTTTCCATTACATAAGGACCCAGTAAAGAGCTACACCTTGACATCGGCTACTGGGCTCACATAAAACTGGCCTTTTTTATATGCTAAGTTTCTTTATTTTTTTCCTGTATTTCCTTAGCAGTGATGCATGTCCATATTCCGTTATTTAATGTTTGCATGTCTTAGTATTTCAGAGTGCAGCTGATTATACTGATTAAGTAAACGTCATTAAAAAAAATAATAGAAATATGCTTTATTATTTTTCCAGCACATGATATGGTAAAGTGAATTGTTCCATTAAAGCCTTAAAATTGTCCAGCAAAAAAAATACCCCCATACAAGTGTCGTAACTTGTAGCTCATAGGCCTCTGAGTCAAAAGCTCCATTGGGGCCCCCAATTATTTAAAATCTTTAGTAGCATTAGTATTTTTCTATAGGCCAAAGGGACTTTTGGGGCCCCCTAGGCTCCAGGGCCCGGGTGCAATTGCATCCCCTGCACCTATTGTAGTTACCCCCTGCCCATACGGTTATGTCAATTGACAAATTATAAACAAGGAGAAATAAAATGAGAATTGACCGTGGCAGGAAGGGGGTTAATTGATAGCATAGAATTAGGTAAATATTTACCTGATTCTTTTACTTATGGGTTCTTTTATACTGACATCTAGTGGCCAATCTGGGAACTACAATATGTGAAAAGTAACTGGTTTTAGTAGCATACATTGCTATCAGGATTTTTATCATTTCCACCATTACGGTTATTCTTGGAAGCGACTGTTTTATAGATTAAACTTCACAGACTGCAAGAATATACATATTCTGCTATCATCATAGTATTTGGCCAGGAAAGAGAGGACCCTGCAGGTAATCAGCCCAACCACAGATATTGGACAATTTCCATAACTGACCCTTTGTTTTTTTCATTTGCTAAAACAATCCCTTTCAGATAAGTATGACACAGAAATTCTGCAATAAATTTGCTGCGTGTACAGGGATGTAACTACAACAGGTGCAGGGGTTGCAATAGCACCTGGGCCCTGGATCCTAGGGGGCCCCTAAAGTCCCTTTGGCTTATCTATTATATAATCACGAATGGATTTCGCGCAACCTTTTGAGTCCACACTCGCTGCGATTCAGCGTGGTCATGTGGATACGAACGATAGCATTGGCCGCGCAGCGCATTGCACAGATGCAGCATTCTAGTCTGCACTCAGTTTTGGCCAGGAAGAGGGCCTGGCAGGTAATCGCCCAACCGGCTTACATAACCAGACATTGTCTCAGCTAAAACATCCCATTGCAGATCAGTAGACACTCGCTTCTGCTGTAAATGTAATACACAGTGCATTGTAGCACGGGCACACCCATCCTTGTAGAATATATAATCCCACTCCGCAGAGCACTTCACCCTATACAAGCGTTCCCTCAATACCTCAAGACTGCCCTTGACTCTGCAAAACAAGTCTACTTCTCCTCCCTAACAACCACCCTGTCTCACAACCCCAAACAACTCTTCAAAACCTTCAACTCTTATTTTGTCCTCCTGCACCTCCTCCCTCACCCCTCATCTCCGCTGACGACTTCGCCACCTTCGTCAAAGACAAAATTGACAAACTCAGACAGCTTCGACCCACACTCCCCTCCACCATCCTACCTCCAGCCCATCCCTCCTCGCCCAAATGCAGTTTCACCCCCATGACAGAGGACCACCTCTCCTTCCTTCTAGCACGATCACACCTCACCACCTGCACCCTTGACCCACTCCACTCCATCTCATCCCTAACCTCACCACAGTCCTCATCCCTGCCCTCACACATCTCTTCAACATATCACTCAAATCCGGCACATTCCCCTCACCCTTCAAACATGCCCTAATCACGCCCATGCTAAAAACAAACATCTCTCGACACTGCAACAGTCTCCAACTATCGCCCATATCTCTCCTCCCGTTCGCCTCAAAACGTCTTGAACAACATGTGTATTCCGAACTGTCCTCCCACCTCTCTCCCTGTGCTCTCTTTAATCGCCTACAATCCGGCTTCCGACCTCACCACTCCACCGAAACAGCCCTAACCAAAGTCACTAACGACCTTCTGATCGCCAAGAGCAAAACGACACTACTCTGTCCTCATCCTTCTCGACCTCTCTGCTGCCTTGACACTGTTGACCATTCCCTCTTATTCAAATCCTTGAATCTCTTGGCATTACTGACCTGGCCCTCTCCTGGATCTCCTCCTACCTAACAGACAGGACCTTCAGCGTCACCCACTCCCACACCTCCTCCTCGCGCCCACCCCCTTTCTGTAGGAGTTCCCAAGGCTCGGTCTAGGACCACTACTCTTCTCCATTTACACCCTCGGGCTAGGCAAACTCATTGAGTCACATGGCCTCCAATACCACCTCTACGCTGACGACTACCCAGCTCTATCTATCTGGCCCTGATATCTCCTCCCTTTTATCCAAAATTCCTCCATGCCTACCGCCATCGCATGCTTCTTTTCTACCCGCTTCCTAAACTCAACATGGACAAGACCGAATTCATCATATTTCCCTTGAATAACCCTCCCCTCTTCCTGACCTATCTATCACCGTCAACGACTGCACACTCTCACCCTCCCCCACACCAAGTGCCTGGGGTAATCCTCGACTCCTCCCTCTCCTTCAAGCCCAACATCCAAGCCCTCGTCCACCGCCTGTCGACTCCAACTAAAAAACATTGCCTGCATCCGCTCCTTCCTTGACCACAAGCACGGCTAAAACACTTGTCCATGCCCTCATGTCCCGCCTGGACTACTGCAACCTCCTGTTCACCGGCCTCCCTGCCTCCTCCCTTGCACCTCTCCACACCATCCCAACTCTGCTGCCTGACTCATCCACCTGTCTCCCCATTACTCCCCCGCCCCCCTCCTGCCGAGCCCTCCACTGGCTCCCATCCCCAGAGATCCCACTTCAAAACCCTAACCCTGACATACAAGGCCATACACAACCTGTCCCCTCCCTACATCTCCAACCTGGTCTCCCGTACCTCCCCTCGCGCAACCTGCGCTCTTCTCAAGAACTCCTTCTCTCAACCCCCCGCATCTCCACCTCCCACAACCGCACACAAGACTTCTCTCGTTCATCGCCATACTCTGGAACTCCTCTGCCACCACATCAGACACTCCCCTACCCTTTGGGAACCTTCAAGACAAACCTGAATGACCCACCTCTTCCTACAAGCCTATAACCACACACTGAGACCTAATCCCTGCACCATCTTACCTCTCCCCCTCCTACTGTCTCGACCCATCCTCTATAGACTGTGAGCCCTTGCGGACAGGATCCCCGGCCCTATTGTACCCGTATGACTGATTTGTCGTTGTTTTACCACTTGTATTTGTCTACCCTCTCACTTGTAAAGCGCCATGTAACCTAATGGCGCTATATAAATACTTATTATTATTAGTAATAGAAAAAGACTAATGCTATTAAAGATTTGCAGTAATTGGGGGCCCCAATGGAGCCTTCGCTTCAAGTTACGCCACTGCATGTGTAGATATCTTCCTATGGTTCATTGTCTGAAGATCCATTTTATTACTGTTTATCTATTCATTAGTGCAAATTATTAATATTTCATTTTCACAAATAAACATAAATGCCAATTTTTTACTAAAAATCTCTATATTGCTTGATTAGAGCACCATCTTGTGGCAGAACACTATTATTACACTTGTTAAAGGTTAATTTGGTTGAACAGCAACATCAAACCCAACTAAGGGAATCATTTAGTTATTGTTCTTATTTTAGGAATTTTCGCCCTGATATCATTCAAAAGCTACTCCAGATTCTGCTGTAGATTCCAATGGAGAAATGGAAATATATAGAATTTTTGTGTTTTATTTCTTACTTGACAGGTAAGACAAGATTTTAATACACATTATGTGAAAATCAGATCAGAAAAAACTGAGAGCGCAGAAATTGACCCTCTCATTACCACAATAAAGCCTGATTGTACCATTGTAACTAGCCCAGGATATATGGACTCGGGTATCTGGGCCCTCTGCTGCAGTTGGGTTGTCACTGGTGGCCTGCCCAGACCCGTGGCCCTGGTGGTCAACTAAAAGGGGTAGTTGGAATGGGAATAAAAGTTTGTAAGTTTATCGTGACGCCACCCGCAGATTCTGGTGATTAAGCACCAGCGATGCTTCAGACCTCCGAAGGGCGATGGTACAGCAGCCGAGGTGTTACAGCTCCCTGCAGGTAGAGCTGGCCCTCCGGGGCAGGGATGCACCGGTGGTAATGGGGGTGCTGATGATGAAATGAGCAGAGTACAGTTTCGTGGAGAAACAGATACACGGAGACTCAGTCACTTTACCTGGGTACATTACTGGAACAATGCAGATGGCGATACAGTTCACAGTGGCAAAACAGTCTTTATCTGGCCAGGTAGTCACAGTGGTCTTCAGAGTCTCTGGAAGTCTCCCGTGGTATGCCTTCTTGGATCTAACCCGTGTCCTGCTGCTAGTGCCTGTCCTGGGGTAGCCTGCTTGATAGCAGGCCTGTTGAGGTGCTCTGACAATCCCAGCTGCCACTCTCTTACTCGCCTGCTCTGGGATTCAACCCCGGTGGGTTAACCTGGTGTGACTGATCCCACCAGACAGGGTGTCAGGGCCGGTAAACGGACCCACGACCTCCGGTGTTCTCGGCTTAGGGGCTGGACTCCCTCACCGTCTTTGGAACCGGTACTCCGGTAAAGTGGACCAGAGTTCCCTCCCTGAGTATGGGCGCTCGGGGGGTTCACTCCTTCTGTCTGGGCTGCCTGTTCTCTCTCTCTAGGCCCCCTCCCTGGGAGTCTCCTTTTCTCACTTGGAGGCTCCCCATTCTCCGTCTTTCCTCAGTGCCGACTAGAACTCACTGTGTGTCCTCCCTTCTCCGCTAATCCTCCCCCTAGGGTATGGCCCCTTACCATAGGCCTAAGCTCAGATGTGGTAATGCTGGGATGGGATCCTCCCGCAGACTCCTGCCTTCCCACTGTGACAGGGGTTACCACATACTCGTTTATGGGTGCAGTACCCCGATTGTGATGCCTGACCAGGTGGGGCACCACAATTGTACTATATGTATACATATTGTGCATTTTATGCCTATGTATACATTGTTTGTGGCATTATATCATATGCATACAGCCTGGGATCTGTCTCTTGTAAAAGCCTATCAGGGTGTAAAAATGATATGCATTTGCCTCTCTTTGGTAGCTAAAAATTATACTTTTAAGTAAAGTTCTTTAGAAATTGTTATTAATGTGTTTGATTTTTTTTTTTTTTTTAAAGAACAAAAGTATAATACATTTTTTAATTACACAAAATATAATTTAAATATAATATCAACATTTTAATTATTATAAAGTATTGTATATATGAGTATAATTAAAAAAATAACCAAGTACACTTTTTTGTAGAATTTATATTAATAATAATGTATTATTATTATTATTATTATTATTATTATCATCAAATATTATTATTATTATTATTATCATCATAAATATTATTATTCTTATTTATATAGCACCAGTATATTCCATGACACTTTTCACGCGGAAAGGACAGACGAGGACAAGTACAATAAATGTGGACAATCAGGTCGTACAGGTACATGAGGGGAGAAGATCCTGTCCACGAGAGCTCACAGTCTAAGAGAGCGGGTGGGATACAGTAGGATGGGGAAGTGCCGATCGTGAGACGGTGCGGTGGACCGGGTCTCATTGCAGGTTGTAGGCTTGGCGATAGAGGTGGGTCTTCAGGCTTCTTTTGAAGGCTCCCAGGGTAGGAGAATGTCTGATGTGTTGGGGAAGAGAGTTCCAGAGTATGGGAGAGGCACGGGAGAAATCCTGTATGCAGTTGTGAGAAGAAGAGATGAGGGGGGAGTAGAGGAGGAGCGCAGATTGCGTGACGGTATGTATTGAGAGACCATGTCAGATGTATGGAGGGGACAGGTTGTGGATGGCTTTGTAGGTCATGGTTAATGTTTTAAACCGGAATCTCTGGGAAGCGAGGAGTCAATGAAGGGCTTGGCAGAGGGGAAAGACAGGGGAGTAGCGGGAAGACAGATGGATTAGATGGGCAGCGGAGTTTAGGATAGATTGGAGAGGTGCAAGGGAGGTAGCGGGGAGGCCGGAGAGCAGGAGCTTGCAGTAGTCAAGGCGGGAGATGATGAGAGCATGAATAAGAGTTTTAGCAGTGTCGTGGTCAAGAGAAGAAATATGACTCACAACTGTTACATATACTATCAATGTATAAAGTTATAGTAGGGTATTAGATTATGTCTAAGAACAGAAAGGAAAAAAAAAGAAAAGAACGGGATGGCGTTATTTTTTCCTAATTACATTAATAAAGTCTTTAATAAATGTAAGGCTGGTCAGAATAAAAGTAGAAACTACAATTTGTCATGCAAAGTGCCTCATTCTGGTGCTCATAGAGTTGCACTGAGATCATGTGACATAACGTTTGACTTCTGGTTAGTCAGAAGTCACTGACACAAGATGGCGCAGTGGGACCAGAGCAGCATTGATGAAAGGTGAAGCTACTGGTACATGAGTATATGACTGGGGGCATGGAGGCTTAGATTTAGGCTCGGGCTCCATTTGCGAGAGACTCACACGTCTCTCGCATCACATACCCTGGCACGGCTGCTCCTTCTCCAGACCGGAGCATGGAGCAGCATAGAAACACATTCACCTCCACGCTCCAGGCCGGAGAGCTGTCGGGCATGTCAGGGGATGCGATGCGAGAGACGTGCACGTTTTTAGCAAGTGGATCCCTGATCTTAGGCTGGAAACACACTATCCGAGTGACATGCAAGTTACTCGTATGAGTCTCGGATCATTCACCCGGCACAACCCCTGCCTCTTTGGACGGGGTATGCTTTTCTATGTAGCTCCACTGCGGCCGTCCAGAGAGGGGGAGGCCATCCCGGGTGAATGATCCGAGACTCGTGCGTATAACATGCATGTCACTCGGGCCGCGTGTTTCCAGCCTTAAAGCACCACTCGAGTGCTGAAAAAACCCTGCTGGACTGATGCTTTAATGACTTTCTTCATCTTCCACTTGAAAAGTGAAAAGACGTAGAAAAAGTCACAAATTATCAGGTAAACATGAATTGTGGAATAATGTACAACTTTTTTACACTAAGTAGATTGGTTAATAAATCCTCCCAATGGTGTTTAGACTGAGAGCCATATTTATTATGTGCCTGCTCCAGTTTTTACTATGTGCAAAGTACTTTGAGATAGCGGGCATCACAGCCATGCCAAGTGAGAATCTACGTATAGAAGTGTTGAAGAAAAAAACTAGTTACAGCTAAGGCCGTGTTCACATGTGCAGTAATCATCCCATAGATCGGATCCAGCACAATCCATTCTGCAAACACAACTTTTATGTCTGGTGTGAAAAAAATTGATTGTTTCTTTTTTTACATTGGAGTTTATGGAGAACAGATCCTTCACCTGATTGTTATCTATCTTCCATTTGAAACTGATCCAGTTAGGGTACCGTTACACGTCGCAACATTGCATGCAATGTCACTTGCAATTTGCTGGTTGCAGTGAAATCATGGGCACATTGTTCTATTTTGTTGCCGTGTACAAATGTAACAATGTGTCCACGATTTCACTGCAACCAGCAAATTGCAAGTGAAACTGCATGCAATGTTGCGACGTGTAACGGTACCCTAAGAAAAAATACTGATCCTTTACATATGAAAGAAAATTGGAGGCTAAATAGAGCAGTCAGTTACTAGCAGTGGCGTAACTTCAGGACCAGGGGCCCCGATGTGAAAGCTCCAACAGGGCCCCCAATTATTGCAAATCTTTAATAGTATTAGTCTTTTTCTATAGGCCAAAGGGACTTTTGGGGCTCCCCCAGGCTGCAGGGCCCGGGTGCAATCGTAACCCCTGCATCTGTGGCATTTACGCCCCTGGTTACCAGATGAATTCTTCATAGACTCCAATGTTAAAAAAAAACAAAAACAATCCTGCAGAAATCAATCTTTTCAAAGTGAACAAAAAAGTTGTGTTTGCAGAACAGATTGTGCTAGATCCGCTCTAATGGATGATTACTGCAGATGTGAACTTAGCCTTAGGCGGCCGTCACACACACACATATATCGTGAGCGATATTGTTAGCGATCACGTGCATGCGCGATCGCTAACGATATCGCTCACATCGCTGGTGAGCTGTCACACAGGCAGACTCACCAGCGATGCGGAGCAGCGAGATCGCTGGTAACTATGGTACACATCGGGTTACTAGGCGCCGCGCGGCGCTTAGTAACCCGACGTTTACCATAGATACCATCTCCCAGCATAGGCTCAGCCGCTGGGAGATCGTTCATCGTGGTGTCACACACCACGATGAAGCAAATTGAACAAGCGATGATCGCTAGATATGAGCTCCGGCTCTCATATCTGCGATCTAGCGATCAAGCGATTTTACATTGTAAAATCGCTTGATCGCACATAACGATGCACAAACGATGTCGCTTAAACGATCGAATAGTAGATCGCTTAAACGATATCGTTCAAGATATTGCACCGTGTGACGGCCGCCTAAACCAGATCAAACAATCAGGCACATACTTGCTGCATGTTGCAAGAAGTGCATATAAGGCTGCATACTCACAATCAGTAAATGCAGCGTTTTGGAAATAGTGTCTTGCCGCTGAGTCCAAAACTCTGCGTTGTACAGTAGCAGCATAGTGGATGGGATTTATAGAAATCCCATGCTCACTATGCTTCTCCCCTCCGCAGCGTTATTTCAGCTGCAGTGCGGGCTGCTGGACTTCCAAAATCTCTGCATCATGGTAATTTCATGCTGCAGTGTCAGAAGTGATCACCATGCGGATCCAGTTGCCACAGAGGTAAAGCACCCCTGTTAGGGTGTAGTATCCCACTCACTGGTAAGGGGAGGTACAGACTCGTACTGGGACACCTAGATCACACTAGGAACGATTGTAGTGGGGTTGGGTGGTGAAGGAAGTAGTTAGAGGGAGCACTTGGGGAGGAGTGAGGTCAAGAAGAACCCACGTAGATGACGAGGGACACGTGACAAGTGGTATAAAAAGAGAGAGAAACATCTAGAAAGCAGGAGAGACATTGAGGAGACGACAGAACGACAGTTGAACAGCTGTGGAGAGGCGGTAGAACAACTGAGGAGAGGCCATTGAACACCAAGGTCGAGTTGGAGGGAAGCTAGAGAATATACACCTGAGAAGTGTCCGGAGGACTGGAGCAAGTGGGAGCTCGTCCTAAGGCCGAACCCTAGAGCAGAACATCAGCCAAGTGGCTCCAGGAGGAAGAGGGGGTCGGTTACGTACCATCCTACTACCAGTGAGTAGCTGGATCCCTGCCTCCGAGAACCCAGTGCTCAGTGGGCTGTTACACAAAGACTGTGAGTAAAAGAACTAAAGACTGCAACCTACTGTGTGTGAACTTTCTTAACGCTTCAAAAGCACCAGAAACACAACCACCAACTCATTTAGGTACCTCTGGCCACCATAGGGGTCAGCCCTACCCATAGAGGGCTTAAGAACATTTCTGCCTCCCAACCATCGTCCCGTAGGAAGACTGTCGAGCAGCGACGGCCATCTATAGCCGCAATCTGCAGGTGGCATCACGTATAAATTAACAAGCATCCCCAGGTGCAGTCATCCCTGCCCAGAATGAACCATCCATGCCAGATCCCTATGTCGAGGTAAAGATATATTTTTACCTATATTTTATAGTATATATATATATATATGCATGTCATTTATACTTTTATATTTGTTTTTCTTTTATAACTAATATATTGGCTTATAGCACTAAATGGAACAATAAGTTTTTCTTCTGTTCAGGTATGTACTCAAGATAAATACATATATCTATTTATCTCTCTCCCTCTCTCATTCCCTTTCCTCTTCTCTCTCTCTCTATGTCTCTCTCTCCTCTCTCTCTTTCTTCTCTCCCTCTCATCCATGAACCAAAGCTATGTGTAAACAAAGTACCTTTCAGATGTGTGAAGAGAAAATACAGTGTGTGGAGGTGCCCAGGAAACTAAGGAGCTGATTGGTCACTACTGTCCCGGTGCCAGGCTGTGCCATGAGAAACTGGAGATGGCTGCATACCACAGGCTAAAAGATGACACCTGGACTGATTGGAGGATGGACTTACGAAAGACAAAGAATTACTTCTTACTAACAAATAGACATTAGCGTAATCCCACCTAAACTCTTAGCATAAATACACCCCGTTTTGGACATTTACATGCTTATCTTTTGGACTATAAAAGATGGTGTACCCGGATATGTACTTCAGTTGCTGTGTATATCTTGCCATTGCTTAATAAAGCAACGAACATATTATAAGTTTGAACCAGATTTACTCTTATCTGGTACCATATGTTCATAGTCTGATTTGGAGTGACCGGTGGAGGAGTGGAAGAGTTAAATTGCCCCATCACCTATCCCTAGAAGAGTGAGCCACTCACACCGAACTTTTAATGACACCGCCAGGGTCACGAGCCAGGTCTCAGCCCCTGTGTTCCCATGATGAAGCCTCAGGAAAGCCCGGTTCTGAGTATCCTAAGGCCCTAGAGGAGCGAGTCATAATGCTGATGTCACATTGACAGTACTGCAACACATCAGTTCAGTTATTGGCTTCAGCACTGTTGATGTGATGTTAATGTTGTAGTCAATAACAGACAATGGAAGCAGTGGAGGAATCTCAGTGCTGGACCTGGAGAGGTAAGGCATTTTTTTTGTTTCAAAGAAACTGTAGTGAAGGGACAGGGTTTTCCATAACCAGAAAACCCCTGTAACCAATGGCATAACTTGAAGCACATGGGAACCGATGGGGGGCCCACAATTATTGCAAGTTTTTAATAGCAATAGTCTTTTCCTATAGGCCAAAGGGACCTTTGTGGCCACCTAGGATCCAGGGCCTGGATGTGATTGCAACCCCTGTACCTGTTCTAGTTACGCCCCTGCCTGTAACCAATCACCACCTAAAATTAAATACCGAATTAACAAATCAATAAGTATTAGCCCCCTCCCCCACTTTATAAAAAGGGAATTTATAGGGGATAAATGCTTTGTAACTGGAGTCAGACCAATCACAAGACCAGGAACTCTAGTGTGAATAGAGGTGCAACGCTCCGCTCACTGGGTCACACTTGAACATTACTGCTCCATGTACGCAGGCGACACAGGACCCCTTTTCTCATGACCAATGTTGGTTCCAGTGGTCAGACTCCTACACTGATCATATATCTTTCCTCCATCCTGTTCACGGGACAACTTCTTTAAATTTTGGTAATGAAGACTTGATGGCATTGTTCACACACAATTTGCGGTTTTTTTTAGCACTCCTAACAGCACATGCGTTTTTTTAAGAGTGCCAAAAAATGTCCCTTGTGTGTCTGAAAGGATTTGACACTTTTTTGGACTTAGTCATTTTTTGGCCAAAAACGCAGGCAAAAACGCTAGCGTTAACACAGGGTGCTTAACTGAGCCTTTTAAAAACGCTAGCGTTAACGCATGCGTTAACGCAGGTGCCTATAGGTGTCCTGCGTTAACGCATGCGTTTCCCATAGGGCCCCATGTTAAAAAAACGCATGCGTTTTTGGAAAACCACCCCTGCGTTTTTTTCCAGCACCCAAAAAACGCTGCATGCAGCGTTTTTTGGACTGGGGGAAAAAAACGCAAGTGGAGCTGTAAGACGCAGCTACACTCAATAGCACCCTGCGTTAACGCACCTGCGTTTTTGAAAAACTGCAGAAAAACGCAGAGAATGCCAAAAACGCAGGTGAGTGTGAACATGGCCATAGTCACCTAATAAAGTACATTGAAAGGTTTCATTTTTATACATGGATTGCAGATGTATGGACAAAAACAGCATTCTTTAGGCATATCTGAAGAGACCTAAATTGAAAAAAAAAACGTCAGATCTGCATTAGTTTTATGCAGTTTTGTTGTGGATTATACATTGCGAAAGGTAAAAACTGGAGTGAAAATCTGCAGCATAAGTTGACACGCTGAATGTCATGATTCCTCCATGTAGTGCCTCTCAGGTGCAATAATTGCTGTGTTTGGTATCTGGTGTGCTGAGCTGTCAATAGGTGATTGACAGCGCAGGCTTCCATTCTGGTTCTGGGAGGTGCTGTGTTGCTCAGGTGTCCCAACTTCCCTGTGATTGCTCTGCTACTTTACTGAGCAGCCTCTCCCTGAATCCTGGCAGTCATATATTCTATGTTAAGTGGTGTATGTCCTGCACACCTATGTCTGCCTTGGTCTGATTCTTGTTATCTGACCCTAGACTGTTGCCTAATTTCCCTTTTGTCTGTTCCCTGTACTTGTTGTAATCTCCATGTATTTTGATGCTTGGACCGTGACAGTGAATACGCCTCTGTTGATTCCCTAAATCCTCTTCGTGCTCTCCTGGAAACCTGACCCCAGACCATTACATGACCTCTGTCTAGTCCCTGAATATTAGAGCTCTCCTGGAACCTGACCCAGGATTACCTGACTTATTAGCGTCACACTGAATAATACAGATTTTCTACCTGGAGTTTTCACATGGAAAGAATATCCTAGAGACTTATCCTAGAGATCCAAATAGAAGATAATAAAACCTTTGCTCGTCCTGGTGCCTCTTCCAGTCAAGTGAGAAGAACTCTGTTTCCCATGATTGAGTGGGAGAAAGTAAGTGACCCCCACCTCTCTCAGATTCTCAAAGATGAAACTGCGATATCATCATGGTCATACTTTATATTAAAACTCAGGGATAGTGGAATTACACAATGACGCTAAAACGTTAGAGGAACAGAAAGAGAAAACATGAGGACCATTTGACTAGTCTAGACCGACCATGGACCACAGTTGTGTTAAGAAATTAGGCAAATTCAGGTCAAGGGGGAATTAAGGTGACAAGGACAACTCATCAATCCTCACTGTCTTGTATAGAGCTGAAAAACTGATTCATGACGCCTGACAAAGCGACGTTTTACTGAAAGTCATGTGGCCATTGAGATCATGTCTTTGCGTGAGAATTTTAGGATCTGAGCTGAACTCTACATAATGAGAACACATCAGGCGTGTTCATGTATTATAATAATAATACCGTAATAATCTTTATTTATATAGCGCTTCACAATTCAGAGGTTCTTATTATATATTATATATACATACATATATACATATATTCATATGTATTACCCAACAGCAGACACTGGGGGCAGTAGTGGACCCAAATTCATATATAATTGTTCGCCGATGACTGTTTTCTTCCACAAACAGCGCCACTCCTGCCCAATGGATGTGTCTGGTATTGCAGATATTGAATTAGCCTGAGCTGCAATACTAGATATAGACTATAAACAAAAGTAGCACTGTTTCAGAATGATGGCAGCAATTTTTTTCTACTCTCATATAATAGCCCTTAATGAGGACATGTCACCAATGATTATTTTTACCTAATATAAATGCTACTGTTCTCTGGAATCCAGTGATGTGTTTTTTTTTTTGTTTTCAAAACTCTTTGCTCCTCTTCCCTATATATAATTATTGTTAAGTTAGGCAAGTGGGCATGGAACGCAGCTCACCTCTATGGTCTTCTTGAAATAAAAACTCGCTTGGCTAAAAAGACTAAGGGGGTGTACTGGAGTCAGATGCTCCTTATTTTTGAATCTGGAGAGTTTAACAAATGACACGCGCCTTCGTATGCTAAGCCAAAAATCTTACTCCGGTAATGGCTTAGGCTGCTTTCACATGAGCGGTTTTCGCCGATCGCGGCAGATGCGGTGAAAAAAACGCATCTGCCACGATTAACGCATAACCGCTGCACTTGCGGCACAGTTGCGGCAAGCCCCATGCAATTTCTATGGGGCTTGCGGTAAGTGTGCGCCAAGTGCGGTTTCGGCACTTGCGTTAGGTGCGGCTGCGAAAAAAAACGCATTTTTTTTGCGGCCTCACCTGCCGCAAGTGCCGATACCGCACTTGCCGCACCTGCCGCAAGCCCCCACAGACATTGTATGGGGCTTGCCGCAACTGTGCCGCAAGTGCAGCGGTTATGCGTTAATCGCGGCAGATGCGTTTTTTTCACCGCATCTGCCGCGATTGGCGAAGACCCCTGATGTGAAAGTACCCTAAGATGAACTGGACACTGTCAACAAGTCGCTGTAGCCACCCATTAGGCTTCATGAATATTCACTGCACTGAATTTCAATGGCCAATCACAAACGCTCACTCTCTGTGAGAGCATCTGTGATTGGCTGTTGCATTCAGACTGTGCTCCCACAATCTGTACTGTGTGCTTGGTTGCCATATACATTAGTGTATGGCAACCAACCTGCTGTCATAGTGTGTAAAATAAATTAATAATGGGAAAAAATGCATAGGGTTTTGCAGTATTATTCAGTCTCAGCACAGATAAAGGGGACAGCTGCAGGCTGCCACCCTCAGCTGCCTACTTTTACCTTGGTTGGCAGTGAAAAATACAGGGAAGCCTATTTTTTTTTTTATTATTTATTTATTTTTTTTAATGTGTAGGCTTCGCCCTATTTTTAATTGGCTGTCAATGTAAAATTAGGCAGCTGGGGGCTGGTATTCTCACCTTGGTATGGCCCATAGTTTTTGAGCACCCCCATGCTATAGAATAACAGCCTCTAGCTGCCCCAGAAATTGATGCATTCATTAGAAGCTCCAATTCCTGGCACTTTACCCGGCTCTTCCTGATGCCCCAGTGTGGTGGCATTAGGGTGATAAGAAGAGGTTAATGACAGCTGAGTATTAACAGCCTGTCATTAAGCCCTGGATTGGTAAAATATGAGCTATCCGTTCATTAGCAATCCAGTAAGTGAATAGTTAATACACACAAAATTATTTTATTAGAAACAAAACACGCTGACAAACCTCATTTACCCATTAATAAAATCCCAACAGCATACCCTGCGACAATAATCCACGAGGTCTCACGAAGAATACTCATCTCTGCTGCATCGAAAGTCGCGCTGAAGGAGGAAGCATTCTAGCAGTGCAAGCTGCAAAGACATAATGATGGCACCGACAGCTTCGGCCCTGTCTGCAGCTGATACAATTACCATGGTGACACAGCTGACACGATTACCATGGTAACAAAGTCAGCTGACCGTGTCACCATGGTAATTGTGTCAGCTGACTGTGTCACTATGGTAATCGTAATGATTTAGAGATGACTGGCACACCTACTGTTTAGGTGCTAGCTGGAAAAAAACTATATGTATTAAAAAGTGATCTGCTGCACACTAAACATAATAAATGACAGAATGGCTAAAGGATGTATGACTGGCATATAAGAAACTAATGCAAATGTAGAAGAGGAAAATTAACATTGCAGAAACTGCTTCAGGACACAATATGAAAAATGAGAATCTTAGTTGATGCATTGGCTATTGCATGTAAGCCCGATAACCTCCTTCAAGGTGCTGTCATTTATACCGGGTCCCTATCTCCCTTACCTTATGCCTCTGTCAGTGGTGCAAATGCATATGAGGGTATAAGACTCTGAGTGCAATTTAAAACCTATGTGTATGGGTGTGGTAGGAAGCTTGACTACAACAAGATGGTGGAAAAGACATGGTTAAACTTGACTTGGCTATCGGGGGAAGGGTGCTCAGTCAAAAACTGTAACACGGACACAATGATGGCACTGACAGCTTCGGCACTGTCTGCGGTCAGCTGATACAATTACCATGGTGACAGTGTCGCCATGGTAATTGTGTCAGCTGACCGTGTCATCATGGTGATTGTGTAAAGTGACCATGTCACCATGGTAATCCTATCAGCTGACCGCATCACCATGGTAATCACGTCAGCTGACCGTGTCACCATGGTAATCGTGTCAGCTGACTGTGTCACCATGGTAATCGTGTCAGCTGACTGTGTCACCATGGTAATCGTGTCAGCTGATCCTGTCAACATGGTAATTGCATTATCTGACTGCAGACAGGGCCGAAGCTGCAGTTGCATACACCAATGGCTAGATGAGCTCATTGGATTATCCAGACAATAAGCCCCATTTATTACATCAGAACAAAATTTCTGTTGTGAATCTACAAAATAGATAGTCATGGCTGAAAGTGTTGACACCTTTGAAATTATTCCAGAAATTATTGCAATTAATCATGTTTTATTATATGTGTGATGCAGCAGCTCGCTGCATTGCAAATATCTATGCTGGGACTTGTAGTTCAGCATGTTTTCAGTGATGCATTATGCTGGGACTTGAGGTTCCACAAGTTCAGGTAATACATTACATGTGCTACATAGCAGGTGATTAAAAAGCCAGAGGAGTGTTTGACAAACCTGAATCCTCCCACAGGGCTGCTCATCTGGGACAGGTGGGATATCAGCTGATGAGTGCTGTGTGAGGCAGGCTTCCAGAAGCCTGCAAAGGTGCAGGAGATATGATATGAGTCTGATGGCGACTTTACACGTCCCGATATCGGCGTCCAACTCTGATAAAAAGTCACGTGGTTCGTGCATGGCCCCGATATCGTTCGTGTGTTGTATGGTGTAAATGTCCAATGCGATGCAAGAACGATGACAAAACGATATCGGGAATCAAATGAGCGTGCTCTCCAACGGCCCGATATTGGATGGACGATGTGGCCGGATCGTGCTGGGTGAAAGCCCAACAACGATGTGGAGTACAACTTCCCCTATTCTCTCCCATGTTAAATGGCCGTTCCTGGGTCGCCCGTACAAGGGGGCGTACACATCGCAGTGGCGTTGGCTGCCGATATCGCGCTGTGTAACATCTCCTGTGCGATCTTGGAATTCTGCCCAGAAAAACGCGCTCCCGCGGCGTTGGATCCAATATCGGACCGATGTTGGGATGTGTAAAGTGGCCATCAGAGTCTGGATGAGACAACTGCAGAGCAGACAGTGTGAGGAGGTGCTGTTTGAACCTCTGTTTGTGTGAGGTTGCTGGGAGCACCACAAGAGTTCAATGTGAACACGGCCCAAATCACAGTGAGTAATGAGATGGCCTGTGAACCGGGTATTCACTGACTGAAGACGGTGAATGGACACTGTGAGTACTCCACTTATGTACTGGTGTATACTCCATTGAGACGTGTGTGAATACTGCCCTGGGACACTTATGGCGGGTTTACACGCCGCGATATCGGCGTCCAACTCCGACCCAACTCCGACAAAAAGTCACGTGGGTCGCGAGTTGGACCCGATATCGTTCGCGCGTTGTACGGTTTGAACGTACAACGCGATGCTGGAACGATGCCAAAACGATATCGGGGTTGAATAGCCGAGCTATTCAACTCCCAGATATCGCATGGCCGTTGTAGCAGCATCGCAGCGTGTGACAGCCCAACTCCGATCTGTACGCCAATGCTACCCATTAACTCCCATGTTAAATGGTCGTTACTGGGTTGGTGGGCGTACACATCGGAGGGACGTTGTTTCCCGATATCGCAGCGTGTAAACCGCTGATGCGATATCGGGAAAAGGGCTGAAAAAATGCGCGCTCCCGCGCCGTTGCCTCCGATTTCGCCGCGATATCGGGTCGTGTAACCCCACCATTAGGGAGAAGTGTACCTCAACTTATACAGGAATCTATTCATTGTGATAATTGAGATAAATGGACTATGGAGATATATGGACATTTATATGTTGAAGCTGAAGGAAAGCCTCGTGTTTATGTTATGGAGCATGGTTTATGAAGTCTGGAATAAACCTGATGAACTTTTGTAACAAATCCATTGCCGTGTTCGTCAAATCCGCTGTCAAGCGAGTATCCTGTAACACCCTCAGCGAGCGCTACCTCACATGTTATAAACAACATGTTTATTTCTTTTGTTTGTATTAAAACAACACAAAGAAAAACTGAGAAAAAAGGCAAATGTGGCATCATTTCATACAAAACCCTCAACATGAGCCGGAAAAAATATTTGGCACCTTTTCAAAATTGTGGCTAAACAACTTTGTGTCAAGCATGTGATGCTCGTTCACACTGACCTCCGACAAGTAGCAGTTATGGGCAGTATAAAAATCACACCTGAAACCAGATTAAAAGGGGAGAAGTTGACTCAATCTTTGCATTGTATGTCTGGGAGTGCCACACTAACCATGGAGAAAGAGGAGAAGAGAACTGTCTGACGACTTGAGAATCAAAATAGTTGAAAAACATCAACAATATCAAGGTTACAAGTCCAGGACCACGGATCTTGATGTTCATTTATCCACAGTGCGCAACATAATCAAGAGGTTTACAACCCATGACACTGTAGCTAATCTCCCTGGACATGGATGTCAGAGAAAACTGATGATAGGCTGCAACACAGGATAGTCCGGATGGCGCATGAGCCCCAATCAAGTTCCAAAGACATTCAAGCTGTCTTGCAGGCTCAGGGTGCATCAGTGTCAATCTGTCCACATGTGAAAGAAATTAAACGCTATGGAGGAGACTCAGGAGGACACAGTCTGCTGCATCACCAGCAACAACCACCGGAGGGAGCTCCAATGAATTAACAACACCCCGCCACCCCTACAATAGGAATCAATTGAATGTAGTGTTTTATCCCAAAGCATGAGCAACCAAATATTAAGTTGAGGGGGACCTGGACCGTTTTTGGAGTTTTATGTGAAATTATGTCCAATTTGACTTCTTTTCTTTTTTTTTCTTCTTTGTGTTGTCCCTGTGTAATTGCAATAATTTTCTTGGAGAAAAACCTCATTTTCCGGAACAATTATGAGGAGCCAACACTTTAAGTCATGACTATACATAACTATAATGTAATACTACTTCTGTGTGGCCCCATTCTTACAGCTCTGCTGTGCTCTTAGAATAGGGGAAAAGTAATATATGGAGAAGGATCTTAGATAAGGTAAATAATAGTAGATGGTTCAGGGATTGAGATAAAAAAGCAGTGGCATTCTAGAATACTAAGACATATGATTGAATATAGAATATGAATATAGCTAAGGATAAATGAGACATTTAGCTTATAAATATGGCCATATTGATAACTGTCCAGTAGCCTCATCAAGGCGTGTATCATATACTGGGTCCCTACGCTTAGTCACAGCCTTTATCTGGATTAAAAACCTACTATTTTATGGTCGAGTAGGCACCTGCTCGGCGTTGCACCTGTGCACACTATAGGATTGAGGGTCGCAGATTTTTTCTGGTTCAGGGATTGAGGCTTTACTACTATCTGACCAGCAGGTGTCACTGCAGGGCAGTCTCTTGCACACTACTTTGTTACATATACTGTACATTCTGTCCCTAATATCTAAGTAATAATGAAAATTTTTGGAAATTCTCCTCAGGAATAATTGAGTGTGCAGTATGTGGCACCCATGTTTTTTAAAGCTTTATCATACTTTTTAAGCAGGCCACGCCTCATTTTAGCCCTCTATGGGTAAGTGCACATTTCTTCATCTGAGCAAAACTATCTAATTATGCTAATTAAAGTTAATTGGTATAATTCTCTCTGTTGTATAGACTTTATGAGAATACGATTTAATCATTTATTGTGTACCCCTATGCCAGGATTTATTACGTCTATTGATCATATTGAAGATTCCTGGTTCTTGGTGAACCCTATCCTAGGGCGGCCATAGAAAAATACAAAACCAGAATACATGCCTTTATTTTTTGAATCAATTGATTTTTATTAGTTATTTGACAAATATACAACAAAGGGGGGTAAATGCCCCGCGTAAGGAAGAAAATGAACAAGCATAACAAAAATAAAAAGGGAGAAGGAGGGTAGGGGAAGAGGGAGGGGGGAGGTCTCATCATTAATGATAAAAATGATAAAGAGTCCTATGATACGTATAGGAAACAGATCGGAAGTAAACAATTACATTATAGGCATATGAATCGGTAATCAGTATATAATGATGAACAATAAAAGTGTTAAAAAAAAAATAAGGTAAACACAGCCACCAAGGAACCCATGTATCTCCAGAGGGGACCAGGTCAGTCAGAGTTAGGGCCGAATGGGGAAGTCAACCAGGGATCCCACCAGCCTAATCTTTTGGTTTTTATGGCCAAGTCATGGGCTAAGGTAGATTCATGTTGGAGGTGTAACTCAATTCGCGACACTAGTTCGGCCTCTGAGGGAGCAGTAACCAGTTTCCAGTGTTTGGTTAAACATAATCTAGTTGCTATTAATATATTAGTTACAATAGGGCAAACCAGTCTGGGAACAACCTCCAAGCCCAGGCCCAGCAATGCCATAGGACCGTCCAAAGTGAATGAGAACCTGACAACCTCAACAATTAGCGATTCAACCATACTCCAGAACCCCTGTACCCGGGGACAGAGCCACCACACATGTTCCATAGACCCCGTCTCCAGGCGGCACTTCCAACATAATCAATCGGAGGTTCGTTGAATTTGTGCTAGTAGGAGGGGGGGGGGTCAGATACCAGTTCAACTGGATTTTTTTTGCCTGTTCTAGATGTAAGATACAGGATGTAAACTTGGAAGTGTGGGTTGTGGCCCTGAGCCATGAGTCCAGAGGGGCCGAGAAAGAGAGCCTGCGCTCCCAAATTGTCATATATGGGAGTTTACGCTGATCAATGGGAACCAGCAAGGCTTTGTAAATGATCGAAACTCCATGAGTAGCGGAACATTGAGGTTTGAAGTATTTTTGTAAGTGTTCATGTAGGAATGGTTTGTCCCAAGATGGAAGATTGCACTGAGAGAGGAAATGATGAATCTGGAGGTATTGGTAGAATACCGTATTTGGGAGAGCAAAGAGGTTGTGTAGTTCGGAGAAGGGCGAAGTCCCGAACTGGTATAGGTCATATAGTGTTCGTATATTTAGGGTCTTCCATCTAGACAGGGATAAATCGGGTATAGCATGTTCCAAAGCATCAAGAGAAATGAACCTAAATAAAAATGTGAAGTAAGGACGACTCATGAAAGACCAAATTTTTAATAGCGCAAGCATGGATCTCAGAAGGCCGCCGGGGAGAGAGGACCGGAGCAGACCCAATTCTAACAGAATGCGAAGAGACCCGGAGGGGGCGTGATACGCCTTGATTTGTAGCCAAGGTATCGGGAAAACAGTCCCGGACCACCAGATCTTCGCAAACTCCAGATGGGCGGCTCTATAATATGTTAATACATCCGGGACTCCCAGACCCCCCGCGGCGCTTGGGAGAATCATCACTTTGTGGGCAATACGCGGTGGTTTCTTATTCCAAATAAAGGAGTTGATTAAGCGTTGAAAACTGGAGATACCTGTGCGGTGGAATAGTATAGGGAGGCAACGGAAGAGGTATATTAATTTCGGGAGAATAGTCATTTTAATGATGTGTATGTGGGCGATCCAAGAGAGAACCAGTGGAGAGATCCTGTCTAACTCCCGTGAGATTTCTCGGTACAATCTGTCAAAATTTTGTTTAACTATAGAATGTAGATGGCAAACATAGATCCCGAGGTACACAAAGCCATCAGGGGACCAGGAGAATGCAAATTGTCGTTGGAGGTGGACTTGGACACAGGCAGGTATATTAACAGGGAACATCACGGACTTGGACATGTTTAGCTTGTAGAAGGACACTTCCGAGAACTCTGTAAGCAGGGACATAATTTCGTTCAAAGAAGCCGAGACATATGTGCATGAGAAAACCACGTCATCCGCGTATAGTCCAATTTTGTGTTCCCGTCCCCCTATGATGACTCCATGAATGTCTGGATTGGCCCTTACAGCCGCAGCCAGAGGCTCCATTGCTAGCGCAAATATCAAGGGGGATAGAGGGCAGTCCTGCCGCGTCCCGTTGGTGATGTTAAAACTGCTGGAAAGAAAGCCCGAGGCTCGGATGAAAGCAGAGGGAAGAGAGTATAAGGCCGTAATGGCCGCCTTGACTTGGTCCGTTGTGCCAAATTTGTCAAGCACCTCTCCAATGTACCCCCATCTAGCGACAGGAGGGCACTGGGGGCCCCAGACCTTTCCAGTACGTCCAGGATATTGATTAAACGTCTGGTTCCGTCACGAGACTGCCTGACCGGGACAAAGCCAACCTGATCATGATCTATAAGGGCCGGTAGTAACCCCATGAACCTATTTGCCCATATCTTGGCGTATATTTTTGTGTCACAATTCAGTAACGCTATTGGACGGAAACTTCTGGGAGTGTCAGGGGATTTTCCTGGCTTAGGTAGTGTGGAGATAATTGCCTCCAAACCTTCTCGACCCACCTCTTCCCTGGACCGCCAGCACTCAAAGAGCCTTAGTAAAAATGGAGAAAGGATGGGGGCAAATTGTGTGTAGTAGGAGAATGGAAAACCATCGGGGCCAGGGGCGGAATGTTTTTTAGCGGATCTGATTATCTGCATTATTTCTGGGAGGGTTATAGGGGTATCTAGGAGAGACAGGTGCTGCTTTGACAACCTAAGGAGAGTAGCCTTATTAAGAAACGCTGTAATAAGTTCAGGGTTGGGTTGCGGCGTATCAGGGTCTGTACTCAAGTTATAGAGAGATTCATAATAGTGATGAAATTCCTCAGCTATCTTAATGGGATGATGGATCTGGCAGCCAGAAGGGCCGGTGAGATGTGAGACCTGGACCGCCCCACCTTTCTTCTCACCCGCCTGGCCAGCAGAGCCCCAGCTTTGTCGCCCATACCATAAAATGTAGCATGAAGGATCTTAAGGTGCTTTTCAGTTTTATGTAGGAGCAAGGTGTGGAGATGATTCCTCACCTCAAGAAGTGATGACAAGACTGCGGGGGAAGGACACTTTTTGTGTTGTTCCTCCAGGGACTGTAAAGAGCGCAGAGCAACATCAAGCTCTGCTGTGTGTCGTTTCTTTACAAATGAAGCTGTTTTTATTAGTAGGCCCCGGAGCACAGCCTTGTGAGAAAACCAGAGCGTATCATCCCGCACCGCCCCATTATCATTCAGGGAGAAAAATTCCGTCAGTTAGCTGGTAATATCATCTGAAATTTGAGGGTCAGTTAGGAGGTACGCATTAAGCCTCCAAAAAAAGGGAGACCTGACTACCAAAGGGTCAGTTATCTATAGGGAGGTTGGTGCATGGTCTGACTAGGTTATACTATCAATGGAGGCGGTAGTACATTCCTGTAACAAAGCATTATTAACCAATGGATAATCAATTCTACTGTATGTCCTGTAACGAGGGGATAGAAAAGTATAATCACGTTCCACACCATGGAAGTACCACCAGACATCATGGAGGCCGTATTCCGTCATTAGGGAGCCCATCTCACCCCTTGGGGTGGACACATCAGAACAGTCAAGGGACTTGTTCATGGGCATGTTAAAGTCACCACCTATTATTGTGCGGCAGCGGCCAGATAGCTCAGGCCGATCCAGGAGTGAGGCCAGGAAGGATTTTTGTCCCACATTGGGGGCGTACAAGGAGACTAGGACATAGGGAACCTCATTAATCAGACATGAAAGGATTAGGTATCTCCCCTCTGTATCTGAGATGGAATTGGTCAACTGGAAGGAGACTGTATGCTTAATGAGGATCGCCACTCCCGCCTTTTTCAAGGGACCGTTGGCATAAAATTGAGTGGGAAAAGTTTTATTCTGTAATCTAAAATTGTCTGCAGCAAGCAGGTGGGTTTCCTGGATGAAGATTACATCACTCCCGGATCTGCCGAACTGCCGTAAGGCCATTGACCGTTTAACGGGCGAGTTAAGGCCATTGACATTTAAAGATAAGATATTAATACTCATGATGTCAGATTAAACTTTACAGTAGAGATGATCAGGATCGCATCAGACAACCATAGGATATGCAATAATAGTGGGACCAGAAGGCTGGAAGGAAAAAAAGGGAGGGGGGACAGGGAAGTGGGTAGCCTGGATGTAACCCTGGCCATGGTATCCAGAGCACAATAGGGCCAGAAAATGGGACTAAAAATAAGAAAAGAAGGGAAAAAAAGAAAAAAACAAAAAACCACACAAAGAAAAAAACAGACATTAGAGTCTAGAGGCTTTACGCCTGCAAAGAGTGACCAAAACATACTCAGGGGGCAAAAGTTCTCGAACCGCAAGCAGTCCATGAGAAAAAAAAACAAACAACAAAAGGGAACTGGCGCAGTCCAAACCAAGGACCAAAACCGGGCCCTAAAAGCCACAACCACCGGGCATTGCAGGATAGTCAAAGTAAAATTGCACTTCACTAAGGAAGTGGAGAAACTCCAGTGCCACATTTAAGCAGCTCCTCAAAATCATACTCACTTTCCAACAAGCTTTTAATATAACTAAGGGATTTGTGCCAGATCAGAACCCCAAACTACAGACGCTGTGTTCAGTGTAGTGTGTGGGATATTCTGATCTGGCTGTGTGAGTGGGCTAAGACAAGGTCTGTGAACTTGCTAACTACCTTATGGAGACAGCTAAGTAGGTGAGGAGATTGTAGCCACTTCCCTCCTCTCAGATATATGCAAATTTGCACTTCACTAAGGAAGTAGAGAAACTCCAGTGCCACATTTAAGCAGCTCCTCAAAGTCATAATCGCTTTCCAACAAGCTTTTAACATGACTAAGGGATTTGTGCCAGATCAGAACCCCAAACTACAGACGCTGCATTTCGGGGTAACTACCCCTTATCAGGGTAGTGCAAATTTGCATATATCTGAGAGGAGGGAAGTGGCTACAATCTCCTCACCTACTTAGCTGTCTCCATAAGGTAGATCGCAAGTTCCCAGACCTTGTCTTAGCCCACTCACACAGCCAGATCAGAATATCCCACACACTATACTGATGAGGGGCAGTTACCCTGAAACGCAGCATCTGCAGCTTGGGGTTCTGATCTGGCACAAATCCCTTAGTCATAATAAAAGCTTGTTGGAAAGTGATTATGACTTTGAGGAGCTGCTTAAATGTGGCACTGGAGTTTCTCCACTTCCTTAGTGAAGTGCAAATTTGCATATATCTGAGAGGAGGGAAGTGGCTACAATCTCCTCACCTACTTAGCTGTCTCCATAAGGTAGATAGCAAGTTCCCAGAATAGTCAAAGTCACACAGCCTTTTTCCACTCCTTGGAGACTGTACAAGCTGCCTTGTTAGGACTGGAGCTAGAGCGAGGGGGAGATGTGCTGGAGTCCAGGGAAAGTCCCCAATCTCTAAGGGCCTTCCCTAGGCGGCTGGGAGAGCGGAAAATCTGCGCCGAACCTTTGTAGTGGAACCGGATGTGGACTGGTGAGCCCCAAGAGTACATAATGCCACCATCCCATAGGGTTTTGCAATATGGGGCAAACTCACGTCGCCTAGCGAGTGTGCCGGGAGAAAGATCCGGGAAGATGGAAATTCCTGTAAAAGGAGGATTCATTGTAGGGTTCTTCCTCATGGCCTGTAGAACCGCGTCAGCAACGGCAGGTTTGGTGAATTGAACTAGAATGTCTCTGGGAAGCGCCTTGTTAACATGCGTGGGCTTGGGGATCCTGTAGACCCTGTCGAGTTCCGTCTCACCCTTCTGTATATCTGGTAGTAGTTGGGGCAGTAAAGTATGAAATATCTCCTGTAAGTCCTCCTGGTCTTGTGCCTCAGGGATCCCACGGAGCCTGACGTTTCCTCTTCTGGATTTATCCTCCAGGCTGCAGATCCTAAGCTGGGCCTGTTTTAGGTCATCTGCTATCAAGCCATAGTCAGTGGCAAGTTCGTTGTGGGCATCTGCGTATTCCGCCATTTTAACTTCAATGTGGTCTGTTCTCTCTCCCAAAGAGGTGAGATTTTTGCGCATCTCCTCCATTATGCCCCGCATGTTGTCTTGAAGAGAACGCCTGAGCGATCCCAAAAACTCTCTGAGCACTCGCCGCGACGCAGGAGCGTCGTCGTCGGCATCGCTGTCTGCGTTCCTCTCGTAGCTGCGAGGGGTGCGGGAGTGGAAGGGAGGAGAGCTAGGAGCCGGCGCCATTTTAGTTTGGAAGTGCTGGGGCTGATCAGGGCTGAAAAAGTCTGTGACTTTTTTTGCTGCAGCCCGCTGTTTAGAGGAGTTCCTGGGCATCCCTGGGGGAGCAGGAGAGCTTCCGCCACCGGATTATGCAGGACTGGAGGCTGTGGGAGTGCTGTAAAGTGTATGTTGCAGGAGCTCAGGGAGACACTTCTGGCACCATGAGCTCCCAGGCCACGCCCCCCGATACATACCTTTATTGATGGCTGTGTAAACTCCGTTGCAGATTTCATCACATTTGATGAAAAAATTTGTGTAGTATGCCAATGTGGTTGTTCAATTAAAAGAGTTATTCCCATACGTAGTTATGACCTATCCAAAGAATAACTTGCAGATTGGTGGGAGCTGGCATGGGAACCATTGATCCATTTATTCTTTGTATGAGAATGTTCATATAGAATTGTTTGATTTGGATTTTGGCACAATGTCTGCTCCAAAATTCACATCAAAGAACTTTTTAAATATGTTTTCAATAAGATCCCTATTGACTTCAATGGGAAAACATGCCCATCCGGTCGTGCACACGGTGACATTTTTTCACATGTGTCCTTTTTAGCATAGAAAAAGAAACAGCATGTCTAGAATTGACCTATTTGTGCTTTAAAAAGGACTTCAAGTTGTTAAATTAGCTGACGCTAATAAGCTGAATAAACTTATCAAGAAGGCTAGTGCGGCGGTGGGACTACAACTTAGGACTTTCGAGGAGGTATTAGAGGATAGAATTAATAAGAAATGCAAGGCTATAATGAGCAACAATACACACCCGCTCTCTGAACTGTTTGCGAAGCAGAAGAGCACATTCAGCAAGCGTCTATTCCAACTAATGTGTAAAAAGGAAAGATACAAAAAATCGTTTGTTCCGACAGCTGTGGGGATGTTTAACAAATGTATAAGTGTAAAGCGTCCCAAGACTAAGTGAAGTTCTAAGTGTATGGGGGAAATAGGTGAGGTACATGTACCAGTCTACCTGCATTTGCTGTCCATATAGACTTATTTTGTAAAGTGTGTAATGTTCTTGATCTTTGTTCTGCTGCTGTAATACGGTAATTTCCTCCGGGATCAATAAAGTTTATCTTATCTTATCTTATCTTAAATAGAACAGAAAAAAACCCATATACCAGAAATGTATAAAAAAAAACAACACACCCAAAAAATTGGGGTTTCAATGCTTATTTTTGTTTATTTTGGTGTAAAAAGAAAACATAAAAAAAAGGCCATGTGACCATAAACTTGCCATGTTGGCCCTGTCTTATTATTCTGAGACTGCCATAGATGACCCAGCACCCTTCTCACATATTTCTGTCAGTCCCATATGGAATGAGTGAAGTTTTGGTACAAATACGTGGTCCCGGCTCAATTCCAATGATAGAGTACTTCAGAGTCCTGTTCTAATAATTAGAGAGGGTCATACCCCCCACAGGTAATCCACAAGTTATCCCCTCTTCTATGGATACATGCTAACTTTTCATGGTTGGAATAACCTTCCAAATTGAAATCTGTAGCGTTATTTTTTTTTTTAAATATGTATCAAAAATCTAACAGGCAGGTAGTTCCTAACAGAGGCAACTACCTGCCTGATATGCCCTTCTCCACGGGCACTGACTTGCCATTGACCGCTCCTGCCGTTGATTCAGCAGATGAATGTCAACAAAGTGGCTGCTTCTTTTCCTTTCTGCTCTGTCAACAGGTCAGAAATGCCAGCGTCATGCTGATTGACAGCCGGCTTCCCCAGTTAGGCAGTGGGGAGCTAGCTATCAATCAGCATAATGCCAGCAGACCCATGAGTCAAAGAAGCTGATGAGAAACCACTGCTCGGTCTGCTGGCGTTATGCTGATTGACAGCTAGCTCCCCACTGCCTAACTGGGGGAGCCGGCTGTCAATCAGCATGACGCTGTCAATTCCGACCTGTCAACAGAGCAGAGCAGAAAAGAAGCAGATGAGATGCCACTGCTCTCTTGATGTGACCTCAGAGGAAGCCACTATATTGTTAGCAGGAGCGGGCGGTGACCACTCTGTGCCAGCGAAGAACAGCAGGAGATAGCGTCCACCTGCTTATTAGTGCTTAGGCATATATATAATTTTTTTTCTTTTATTTCACTTTACTTTTTTATTGTTTTTACTTAGTCTCAGATATCCCCTTTAATTTTCAGCACTTATTCATGTGTATTTAAGTGTGTTTTCTAAGCCATGTTTCAATTGCAAATTTAGGGTCCTCTTTGAAATTAATGCCACAAATATATATATAATACACTACCTTTCAAATGTTTGGGGTCACCCAGACAATTTTGTGTTTTCCATGAAAACTCGTACTTTTATTTATCAAGTGAGTTGCAAAATGAATAGAAAATATCGTCCAGACATTGACAAGGTTAGAAATAACGATTTTTATTTGAAATAATAATTTTCTCCTTCACACTTTGCTTTCGGCACAGAACGCTCCTTTGCAGCAAGTTCAGCTTTGCAGACCTTTGGTATTCTAGCTGTTAATTTACTGAGGTAATCTTGAGAAATATCCCCCATGCTTCCTGAAGCCGCTCCCACAAGTTGGATTGGTTTGATGGGCACTTTTTGTGTATGATACAGTCAAGCTGCTCCCACAACAGCTCAATGGGGTTGAGATCTGGTGACTGCGCTGGTCACTCCATTACAGATAGAATACCACCTGCCTGCTTCTTCCCTAAATAGTTCATGCAGAATTAGGATGTGTGCTTTGCTTTGCTTTGGGTCATTGTCCTGTTGTCGAATGAAATTGGCTCCAATGAAGCGCAGTCTACAGGGTATGGCATGGCATTGCAAAATGGAGTGATAGGCCAGGGTCACACAGCCAAGCTGTTTTTGCTTCAGGACTGTTTTTGGGGAAATTATTTTTTTCTAAGTCCCAAAAATGGATCCGTTAATGGATGGTGTACTTAGGTGCACCTTCGTTAAAAACGGCCATCCGGTTTTCCTGGGCACCAAAAAACTTTGCTAGTTTTTTTTAACATGGGGCCCTATGGGAAAACGGTCCGTTTTCTAGAGCATTGTTTAGACACCATCAAAAAAACGGTCTGTTTTTACAATAAAATTTTCTGAAAAAAAAACTAAGTCCAAAAAACGTGGAGGTGCACAGGAGGGTCAAAACCACCCTTAAAAAAACATAAATGTTATTTTAAACAAAGAAAAACGCGGATTCCTCTGTGTGACCCTTTCCATAGCCTTCCTTATTCAAAATCCCTTTTACCTTGTACAAATCTCCCACTTTACCAGCACCAAAGCAACCCCAGACCATCACATTGCCTCCACCATGATTGACAGATGGCGTCAGGCCTCTTCCAGCATCTTTTCAGTTGTTCTGCGTCTCACAAATGTTCTTCTGTGTGATCCAAACACCTAAAACTTTGATCCCTCTGTCCATAAAACTTATTTCCAATCTTTCTCTGTCCAATGTCTGTGTTCTATTGCCCATATTAATCTTTTCCTTTTATTAGCCAGTCTCAGTTAAGGCTTTTTGTTTGCCACTCTGACCCGAAGGCCAGCGTCCCGGAGTCGCCTCTTCACTGTAGACGTTGAGACTGGCGTTTTGCGGATACTATATAATGAAGCTGCCAGATGAGGAGCTGTGAGGCGTTGATTTCTCAAACTAAACTCTAATGTACTTGTCTTGTTGCTCAGTTGTGCAGCGGGGCCTCCCACTTCTCTTTCTACTCTGGTTAGAGCCTGTTTGGGCTCTTCTCTGAAGGTATTAGTACACACCATTGCAGGAAATCTTCAGTTTCTTGGCAATTACTCGCATGGAATAGCCTTAATTTCTAAAAACAAGAATAGACTGTCGAGTTTCATATGAAAGTTCTCTTTTTCTGACCATTTTGAGAGTTTCATAGAACAAACAAATGTAATGCTCCAGATTCTCAACTAGCTCAAAGGAAGGTCAATTTTATAGCTTCTCTAATCAGCCAAACCGTTTTCAGCTGTGCTAACATACTTGTGCAAGGGTTTTCTAAACATCCATTAGCCTTCTTACACAGTTAGCAAACACAATGTACCATTAAATACTGGAGTGGTGGTTGTTGGAAATGGGCCTCTATACACCTATGTAGATATTGCATTAAAAACCGGATGTTTGCAGCTAGAATAGTCATGTACCACATTAACAATGTATACAGTGTATTTCTGATTCATGTAATGTTAGCTTCATTGAAAAAAAATGTGCTTTACTTTCAAAAGTAAGGAAATTTCTAAATGACCCCAAACCTCTGAATGGTAGTATATATATATATATTGTGAGACAGTGACGGGATGATCTGTGACGGCCTGTATGTGTCTCCCAGGTTATGCTCCCTCCACGTATAGGAAGCACTCCACTCCGGGTTCATAGAGACTTCCCTGGAGGTAAGTAGAGGGTTAAAAGCTAGGCAGGAACCCAGGGTGTGGTTCTCTGAGTGGAGCTTGAGTCTGATGGAAGACTGATGAGGCTAGTGAGCGGCCAGGTCAGGAGAGTGCAGAGGCTGTGTGCTGATACAACACAGCCTAGCCCGGAGGGCTTGATCTCGGTGAGACCTGGACCAAACAGAACCTGTGATACAGGACCGTGTGCCAATCTTATGGTTGTAGGAAGTGTGCCCGGCTGCATCCCAGAACCCGGAGGTTTGTGTATACTGTGGACATGTGCATAATAAACCGTGTGCTGTGAACTTCTGTGCCTTGGTCCTTGCCTTCGGCCGTGCAATCCGACGGCGCTACCTCACAATTATATATATATACACACAGTCTGTATATGTATATTTAAAAAAAAGACGCCAATTTCTGCACGTACTCCACACAAATAAAAACCAAACACAGCATATGGATCAGATTATTATTTAACCTATCCATTTTGCTGGTACTATAAAATTTTCCTTTTGGATAATCCGCACCAAATACACAAATGTGTGAACCAAGCCTTATACAATATTGGGGTCTGTCAGGCATTGTTGGGTACCAAAACGTGATGAGTGCAGTACTCCATCACTATAGATGTCCACGTGTATCATACCTTAACACCTATAGCACTGCAAAGTAACTCACCTTGTGTGCTTAGCTCAGGGGTGAGGAATGTTTTTCCTGCCAGGGCCATTTGGAAATTTCTACCATCAACCGGAGGCCGCACAAAATTATCTCCTTGAAAATTCTCCTGCTATATTTGGTCAAACAATTGGAGCCGCTTCTCTTTGATGTGGCTGTGATATTTGGGGATATTGATCTTGTTGTTTCTCACTTCTGCTTTTCTAGGTTTGCGTCGGTCTGGAGCGCAGTCAATTCTTTGTCATAAGTTTTGTAAATTATATATCACATAGGAGACACTAGGACTGCTGTATATACTGAGCATAAAGGTTGGGGGCATATACAGCACTGGATTTGAGGGCATATGTGGCACCCCTGTGGCTTGGTCGCCACAGTGGTACTGCACCTACTGCTCTCAGGTAAGATGGGAGAGCCCTGCTGAGACACACCAACACACACCCAACACCAATCCAAACTGATAGAGCAGTCCCTTTCGACTGGCTAGAGGGAGGAGTAGGTCTAGGGGCGGGAGGAGTTAGTTAAGTTAGTGTAGAGATGGAGAACCGCATGGAAGTGACTTCTAGGAAACTCAGGTAGCTGGGGAGAGCAGGACCCATGAAGCAGGGTCGGCTGCTGATCTCCAGGTTTGATGACCTGAATCTACAGCTGGCTGGACGACCGGATAGAGAAACGAGCTGCACAGGGTTGCCGGCCCCAATTCAGTCTGGGATTTGCAGGACCAGCCGAGAAACATTGAATTTTACGTGCTGTGGCCACCCCCGTGGACTCTTCCAGGTGAAGGGACTACAAAGGGTCAAGAGGGCTGGCAAGGCAGTCGCTCAGAATGGCCCGCAGTCACCTGCTTTGGGACTTGTAACCATGAGGACACTAGGGACGAAAGGAGCAACAGAGTGTCAGACAGCAAAGAGCAACAAGGAAAGGCCTTATACTCAGTGTCTCAGCAAAGTAAACCCGGACTACCTGTGAGCTGGTCAAGCTGCAACTCTAGAGAATATAGTACCCCTGCTGGGTTGTCTCTGCACTAAGCTGCAAGTAAAGGTGGACTGGTAAGAACTGCAACCCCTGTGTCTGTGTACTCCTTCCTGCGCCTTTCTGCATCAACAACTACTACCACCATCATCCACATCACCACCTTACTATACCCCAGGGGCCCGCTCCGTTTGAGGGGAGTGCTCCATCAAGCTGCCGCAACACCTATCCCCTGGGGACCACTACAAGCAGCACTGGTCTAATCTGACCAGAAACCTCAGATGGTGTCACGATAAACTTTATTTGCCTTTCAAACTCTCCTCCACCTTAATATGCTCGGTCAGGGCCATGGCTTCTACGGTCGCCACCATGACTTCCATCAGACTGATACCCCAGATTGTCTGAGTACCCTCACCCTTGCGGTCGATGCACATATACATCACTGGGGATGGTGTGGGAATATTCAGCACTGGGGAGAGCTGGGGGCATATACAGCACTGGAGATGGGGGCATATACAGCACTCCAGACACTGGGATCATATACCATCATTGGGGAGGCCTGGGGGCATATGTCATCACTGGGGACAATGGGGTCATATACAATTACTGGGGATGGTGGCATATACCATCACTGGGGAGGCCTAGAGGCATATGCCATCACTGGGGAGGTCTGGGGGCAAATGCAGCACTGGTGAGGCCTGGGGGCATTCACAACACTGAGGAGGCTGGGGTAAATAAAGCACTGGGGACTGTGGAGGCCTATTTATCACTGCTGAGGTTGACGGCATCTACAACTGGGAGGGACGTACACTGCTGGGGTGGGGGCACATACAGCACTGTTTGTGTTGTGGCTCCTCCTAATCTGTGGGTCCAGAGCACATAGCATGCTAACCCCGCCAACAGACCATCCTCACGCCGGAACTGGTGTGAGGATGTGATTCATCAATGCTCTGTAAGCAGCGTTAAATACTGAGTGCTACGTCCTTGTAGTGCACGCGCTGGCTTAAAGGGCCGGAAGCCGTGCGGCTACCGTCCTGAGCACCGCAGTCCCTGGCAATCTGTCCGGGGGACCAGAGAAATCATCTTTGCGGGCTGCATATGGCCCGCGGGCCGGAGGTTCCCCACCCCTGTTTTATATGGATAGTTAGGACAGGAAAGGATAGCATTGGTTTTATGTTATTAACACTTCAGTTGCCAGCGTTGTTTCTCTTTTGTTCCTGTGTCTCTTAAGGTGGGGTCACACGCGGCGATTTCGCCCGCGACATCGCCGAAAAGTGACGTCACAGCAATGTCGCGGGCGATATTGCAAGTGCGTCGCGCTGTGTGACAGCGCGACGCAACTGCAAATTATCGCTGGTCGCAGGTTGACAGGTTTATGAACGTGTTCATAAACCTGTCAACCTGTGACCAGCGATTAGGCTGGATCGCGCCGTCTGACACTGTTGGCGGCGCGATCCAGCCTATATCGCAGTGTTTCTGAGCCATCGCTCGCTGGGCTGAGCCCAGCCCAGCGAGCGATGGCTCCGCCCACATCGCCACCGCGTCACCGGCAACGTCGTGCCGTGTGACAGCTGGCCTGCGATGTCGGAAGCGAGTGGGCACCTGCACATCGCTTCCGACATCGGAGGCCAGATCGCCGCGTGTGACAGCACCTTTAGTTCCTGAGTCTTAGTTCCTGAGATATGGCCTCCAATTGACTAACAAGACCATGCTTATCTACAAAGAAGAAAGGGCCATATCTTAGGAACGGATTGTGACAGGAACAAAAGAAATAACAAGGCCGGATTGAGGAGAACAGCGACATTTACACCGAGTTAAAAACAAAATATGACATAGTAATGACAAGTGACAGTTCCTCTTAAAAGCAACACAACGCAAAAGGTTGTTTTTTTTTAAATCACATATTTATTAAAGTATCAAAACACAAGAACCTCATAATAGAAAAGAATGGTAATAAAGTACCGTACTCTGATAATTAGAACATACATTAAAACATGCAATTCCTCTCACATCTGTAATATCGTGAGCGCTGTAAAACTTAGTACCACAACGATAATTGAACCTGCAGATGTTACACGAAAGTGAAAAAAATATAATAATATTAATAATAACAATAATAATATATTTTTACATACATAGTGCTAACATGATTAATATATACATGCCAGTAAACACATGGAAATAACAAAAGCCAAAGAAAAAAATACATAACATGACGCCTGCGTCACAGGTAATACATCCGGTTATATTATGTGTATAGTGGGAACCGGAACAGTAAATAACAAGTTTATGGGCGACGTCACCCGTGATTTCCCCTATCCATCGACACGGATACATAGCAAGCAGATTGCAGAGGATATAGAATTCCATCCTTTTCTCCTATCTTAAAGCAACACTCCAGCGTTTATCACTTATTACACCGCTGTATTGGTACTTTAAATTTAAGTCCCCCAACTACTGTCTGATACTCTACATCCAGCCGCTCGGGTCGGTCTTCTCTAAAATGAGACCTGCCGGCAGCTCCAGTGTTTCATAGCGCGCATCGGAGTTCCCAACTCGTTACAAGTCTGTGGGAGCCTTGTTTTTGGCTCTCATAGACTTGTATTGGGATCTTGTCATGTAACTTCTGACGTCCAGTCAGTCATAAGTTACGGACACAAGATGGCGCCGCAGGACCGCAGCAGTGTGGGTAAAAGGTGAATCAGCCAGGAGTATAACACAGAGGGCTTAAATCTAAAGCGCCACTCCAATGCTAAAAAAAAACAAAACAAGTGGCGCTTTAAATGTGATTGGCACCCAAAAAACTTGAATTCAAAAGCATTAGATGTTGCCCATGGCAAAGAATCAAGTTTTTTTTCATTTTCCCATTGTTCGGGTGTGAAGGAAGGTTGGATTGGTTGCAACAGCTTTTCTTGTCTTTATTAAAGAACCCTCAGCTTCCTAGTCTCATTCCAAAATGGAATTATTCAATGATTTTTGGTAATGTGGGCCATCCCCTCTCCACTAGCTTCCAGAACATCTGCCATATGTCAGGCCCCTACTGGACGTGTTATTTTACCATGCACAATTGAAGGAGTTGTATGAAATTATGAATGACAGCTGCAATACCAAACAAAGCTTGTTGGGGGCGCTGTTTGGTAAAAAAAAAGAGGTTCTTACCCATAACATCCAATTACTGCACACATTTCATTTTATATTCTACTCTTGGAAAAAAAAGCAGCACTGTGATTGGTTGCTAAGGGCAATAAAGACTATTTTTATTTTTTTATCTCAAATTCAAATTTTAAGAAAACCCCTTTAAGGGAGATTATTTTATTGCCCTTTCTTAACCCGACCTTACTCATTATTTTGCAAATATTACCTTGATCACATACAAATGCTCACACCCCCCTCCTAGGAAAAACTTCACATCCACTACAGATTGTGTATTATAAGCAGCTTAAAATGCCTGCTTTCTTTCCAGAAACAGCACCACACCTGTCCACTGGTTGTCTCTGGTATTGCAAGTCGGATCTACTGAAGTGGATGTGGCTGAGCTGCAATGTAGAAGCAGCACTGTTCTTGGAGAGAAAGCAGCCATGTTTTTTTTCTCATTTTGGATACAAATCATAGTGACTACACAGTCTGAACCAGCCGACGGTGACGAGTGCAAATTTCATTCATGGATGGAGTTGCCCTTTAAGGATATTATAAGCCACTTAAAACTTTTCTAAAAACACTCTGGTTTTAAGACTTGAGCCAAAAAATGCTCACCGCTCTCCCGCGTAACTACTAACACCCCTACATGAATAGCGCTCATTTTATTAAATGTTTAGTTCCAGTTTAATGCCGCCATTGCCCCCACCTCCCCTCACAGACAAGACATAGTGTGAAAGAACGACAAACTTCCATCTAACATGTACTAATACAACAGTTCTGTTACAGAATATAAAGAGGTCGTACATGTCAGACCGGCACATGGCGCTCGTGTGTGGAGGTCGCTTCTCTGAGGTAATTTTGGCTTCGTCATTGTCGCACGTGAAGTGAATGACGGCGAAAAATACATGAAATGTTAGGTAAAATCTGTGAAGATATTAATACCGGACAAGGGGCGGCGTGAAGAAAAGTGCTTAGAAACAAAATCTGGATGTTCCCATTAAATAGGGCCCCATCTGCTGAATAACATGAAACACAAGGGCAGTTGGAGTCCAACAGAAATAATAAAGGACCATCTTTATTTTTCTATTTTAATACTTTTTTTGTGGGGGGGTGGGAGGGATAGTTCAACTAAGGCTGCCTTCAGACTGCGGCAGCGTCCGGTCCGGGGCTGTCAGAAGTGACAGCCTGGAGCGGAGTTTTCCTCCATAGAATCCTGTCGGGCTGCACGGAGCTGGATCCCGGCGGGTGTTAATTAGCTGCTATCCGGCTGCTGGGTCGCCGGATGAATCGTGCAGAAGTGGGGATTTTCTGCCGATTCCAAAAACGTTGCATGCACCGGTTTTGGAATCGGCAGAAAATCCCCACTTCTGCACGATTCATCCGGCGACACAGCAGCCGGATAGCAGCTAATTAACACCCGCCGGGATCCAGCTCCGTGCAGCCCGACAGGATTCTATGGAGGAAAACTCCGCTCCAGGCTGTCACTTCTGACAGCCCCGGACCGGACGCTGCCGCAGTCTGAAGGCAGCCTAAGAGGTGAGCAGCAAAGTAGGAACTGCCGCCATGTTTAAGGGAGACAGTCAGCAAGGAAGTGAAATGTCTATGAGGAGATGGGTTGAGGGTGGGAAAATGTAGAGGTTTTCACTGTTTGAACCTATCGTTTCTCAGATATGACTCTTTTCCGCATCTCTCTACAGAATTAAGGGGTTGTTATGTGCCAACTAGTTGTTCTGCAATTATTTCTCATTTATTGGCAGCTTTAGTGTTGGAGTATTTTATTTATTGTATTGTCCAACTAGTCTGCTGCTTCCGGGCCTAACTTTAGGCATCACTTATCAGTATTGTCTTTGTTGCCTATGGCAACCAATCAGAGTACAGCTTTCATTCATTCATGTGCTCTGGTAAAGTGAAAGCTACACTGTCATTGGTTGCTATGGGTAACAACTCTATGCATCACACAATACGGAGATTTTACACTATATATATATATATATATACACGCATACTTCTTTATACATATATATGTATATGAATATAAATATACATTATATATATTATGTATATATATATATATATATATATATATATATATATACATACATAAAATGTATGTATATGGTGTGTTTCGTGGAGACAATGCCCATAACAACCAGTGGTTTAGCTGTGCTTTATCTGACATATGTACATATACGCACACATACATTTGTGTTTGCGTATATATATATATATATATATATATATATATATATATTATATATTACACACACAGAGATTTAGCTTGGCTACATCTTTAGATTTCTATATGAAAAGTCTATACTGTCCAATAAATCTGGGTGACTGTTCCTGTGAACCGTTCAGCTTTCATTTTAAGCTGAGCAGTTCAAAGGAGTAGTCACCCAGATGTATTGGACAAAATGAACAGATATTTTATATAGAAAATTATAGCCAATTTTTCATTGGTTGTTCTTATTGACAGTTTTGATAAATGAGGCCTAGTGTGTCAGTTTATCCTAGAATGCTCCTTTAAGTCATTGCACTGCCAGTGTGCCACCTACTGCCATTTTGCAGCTTGAGCCAGTACTAACTACAACCTATTCATCCACACCTTGACCCGATGCTATTGATTTTTGAGGCATCAAGTGCCTTATATCATATTACATCCTAATGAGAGAAACTTTCATATGCCATATATATGTAATATTGTTATTAGGCTGGAGACACACTGATACTCGTATGAGTCTGGCATGACTCACCCGGCATGGCCACCTGCTCTCTGTTGACGCATTCCCATCCAGAAACCTGGGTGAGTCATGCGAGACTCATACGAGTATCTCACATGCATCTCGCTCAGTGTATCTCCGGCATTAGGTGTAAAGCCGCTGTTCTCCTGAATCCAACGTTGCATTTCTTGTGTTTCTGCTCCTCTCCCTTTCCGAGATATGGCCCATTCTTCTCTGTAAGAGATCTAAGCCAAGTGGGTGTGGTACTTGATATTACTCTACTTAAAACTATGCCCCTTTGGTAACAATAGCAGATTTATTTTTATTTACTTTAGGCTATATCTCAGGAACAGAGAGGAGCAGGAACATGAGAAAAACAACGCCGGATTCTGGAGGACAGCAACACTTATACCAATATATATATATATATATATATATATATATATCTGTGGAAAGTGTCAGGTCGTTGTTAATGACTGGACCAGAGAATGAAAAAAATAAAATAAGTGACCTCCTAATATAGAGGAAGACCAGCAAAACTATAGATAAGTGTAAAATAAAGGTGGACCCTCCTCAGGTTAATGGTAAGGCAGTCCGTGGTGCTTTGGGTGGGCGTCAACGAAAAGTCTTTTCCTGCCCGTGCAGTCGCTCCTTATTGCCTCTTGAACACTGATTTTTCCTCTTCTTTCCTCTTGTATGTCGCAACGTATATAAAAATAATTGCACAGAGTGTAAAGTAAAACCTATCGTGCTCCTATAGGACAATACTAATAGCAAGTGGATAGATTCCAACGACACCACAACATGACAGTGGTGGCTTCTGAAACACGATAATGCCGAATCCTTCATCTCAAACCACGTGGTGGTACCTAGATCAAAGGCTTTTTCCTCACAAAGGATTCTGCTCGTGTGTCTCTGGTACACATGAAGCCCCCAATGGGGCGACAGTGAGATTTTTTTTTGTAAGTTTTTTGCATAGTACAATAGAGGGCTGCTCAGTTTACGCCCTCGGTCACCAAGTTCTGCAGGGTTCCTTCTTTGATTTGCTGAATGAAGAGGTTGCGTTCGTCTTCGGGCGTCCTGCCGTTCTGAGCTCGGACTATGCAGGTGGGTCGGTGGAGGTTCAGCATGTAGATTAAGTGTTGCTTCTCATTCTTAAGTTCCTCAATCTGGGCTTTCAGTTCTGCATTAATAGATTCCAGTTTTTCTGACTCCTTTTGAAATAAAGTAGAAAAAAAAATCTTTTAGTGTATAGTTAGCATTAGAACACAGACAAATGATGGGTGCACTTGGAAAAGAGATCCTAGTACCTGCCCATCCCTCTAAATAATAAATAATAATAATAATAATAATATAATTAAAAATAATCAGTGAACGGCTGTAATTCTCATTATTACCCCTAGGGACGCTGCTGAGTCTTTCTTTTGTCCCTGAGCTATGACCCCCTCTTCCCTGCATATAAATCTAGTCTTTTTAGCCAACTGGGTGTGGTTCCTAAGAAGATGTCCACAGAGAGGAACTCATTTAATAAAAAAAAAAAAAGATTTTTTTTATAGAAGATAAAGGAAGCCATTCCTCAGGAACAGCAACAAAAGCCGGATTCAGGAGAAAAGTGGCATATGGGACAGAAAACACAGTTACCGATATATATTCATGGCAAGTTACAGGTTCCCTTCAAAAAGAACTCTGAACATCCCAACCATGGAGCTCCCCCTAGTGGTAGTGGAAAAAATACAGAACCTTATCATTTTACACTATGGATGTCTGAAAGAAGATTTGAAGCTCTTTATAGAAATAAAAAGAGCCCCAAACTTTATAAGAATTCAGAATTTATTAGGCAAAATGAACTTGCTTTTATGCTTTCCTACCTAAGTTCATTACTAACACCTACACCATCCTAGACCATATTATCATATCCTTATGAATACGCATTTGCCGCCACGTCCTTGTGTTTTTCCCTATAAATTGCAGATTCTAGGGTAGTGCCCTATTACATATATGGTTGAAAAACCCTTTTGGGTTCTTATTCTTATTAGCAGGTATTAAATTGAATAAATTGTATCCATATGCTAATAAATAGATAAACACGGTAGACGCAGATTGTCCTGAGTCCTACTTTAAATATTATATTATTTCCTATGGTAAAATCCTATACATGGTTCAGAAGGAGGAGTGTATGCACCATCTGCATTGACTGGCACATGTGGATTGGATTAGAATGTTTTCTATGGGATCATATACTCTGGAATTGCTATTAAATTGGACTGTGACGAATGAATACAATCTGGATTTTGGTTCCTGCAAGAACTCATTTAGTGGAAATCATTAGCAATCTTAGTCTTGGCCTTAAGTAAACCCTACAAATAATACAGCTTTTATTATCGGCGGGCAAAGTTTTATACATATTTTAAGGATAAACTGATAACTCAGATGACATCAAGTGCAAGAAGTCGCCGCCATATTGAAAATTTGACTGGGACGTTCATTGAGCGCCTGTATATGGTGCATGAGACTAGTATTAGACATGGAAATTAAAGTGAAGTCACCAAGCTAAAATGTACAACTTTTAATGGCATTTCATCATTTTTTTTAACTTTTTAATAAGGTCATAAGTCTGAGTGAAGAAGCTTAGAACAAAGTTTCACTTCTACAGACACTTTCCAGAATATAAAAAAGCAATTGCAGGAATTAGGAAGTTGCTATGCATGCAATTCTCCAATATACTATATAAAATGGCTCTATTTTATTTACCTGATTCCAAAAACAGAGCCACATCTGTTCACAGGTTGTATGTGGAATTGCAGCTCACCCTCTTCCCTGAACTGGAATTGAAATGCAATACCACACACAGCCTGTCTACAGGTGTGGCGCTGTTTCTCAAAGAAAGTAGACATGTTTTTGTTATATTCTACAACCCCTTTGAACAGTAATTAGTGATGAGCAGGCACTGCCATGCTCGGGTGCTCGATACTCTTAATGACCAGTTGGTTGCTCAGATGAGTGCAACTCGAGTATCAGACTATAATGGAAAGCAATGGAAAACTAGAGCATTTTTCCAGAAGAGTTCCCATAAAAATACTCGAGTTCCCCATTGACTTCAATTATACTCAATACTTGAGTCGCGCCCATCCAAGAATCCCACTGCTCGTTACGAGTACAGAGCACCCGAGCATGGTAGTGCCCGCTCACTACTAAAAATTATATCTGTATAAAAGTTTATATAATATGTCAGGTACTTGATTCTTACCTTCTGTAAGCTTTCTGTCTTCTCTTTCTTTTTGTTTCGACATTTAGCGGCTGCGACCTTGTTTCGTTCTCTCCTCCGTTTTTTCCTATCATCTTCTTCCGGTACAAACTAAAAAAGAAACAGGGTAAGTTGATGTACATAGAAAAACAAAGCTGCTTTCTTCCAAAAATAGCACCCCCCCTGGTCCACAGGTTGTTAGTGGTATTGCAGTTTAGCAGATGCAGCACCAGACACAACATGTGGAAGGGTTTGGTGCCATGAATTTAACATATGTTCTGTGGTCACATGTATCCTATCGGGCATAACCTACCTCTGTCTTGGATATGGTCAGTTCCATTGGCCTGTCGGCTACTACCACAGTGTCCAGGCTGCAAAGTGGCCGAGAGCCAAGGCGCTTGCTCTGGATGGCGAACCGGAGTTCTTCTTTAACGAGGGGCGTCAAGTTGGTGAAGTCTTCAAAGGCGAAAGCCATGGTGGGTGAGAGACATGGGACAATGGCGGTTGCGCTGACCTCGGCTGCTGTGCCGTGAACTGGGTGCTGAAGCATCATTGTTACTAAAAGTGAAACAAAATCACATTATCAATCTATACACCTTCTAGTAAGTCTACATCCATATGTAAAACAGGGTATAAGCAATCCTCCTCCAAAAAGCTGTAAAGTTGACTCGGACCATCTCCACATCATTTGTCACCCAGCTTTCCCAGACCCTGAATGGCAATTCCTATCAGGCATACAGTGACAACATCATTAATGTTATCTATCAATCAAATTAAAAAGATCTCACTAAAAATGACTAAAAGAAAAAAAAACATTTTTTTTAAAACTGGAAAATAGCGCCACTCTTGTCCTTAAATTGTGGTAGGTATTAAACAGCTGCAATACCTGGCACAACCACAGATAACGGTGGCACTGTGTCTTGGGATAAAGAACTATTTTCCAGTCCACACATATTACCCTTTTGGCTTAAAGGAGTTATCGTTGCCCAATGGCTTTATGACCCCACACACCTGTCGAGAAATGGGCACAATACCTTCGTATATATACGTACAGGCAGGGGTGTAGGGTCATGATGTCATTGGCGATGTCTGCCTTCAATAAAGAAGTGAGTGCTGTTAGATAAACCCTTTAATACAACAATCTAAGAAACCTACTCATAAAACATGTATTACTTATCTACAGGAAAGATGATAAATGTAAGATTTTGCTGGTCCCAATCCTAACAGTGGGAGTCCCAAAGTCTCCGGTGTAAATGGAGTGGTAGTGAAGATGTACAGCTCTGATAGACAGTGGAGTAGCGCCATACATTCCCACTAATACTATAGTCATAGAGGGGATTCTGGGACATTCATAGATCGGTGGGGATCTCAGCAGCTGGATCCCGATGAGCAGACATTTATCGGTTACCTTTCCTCTGGATCAGTGATACATGTTGTTTGTGATATTCACTTTAACGGGGAAGCACTCAGAGAATTGTCAGGCAACGCAGTGATCAAACACGTCAGGGGCATAAATACCTCGCTGAGCTGTAGTTAATGTTACAAAGTGCAAAGTTAACCAGATGTAAAAATAGCCTCTCGTGGCTTATAATTACACAAGGGTGACGCGCTATTTTTACTTTCAGATTATAAATTAAAAGGTTAAAATTTAATGATGGGTCAAATCAGGGTCTCTTTGGGACTACAAGAGATAGAGAGATGATAGATAGATAGATAGATAGATAGATAGATAGATGTGGATAGAAGGGTGGATGGAAGAAGGATGGATAGATGGGTATAGATAGAAGGGATAGAAGGATAGATAGATAAATATGAGATAGATATTAAAGTTTAATAATACTACTACACCTACCCTATGACCACCATTACTCCTTACAACCACTATACTCTTCAGCGGACTCGTACAGTATCACGTGATCTGATTTGATCGTTCAGGTTCCTCATATGAGAAGTCCGTGACGACATTTGGTTAATATTAACCCGTCAGCCGGTCCGTTAACCTCGCGCCCTGGCAGTGACCTGGAGCGTTCTGACATTGCAGTACTATTTCTACATTGAGGATGCCATCTCCTCCTTCCTCTGATGAAACCAGGAAACAGGTGATGTTCCCCAGGAAATAAGCCCTATGCGGTTGTGTAACCCGCGTGCAATCGAGCCCGAGGTCATCAGTGAGGACGGTGACGGGTGACGTGCCACAGACAAGGTCATGTGGTGGCCGCTACTCTGTACCTTATGGGGTAAAAGTCAAAAAGTCAAAAATACAGGGGACGAGCTGTACAACAAGACGTTCGTGATGTACAGATGTAGCAGAGCTGAATTTGTTGGGGCCACATTGAGCTTGACCTGACAGATAGACGTTTTTATTCTGGTAGTTGTAGTTCAGCACCCTTGGGAAGCCAAAGGTTGCAGAATTGGTCTATATTGCACCATATAGGAGGCCACACCTAGCCAGTACCCAGGCTTCTAGCCATAGCCTATTGTTGGGTACACTATACACCCCAGGAAAAGTAAAAATAAGACATAGGGAGGATAAACCCTGATTTACCAGTTTATCTGTTCACTGCAGACCATACAAATGCTATGCATATACCTGGTAGGATCATATAGGGCTATAACTATAGTGGTTCTGCAGTCTATGGGAGCCTTAAATGTCCCTTTGGCCCACATGAGAAAATCAGCACTATTAAAGACCCTTTAGAGTTGGAGATTTTGCATTGGGGCTAATGAGCTTGAAGTTATGACAATGGGAACATTCCGTAAAAGAAAGTGAACCCCAAATCAGCATGCGTCATAAGGAAAGCGCTAACATCATTCACATTTATGGGGGCAGTGACTCGCTGATAACAGGGTGCAATAGATTGCAAAGGAGCGATTAGGTGACCCCTTCCCTGATCACACACGTTCCATTTACATTTCTATGGTCAACCAATAATACAGAATATTTAATAATCCTATTATGCTCAATTAGAACTATATATGATGATCATACGTGCGTCACCGACCTTACCGTACCATTGTGCTAAACATTATTGTATAATACCGTAGATGACTAATGGAATGTCTCACTACTGCCTCCTCTAGGCACGATGCAGAACAGCAAGACAGTGAACTGAAAGTATTACCAGGCAGTTTCATCAGAAGGCTGAGGTCCTCGTGCGCCTGTTGTGCTCAATTACACGCACATTCCCGGACACACCAAGAGGCGGCGGGCACTACTGGCACAGAGACCACCACGGGATCACCCATACTATATGCCATACAATCAACTTTATAGCTGTATGGACCGAAAATAAGAAAGATCTCGTATAACTATGACACACTGACACTAGGATGAGTCAGACAGAATGAGAGACTCATCTATACATTATATACACTCAGCCCCTGTAATTATCCTATAGAACCTCTGCCATTATAATCAAAAAGGAACATTAATGACACGTCGTCTGATTATAAGAGAAGAACAGCTGCCAGTATAGGAAAGGGGAAATCTCAGCATAGGCTGCTTTCACTTATATGGTCTTAAAGCAAAGGTTACAATGGATCAATATGCATCTGTATTAATCGGTGACCAGAAAAATGCCCAAAAGAAAAAAGACCTAGGACTGGGGTTATGGTTGGGGTTAGGGGTTAAGTGTTAGGGTTAGGTTTAAGGGTTATGGCTAGGGTTAGGTTTAAGGGTTATGGTTAGGGTTAGGTTTGGGGGTTAAGTGTTAGGTTTAGGGGTTAAGTGTTAGGGTTAGGTTTAAGGGTTATGGTTTAGGGTTAGGTTTAGGGGTTATGGTTAGGGGTTAGGTTAGGGGTTATGGTTAGGGGTTATGGTTTAGGGGTTATGGATAGGGTTAGGTTTAGGGTTAGGATTTGGGATTAGGTTAGGGTTATGGATAGGTTAGGTTTAGGGTTATGGTTAGGATTAGGAGTTAGGGTTATGGTTGGTTAGGAGTTAGGTTAGGGGTTATGTGTTAGGGTTAGGGTTAGATGCGGGCATTTTCAGGGAACCATATTAATCATATAGTTATTAATTACATATTAACATCATTTTCTTTATTAACTACATATCAATATAATATCATAGTTATATTAGTCTAATTGTAAAGTTATTGCTTTGTTATATTACTTCTATAGTACATTTATTAATAGAAATTTTGTAGTCCTATAATATAATTATTAGTTGGAGATTTTCTAATCCTGTAGTATAGTCAGTAATTATAGATTTCCTAGTCCCATAGAATAGTTTTCATTAGAGATTCTCTAATCCTATAGTATATTCATTATACATTTTCTAGTTCTATAGTACAGTCATTCCTAATAACAATACACTTCAATTTGGTTTTTCTATTAACCCTATGGATAGGAATCCCTATATACTAATTCTACACAATTTATATTAATCCTATACGCCTGATAACAACTCCTATAGATCCTATACATACTGCACTAATAGTATTGATATACAGGAATAGCAGAGCTGGGCAGGCAGCAATAATCACACAGAGGAAGGATTGAATGAACAAAGTTGCCCATGGAGGATATGGGGTTGATGGCAAAGGGGTCATAAAAGCTGGCAATGCCCTTCATCTATATAAGAGTCACTATGGTTACATTATTATATGTACTAAACATTCTATTGTCTATTGGTAACATTGTATCAAGTTTTGTCGAAAGAAGACAGAACAGAAGAAAGAAGAAGAAGAAGAGAAGAGAGAGAAAGAAGAAGAGAAAGAAGAAAGAAGAAGAGAGAAGAAAGAAAGAAAGAAGAAAGAAAGAAAGAAGAGAAAGAAAGAAAGAAGAAGAAAGAAGAAGAAGAGAAGAAGAGAAAGAAAGAAAGAAAGAAAGAAAGAAAGAAAGAAAGAAAAGAAAGAAGAAAGAAAGAAAAAAGAAGAAAGAAAAGAAGGAAGAAGAAAAGAAAGAAAGAGAAGAAAAAGAAAGAAAGAAAGTAAGGACTTCTGAAGTGATTGGCTCAGGATGGAAAGTCCCAAGTAAGTAGTAAGTTGAGAAACACAAAGGATCCAGATGAGGGACACAAAGCAAAGTTGTGTATTGCGTGTACCCCCTGGCAGGAGCGCTGGCAGCGGCCCCGTGCCTCTTACCTGCTGTGTAGTGTCCCTGAGGGTCCCTGGTGCCGGCGGTGTGTGGTGCAGCAGAGCTGAGTGTGTGCTCGGTGACACTGTGTGTGAGCCGCTCTCTCCCTGCCGCCAGTGTTGCATCACCTCTTTATATAGAGCAGTGGAGGGGCAGTTCAGGAATGCTCAGTGCGAGCCTGACGTCATTCACATAAGAATAGCAATAGAGTGAGCTGAGAGCTGGTGATGCAAGCCAGCCAGGAGGCGGAGCGGGAGGGAGCCCGGGGAGGAGGCGGCCCGGGGAAGCCTCTCTCCATAACAGGGCTGGGGCTGTTAACTCTGCACGGCAAGTGCCGAGCGGACGGGGAGCACTACACGACAGCCGCCGCTAGAGGACGCTGCTAGGTATGTGTTTACATGTTGTTATTGCGCTGTCACCCGGCGGTGAGAGGCGACGCCAGCAGAGGGCGCTGTGATGTGTTATTGTGTTTATATCACTGTTACCCAGCATAAGTTACAGCTAGTACCGGGGATAACAGAGACCCGGGGAGAAACCAGGGATAGCATAGACCTAGGCAACAAGCGGGGATAACAGAGAACTGAGGAGAAACCGGGGATAACACAGGACTGAGGAGAAACCGGGGATAACACAGGACTGAGGAGAAACCGGGGATAACACAGAACTGAGGAGAAACGGGGATAACACAGAACTGAGGAGAAACCTGGGATAACATAGAAACTGAGGAGAAACCGGGGATAACATAGAACTGGGAGAAACCGGGGATAACATAGAACTGAGGAGAAAACGGGGATAACACAGAACTGAGGAGAAACCAGGGATAACATAGAACTGAGAGAAACCGGGGATAACATAGAACTGAGGAGAAACCGGGGATAACACAGAACTGAGGAGAAACCGGGATAACAAGAACTAGGTGAGAAACCGGGGATAACATAGAACTGAGGAGAAACCGGGGATACGAACAGACAAGGGAAACAGATGAGGAGAAACCGGGGATAAACAGAACTGAGGAGAAACCGGGGATAACACAGGACTGAGGAGAAACCGGGGATAACACAAGAACTGAGGAGAAACCGGGATAACACAGAACTGAGGAGAAACCGGGGATAACATAGAACTGAGGAGAAACCGGGGATAACACAGAACTGAGGAGAAACCGGGGATAACACAGAACTGAGGAGAAACCGGGGATAACACAGAACTGAGGAGAAACCGGGGATAACAAGAACTGAGGAAGGAAACTGAGGAATGGTAACACAGAACTAGGAGGAAACCGGGATGAAACATAGACATATGGAGAAACCGGGGATAACATAGAACTGAGGCAGAAACCGGGGATAACACAGAACTGAGGAGAAACCGGGGATAACACAGAACTGAGGAGAAACCGGGGATAACACAGAACTGAGGAGAAACCGGGGATAACATAGAACTGAGGAGAAACGGGGATAACAGAAGGGAAACGGACAGGAGAAACCGGGGATAACACAGAACTGAGGAGAAACCGGGATAACACAGAACTGAGGGAAACCGGGGATAACACAGAACTGAGGAGAAACCGGGGATAACACAGAACTGAGGAGAAACCGGGGATAACACAGAACGATGGAGAACCGGAACAAGAACTGAGGAGAAACGGGGATAACATAGAACTGAGGAGAAACCGGGGATAACACAGAACTGAGGAGAAACCGGGGATAACATAGAACTGAGGAGAAACGGGATAACAAGAACTGAGGAGAAACGGGATAACACAGAACTGAGGAGAAACCGGGGATAACAAACTGAGGAAACCGGGGATAACATAGAACTGAGGAGAAACCGGGATAACACAGAACTGAGGAGAAACCGGGGATAACACAGAACTGAGGAGAAACCGGGATAACAAGACTGGAGGAGAAACCGGGGATAACACAGAACTGAGGAGAAACCGGGATAACACAGAACTGAGGAGAAACCGGGATAACACAGAACTGAGGAGAAACCGGGGATAACAAGAACTGAGGAGAAACCGGGGATAACACAGAACTGAGGAGAAACCGGGGATAACACAGAACTGAGGAAAACCGGGGATAACAACTGAGGAAACTGGGAATAACACAGAACTGAGGAGAAACCGGGGATAACATAGACTAGGAGAAACCGGGGATAACATAGACTAGGAGAAACGGGGATAACACAGAACTGAGGAGAAACCGGGGATAACACAGAACTGAGGAGAAACCGGGGATAACATAGAACTGAGAGAAACCGGGATAACATAGAACTGAGGAGAAATCGGGGATAACAGAGAACTGAGGAGAAACCGGGGATAACACAGAACTGAGGAGAAACCGGGATAACAGAACTGAGGAAACCGGGGATAACATAGAACTGAGGAGAAACCGGGGATAACACAGAACTGAGGAGAAACCGGGGATAACACAGAACGTGGATAACACAGAACTGAGGAGAAACCGGGATAACAAGAACTGAGGAGAAACCGGGGATAAACAGAACTGAGGAGAAACCGGGGATAACACAGAACTGAGGAGAAACCGGGGATAACACAGAACAGGGAGAAACCGGGGATAACACAGAACTGAGGAGAAACCGGGATAACACAGAACTGAGGAGAAACCGGGGATAACATAGAACTGAGGAGAAACGGGGATAACACAGAACTGAGGAGAAACCGGGGATAACACAGGAACTGGAGAGAAACCGGGAATAACACAGAGCTGAGGAGAAACCGGGGATAACACAGAACTGAGGAGAAACCGGGGATAACACAGAACTGAGGAGAAACCGGGGATAACACAGAACTGAGGAGAAACCGGGGATAACATAGAACTGAGGAGAAACCGGGGATAACACAGAACTGAGGAGAAACCGGGGATAACACAGAACTGAGGAGAAACCGGGGATAACACAGAACTGAGGAGAAACTCGGGATAACACAGAACTGAGGAGAAAACCGGGGATAACACAAAACTGAGGAGAAACCGGGGATAACATAGAACTGAGGAGAAACCGGGGATAACAAGAACTGAGGAGAAACCGGGATAACACAGAACTGAGAGAAACTGGGGATAACAAGAACTGAGGAGAAACGGGATAAACAGAACTGAGGAAACGGATAACACAGAACTGAGGAGAAACCGGGGATAACAGAACTGAGGGAAACCGGGGATAACAAGAACTGAGGAGAAAACCGGGGATAACACAGAACTGAGGAGAAACCGGGGATAACAAAACTGAGGAGAAACCGGGGATAACACATGGACATAGGAGAAACCGGGGATAACACAGAACTGAGGAGAAACCGGGGATAACACAGAACTGAGGAGAAACCGGGATAACATAGAACTGAGGAGAAACCGGGGATAACATAGAAACTGAGGAGGAAACCGGGATAACACAGAACTGAGGAGAAACCGGGGATAACACAGAACTGAGGGAAACCGGGATAACATAAAACTGAGGAGAAACGGGGATAAACACAGAACTGAGGAGAAACCGGGGATAACATAGAACTAGGAGAAACCGGGGATAACATAGACTAGGAGAAACCGGGGATAACACAGAACTGAGGAGAAACCGGGATAACAGAATGAAACGGGAAACGGGGATAACATAACAACTGAGGAGAAACCGGGGATAACATAGAACTGAGGAGAAACGGGGATAACAAGAACTGAGGAGAAACCGGGGATAACACAGAACTGAGGAGAAACCGAGGGATAACAAGAACTGAGGGAAACCGGGGATAACAAGAACTGAGGAGAAACCGGGGATAAAACAGAACTGAGGATAAACCGGGGATACACAACTAAGAACCGGGATAGCGAGAAACGGGATAACACAGAACTGAGGAGAAACCGGAGAAACAAGAACTGAGGAGAAACCGGGGATAACACAGAACTGGAGGAGAAACCGGGGATAACACAGAACTGAGGAGAAACCGGGGATAACACAGAACTGAGGAGAAACGGGGATAACACAGAACTGAGGAGAAACCGGGGATAACAAGAACTGAGGAGAGAAACCGGCGGGGATAACAAGAACTGAGGAGAAACCGGGATAACACAGAACTGAGGAGAAACCGGGATAACACAGAACTGAGGAGAAACCGGGGATAACACAGAACTGAGGAGAAACCGGGGATAACAAGAACTGAGGAGAAACGGGATAACACAGAACTGAGGAGAAACCGGGGATAACACAGAACTGAGGAGAAACCGGGGATAACAAGAACTGAGGAGAAACCGGGGATAACACATGAACTGAGGAGAAACCGGGGATAACACAGAACTGAGGAGAAACCGGGGATAACAAGAACTGAGGAGAAACCGGGGATAACATAGAACTGAGGAGAAACCGGGGATAACACAGAACTGAGGAGAAACCGGGGATAACAAGAACTGAGGAGAAACGGGGATAACACAGAACTGAGGAGAAACCGGGATAACACAGAACTGAGGAGAAACCGGGATAACACAGAACTGAGGAAAACGGGGATAACACAGAAACTGAGGAGAAACCGGGATAACATAGAACTGAGGAGAAACCGGGATAACACAGAACTGAGGAGAAACCGGGGATAACACAGAACTGAGGAGAAACCGGGGATAACACAGAACTGAGGAGAAACCGGGGATAACATAGAACTGAGGAGAAACCGGGGATAACATAGAACTGAGGAGAAACCGGGGATAACAAGAACTGAGGAGAAACCGGGATAACACAGAATGAGGAGAAACCGGGGATAACAAGAACTGAGGGAAACCGGGGATAACATAGAACTGAGGAGAAACCGGGGATAACACAGAACTGAGGAGAAACCGGGGATAACAAACTGAGGAGAAACCGTGGATAACACAGAACTGAGGAGAAACCGGGGATAACATAACTGAGGAGAAACCGGGGATAACACAGAACTGAGGAGAAACCGGGGATAACACAGAACTGAGGAGAAACCGGGGATAACACAGAACTGAGGAGAAACGGGATAACACAGAACTGAGGAGAAACCGGGGATAACACAGAAACTGAGGAGAAACCGGGGATAACATAGAACTGAGGAGAAACCGGGGATAACAAGACTAGAGAAACTGATCAGGAGAAACGGGGATAACATAGAACTGAGGAGAAACCGGGGATAACAAGAACTGAGGAAAACCGGGATAACACAGAACTGAGGAGAAACCGGGGATAACACAGAACTGAGGAGAAACCGGGGATAACATAGAACTGAGGAGAAACCGGGGATAACATAGAACTGAGGAGAAACCGGGGATAACACAGAACTGAGGAGAAACCGGGGATAACACAGAACTGAGGAGAAACCGGGGATAACACAGAACTGAGGAGAAACCGGGATAACACAGAACTGAGGAGAAACCGGGGATGAGATAACACAGAACTGAGGAGAAACCGGGATAAACAGAACTGAGGAGAAACCGGGGATAACACAGAACTGAGAGAAACCGGGATAACATAGAACTGAGGAGAAACCGGGGATAACATAGAACTGAGGAGAAACCGGGGATAACAAGAACTGAGGAGAAACCGGGATAACACAGAACTGAGAGAAAACCGGGGATAACAAGAACTGAGGAGAAACCGGGGATAACACAGAACTGAGGAGAAACCGGGGATAACACAGAACTGAGGAGAAACCGGGGATAACATAGAACTGAGGAGAAACCGGGGATAACAAGAACTGAGGAGAAACCGGGGATAACACAGAACTGAGGAGAAACGGGGATAACAAGAACTGAGGAGAAACCGGGGATAACACAGAACTGAGGAGAAACCGGGGATAACATAGAACTTGAGGAGAAACCGCGGGATAACACAGAACTGAGGAGAAACCGGGGATAACACAGAACTAGAAACCGGAAACACAGAACTAGGAGAACGGATAACAAATGAGAAACGGGATAACAAAACGGGAAACCGGAAACATAGACTAGAAAACGAAACATAGACTAGAGAAACGGATACACAAACGAGAGAAACCGGGTAACACAGAACGAGGGAACGGATAACAAGAACAGGAGAACCGGGATAACTAATGGGGAAGTACAAGAACTAGGGAAACGGATAAACAGAACTAAGAGAAACCGGGAACAGAACTAGGAAACCGGGATAACATAGAACTGAGGGAAACCGGGGATACACAGACTGGGAGACCGGGGATAAACGAACGGATAACACAGAACTGAGGAGAAACCGGATAACACAGAACTGAGGAGAACGGGGATACAAGAACTGAGGAGAAACGGGATAACACAGAATAGGAGAAACCGGGGATAACAGAACAGGGGAGAAACGGGGATAAACAGAACTGAGGAGAAACGGGGATAACACATACGAGGAAACCGGGATACATAGAACTGAGGAGAACTGGGGTAACAGAATGAGAAAACGGGGTAACATAGAAAAGAGAAACGGGATAACTAGAACTGAGGAAACCGGGGATAAATAGAACGAGAAAACCGGGATAAAAGAACTGAGGTAAACGGGATAACAAGAACTGAGGAGAAACGGATAACACAGAACTGAGAGAAACGGATAACAAGAACTGAGGGAAACCGGTAACTAGAACTGAGAGAAACGGGATAACAAGACTGAGGAGAAACGGGATAACATAGACTAGGAGAAACCGGGAAACAAGACTAGGAGAACCGGGATAACACAGAACTGGAGAAACCGGGGATAAACAGAACGGAGAACGGATAACAAGAACTGAGGAAAACCGGGATAAATAGAACTGAGAGAAACGGGGATAACAAGAACTGAGGAAAACGGATAACAAGAACTGAGAGAAACCGGGGATAAACAGATGAGGTAAACCGGGGATAAAATAACTGGGAAAACCGGATAACACAGACTGAGAGAAACGGGGATAACAAGAACTGGTAACACAAACTGAGGAAAACCGGATACAAGAACGAGGAGAAACGGGGATAACACAGAACTGAGGAAAACGGATAACACAGAACTGAGGAGAAACGGGGATAACAAGAACAGAGAAACGATAACAAGAACTGAGAGAAACGGATAACAAGACTGAGGAGAAACCGGGATACATAGAACTGAGGAGAAACGGATAACAAGAACTGAGGAGAAACCGGGATAACAGAACTGAGAGAAACGGGGATAACATAGAACTGAGAGAAACCGGATAACAAGAACTGAGAGAAACGGGGATAACACAGAACTGAGGAGAAACCGGGGATAACAAGAACTGAGGAGAAACGGGATAACATAGAATGAAAAACCGGGGATAACATAGAATGAGGAGAAACCGGAAACAAGAACTGAGGAGAAACCGGGATAACACAGAACTGAGGAGAAACCGGGGATAACAAGAACTGAGGAGAAACCGGGGATAACATAGAACTGAGGAGAAACCGGGGATAACACAGAACTGAGGAGAAACGGGGATAACATAGAACTGAGGAGAAACCGGGGATAACACAGAACTGAGGAGAAACTGGGGATAACACAGAACTGAGGAGAACCGGGGATAACATAGAACTGAGGAGAAACCGGGATAACACAAAACTGAGGAGAAACCGGGGATAACACAGAACTGAGGAGAAATCGGGATAACACAGTACTGAGGTGAAACCGGGGATAACATAGAACTGAGGAGAAACCGGGGATAACAACAGAACTGAGGAGAAACTGGGGATAACACAGAACAGGGGAGAAAACGGGGATAACATAGAACTGAGGAGAAATCGGGGATAACACAGAACTGAGGAGAAACCGGGGATAACAGAACTGAGGTGAAACCGGGGATAACATAGAACTGAGGAGAAACCTGGGATAACACAGAACTGAGGAGAAAACCGGGGATAACATAGAACTGAGGAGAAACCGGGGATAACACAGAACTGAGGAGAAACCGGGGATAACACAGAACTAGGAGAAACTGGGGATAACACAGAACTGAGGAGAAACCGGGGATAACATAGAACTGAGGAGAAACCGGGGATAACACAAAACTGAGGAGAAACCGGGGATAACACAAAACTGAGGAGAAACCGGGGATAACATAGAACTGAGGAGAAATCGGGGATAACACAGTACTGAGGTGAAACCGGGGATAACATAGAACTGAGGAGAAACCGGGGATAACACAGAACTGAGGAGAAACTGGGGATAACACAGAACAGGGGAGAAAAGGGGATAAAGGTACCTTTACACTCCGCAACTTTTGGCAGCGATCGGAGGCAACCGTACGTGCGCGTGCACGTTTTTCACGGTTGCCTCCAAACGCCAAAGGCGCATTTACACGCCGCAATTGCGGCCTCAATCTAAGGTGATGTGTCGTCCCGAAAGTTCCCGCACCAACATTGGGAAATATCCGGTTGACTCCTGATGCCGCTTCACACGCCGCAATCCCCAAAGGAATGTGGGCGTACATGATCAGCGCCGCAAGTACATAGGTGTGACAGAGTTGTGTATTCCGCGCCCCAAACACGCTATTAGACAACGCAATAGCGTTATGATTGGGCAGCCTGCGCAGGAAGGCTGGCTAATACATGACGCCATTGTAATTGTGTAGTGTGAATGGACAACTCTTCCAATATGTCGCCCTGTGAAGGGACAGCCAATGGAAACACAGTAGCCACCACCAATCATCGCTGACGGGGCGCAGTGTCCAGCACGCTGTGGCACGCCTCCTGGAAATCAGTAGGCGACGCTGATTCCATCCCTATCGCCCCTTCACACACCAAAAGCAGGGAATATCACCTTCATGGTTGCGTCTGGTTTTCGAGCAGTGCTCTGAAATCGGAACCGGGCACAAATTTCAAAAACACCACCGGGTTCCCCAAATACACGCCGCAATTTCGTAGCAATTTCATGGCGACGGTGACGGGGCTCTGGATTGCCTCTCAGTTTTCACACCCCAATTGCAGCGTGTAAAGGTACCCTAATGGGGGACTGCATGGGGGAGGAGCCCACTGGGTAATAGGGGGCCACATAGGGGGGAGAGCACTGTGTAACAGGGGGCCACATAGGGGGGAGAGCACTGTGTAACAGGGGGCCACATGGGGAGAGAGCACTGTGAACCGGACAGGGGAAAGCACTGTGAAAGGGGAAGCCACATGGGTGGGAGAGCATTATGAAACAGGAGGGGTGAGCACTGTGAAACAGGGATAGAGCATTGTGAAACGAAGGCCCATATGGGGATGAGCACTGTGAAACGGGGAGAACACTATCAAATGGGGGGCTTTTCTAAACATGTTATGACACCAAGAAGTCACCAAGTCTTTCTACGTTTCTACACTGCAGAACATACAGAAGCAGCTCAATGAATTAGAATGTCATCAAAAAGTTACTTTATTTCAGTAATTCAATACATAAAGTGATACCCATATATTATTTAGAGTTATTACACACAGAGGGATTTATTTCAAGTGTTTATGTCTGTTAATGTTGATGATTATGACTTACAGCCAATGAAAACCCAAAGGTCATTATCTCAGAAAATTAAAGTAGGGAGGATGAAGGGTTAAACACCGTGCTACCGTATTCCACGAGACATCAAAGGGTGAATGTAATACTGATTTATTAGTCAATGCGTTTCAGGGCTCGCTGGCCCCTTCCTCAGTACAAATCAATGTCATATTGCCATGTTTCAGGGCGTTTCTGGGAGGCTTGAAATGCGTTGACTAATCAATCAATATTGTATTCACCCTTTGATGTCTCGTGGAATACGGCAGCTCGGTTTTTAACCCTTCATCCTCCCTACTTTAAATTTTCTGAGATAATGACCTTTGGGTTTTCATTGGCTGTAAGCCATAATCATCAACATTTACAGAAATAAACACTTGAAATAGATCCCTCTGTGTGTAATGACTCTATATAATATATACATTCCACTTTATGTATTGAATTACTGAAATAAGTGAACTTTTTGATGATATTCTAATTCATTGAGATGCTCTTGTATGTCCAGTTATTTTAGAGTTTTTCACTTTTTCAGGTAGGTGACAGAGCAGATCTGCCTGAAAAAGATTTTGTGTGCACACACCCTTATGGCCCCTTTACACGCAGCTACAGGTGACAGGTTTTCCACAGGTAACTTACTGGCTGCAGTGAAATCATGGAGATATAGTTCCATCTGTACACAGCAACAAGATAGAACCATGTCTCCATGATTTCACTGCAGCCAGTAAGTTACCTGTGGAAAACCTGTCACCTGTAGCTGCGTGTAAAGGGGCCATTAGTCTGAATTACCAATAGGGGGGAGGCACAACTAAGAGTGCCTAGGGCAGCATAAACCCCAAATACTGCCCTGAGCATTGAAATTTGCTCAACAACATTTAGACAAGCCTGTGAAATACTGGGAGAATATAGTCTGGTCAGATGAGACCAAAAGTGAGCACTTTGGATGCCATAATACACAACATTTTTGGAGGCCAAAAAGCAAATCACCCCAAAAAGTTTACACAGAACATTATGATCAGTGATGAGTCAAGCTTTTTTGTGAATGGTGAAGTTAACAAACAAAACCAGCGCTATTGGTCTGACACTAACCCACAGTGGATAGATCCCTCCAAGACTTGATGGTATGGTGTAGTATATGGGGTACAAAGATAGTGGGTCCATTCTTCATCAATGGAAACCTCAATGCCACTGGATATCTGAAATTGCTACATGATGATGTGTTGCCCTCTTTATGCACTGAAGATGGCACGTTCCCCGAGTTTTTGCAACACAATGGTGCACCACCACATTATGGGTGTCAGGTCTGAGCATTCCTATATGAACAGTTTCCTGAAAAGTGGATTGGTCATCGTGGGCCAGTTGAATGGCCAACAAGGTCTCCCGACTTGACCCCCTTGGACTTTTATCTTTGGGGTCATCTGAAGGTAATTGTCTATGCTGTGAAGATACGAGATGTGCAGCATCTGAAACAACGGATCCTGGAAGCCTGTGCTGCATTTCTTCTGCGGTGTTGCTATCAGTGTGTCAAGAGTGGGAGAAGAGGGTTGCATTGACAATCCAACACAATGGGCAGCACTTTGAACACATTTTATAAGTGGTCATAAACTTGTAAATAACTCATGAAATAATAAAGTTACATTAAAACCAAGCACACCATTGTTTTTCTTATGAAATTCTCAATACGTTTGATGTGTCACATGACCCTCTTCCCACTGAAAAAAATAAAGTTGGATCCAAAATGGCCGACTTCAGAATGGCCGCCATGGTCACCACCCATCTGGAAAAGTTTTCCCCCTCCCATATAGTAATGTGCCACAAACAGGAAGTTGATATCACCAACCATTACTGTTAACCATTAAGCATAATAATAAGACTTTTCATCGTTCTCATTATCATTACAGGCAGGATTACAATGTCCGGTGTTGTTTTTTGAAAACATATTTACAGTATTATGCAAAAGTTTATGTAGGGGTGGGAAAAAGGTTGCAAATTAAGAATGCTTTCAAAAATAGGTTATTATTATTATTAATAGAAAGTGGATGAAGAAAAGAGGAAACTAATTTGAATTAATATTTGGTGTTATCGACCTTTGCCTTCAAAACAGCATCAAACACGGGGTGAACATCCTCACTCCTTGCAGACATTGATACAAGGTTAATTTGCAGATTAATAGCTCTACAATGCTGCCTGGCCGCTGCACCAAAAAAAAAAAGCGCTACTGAGGGAAAATTTTCTCCCAGGAGCCGCTGGCTTTCATTCATAATCATGCGTTGCAGACATTGCTCCCCGCACTATGAGCGTTGCCTTTGATTGACAGCTCATTCTGCACAGATATCCTGCAGAGCCGTCCGTCACATGATCAGGACAGACTTATGTTCCTGAATCACAAAATAAAATTGAAGAATGCTAGCAGAAATCTGGAGACATGATGGATTGATTGTAAAAATATATTGGTAAATGATCAACTCTTGCATAACACAAAGAGGAACATTTACATGAATTAGAATATCATCAAAAAGTTACTTTTTTTTTAGTAATTCAATACAAAAAGTGAAACGCATCTATTATATAGAGTCATTACACAGAGTAATCTATTTCAAGTGTTTATTTCTGTTAATGTTGATATTTGTGTTAATGTTGATGATTATGGCTTACAGCCAATGAAAACCCAATAGATATCAGAGGCTTCACCTTGTGTGGTTGTGAGAGTCACAACCACTATAAAAGCAGATCACGGCTGCTGCAGTCCCCAGCGTGGTGCATATAGAGTAGGGAGGATGAAGGGTTAAAAACCGTGCTGCCGTATTCCAAGAGACGTCAAAGGTTGAATATAATATTGATTTATTAGTCAACGCGCTTCAGGGCTCCCTGGCCCCTTCCTCAGGACAAATCAATATCATATTGCCATGTTTCAAGGCGTTCCTGGGAGCCCTGAACACATTGACTAATAAATCAATATAATATTCACCCTTTGATGTCTCGTGTAATACGGCAACGTGGTCTTTAACCCTTCATCCTCCCTACTTTATTTTTCTGATATAATGACCTTTGGGTTTTCATTGGCTGTAAGCCATAATCATCAACATTAACAGAAATAAACACTTGAAATAGATGACTCTGTGTGTAATGACTCTATATAATATATGTGTTTCACTTTTTGTATTGAATTACTGAAATAAATTGACTTTTTGGTGAAATTCTAATGTATTCAGAGGCTCCTGTTTTTGCTGTGATAACTTTTTTTTCATAGTCTTAGGCATCACTCATCTTCCTGGGTAGGTGACCATGAATTTTGAACCTATTTAAAAAATAAAGAGGTCACAGAAACCTTCATGCACAATGCCAGGCACACGCCGTCCACTCAGGCACCCGAACTGTGACAAAACGTGCAGGTCTAAAGTAAATGTCTATTTTTAAATACGTTTGTGTTTATGTAGATAGGTTTTAAATTGTGTGTTGATTAATTTTCCTGATATATATTTACAGCATTCGGTTAGCAAGGTAAAGAGCTCTAAATCCTAAACACAGATATTACATTTCTGACTATCTGCTGCCGCCACTAGAGGGAGCACACTGCATACAGTTCTGCATTGTACTCAATAGCAAGTCAGTATGCAGTGAGCTCCTGAGCTCCCCCTAGTGGTGGCTGAATGTTGTCACTTTGTCAGCTTTTTAATTTTATTCAGCGGATTGCTGCTTGTTTCAGAAAACTTGAGTGCTATAAAGACATATTAAAAAAAGTATTAAGTATGTTTGTTGTCAGTAGACACAGAAAAGGCCTTTGATAGAGTTTCATGAGGAAGGCTTTGGACAACATTGGACTAGGTCCAAAGTATCTAGGAAAAATTCTGTCACTTTATTCAGATCTTTCAACTCGGGTACGTGTAAATGAAGCACTATCTGACTCCTTCAAAATACGGAATGGGACTATACAAGGATGACCTTTGTCCCCCTTGATATATGTAATCATTATCGAACATTTAGCCAAAGCTCTTAGGGACAATGGATACATCTGGGGGTTCCAGGTGGGCCAGACTCAACACAAAGCGGCATTATTTGCTGATGATGTCCTCCTCTATGTATCTCAACCAGAGATTTCTTTCCCAGGTATTCTGAGAGAATTCAGGGTCTTTGGGGCATTGAGTGACTTCAAATAAATTATACTAAGACTGAGACGCTGAACATATCATTGCCCCCAAATATGGTGACTTCCCTTAAACGAGAGTTCCCATTCTGATGGAGGCAAAACCAGATCACCTATTTGGGCTTGGAAGTGCCATCAGACTTAAATAACTTATTCAAGATAAATCACAAAGTAATTCTGGACAAAGTGAGTGCGTTGTTGACTTCTTATAAGTCTCTAAACATATCCTGGAAGGGTCGGATCCTTGTAATAAAAATTGACATTTTACCATGCTTCCTGTATATTTTTCAGACAGTCCCGCTGTGGCCCCACAGAACATTCTTTGCTAAAATTCGCTCTTTGGTATCAAGATTTCTCTGGAGGTGGGCTAAACCCAGGATAAGTTTGAAGACTTTGTCTACATCGCAGAGGGAAGGAGGAGTGGGCCTGCCAAACTTCTCAAAATATTGCAAGTCATCCACACTGGTGAGATTCTTAGATTGGGAATTTAAAAAAGCCTAAAAAAATGGGTTCACCTAGAACAAGAGGGGTTGGCTACACCATTGCATTTGCTCCCATGGATCCCTCCATCCTCTACGGGATATGGGGGTTCGCTCCCGTTTTTAACGGCTGAAACACTGCGTGCTTGGAAGGACATTTCAATTAGATCAGATGTTAACCCAGCAGCTGGACCATTGACGCCTCTTTTCTGCAACCCTGCTTTCCCACCCTGGAGAGACAGCCTTTCTTGATTTGGAATGGTAGTGAGGACATCCGAATGAGGCAGATAGTGCAGCATGGGGCTATCCCTTCTTTTAAGGAACTTCAGAGCGCCACCTTAAAATCAAGACTTAAGTGGTGGGAATACCTCCAATTCCGATCATTCCTACCGTCCATGAGCAAAACCCGCGTACCGAGGTCCACACTCTCTCCCATCGAGACTCTATTCATGTTGGAGGAACCACCTACACGGGGGATTTCGTAACGATATCAATCCTTGTCGGTAGTGAAAACTAAACTAAATCTAAAAGTACATTTCAGGTCACATGGGAGAGAGAGCTTAATAGGGTATTACCAGAGAAGGAATGGTGGAGGATTTTTTTGATGACCCATAAACCTCCGAGTTCTAGTGACGCCCAGGAAAAAGGTTATAAATTATTATATAGAAGGTATCTTACACCTGATAGGCTCCACGCAATGTTCCCCTCGGCTCCTATAGACTACTGGAGGTGTGGATCATGAGAAGGCACGATGCTTCATATCTGGTGGGACTGCACCATGATCATAGGATTCTGGGGTAAGGTTCGAAATTATAGGTTGGTCACTGGGAAAACCCTTGCCGGAAGTCCTGAAATCGTCTTGCTTTCTTTGCTCCCAGGTTCGGTAAGGACAGTCAAAAAAGACATTTTAAGATTCTGTATATCCATGGCTAGAGCCGTTATTCCTCGGCACTGGAGGTAACCAGTAAGGCCCTCCATGGCAGATTGGTATGCCGAAATGGAGGACTGTTGCAGAATGGAGGAAATATCGGCCGAGTTCTCTAACACACAAAGTGCCTTCATATATACATTGTCAGAATGGATTTTGTTTAGGGATGCATCCAATTTCCAGGACCTTTTTAAGTACATTTTTTTTCCCTCCCGGTATTAGAGCAAAACTTGACATGCCTTAACCCCGGAATACTCTGAACGAGGGTTCTAGGCGTTGCCAAGTCTACATTAGCCCATTGCGCCTAAAGCTCCTTGACTAGTCAAACCCTTTATATCTATACATTTCGCACCTTCCTCCCCCTTTCCAAAAATCTTTTCTCACTCATTAACTCTGGATGCCCGGAGGTTACGTAGGAAGCCGTTTTGCTTCCATATTGGATGATTAGGTTATGTTTTTGTCTATAAATGTAATGCCTAGAATACAGCAGGACAGAGTCTGTCCAGATAGCTCTTGATTGTATTATGGCATTTCAAAACATATTGTACGTAATTGAATTTTGAAGTTTGTCAAGAGGCAGACTAATGTGACAATAAAAATGTTTTCTGAATAAAAATAGATTTATAAAAAAAACTATTAAGAACATAATTGTGGACCTAAAAGCAACAGGATGATAAATCAAGAAGATTCACTCTTAAATCTTACTGCCCTTTCAGAAAAAAGTTTTTTAAAAGTCATAATAACAATGTCAACATTTTTGATCGGTTTCGAGTCCAGTTGCTAAGACAAAGGAAGCATTCAGCTTAGTGTAGTAGTAGACTGGTAGACTTTCTAATAAGCCCTTGAACCACTCCAGACCCCCCTGTTTTAGCAATCAACGGGTCTCTGTAACCTTTAAAACGTTTTCTAAGATTGAACTTATACTTCGAGGAGGAAAATATTTAGCACAAAGTGAGAGGTTCTCGTATAATTATAGAGCAAGCAGAAAATACATGGAGGGCTCCATAGCTAAGAGCACACCCTGTCCATGGGGGTAAGCTGTATAATATAAACCCAAAGGCGGACATATCATTGGTGCAACCTGAAAAGCCACACAAGGGCCCAAGGGGTAAGGTGGCCACTTCTACCTCCATAGCAGGTGTTGTTTATTTTGATGAGTTATATGGGCCCTCTTCAGTCCAATATTGTTTTTGCACAGGGGCCCTTTCCTATATGTGTGCAAGTGTGTAACCAAACACTTTTCTTGTATCTGTGAAGCTTAGGAGCAGTTTCATAGCATTAGAGAAGGGCACAGAGATTTTTGTCCCAGGTGCCAAATTCTATGGGGACTAGGGGTGCAAAATTTCGGACACGCTCTGTTGCCGCTTCCCACCTTTATTCTCAGATGTAATTTTGTAAAAACATATACAGAAACCTGCACCAAATACAAATTATAAAGTTTACTCTGTAACAGAAGTAAACACTAACATGATAATAAAGCTGATGGTTTTACACACTTTTTCTAACCTTAAAGGGAACCGACTACCAGGATTTAACCACATTTAAATCAGAGCAGCAGGTGATTGACGAGTGCAGCATGACATCACTATTAGGGTTTTTTTTTATTCCTCCCCTGTGGGCTTGTCTTTCTGCTGTAAGCCAAACTCCCCTCCTTCTCCCTCTCATCCAGGATCATCCAGGGAGGTTGTTCAGCTTACAGCAGAAAGAGAAGCCCACAGGGAGGAATAAGAAAAAAAACCCAAATAGTGATGTCATGCTGCATATGTCAATCACCTGCTGCACTGATTTACAGTTGGTTAAATACTGGTGGTTGGTTCCCTTTAACTTAGGGTTAGGATTAAAAAAAATAGTCATGTAAATAAATAAACACAAAAATGTAATTAAAAAATAATAAAAATAGAAAAAATATACCAATGTATACCTAATTTTTATTTTATTCAAAAAACAGAAAAAAAATTATTGCCAAAGAGCAAATCATAATTAATTACATCAGCATTTTCTTAAAGGTACTTGTCTAGCCCCAGACACTGATAACCCACACTCTACCCCAGCCTAGCAGTCATTATCATATATTAGCGAATGCTGCAGAATGATCATTATATCGGTCTTTGACTTGTAAATAAAGAAAAATGAATTTCAGCTCACCACTTTGACAGCCCTTTAAGACGCTTCAGCACAGATGTAGCCCAGTCCAGGCCAAGCACAGCTATATCCAAGCAAGGAAACAACAATGTCGCAATGACCCAAGTTAACATAGAAAGCTTTGAGATTCTGAAGAATGGTGAATAATACAGATTTAAGGCTCGGTGTATATTTCTATGGAAATGATAAGGTAATCATAGTATGATTAACACAAGGTTTCCACATTCTTATCATAATGTATTTCTGGAATCAATGGTTTTCATTGCTAAAAATACTGTAAATAAACACGACTGCAACCAACGACTGCAATCAACATCAGTTAAAGGGGTCGTCCAGGCTATGAGAGTGCAGACTTGTGAATCCTCACAGCATTCACAATGCGCCCTGTCAAGTGACAACAAGTATGTCATTTGTATACTTCCAGACACATTTCAATTAAACATGCATTCTCCAGCAATCAATACTGTGGATCACCAGCTCCTCCTCTCTATGCTCCGCTCTATTGGGCTCAAGGACACCACTTTCTTCTGGTTCTCCTCCTACCTCTCCAACCGTTCCTTCACTGTATCTTTCGCCGGCTCCTCTTCCTCTCCTCTTCCTCTCATGGTTGGGGTTCCTCAGGGTTCAGTCCTAGGTCCCCTTCTTTTCTCTCTATACACTTCTCCCTATTGGACAAACCATCAGTAGATTTGACTTTCAGTACCATCTCTGTACTGATGACACCCAATTATACACAGCTTCTCCTGACATCACCACTGCATTACCACAAAATAAAAGTAATTGTCTATCAGCTGTCTCTAACATCATTTCCTCCTCTCCAAAAACTCTTGCTGTCTCTCTTATTCAATCTCACCTGGCTTACTGCAACTCATCAGTCTCCTATAACTAAACTCTCTCCTCTCCAATCCATCCTAAATGCAGCACCCAGGATTTCATTCCTCTCCACCGCTACACACATGCCTTCACCCTGTGCCTGTCATTGCATGATTACCTATCCACAACAAAGTACAATATAAAGTTATCACTCTGACCCACAAAGCCCTCCACAGTTCTGCTCCGCCCTACATTTCCTCCTTCATGTTTGTCTATTACCATACCCGTCCTCTCCAGTTCTACACCGCCATACATCTCCTCCTCATCTCGGTCTATCACACTACCTGTACCCACCTATCCATAGACTGACAACTTCTACAATCTGAATCTCCCACTCTCAATTACAAGACTTCTCACAAGCTGCGCCAGTTCTCTGGAAATTACTACCAATAACAATTTGATTATTTCCAATACCCACAGTTTTAAACGGGCCCTAAAAATGCATTTCTTTAGACTAGCCTGTGTCCTCAACTCACTTATCTAACTATTCACATTTTGCCCTTACAAAGTTTTTTTCCAGATCTGGTCCTTTCTATCATGTAGTTTCACCCTCCATGCACTTAAAATCCGTCAGTACTGGTAATTATACAGATCCTGGCTAGTGACTGGTTCATGCAGCGTTATGTGAATCCTCTATTTATTATATTGACTAGATATGAGCCCGATGCTATCGCATCGGGAGGGTGGTGTGTGTACGCTCTCTTCCCTGTCAGCTGTCTCTCCCCTCTGTGGCTGTCTGTCTCCTCTCTGTGGCTCTGAGTCCGAACACTGTGGCTGTCTCTCTCCCCTCTGTGACTGTCTCGCTCTCTTTGCTGTGGCTGTCTCGCTCTCTTTGCTGTGGCTGTCTCGCTCTCTTTGCTGTGGCTGTCTCGCTCTCCTTGCTGTGGCTGTCTCACTCTCCTTGCTGTGGCTGTCTCGCTCTCTTTGCTGTGGCTGTCTCACTCTCTTGCTGTGGCTGTCTCGCTCTCCTTGCTGTTGCTGGCTCGCTCTCCTTGCTGTGGGTGTCTCGCTCTCTTTGCTGTGGGTGTCTCGCTCTCTTTGCTGTGGCTGTCTCGCTCTCCTTGCTGTGGCTGTCTCACTCTCTTTGCTGTGGCTGTCTCGCTCTCCTTGCTTTGGCTGTCTTGCTCTCCTTGCTGTGGCTGTCTCGCTCCCTATGCTGTGGCTGTCTCACTCTCTTGCTGTGGCTGTCTCGCTCTCTTTCCTGTTGCTCTCTCGCTCTCCTTGCTGTGGCTGTCTCGCTCTCCTTGCTGTGGCTGGCTCGCTCTCTTTGCTGTGGGTGTCTCGCTCTCTTTGCTGTGGGTGTCTTGCTGTCTTTGCTGTGGCTGTCTCACTCTCTTGCTGTGGCTGTTTCGCTCTCCTTGCTGTGGCTGTCTCACTCTCTTTGCTGTGGCTGTCTCGCTCTCCTTGCTTTGGCTGTCTTGCTCACCTTGCTGTGGCTGTCTCGCTCCCTATGCTGTGGCTGTCTCACTCTCTTGCTGTGGCTGTCTCGCTCTCTTTCCTGTTGCTCTCTTGCTCTCCTTGCTGTGGCTGTCTCGCTCTCCTTGCTGTGGCTGGCTCGCTCTCCTTGCTGTGGGTGTCTCGCTCTCTTTGCTGTGGGTGTCTTGCTGTCTTTGCTGTGGCTGTCTCACTCTCTTTGTTGTGGCTGTTTCGCTCTCCTTGCTGTGGTTGTCTCACTCTCTTTGCTGTGGCTGTCTCGCTCACCTTGCTTTGGCTGTCTTGCTCTCCTTGCTGTGGCTGTCTCGCTCTCTATGCTGTGGCTGTCTCGCTCTCCTTGCTGTGGCTGTCTCGCTCTCTTTCCTGTTGCTCTCTTGCTCTCCTTGCTGTGGCTGTCTCGCTCTCCTTGCTGTGGCTGTCTCACTCTCCTTGCTGTGGCTGTCTCGCTCTCTTTGCTGTGGCTGTCTCACTCTCTTGCTGTGGCTGTCTCGCTCTCCTTGCTGTGGCTGGCTCGCTCTCCTTGCTGTGGGTGTCTCGCTCTCTTTGCTGTGGGTGTCTCGCTCTCTTTGCTGTGGCTGTCTCGCTCTCCTTGCTGTGGCTGTCTCACTCTCTTTGCTGTGGCTGTCTCGCTCTCCTTGCTTTGGCTGTCTTGCTCTCCTTGCTGTGGCTGTCTCGCTCCCTATGCTGTGGCTGTCTCACTCTCTTGCTGTGGCTGTCTCGCTCTCTTTCCTGTTGCTCTCTCGCTCTCCTTGCTGTGGCTGTCTCGCTCTCCTTGCTGTGGCTGGCTCGCTCTCCTTGCTGTGGGTGTCTCGCTCTCTTTGCTGTGGGTGTCTTGCTGTCTTTGCTGTGGCTGTCTCACTCTCTTTGCTGTGGCTGTTTCGCTCTCCTTGCTGTGGCTGTCTCACTCTCTTTGCTGTGGCTGTCTCGCTCTCCTTGCTTTGGCTGTCTTGCTCTCCTTGCTGTGGCTGTCTCGCTCCCTATGCTGTGGCTGTCTCACTCTCTTGCTGTGGCTGTCTCGCTCTCTTTCCTGTTGCTCTCTTGCTCTCCTTGCTGTGGCTGTCTCGCTCTCCTTGCTGTGGCTGGCTCGCTCTCCTTGCTGTGGGTGTCTCGCTCTCTTTGCTGTGGGTGTCTTGCTGTCTTTGCTGTGGCTGTCTCACTCTCTTTGCTGTGGCTGTTTCGCTCTCCTTGCTGTGGTTGTCTCACTCTCTTTGCTGTGGCTGTCTCGCTCACCTTGCTTTGGCTGTCTTGCTCTCCTTGCTGTGGCTGTCTCGCTCTCTATGCTGTGGCTGTCTCGCTCTCCTTGCTGTGGCTGTCTCGCTCTCTTTCCTGTTGCTCTCTTGCTCTCCTTGCTGTGGCTGTCTCGCTCTCCTTGCTGTGGCTGGCTCGCTCTCCTTGCTGTGGGTGTCTCGCTCTCTTTGCTGTGGGTGTCTTGCTGTCTTTGCTGTGGCTGTCTCACTCTCTTTGCTGTGGCTGTTTCGCTCTCCTTGCTGTGGTTGTCTCACTCTCTTTGCTGTGGCTGTCTCGCTCACCTTGCTTTGGCTGTCTTGCTCTCCTTGCTGTGGCTGTCTCGCTCTCTATGCTGTGGCTGTCTCGCTCTCCTTGCTGTGGCTGTCTCGCTCTCTTTGCTGTGGCTGTCTCGCTCTCCTTGCTGTGGCTGTCTCGCTCACCTTGCTGTGGCTGGCTCGCTCTCCTTGCTGTGGCTGTCTCGCTCTCTATGCTGTGGCTGTCTCGCTCTCCTTGCTGTGGCTGTCTCGCTCTCTTTGCTGTGGCTGTCTCGCTCTCTTTCCTGTTGCTGTCTCGCTCTCCTTGCTGTGGGTGTCTCGCTCTTCTTGCTGTAGCTGTCTCGCTCTCCTTGCTGTGGCTGTCCCGCTCTCTTTGCTGTGGCTGTCTCGCTCTCCTTGCTGTGGCTGTCTTGCTCTCTTTGCTGTGGCTGTCTCGCTCTCCTTGCTGTGGCTGTCTCGCTCTCCTTGCTGTGGCAGTCTCACTCTCCTTGCTGTGCTGGTCTGGTGCAGTGTGGGGCTGTCACAGACCTGTAGTGATATCAGAGTCATGTGATGAGTCACGTGACTGACATCACCACAGGTCCTGCAGTCACCAAGGTGCACACAGATGAATCTAAGGCGAACGGGGAGGACGGAGTCCGAGCGGGGAGCGGAGACTGGGCGGGGGGAGGGCAGAGACTGGTGGGCGGACTGCTGGGAGGGCAGGCGGAGCGCTGGTGGTGTGCAGTGGTGGTGGGCAGCGTTAGGATCCATATTCTTATACCCATTAGCGTGTATGATGCAGAGGCGGAAGTGACATAGGCGGACATTCAGGAGGGGCCAAATTCATAATTATATAGATTAAGGGGCTGGACTATATATGATGGCTCTTTGCAAGCAGCGGTTTTTTTCGCGGCCGCACCTGCGGCAAGTGCCGAAACCGCACTTGCCGCACCTGCCGCACCCTTACCGCAAGCCCCATAGACATTGCATGGGGCTTGCCGCAAGTGTGCCGCAAGTGTAGCGGTTATGCGGTAATCGCGGCAGATGCGGTTTTTTCACCGCATCTGCCGCGATTTGAAAATACCGCTGATGTGAAAGGGCCGTAAGACCTACAAAATATGCAAGTACATTACTTGTACTACAAAGAATGTAATTTACCACGCAACGTGTCCATGCGGTCTTATCTATATTGGACTCACAAGTCGTGAATTCAGGGTAAGGGTGCGTGAACATGTGAGGGATATTTTGGGCGCCGATAAGCTCGATCCGGGGGATCCAGTTTTGAAGACACGCCCTCGCCAATTTAAACAACTACATGATTGTGACCCCAAAAATTAAAAATTTATAGCCATTGATGTAATCCATTTAGGGTCAAGGGGAGGAGATTATATGAAAACACTGGAAAGAAAAGAATGCCAGTGGATTGTCCGTTTGGGAACTACGTCACCAATGGCCTCAATGAAAAACTCAGTTTTGTCCCATTCCTGTAAAATACAATATCTGACTGATATCATCCATTATTATACATATATATACTGTATATATATGCGAGATACCTGGTATTCTAAATGGATGCTGCTCGTTTTGTCTTTTGACCTTCAGGGTTTATTCTTGAGGGAACCCCCTTGTGAGGGATTCCCCCCTTTTTTTTAGGTATCATGTTATGCGATTCGGTTTAAACTACTTTTTCTTTTGCTCTCTTTCCTTTGTTTTTAACCATTTAGTGTTTCTCCCCTGATTGGAAGCTCCATATTTGCACATGAGATGAATGGAAGAAGAGGAGAGTTCTTATTAAATGAGTTCTTTAGGGGCGTGGCTTAGCTATGGAGGAGAGTGGACGCTGATCCCAGGAGCTCCTCCATAGCCGACATTACTTTTGACATTTTATCCCAGCTATCAGCCGAGGAGACATGCCCAGAGGCAGGAGGGCATCATCGTGCACGCCGCAGCTCTCCGGGGACAGACGGGAGACACCGCTGGACCGGTTTCTAGCCGGGAGCGGATCGGAGGTAGAGAGGAGCGCAGAGCACAAGATGGCGCCGGCCCGCTCCTCACTAAGAGGAAAGGGAGAGGAGCACGAGGCGAGGAGGCGGGAGACGCCGAAGGAAACTGCTCTGGACCGCTCTCCCCCTCTGGAGAATCACCCTGAGACCCCCAGGGAGCAACAACAAACCGGCTCCGGAAAGACAAACGGAGAGGCGGCAGTGAAGGACCGCGAACTGGAAGTGCGGAGGTCCCGGGACAAACAGGTACCGGGTCTAAAGGGAGCCATGAGGGGGAGTCAGAATGGAGGCGCCCAGAAGGGTTACACAGATCAGGCTGCGAAGGGAAATCAGGAAGGCACACAGCCCTTGGAGACAGCACCCCTGGTCCCAGAGGCAGCAAGAGGAGGAGAGGACAATGGATCACAAAGCATAGTCACCCTGGATCAGTGGCAGGACGGGGATGTGTGGGATGAAAGGGAAAGTGAAGAAGAGGACATAGCACAGACTGTATGCATGAGCACAGACAGTCTCCCCAGCACAACACACGCCACTATGCAGACTCAGGAGACAGAGGGGGCAGCAGCAAGAGGTGAAGGAACAGTTCAGCTACAGAACAACAACTCCCTGAACATGATCTCTCCTATTACAAGTTTCTACACTGCGTACCAGGCTATGCGTAGCTCATACCTGTCAGATAACGGCGTAAATTCTGACATAAGAGACACTGTTGCTACTCCCATATTAATGGGCTGTGACCAGACCCTGATGGACCTGTTAAAATCACTATCTACAAAGCAGGATATTGACGCCATGGCAGCACGTTTAGAGGCATCGCAGGAAAGAGCCCTAACAGCAGTACGAGGCGAAATAGATAAACTCACAACCCGCACCGCAAAATTGGAGGAAACTAACAATACACTTGCACAAAAAGTCTCTAAACTGGAGAATAAGCTGGCATGCACTCAGGAATACATCCAACAACTAGTGTTAGCCCAGGATGACCAAGAAAATCGAGGGCGTCGCCAGAACATACGCCTGAAAGGGGTGCCAGAGAACTTTCCAGCCGCTGAACTGCCGGCCAGGGTGGTTGAGATCTTCAACAAGGTTTCCCAAAAACCCAAGGATGCTCGAGTCATGATAGACAGGGTGCATAGAGTGGCCCGTCAACAGACCTCAAGGGCGACCGGACCCAGGGACATTCTCTGCAGACTTCACTATTACACAGACAGAGAAGAGATCCTTCAGCATGCATGGCACTATGGACGCCTATTCTTGGACAAAGCGGAAATTAAATTATTCCCAGATGTATCAGCACGCACACTGGCGATGAGGCGGTTGCTCCGCCCGTTGTTATGGAAGATAAGGGAGCTGGAGGCTTCCTATCGCTGGGGTCACCCATTCCACCTCATAGTGAAGAAGGGAGACGAACAATTCTTCCTCAAAAGACCTGAGGAACTCCCACAGCTTTTTGACTTCCTAAATACCGCACCATTCCCGGTACCCAATTGGCTGTTGATGGAACTCCCACGACCTCCGCAGTTTGACCGAGGTTCGCAGATACCGACTGGGAATCCCCACAGACGACGTCGAGATTCAGGAGAGGAGCCTGATCGTCGCAGGCCCCAAAACCAATGGTCCAGAAGGCGTAACCCTACTTGAACTTGTAGTACCTTCTGAGGACGGGAGATTGTTTAGTTACCCTGCCTAGGCAGAGCTAGTTACCTGGGTAGCAAAATGCTAGTCTAGGTTTAGGATGTGTTCCACAGAACTGACTGTATGAATAACATTGTTTAATCACTCTTTTCGGTGCCCTCCCCAGCCCTCCTTACACCCCCCCCCACCTATCTTCCTCCCCCACCCATCTTCCCCCCATCCCCCATCCCCTACACCACCTAACATTCACCCATATCCCGCCCCCTCCACAAAGGTGCATCCTCACCCTCCCACACTGCCCGCCATCCCCTGCTACTCCTATCCTTCCCGTCGCCCTTACCTTTCCACCCTCCTACCCTACTTTCCAACATCCTTTAACCAGTCTCATCCTGCAACCAAATGCAGCCCCGCAGCTCCACCGACATACACACTCATCTCATGTAACCCAGTCAATACGTCAATATACATCATATTACCCCCCCTTCTATCCTGTTCAACTCCCACGATACACTCCCACACACCCACTTGCCCTTATTTGATACTAAACGTCCCCTCTCCAGCGATTCACCCCCTCCTAACATCCCCCCTCCCCTCTTGAGCCATATCTCTCCTCCGAGACCTTCATCTGGGTCACGTATCGGTGTCCTATTAGGAAAATTAACTGTAAGGTAATAATCTGTGCATATTTTTGATTGCCAAGCTGGTGAAATAATCAGAAAACTCTATCAATATGAAGTCGGCTATGCGAGGAGTAGAGGAATAGTTTTCCACGCTACCCATCAGAGAGAGGGCCTATTAACTATAGTCCTCTTTCTACCACCCTTCCGATTTAGAGTGGAAGCGGAAACCTTCGGCAGGAGCCGGAGGGATTTATTTCCTACTACTGTATTGTAAGTTTAAAGTTCAGTGAAGTGATACTATTATTGTACTTATCTGCTTTCTAACCTTCTTGATTTCTCTTATCTTGATTCCCACCTCTCTTGGCTTTCACACTCTTACAACTTTTCTATTCTAATACCACCTTTTTGCCCTAGCCCCCTATCCTTTTGTCCTTACCCTTTCAGTGGTTGGGGAGAGAGGGAGAGGAACGTTACAGCCTCAACAAACATGTCATCCGGAAGCACATCTACTTTGCGGTGTGGCACTATCAATGTCCGGGGTCTGCATGATCCAGGTAAGAGATCCATTTTGTCCAACTATTTACACAGAGAACGTATTCAGGTGGCGTTTCTACAAGAGACACACCTGAATGCTAATAAACCATACAAGTTACAAAGTCACCTATATCCGGATGCATACCACAGTCTCTCTCCGGACTCGAGATCTAGAGGCACTAGTATCCTCATCTCCCGCTCTGTACCGTGGGAGATGGTGGATACAAAATGTGACCAGCAAGGTAGAATGATTCTGGTTAAGGGCCGAGTGGCATCGCAGCTCTTTACGTTTGTCTCCCTGTACCTACCTAATACGCATCAACCAGAGGCGTTACAGACGCTCCTGGACCAAGTGGGGGAATTTGCAGAAGGCATCCTTTTGGTGGGGGGGGACCTCAATGTCGCATTAGAACCGGGTCTTGACACATCTTCAGGGCTACATGCTATCTCATTAGCAGGCAGGAGACGGATGAGAGGAACTCTTTTTGACCATCAACTTATAGACACATGGCGCCTGCAGCACCCATATGATAAGGACTACTCCTACTACTCGAACGTACATAATTCATACTCGAGACTTGATTACATGTTCATAAGTCACAAAGATATTACCCTAATCAGGAAAACAAAAATAGACAATATAACGTTCTCAGACCATGCTCTCTGTTCCATAGAGATAGAGATTCCACAGGTCTCATCGAAACAGTGGCAATGGAAGCTTAATCCCGCGCTACTAGAGGACCAGACAACTCTACAGGAGTTGAGACAGGCCCTGTCCAATTACTTCAGGGAAAACTGTGTGCCGGAGACCTCACCAAGCTCGATTTGGGAGGCTCACAAATGTGTAATAAGAGGTATCCTGATAAAGAATGGTGCGAGACTGAAGAAGGAAAGAGATAGGGAGTTGAACGAGTTACTGACAAGGTTAAGGTCACTAGAAACCATACATAAAAGACAACTAGATGCAGAGGTAGCGAGAGATCTGGGTAAGACACGTGACGAATTAAGGAAATTACTTAATAAAAAAGCGAAGTTCTGGTTGACAAAGTGCAGGCGTCAATTCTATGAATTCGGGAATAAAACAGGTAGACTCTTGGCGGGAGCTTTGAGGCAACAGAGGGCCAGGACCTTCGTCTCGAGCATAGGGGAGACAGCGACAAAGAAGGTGACCCAGCCTTCACCAGTGGTGGCGGAGGCATTCCGGAAATACTATGAAACACTGTATAATGTAGATAGGGAGAATCCTCTGACGCAGTCCCCGATGTTCCTCCCCAAAATCAGAGACTATATTAAGAGAGCAGCAATGCCGAAATTGAAGGAGACAGATGTAGCTGCCCTTGAATTACCCATATCTACACAGGAAGTCACAGACACGATTGCTTCCTTGAAAAATGGAAAAGCACCTGGCCCTGACGGATTCACAGTAATCTACTACAAGAAGTTGAGGGAAATAGTGACCCCGCACCTCCTTAATTATTTTAATGACCTGAAAAGTGGAAGAACCCCCCACGGTGACTCCCTCAGGGCACACGTTGTGGTGATACCGAAAGAGGGAAAGGACCCGACGCAATGTGCAAGTTATAGACCCATATCGCTTTTGAATGTGGATCTAAAACTGTTCGCAAAGATTTTAGCATCAAGACTGGCTCCCACCATGGGGGAGATCGTACACAAAGATCAAGCGGGATTCACTTTAGGTAGAGAGGCACGAGACAACACGGTTAAGGCAATCAACTTGGTTCACAGGGTCAGAGGCCGGGGAGTCCCTTCTGTCCTTTTATCTACCGACGCGGAAAAGGCATTTGATCGGGTTAATTGGACTTTTTTGAGGGAGGCTCTTGGGCATCTGGGACTGGGACCGAATATGATGAACTGGATTATGGCCCTCTACTCTGGTCCGACAGCTAGGGTCAGGGTGAACGGTGTCTCTCAGACCCATTTGCTATACATAACGGTACCAGACAAGGATGTCCCTTGTCGCCCTTGATCTTTGTTCTCACGATTGAACCACTACTAAGGAAAGTCAGGGCCAACCCAGATATCACTGGGATAGAAGCAGGGGGGGTAGAACACAAGATAGCAGCTTATGCTGACGACCTCCTCTTTTTTCTGACTAAACCTAAAATATCCCTTCCTAACTTAATGAAGGAAATACAGGTCTTCTCTAGATTATCAAATTTCAAAATTAATTTTCAAAAGTCGGAGGTTCTCAATGTAAACCTACCATCGGGGACCGCGAAAGACTTACAAGCTTCCTTTAAGTTTAAATGGAACGCCACATCTATCCAATACTTAGGAATTAAACTCACAGCGAATCCGGATATGCTCTTCAAGTTAAATTTTCCGCCTCTGCTGGCTAACCTTAGGAAGGACTGTGAGAGATGGTCGAAGGTCTCTTTCTCTTGGTTAGGACGTACCCATGTGCTCAGGATGAATGTCCTCCCGCGTCTCCTATACTTGCTACAAGCGATCCCGGTGAAAATCCCGGCCTCCTTCTTTCAGGCTGTTTCCTCCCTCCAGACCTCATTTGTATGGGGGGGGAAAAAAGCCCGGATCAGTAAAGCTTTGTTGTCGCGACCCAAATCGAGGGGTGGCATTGGCTTGCCGAACTTTAAACTGTATCATTTAGCGGTTCACTTTGCCAGGATGGTAGACTGGTGCAGAAACGCGGAGGGGAAGGCTTGGGTAAACATAGAGCAGGCTTCTTGCTCGGTGCCCCTGTCTAGGCTCCCCTGGTTGTTGTCGGCATCCCAGAAGGAAATCGGGACACATCCCACTCTGGGATCAACAGCTCATTATTGCTCAGCCCTTTGGACTAGAGCTTTCATGATTCCTACGTACTCTAGACTCACGTCTGTACTGTGTCACCCAGACTTTAGTCATGTGAGAAGTGATGGAGTCTTTAAACAATGGATAACGGCAGAGAGAGATAGAGTCGAATATTTTAGAGAGGGAGAGGATTGGCCATCTCTGAACGCTCTTAGGAGCATGGAGGAACCCGTCCCATTGGGATGGTGGAGATCTCTACAAATAAGACATTTTCTAGGTACATTTCAATCACGGAACCATTATACAAAACCTTTGACACAGTTTGAGTCCCTATGTACTGGAAAAGGACAGATGAGACATGTGCTGTCCTTGGTTTATGCGATGTTGAACGCCCCTCCGATCAAAAACCCCCGTACTTTATAGCCAACTGGGAGAAAGAACTGGGAATGACATTCTCAGATACCCAGATTAACAGAATCTGCAGTTTAGCACACAGCACCTCAATCAGTTCAAAACAACAAGAAGCGGGGTATAAAATTGTGACCAGGTGGTACAGGGTACCAGAGAGACTGCATGCTATGTACCCTTTGACAGATTCCAAATGTTGGTGATGTAAAACGGAGTCGGGCTCTATGGTCCATATTTTCTGGAAATGCGAAAGACTCAGGACATTCTGGAAGGGAGTAGAGACTGTGGTGGCTCAGGTAACGGGGTATGCAGACCCTCTTACTCCGGAAGCGGTCCTCTTACACCTAACAAACATGCCCGAAAAAAGATATAAACATTCTCTGTTAAAGTTTTTAATTATAGCAGCGAGGGCATGTATACCTGTCCTCTGGGGTATGACTATCTCGCCCCACCTTTCTCAATGGGTGGGAAAAATCAACGAATTGATGCTCATGGAGGATCTGACAGCCTCCATGAATGACTCCTACCAGAGACATTGGGCCACATGGTACAAGTGGATGGACTTTCAACAAACTCCCGAATATAATCGGTTGTTGTTAGACGGTAAGACATAGCTGGAAATAGGCTTACTACGAGACACATTGTTGGGCTGGACCTCTCCCTCTCTCCACTCCGTCCCTTCGGGGTATTGGAGAGGAGTAAAAACCCCTGGACTCACTCTCACGGGGCTGAGGGTCTACCTTCTCATCTTTTTGCTTCCCCCCCCCCGCCCCTTCCCCTTCTCCTCGCTTTACTTTCTTCTTTCTCTCCCTGATTGGGTTTTACCCTGACTTTCCTATCGATGTCTTTTGGTAAAATGCAAAATACTTAGACATCTAAGTTAGTGACATAGTTAAGACTACGAGTGGTCTTGGACAAAACCCACAAGGAAACCTGTGGAATGTGATCGGTGGAGAATCAAAAAGGCTGACTGTCTGATATATCCTAAAGGAACGAGGACTCCTTCTTCTGCTATAAGCAGTCTGGCAAATAGGTGTGTCCACCTCTTTTGGTTAAGAGAGAGGTGACAGGTTTTACATATAGTTATTGTCACTGTAGTATATTTGTAGAATTTATACAAGAAGCAATTGAGCTTGAAAGTTTGTCATACTTGTAAAATTTGTCCGTGGTTTATATATATTCAAAAATGTGAAAATAAAGAATTTAAAAAAAAAAAAAAATGAGTTCTTTATTGATTTCCTGCACACATATTGTATCATAGTAACTGTTGTTAGCATTTTTTATGTTCTTTTTAAACAATTTGTGAACTAAAATGGTTTTTATAAACATGTAATATTTTATATAAATCTCCTATTAGGTCCTGGGAGTATTTGGGATATATGTCTGGCTAATTCAGTTTTGGACCTTATTAATGTGGTGGAATCAAAATTTGACCGCCATATTTAAGTAGGAATATAACCCATAGCTGAGTGAATAGATCTATCCCATACTAAAACCGCCCTCTCCCCTGTTTAAGTAACAGGAGCGCTCCAAATAAAAAATTATATGTTGAGGGTAAGATTTACCCTTAGCAAAGATGGTGGGACCGGCGTCTGCACAGGCGCAGTGGCGCGTCTTCATGGCAATGGCGTAAGGCTTTTGTGTGATGGGTCCCTCTCTCTTACAGGTCACTAGCCCTAGTTTGATAGCTGTGTTCCTAGACTATGGTGGTAGGTAGGCTGCAGGTCATGGAGTACCTGCCCCACGCTGGTGTGTCTCGTGATTAGGGTATTGGAGTCTCCCCGGTCACCTCTACAGAGCCGGCTCTCTGGCTGTCCTTTGGCCTAACCCTCCAGTGTCCCAGGTATGGTTGTTGGATCACCAGGCTCCCTCTTTCTCACTGGATCTCAGCTTCAGGTGTCTCTGTTGCAACTGTCTTTTCCCTCGCCTCCGGCTATGGAGCGTGCTTTCTATCTTGGGTATTCTGCCTCCAAGATTCTGCGTCCTCCAGGGAACCTTTCCTCCTAGGAACAACAACCTATTAATAATAGAGTTTATAGCCCAAATTTTCGGTATAAAAAATCAAATTTATTGGTACATGATTTAAAACAATGAATCAATAATTTACAATAAAATAGTTATGATGAAAAACACCATGATCATAAGCATCCAATTATTAATAATACACTATAGGAGGAGAAGAGAACCAGAGGATAAAAGAGAAAAAACGTTGGGGTAATGGTCCCTCAGGAAGAAGCCCCCCCCAGGTGAAACGCTTCATACCATTAAATAATGAAGGACTGGCATCACCTTATGTCTAGGTGCAAGCAAGAAAAGGGACTAGCATTTAAAGTGATAATCTGCTGCAACACTAAACAATACATGCATGGGAAATAGCATAATGGCTAAATGTCAATGGCAGGGCTTTCTGCACAGCTAATAAAGACACTGGGAAAAAAGACATAGCATACATATTCTTTATTTAATGGTATTACTTATTTTTGACTGAGCTCCCTTGCTCCGCCCAGTAGCCATGTTTGGTCTCCATTTTGTCGTAGTCATGTCCAGGACAACCCCTTAGAGCCGGTTTTATTTGTACATAGAGGCATGAAAAACCCACACATACAGCAGTATACCGCAGGAGAGGCACACGGTTAGGACCCCATATAATGAGAAAGACCGTGACATGGTTATCGGCTCTTCGCAGTGGCCACTGCTGAAGCTAAGTTTTCTCATGTTACTTCACATATTACTTCACAAGCAGTTTCTGCTATGTCCTTTTTCCCTATGTCTTTATTAGTTGTGCAGAAAGCCCTACCATTCACATTTAGCCATTATGCTATTTCCCATACATGTATTGTCTAGTGTTGCAGCAGATTATCACTTTAAATAGCAACATGATGACTGGAGACAACTCATTGATTTCTATTGGAGAGTGATGTGGGCAGGGCATAACTTGAAGCTCATGGGCCCCGATGCAAAAACTGCAACGGTGCCCCGGATTATTGCAAATCTTTAATAGCAATAGTTTTTTTTTTCTATAGGCTAAAGGGATTTTGGGGGCCCCCCAGTATCCAGGGCTCAGGAGCAATTGCAACCCCTGCACATGTTGTGGTTACGCTCCTGGATGTCGGAATGCTCTGTGACCTGTACAGAGGTCATTACATTATTTAAAAGAGGTAGAAGAGGGGAACTATGACATAATCTATTATCATACTTGGCAAGCTTTTGAGTCAGGTGCCAGGGAGGATGTTCAGTTTGTGGCGCCCCACTGGTCAGGCGTCACAAGTGGGGTACTGCACCCAAAGATTAGTGTGTAGTTATCCCTGTTGCAAGTAGAATGCAGAACACTGTGGAAGGATCTGATCCCAAAACATATCGACCGTTACAACTGGGGGAGGTTCCAGAGTTAGTGTGTGAGGGTGGAAAAGTGTAAGAGGAGCAAGGTGGAACACACGGGGAGTCTTCAGGAATGTCTTCCCCGAGGAAAGACGAAGAATAGGAGCTGACCCGAGAGAGAAAGGGGGCTTCAAAAGAGGGCTAGAGAAAGATGTAGCCCTGACAGAAAGGTCCTGACTTGTACACCCGGAGTGCACGGGTCTGACAACGTGACCTAGAGTGTTCACCCTCCGACCATACTTGTCCTGGCTCTGAAGACGTTCTCAAGGTGTTTATCCCCTGGGAAGTACTACTGCCAAAGAAGCAGACCACGAGAAGAGAGAGAAGGGACAGGACAAGGGTAGATCCAAGAAGGTACTACCAGAGACTTCCACTGATTCTGCATTGTGTTGTGACTACCCAGCCGGCCGTCCTGCTGGAGTACTGTGAACTGTATCACCATCTTGTTCAGTTTCCTTTTTACAAGTAAAGTACCTGCAAGAGTGAAGTGCCTCTGTGTTTCTGTCCTGTTTCATTGACTTTTCTCAATGGTTTGCATCGTGTCGGCATCAGGTAACACTGCCCCGGAGGATTAGCCTTACCTGAAGGGAGCTGCTCCACCATAGCCGCAATACCACCACCCTCCGGAGGACTGTGGCGGCGCTGGTGTCTAGTCACCAGGCACTACAGGTGGCGTCACGTGATAAAGACTTCAACCCCTTAATTGGCGGCTGTCTCCCCTCGGGGCCACGGGTCTGGGCAGGCCACCAGTGAGATCCCCCACTGAAGCTGAGGACCCAGACATCTGAGTTCCCTGGGGCGGTACAGATAGTCCTCTTTTCTAGTGTCATGTATAGGATCGCATGCCTGATGCAACCGGGTACTATGTGCCTTTGGAATTTGAACTTTTGATTGAAAAAGAACTTTCATGCCGCTGTACAGCAATGAGAACTGGTTCCAGCCATTTTTACCGGGAACCCCAAGATGGCGATTTGACTATGTAAAGGACCATGTGCAGGCCCAGGGTATGCCTCAGCTCCTTGAAGAAGGAGAGCCTAGATGGAGGCGCGAAAATGATTGATTGATTGCCATAGGGACAGCCAAACAAGTGGGCGGCCCAACGGAAGTGGCCCCTGGGAAGCCATTACACGCCTGTAGCGACCGGTGGTAAGGCCGCGGGTGTGTGTGTATGATCTTTCTCAACAGAATCTCCATACTCAGTTTAACCGATAATAACATTTCTTTACTGTAAAACATATTTATCTCACAGTCAACCGAACTATATGCGCACTTGTATATATTAGAGTCTCTGGATCTTCACTTCTTCCGGGTACGCAGCAAGAAAAGAAAACACAACAATGAAGGTATCTTTCCCTAACTTTCCCTAAAATCACGTACCAGTCTTATCACAGAAGAAGATGTCGCTCCCACGTAGCAGGCCTGGGGATCTCCTCACTCTTCTTTGGTCTCCTTCTGCAGGTAACAGTCTGTCTCTCCCAGTCTCAGGGCACACAGATCAGGAGAAGGGAGATCACAGCAGCACAAATGGCTCCCTTATGTAGGTCACGGCCCCTGCACAAGCACTCTGGGTGCTCGGCGGGCAAGGTTTTGCAGAGCGGCCAGAGTCACAGCACCAAAGTCCAGTGGCCCAGGATCAGTCACAGGGCTTCTGCGGGGTGATTTTTCCGGCAAGGTGTTGCAAAGTAGCCCTCTTTCAACACACATCCACAGGCAGATGTTCTCTTGTTCAACTCTGTGTCTGTACTGATCTCCCGCCCTCTCTCCTCCTCAGCACATGGCTGTTGGGGGAGGGGAGCAGCAATCAATGTTGTTTTTTTTTTTCTCTCTGCAGTCATTTCAGCAATTGTCCACAAGGGGGCAGTGGCGGACTGTGCACAGCTCATTTCAATTTCAATAATACAATCTGAATTGTACACCTCATTACATACCCCCCCACTTAAAGGTTGACAGTCCCTGTCAACAACCATCGGCTCCAAGGCAGTGATGGCCGTTGATATCATAGGGATTGCTCTCCGGCGGAGTAGGGACCTCTGTTGGGGGAAACCGTCATCCCCCCGTTCACCTTCGCTCCCTTGTTCAGGGCTCACAATATCTCCAATAAACTCAGTCACGTTTTCTACCCGGGGAGAGTAGGATCGCCGGCGGTAGCGGCGCCGGTTGGGGGCAAATCTGCTTCCTTTAACGGGAACACCCCCGGGACCGGTGACGTCGGCGGCCTCTGTACCCTTCTCTCCCTTCACAACATCAAACTGTACCACCTCCCCATCACCAACGCTGCGGAGGCACTTACGAGGATTGTTACACTTTATGGCAGTCTGATGTACAAACACGTCATCCTTTGTGTCATTCCTGTTGATGAAGCCATACCCATCGCGGACATTAAACCACTTCACCGTCCCCTGGACCTGAGTGGCCAGCACTTGCTTATCGGTCTGGCTCTGTCTCTTCACACCCTTTTCCCTGATCTCCCCTGCCGAGCGAACCGCTTTGGCTGGGACGTCTAGTTTAAAGGTGGCTGCTGTTGTGGGGCATGGCTTGCTGGTTCTGGTATATCGGACCACGGGTGGAGGATGCGGACAACGGTTTGCCCTATGGCGGGGGTCGCCGCATGTCCAGCACCTTCCCATAGGCCGACTGGGTTGCTGTCTCGCTTGCCTGTCCGCCTGTTGGTCTAGCATGAGCTGCAGCTGTAGTATCTGTTTCTGCAACTCTGCTACTATCTGCTTCAATTCTTCCGTGTCACTGCTCGGACTGCTGGCACCGGATATGGACCTGCAGGCCGTAGTATAAGTCTGGTTATAAGCTACTACCGGGAGGAGATTCTGTTGATCACACATCCTGCCGACTACGCCAGATGTAGCGACCGGTGGTAAGGCCGCGGGTGTGTGTGTATGATCTTTCTCAACAGAATCTCCATACTCAGGTTTAACCGATAATAACATTTCTTTACTGTAAAACATATTTATCTCACAGTCAACCGAACTATATGCGCACTTGTATATATTAGAGTCTCTGGATCTTCACTTCTTCCGGGTACGCAGCAAGAAAAGAAAACACAACAATGAAGGTATCTTTCCCTAACTTTCCCTAAAATCACGTACCAGTCTTATCACAGAAGAAGATGTCGCTCCCACGTAGCAGGCCTGGGGATCTCCTCACTCTTCTTTGGTCTCCTTCTGCAGGTAACAGTCTGTCTCTCCCAGTCTCAGGGCACACAGATCAGGAGAAGGGAGATCACAGCAGCACAAATGGCTCCCTTATGTAGGTCACGGCCCCTGCACAAGCACTCTGGGTGCTCGGCGGGCAAGGTTTTGCAGAGCGGCCAGAGTCACAGCACCAAAGTCCAGTGGCCCAGGATCAGTCACAGGGGCTTCTGCGGGGTGATTTTTCCGGCAAGGTGTTGCAAAGTAGCCCTCTTTCAACACACATCCACAGGCAGATGTTCTCTTGTTCAACTCTGTGTCTGTACTGATCTCCCGCCCTCTCTCCTCCTCAGCACATGGCTGTTGGGGGAGGGGAGCAGCAATCAATGTTGTTTTTTTTTTTCTCTCTGCAGTCATTTCAGCAATTGTCCACAAGGGGGCAGTGGCGGACTGTGCACAGCTCATTTCAATTTCAATAATACAATCTGAATTGTACACCTCATTACACGCCCATAAAGGGATAACCGGAAGAGAAGGACACAATAGAAAGTACGACATACCCGGCAACATGGCAGCCAGGTGGACGGACATTCTCCAACAAGTGGAACATGAGGCCCGTGCTGCCCACGGCAATTCAGAAGCCCCGTCCCTGCTGACGGATGAGGGTGACGCAGAGTACTGGATGGTCGCATTCCGGGACTTGCAGAGCCGACTATCCGAGACGCTAGAGTGGGTAGTACGGCAATGGAGTCCGAAGCTGAGGGCCCAGACATCCGATTTCCCATACCCTGGGGCGGTACAAGTGCAGCACTTGAAGCTCAGTTCCTAACGTTTTTGCAGCCACTTTTCTATACCCCTGCTGGTTGATGAAGCATCCAAGTTTTAAGCAGAATACAACTTCCAGAAGTAGAGCATTTAAGTTTCTGCATCAACAAGGAGTTTTATGAATTCTTCTAGGAGTCTTGGAGGGTTCCCCTTTTGCTGGTAGACTCCCACATTAATCATAGAATGGTAGAGATGGAAGGGTCATCCGGTCCAACCCCCTGCTCAAAGTTAAATCATCCCAGACAGATGACTGTCTGTCCAGCCTCTGTGTGAAGACTCCCATTGAAGTCACCACTCCAGTTCCACTCGTTGATCACCCTCACTGTCAAAAAAGTTTTTTCTAGTTTCTAATCTGTGTGTCCATGTTGGAATATGTTTAGTGCAACAACTTCAAGACTGTCTGTGAGTGTTTGAGGTTTGTATGCTGTTTATAAAGTTAGAACAAAAAAGAAACTCCCAGGTCACAGGGAGAACATGTGACTGTACTTTCTGCTTCCTGTGTCTGTGTGAAATAAGAAGCAGCCTGCAGATGCTGTACAGATAGAAATGATTAATTCCTGATCTATTCAGCTTATCATATTTGTTCCTGATTGTTCCTGAATAAACCAACTGTTCTTGTCATTCCACTGCCAGCTCTATGGTACCGGAGGTAGCAGGCGGGCACAGAATCGGTGGAGCGGTGCTCACTATACCCAGGGCCAGTTTTAGGCAAAGTGGGGCCCTAGGCAAAAGGTTAAAGTGGGCCCTAAATGCTCAGGCCCCTTTCACATCTAACGCTTTGCTGCATTTTGCTCAATTTGCATTTCCATGCGTTTTTACCGCAAAAACGCATCAAAACGCATGCGTTTTTGTTCCCATTGATTTTAATGGAAACACATGCAAAAACGCATGTAAAAACGCATGTGCGTTTTCAAAAACAGAAAACGCATGCGTTTTTGCCAACGCTGCCCAAAACATCGGGGAAGACGTTTTGTGCTGCGTTCGCAAAAATGCATGCGTTTTGCGTTTTTGAAAACACACATGCGTTTCGCATTCGTTTTTACATGCGTTCCCATTGAAATCAATGGGGGGAAAAACGCTAGCGTTTTTAATGCGTTTTTAGCGGTAAAAACGGCTAGAAAGGCAAATTTAGCAAAACGCACACCAACCTTAGATGTGGAACAGGCCGTAGTTATATGGTAAGAGTGACTTCATAAGTTGATTATCTAGGTCAGAATAAGAACATACTGAACATCATTTTTATTTCAATCATAAAAAAAAACAACAGAAATTTGTAAAAAAAAAAAATATTTTTTTTTTATTTTCCGAGACCCATGATGTTTTAATTTTTGAAGATACATAGATATGTGAGGGCTTACTTTATGTGCCCTTAGCTGACATTTTTACTGATACCATTTTGAGTCAGATACAACATTTTGATCGCCTTTTATTGCATTTTATTGTAACAACGTGGTGGCCTAAAAAACATAATTCTGGCGTTTTTATTTTTTTCCCATTACGCCATTTACCAATTGGATTAATTTACTTCATATATTGATAGCTTAGATTCTTACGAACGCAGCGATACCAAATATGTGTATTTTTACATTTTTTTCACTATTTTATTGCTATTTTCAGTTCAGCTCCTTTGGGGGCCCCTAAGAGAGTGGGGGCCCTAGGCAACTGCCCAGTCTGCCCCCCCCCCTAACGCCGGCCCTGACTATACCGCCGCCGTCTCTATTGTAAGGGAGGACAGTAGGACTAGAGGAGGAGAAGAAACATCAGGCTGCAGCATGGACCACGGCTCCAGGGCACAGAACCTAAAGGGTGAGAGCACACATGTGCAGCGGTCCCTCCTGCACTGACACACTGTACCGAATCACCTTCACAGCTCCCGATTCGGTATGGTGTGGTGAGTGCAGTGGGGACAATGGGGGTGGGTGGTGACATTAGGGGCTGGGGGTGGCCGAGCATAGTGAGAGTGGGGAGGGGGGGCCTATAACGTCCTGGGGGTGGCTGGCTATACTGGAAATAGGGGAGGGGGCGTGATTGTAGACTGGGAGGAAACAACCAGTTCTCCATTTCCATGCACAATCACGCCCCCTAGACATTCCCTGCTAGCCGCAAATATGTGATATCTAGGAAACCCTGCAAAATGTTGTCAGCAAGTATATTGCAAATTGTCAACATTTTGCAGCCTGGATACACATATGAATTATAGCAAAAGCCCGGACAACCACTTTAAGCCTATTATAATAATGAGATATGCTATGAAGAGATCACTTTTCAATAGTCAAATGTCAGCGAGCGCCCCTGTGTATGGAGAATTGTGCAAGATACAGTAGTTACTGGTAAAAAAATTAACCAAAATATTGTTTGCCCTACAGTGTTTGGAGGGTTTTACACATTCACCCCTAATTCCAGTAGGTTTATGCTGTATGTTTATACCTGGTTAAGACTGTCTTATCTTCTTACATTGTCTGTGGTTTTGCTGATTTCACAGATTCTTGGTTGACGCCCTGTGGTTACCTTTTAGTCTCACCTGTCCTAATCCCAGATCTGTTTCACCTCCATAACCTCTCTCCATCCTGTAGTTTTATCTGCCTGGAAGCACTGAAAATCAATTCACAAGCTATTAGCTTTATGCCTATTTACTAAGGTTATGGAGAACTGGGCACAGTCATTGTCACCTGGAGTGAGTCATGACTAAATAGGGGCCCTAACTCAGTAAGGCCGGCTTCACACCACGTTTTTTGGGATTCGGGGCTGTCCGGGGTGAACCAGACAGCCCTGGATCCGATTTTGACCCTATTGTGTTCCTATGGGGCCAGATGGCAGTGATTTGCCATCCGGTTCTCTGCTGTCATGGAGGACCCAACAGAATTTGTCTTTTTTTCCCGGACACAAAATCGAATGTTTGCAGCGTTTTTGTGCCCGGTCAAAAATCGGACAAAATCGGATCCTACTGGACCCCCGGACCCGTGCGATCCGACGCCTCCTAACATGGGAGGCTATGATCCGACAGAAAATCAGATCCGGCTGCCGGACGCCGGATGCTGAAGCTCAGCTCCGGCCAGCGCTGAGCTTCAGCATCGTGGAGAGCTCCCGGTTGCAATTCAGAACCGATTTTGAAATTTCAGGACTGGACAGCGGCAATCCTAATTCCATCAGAAAACAGGACCGGAGGGCATATATAAACTATTCTTTTCCACGATATGAGGTTCTGCTACTGTATTCAGCGGGAGAATGCTGGTAACCAGGGTACACATCGGGTTACTAAGCACCGTGCTCTGTGCTTAGTAACCCGATGTGTACCCTGGTTACCAGCGCTATGTGCTTAGTAACCCGATGTGTACCCTGGTTACCAGCGCTCTGTGCTAGTAACCTGATGTGTACCCTGTTTACAGCGCTCTGTGCTAGTAACCCGATGTGTACCCTGGTTACCAGCGCGCTGTGCTTAGAAACCCGATGTGTACCCTAGTGTAACGGGGCTGCGTGTAACGAGGACTTTAGACTACCAGAAGGGCTAGCCCAATAATTGACAAGTATGTTTTAATTCTTGCTATATATTCAAGTAGTCAGGAGAGTAAGAAAAAAGAATAACAAGGCAAACTTAAGTGGTGTAACTTGAAGCTCATGGGCCCCCAATGCAAAAGCTCCAACGGGGCCCCCAATCATTGCAAGTCTTTAATAGTATTCATTATTTCATATAGATCAAAGGCACTTTTGGGGCCCCCTAGGGCTACAAGGCCCGGGTGCAATCACAACACCTGCACCCATTGTAGTTATGTCCCTAGCAATAAGTAAAGGCCCCACACATATTAAAACATAGACGTCCAAAGCAGGATTGGCTGACAGTCTGAGGGCCGCTTTACACACACCAACTTCTGTGTCTAACTTCTGAACAGATCTCTGGTTGCAGTGAAATCATGGACACATTGTTACATTTTGTGGCTGTGTACAAATGGAGCAATGTATCCATGATTTCACTGCAACCAGAGATCTGTTCAGAAGTTGGACACAGAAGTTGGTGTGTGTAAAGTGGCCCTGATGTGTATGGGGACCTCTCGACAAGTGATGTTGCAGAAGAGAAGGATCCTGCTTTTGGAATTTAGGCTGATGTTTTTGTTTGACATTGCCATAAAAGATAGCAGCTATCTGATAGAGAGCACAGGAGCCAAGTGATGCTGCCCATGAGAGAGCAGCCCAAAACTATAATACCCTTACAATGGCATTCAGTATAAGGGATCTTTAGCTATAAGGCAATGTTTTACGTCTTCTGGATTTACTTAACAGAATATTCTCAAATTTGGACGTTATTCCCTAATCTTGAGATAGGTGATAACTTCAAGATGACTGGAGGTGAGACCTCCCCCAAAGAGCCCTGGTTCTTGGGATCGGTGAGAGTCAAAAGAGCCGGACTAACAGCAATTGAAAAAGTTATCCCCTATACTGGGACAGCTTTCCAAACTTTGGGAATACCCCTTTAAGTCTGATAAAACAGAAATTTCATAATCTAGGTCTGTCTAGTCTCATGAGAAGATAAATGTAATTAAACAAAAAAAGATCCTCGGGTTATTCACATATGACTCATGTAATTGTTGTGACGATTGTCCCATCAAAACAGTAGGTTTATTTGGGCTTTCCTATATCCCCAGGGCTTTAGAAACTGCCAAAACCTTCTGGATTATTCAGCCACGCCCTTATCAAACAGCACAATTCAGGAACAACAGGTTAGCAAGCTAAATGTAACTAAAGCGTGAATTAATTCCTGCTATAAAAGATAGATAGATAGATAGATAGATAGATAGATAGATAGATAGATAGATAGATAGATAGATAGATAGATAGATAGATAGATAGATACAGTAGATAGATAGATAGATAGATAGATAGATAGATAGATAGATAGATAAGTAGATAGATAGATAAGTAGATAGATAGATAGATAGATAGATAGATAGATAGATAGATAGATAGATAGATACTATGCGTATTGTGTATAAAGATATACAGATCTGAAAACGTTTTACGCAAGTGGGGAAAACAATAGTAGTAATAGCTTATTTTTCATCAATAGAATTTTACAAACCACAATGAACTTAAAGAATACCTCTCATGAAGTTTTACCAATAAATCTGTGTATATTTGTATGTACTGTAGAGTGTACATGTTATTATACTCACCTGCCATTGCCTTCTCTGAGATCCAGTGCTCTGTGTGACTCGGAAGTGATTTTTACAATGTAAGTCTATGGAGTGCACCAAGCGAGGTTCCATAGACTCACATTGTGAAAGAGACTTCTGACTCACACACAGAGCACAGTGCGATCCAAAGAGTATGGAGTTCGGGGATGTCACTGAGAAAAGGAGCAGAACGGGCGCTGAATACCAGTAAAGATGGTTTGGCCCTCCCCCCTCTCCTTTTCACCTCTACTTTCAGTTTAGTCAGGCACCCTGTGGCACGAGTATAGTGACAGTGCACAGGAGACAGAAACTGAAAGCAAAAAGGGGGGCTTGGCTTACAGCCAAAAAGCATGCCCACAAAGAAGGAAAAAAATAACTCCAAATAGTGAGCAGTGCTGCACACGCCAATCATCTGCTGCCCTGATTTCCAGATGTTTTATGACTCCTTTCTCTGCAATCAAACATGGAATCATTCAAGTAAAGGTATGATTGCATTCAATATCCCAGGTCATGTAAGGGACTGGCTTCACTTTGTAGCCCTAAATCCTGCTGGTTGGTTCCATTTAATAAAGAAGAATGGTCTGAGATTGATAAAGTCATACAGAAAACAATCACTTCAAGTTATTGTTAGTCAGTCAGGGATGGTTAGAATAGTCATTTTAGGCTCCAGGGACAGATATTTATAGGTTAGATAGGGATTTTTAGGTGGTTGGTTCCCTTTAAAAGCAGATTTTACCACAGCTTTGCTGATGCAAATTTGTTGGTGTAAAGATAGAGTACATGCAAATCTACTTGCAATCTTTATTTATAAGGGTTCAAAGAGTACATTTCCATAACTTCAGTTCAATAATGCTCATGTGATGTATTCTGCAGATCAAGTGTTATTCCAAAAGGAAATGGAATGTATAAATCACATATAATTCACATAGTGGAACATTCCTCTACTAAGGATAGTGTCAGCACCGCTCCCACCAGGTTTTGCTAGGTAAACTGATACATGAGCTCAGGGCCGGCCTCAGGCTACATTGCGCCCTGTGCAAAATTTCCCTTTGGCGCCCCCAGACCACGTGACTGGTGGTGTATACAGGGCCCCAGGGCCCACTGGTGGTGCATACAGGGCCTGGGCCCCAGGGCCCACTGGTGGTGCATACAGGGGCCTGGGCCCCAGGGCCCACTGGTGGTGCATACAGGGCCTGGGCCCCAGGGCCCACTGGTGGTGCATACAGGGCCCCCTCCTCCCCTCCTCCCCTCCCTGTAAAAGAATACTGTCTGTACATCCATGATATACTTACTCTGACTGCCGCTGCCGCTACCGCTGTTCGCCGACGCCACTCTGCACCGCGCTCCGACTTCTTCCTGGCTGGCTGGCTGCTTCCTGTGTGACGTCTCTCCCTGCGGCTGCGCCCAGGCCGGCGCCGGTCACCAGGAAGACGCCGGATGAAGCCGGAGCGCGGTGCAGAGCACTGCAAGCGGCCGCGGCGCTGCCGCGCCGCCGGCGCCGGCCATAATCCGGGGGCCCTCTGAAGCTTGGGGGCCCTAGGCAAATGCCTGGGCTGCCTGCCCCTAACGCCGGCCCTGAGGACGGGGCAGGAGGTAACTCAAGATGTGCGGACGGCGGGGGGGCGGGATTGCCACTTACAGGAGGGCGGGGGCACCGCAGGAGAATTAACCCTTTACTCGGCACCGCGGAGCCGCAGAGAGAACTTAAATATCCGTCTCTCTGGCGCCCCCTTTGCAGCATGGCAGGCGGCGCCCTGTGCGACCGCACAACTCGCACAGCGGCAGGGCCGGCCCTGCATGAGCTAAAAAACAAAACATCACTGCGCTCTCTTATCAGTGTGTGTGCTATTGTTTAAGTAATCTAAAGGGTTTATCACCTGGTGATTATGATTGCAGGACTACTGTGTCACCTGCTGTGATTGACACCTCACTGTCAATGCACAATATCCCTCAGTAATACAGGTCTTTGTGTCCATGAAAACTTTGGGCAGCCCTCGCATGCCATGTGTGAGCTATTTTTCTGCAAACTTTCCGTAGAAATAACCTTCTGAAAATCCTCTATGGTGCATTGACACTATGATTTCAGTCCGTTAAACAAGTGGTAATTCACTATACACAAGTCACGTTATCGGCAGCACATCTCCTGTTACACCGGATAATGTGCTGCAGATTGCACTTGCTTTAATGATCCAATCACATGATGAACAAGTGTTTTCTGCATTCATTGGATGATCGTCAGCCTCATTCAGGCATATTTTTTTTTTGCATACAAGAATAAAGGATTGTTTCAGTGTGCTGGATGCAATTTTCATCCGTTCTTTCTCTATTTTTACCATCAAATCTGAAGAAAGAGTTGTACCAGCTCCGAAGCAAAATAATGACCACCCTGCTCAGAAGAGCTTACAATCTAACAATGAGGTGGGGTAACACAAAGTACAGGGGCTTATTTACAATGATGGTGGAACCAACTTGAGGAAATGTGGAATAGATAAGAGCAGCATAAGTGGCCACCAACCATTATTTGTAAGGCATGTGAGACTGGTGGAGGGGATAGGCTATGTCTAAATGACTTTGGCTAGGAATCATAATAGGTCGCCCCAAAAAGATGTATTTTTAGGGATCGCCTGAAACTATGTAAGTTGTCGATAGACCTAATTTCTTTGGGGAAGAGCATTCCAGAGAATTGGTGCAGCTCGGGAGAGGTCTTGGAGACGGGAGTGGGAGGTTCAGATTAATGCAGATGTTAGTCTAAAGTCGCTTCCAAACGAAGAGAAAAGGTGGGGTGATAGACAGAGATGAGGGTAGAGAGATAGGGAGGTGCTGCACTGTGAAGAGCTTTGTGGGTGAGAACCAGCAATTTGAATTGGATCCTATAGGTATAGGCAGCCAGTGCAATGACTGGCATAGAGCACAAGTGTCTGAGTAACGCTTAGCTAGATAGGTGATCCTGGCTGCTGCATTAAGGATGGACTGGAGAAGGGAGAGTCTAGTGCGGGGGAGGCTAATTAACAGAGAATTATAATAATCCAGGTGGGAGTGGATTAGGCCTACAGTGAGGGTTTTTGTTGTTTTCATTGTGAGAAACGCGCAGATTCTAGATATGTTCTTCAGGTGCAAGCCGCAAGAGTGGGTGTGAAATTGTATTATGGGGTGAAGGAAACATCAGCATCAAACATAACTCTCAGACAGCGAGCCTGCTGCCTAGGCATTATCATGTTGCTGCACACTGAGAGGGAGATGGCAGATTTAGGGAGGTTAGACGAGGGCGGGAACAGAAGAAGTTCAGTTTCGGAAGGTTGAGTTTCAGGTACAGAGAGCGTACATGATATTGGAAACTGCGGTTAGACAGTCATTGGTGTTCTTTATTAGAGTAGGGGTAAGGTCAGAGAAAGAAGTGTATAGTTGTGCGTCATCAGCATAAAGATGGTACTGGAAGCCAAATCTGCTGATGGTGTGTCCAACGGGGCCGTGTAAAGAGAGAAGAGAAGAGATCCAAGGACTGAACCCTGAGGGACCCCAATAGTGAGAGGAAGAGAAGAAGAAGTGGAGCCATCAAATGATACACTGTAAGAGTGGTCAGAAAGATAGGAAGAGAGCCAGGAGAGAGCGGTGTCCTTGTATGCCAATGGAGTGCAGCATAGAGAGTAGGAGCTGATGGTCAACAGTGTCAAAAGCTGTAGAGAGATCAAGAAGAATAAGCAGAGAGCATATAACCTCCTTGATCCTTTCTAGTGGTGCTTGGATCTCACCGTTTGCAAAATCTTCATTCAAGACATTATTTTTTTCCACCCATGGGTGCAATTGGAGCTGCCAGTGCAGCAACCTTTCAACATTCCTGTCTAATAAAAAGGGAGCAACGCATTCAGGGGAGCGGAAGTAACAAATTATTATGTTTTATCTGCGATAGTACACAGGTAGTGCTTTCCTCTCTTTTCTCTTACATTTTACCATCAGTCTTTTACCAGTTTTTCTTGTCTGCATAGAAAAAAAATCCAAACTTCTACTCATTAAACAGTAAAAAATGACGGATGATATCCATGTGTTGTTTTTTCAGGGCAAAATGGATTTGAATGTGTAACTTGAGTCAAAAAATGACATGCTGTAATTACTTGAGTATAAGCCGACCGAGTATAAGCCGAGGCACCTAATTTTACCCCCCAAAATTGGGGAAACATATTGACTCGAGTATAAACCTAGGGTGGGAAATGCAGCAGACCCCCATCCTGGTATATAACCCTCATCACTGGTATATAGCCCCCTCATCAATGGTATATAGCGTTTCCATCAGTGGTATATAGCACCTTCCATCACTGGTATGTAGTGCCCCCATTACTGGTATATAGCTCCCCATCAAAGTAATTGCCACATTACTGTATATAGCCCCCCATCACAGTATATGCCCCCATGACTGGTTTATGGCCCCATCACTGGTATATGGCCCCCATCACTGGTATATGGTCCCCATGCTGGCACTCACAATAAAATAATAAACTATTTAAGTCACCTCTCTGATGTTCTCTGCAGGCTCCGTAGCTTCCTCCGTTTTTTTGCTTGCTCCCAGCAAATCTAATCATGTGACCGTCACATCAATGACATCATCGCTGCTCCACCGGTCGCATTATTAGAAGTCGAGGACAAGCAGGACTAAGAGCGGACGAAGCCACGGAGCCTGCAGAGAAGCATCAGAGGGCTGAGTTCAAACATACGGAGCATATACGGTATATTTTTCTTTTTCTTTGTGGACAAGTGAACAGCCCCAGGCCATAGAGTACGCTAACCATGAGTTGTATCTGTGAAAAACATGAATACAACAAGTACGTGGAAAATGGACATCAGAATGAGGCTTTAATTTTAAGTTGATGGGGGGGTTCTTCATAAGAGGTAAATTTACCCTCAGATTAATTTTATGTGGGCATTTATTAGATTCTTATTTTAGAGATGTAAGAGGTCAAGGGGTTAATTTTCTTCCTCCCTTTCAGAATGTGGTGTACATGCGTTATACATCTCTGTATACAATTAACATGTTTAATTATTATATGTGGGGCCCTTTTGCCGCCAAAGGTGAAGACTGCTCCTGGACCCCTAGATTATGGTAGTTATTATGTTAATAATAACTTTTGCATGGCGGTCCCCTGTTGTTCCTCTGCATGTGTTCCCGTGATTATGGTGGGGCTGAAGCTGCAGTAGACTATGATTTCACAGCGAGTCACGGTGACGTCAAGAGATGAGAACCAGGAGGCACCGGGACAAGGGGAGCAGTCTGCAATAAATTATGCAACTATGAATGTTAGGGTGAACAGTTTGAAATTTTTTTCACTAGTTGCCTACTCCTGGCCTAATGGATATGGATCCAGTGCATACACGAAAGAATAACATCAGACACACACAGTCGGGTGTAAGCTCTCCTTGATCAGGCTATGGCACAGTTCCAAGTACTTTATTTAATACGATACTCAGTAAGGGGCTTGGTCAGCCCTACAATGGGAATACTCAGATGTATTCATTGGTTAGTGGGTTGGACATTGGGCTAATACATGGGCTGATCCATGAAGCCATCAGTGTTGGTTGGTCCATGAGGTCATCGGGGGGGCATCATTGTGCGGATCCATGACATCGGTGCGTGGGTCTGTGACATCATCAGTGGCCATCTTGCATACCATCTTGCATACCAGGGCATGGTGTGATGAAACAGGAAACGGCAGCCATCTTTAGGTCTGTGTCACACCTTGATCTAAACATGCTTATGTAAGGTGAAATAATACACTTTATGGGCCATTTCTCTCAATCTCCTATGGCTTGAGGTTAATTAAGTATTTGATCCTATTGCTCTCCTCAACATGAATAGACTTAAGCATGCAACGTTCAAAATATGTGTCCATGTTTCATGAGCTTGTTCTAGTAAAACTTTGATAATGAACTTAATTGACTCTTTGCCCGATTTGACCCTCAGCAAAGCTGGGGGACGCCACCACCTTGGCTCTGCCTTTCCCATGGCTACCAGGGACCCCTACGACCGGTGCCTCTACAGAGAGACTGATGTCTATTATAGGTCTGCAACAGGTTGGACGTATTGTACCTGTACCAATTCATACGAATCCTGATGGTATTTGGCCCTTTGCTTCACAATCTATCTATAATAAAATAATGCCATAGCACTGCGACTATTAGCTGATGTTTATTCTCAGGTTATTCCATTATAGAGAAGTGGGGCTGGTAGCAGAGGGGCACAAAGGTCCATCTATTGGGGTCCCAGTCAACCTTTTGTATTGGATGTTCCAAGCTCGGCTACACTATGGCTGTTTTCTATGGAATTTTTGCAGTTCTGGCTGCTTTACTTAGTAATGTAGATGACATCTGATAAATTAGAAGAGGAATTACCGTATATAGAAAACACTTTAGCTCTTGTTTCTACTCTCCGCTCAAGGCCGTCTTCGTGTTGTACAAGTTGCGTTCATTCCCCATCCACAGCAATGTGCCGCCTGGAACAATGTCAGTCCAGGTAATGTAACAGCTGTTCCTTTGTATCCTGAGGTCTGAAAACTATTCAAGATTTTACTCATTTGAAGTGTAATGAGGTATTGAATAAATGAAATGATTAGAGCAGCTCGTATAACAAAGCCCAGCAAAATACAACTCTGTGCATGGATGACCTGGGGTAGTGGTACAATGTGGATTTACAGGCACCGCAGGGCAGTTGTGTGGGTGCTGATTGGTGAACAGCAGCAATTACTTCACCTTAAGTTTATATTATATGGGTAATACGGGTATTGCATTGTCAAATCAATAATACATAATGGTGACACAACCATGAAATTGAGTTTATCCCAGCCACTATTTGAAGGATGCAAGTGTGCTGAAACCATGTTATGATGTTAAATCTTCTTCACCAATTGGAGTATTTGTTGATTCTCAGTTGGGACAAATTATGTATTTTTTTAAGCACTGCTTATATAGCATCATCATATTCCACAGTGCTTTCCATACTTCAATATTACTGTCCCCATTGGGGCTCACAATCTAAATCCCCTATCACTATGTCTTTGGAGTGTGGGAGGAAACCAAAGAATCAAGAAGAAACCCATGCAAACACGGGGAGAACATACAATCTCCTTGCAGATGTTTCCCTTGGTTGGATTTGAACCCAGGACTCCACTGCTGCAAAGCAACAGAACTAACCACTGAGCCACCATGCTCTACTACAACAGTATAGCTTTAAAGGTTCAGCATAATACAATCCCTTTTCTCTAGGTTTAGTTTTCGGTTAATTCACAAAATAACAATTAGATCTCATCACTGATCTGTCCGGTGTGAAAAAAATCAAATGTTCTTGGGCAGAATATGATCATTTTTAATATTCCTTTGTCCATACATAGAGCGGTTTCCAGGATTCCACAGCCCCCACCCATCCAATGACCTTATTAAAGGAGACTGATCTGCAACATTAGGAAGTCACTTTAAAATGTGCACTCAATAAACTGATTGGCTCTGAAGTTGAAAGTCGAAACCCCACTGATCTGATACCAATGCCTCATGTAGCACTTGCCGTGTCTGCCCCACACTTACCGCAAGCCCCATAGACAGTGCATGGGCCTTGCCGCAAGCGTGCCACAAGTGCTGCCGTTAGGCGGAACTTGCGCCAGATGCGTTTTTTTGTCCATATCCGCCGGATCCGGGCAAAAACGCCAGTGTGAAAGCACCCTTAGATCTGTAATAATCAGGTTTTAATGAACAATGAAGCAACACACAGATTTTCTTCAATGCCCTATAGAAATTTTCTTGCTCGTACTAAAGTGTGACGCACTTGTGACATTGCTTCAGACTGGCTAATCAACAGAAGAGCTGTGGATACTGGTAGGTAGGAAGCGCTTCACAGGGCTCCTGTCCATATAGGTTAGTGACGTAGCTGTTGAATTGGGTTCTGCAAATCACTTTGCACCAGTGTGCTTAACACATATCACATCTTCAAATTGAATAAATTCATTGTAAACTGTCACCATATTCTCCAAGGATGGTAAATCCTAGACTGAGGTGTCTATAATGATCCAATCAGAGAATGCAGCAGCCGAAAGACATTTTATGAGAAGTAGCATGGACACAATAGAATAGACGGATTGGGGGGATGTTTCGTGTTTTTTTATAACCAAAATGTCACAGTGCAGGCGAGGTGCTGTTCCATCTATGGTGTCCATTCTACAGTGGACGTAAAACGTCTCTATGCTGCTGTCAGTCTGATTGGATCCATATGGACAACCCATACTAGGATCTATTACACTGTAGGGTGAATATGGTGACAGTTTCAAATGGGCATTATTGCATTTGAACCAATTGTTACAAAAGATTGAAAATAGCCTATGTGTTTAATGCCAAATGTCAGTATACCTATTGGGGGAGGGCTGGACAACATATGGTCAAGGGCATATAACACGGACGAGTGCTATCCGATAATTTATCAGGTAGCACTCAGACCTGTTATACTATGGGGCAATGCTGACCAATGTTTTTTTCCCTTATTCAGCATGAGAAACCAAGTCTATGGGCACGTGTAACTCATCGGACTGCGCTCGCATTACACCAAGTGCAGTCCAATTTCTGCTGTCTCATAGAATGAAGATGGAGAACTTTTTTCTCCTTTTCTCAACAGTGCGAGAGAATTAGAGCACACTGAGCCCACACTCTGATCAGAGTTCGATCGGAGTGTTATTAGCATAATCATCTCAATTCTCTCCCATGAGACTCTCCGGCCATCTGACCACAGCCGAAAAGTGAGGTGTGTTTTTGAATATGGGTCTTGTTCTTCTAACAAGAGATTCAAGCTTTTCTACAATATCAAAGACCATCTATTAGGTGCCTAAGTAATAGCTGTGATGTACTCCTTTAGGACGACAATTAGAAAACTATCACAAATATTAAAATTTGGATTAGAAAGGTACCGTATGTATAAAATATATATATATATCTCTTTTCCGTAAGAAATGATAGGAGGATATTAAATATTCTGACGCGTTTCTGATCATAGACTATAACAGAGAATCATGGGATATCATATTTAAAGAAATAGCCCTCCAATATCAGTGCTCATGATTAATGACATACACAATAAATATATAATGAAGTGCAGGTCTGGGGAACTAGCTATCCTCCTCATGGAGAGGAATCTGCCTGCCGACATAAGGAGACAGATAAGCTGATAAGGAGACTTATAGCCACGATGCTCCTCTGGGAAATATGCAAATTGTCACTTCAGTGAGGAAGTGAAAAACTCTAATGCCGCCTAATAAAGGCAGTCATAATGTACTCTTTAACAAGCCTTTTAATATGACTCAGGATTTGTGCCAGATCAGAACCCCAAACTGTAGACGCTGGATTTTGGGGTGATTGCCCCTCATAGGTGCAGCGAGGTGTGCAAATACTGACCTAGCTGTAGAGTTTTTCACTTCCTCACTGAAGTGACAATTTGCATAATGAATTACAGACATACATGCGCATTACATGTAAAATAAGTGAATAAATGTTACAAAAACATCTTTTTACAGGTACTAATAAATAAGCATAAATAACTAAAATGTTAATAAATTAAATGTGTCATAATATTTAATTTCCTCCTATTATGGATTTTAATCTTTTTTAATGTTATGGAATAAAGATATATTTTTTTATACAAACTTTCTAAGGCCCCTTTCACATCAGTGTTGTTCGCTGATGTGCGGCAGATTTACCACATCTTCCGGATCGGCCGCCTAAATTGCGGCCCGGATCCGGCAAGTCTCATGCTTGCCTATGGGGCTTGCTGTCCGGTGCAGCAAGTGCGGTTTTGCCGGATGCAGCAGATCCGGCACTCGAGGCTGCAAGTAGCATCTGGCAGTACCGCATTTGCCGCACCGGACTGCAAGCCCCATAGACAATGCATTGGACTTGCCTGGTCCGGGCCGCAAGTTGGCCGTTAGGCGGCAGATCCGGCAGATGCTGCACCACCTGCCGGATCGGCCGCGCATCAGCGAAAAACCCTGATGTGAAAGGAGCCTAATGCAAACTCTCTTCTTCTGCATTGTCTTACCGATGGCCAGCATTTGGTTCTGGATTGAAGTGGTGTTTTGATTCGAACAAAGTAGACACGGTGAGGCAGTTTTTTTTCTTCTTCTTTTCATGACATTCTTTGTGGCCCTTTGAGGTTCTCCTGCTGGAGCCTTAATTAATGACTGTGTTATCTACCTGAACTAATGGCTGAATCACTTTTGTCCAGTATAGCAGATGTTGTATGTAGTCATCATGCCAAAACCACAGACGTATCAGTTGCCTTGTTTGTTGACCCACTAACCCAATGGATTAATTACTCTTCCCACAGGAATCTTACTAAAATCTCATTCTGTAACCCCAGTGGCCGCAGTTGGTTTGAGGTTGTGGAAGTGGCCAATGTAGCATGTTCAGGGATAACGTTATTATCTCAATTCTCATCGTTTGTGGTTAAAGATCTATTTACTTGTTGTAAAGCCGGACATACAGATGAGATAAATGTCAGCCAAACATTCATTTGACCAACAGCCATCTCTCCTGACTCCCCCATACACAAGAGCGTTCATGTCTTTTTAATGGGAAGAAAGGAGAAAACTACTGTCAGATAGTCAACTTATTCCCCCAGAAATTGTGCATTCAAACTCTAACTGTCTTATACTTCTCTTCCCTGACATCATATTCAGGGAACAGTTAGTGGGCCCCTATACGCATCAGATAGTTGGCCGATTCTGAAGATATTGGAATTGCGACGTCTCTCTGAAGCCATAGGCTTAAAGCGGCTATCTTAGGCAGACTTGGCACAAGCCACTCCATTTGGTAGAATCTAGAGAAACTCCATCATCCTTTAACCCCTATACAAGGATCTGATTTTACAATGGGGTCCAGAAGATTGATATCTAAGGATGGGCTGCAGACCAGAGGAGCGAACCAGAGTCAGAAATAGTTGACAAGCAGGGTCAAAGCTGGGAGATCGTGGAAATGACAAAATCAGGATCTATAAGGCTGCTTTCACATAGGCTTTTTGAAAAAATGCGTCAGAATTACCGCATCTGCCGCATCTCCCGCCTAACGGCCGCACTTGCGGCACCCTTGCGGTAAGCCCCATGCCTTGTCTATGGGGCTTGTGGTCAGGTGCAGCAGATGTGGCAAGTGCAGTTGTGGCAGATGTGGCAGCTGTGTTTTTTTTCGCGGCTGCAACTGCCACATCTGTGGCGCCCTGCTCACACAGGTAACCACAAACTCACCTGCAGCATGGGTGGATTTCCACAGTGGGTACACAATTTCAAACAACACCTTCCACCCCAACCCAGTAGGGGGAGCTCAACTTGCTGCTCTTAGGCAAGATCCTCTATAAATACTGCTGGTGGGCGCGGAGTTAGACCGAGTGTGCAGTCGCTAGGAGAACTGTGAAGACGTCCTGGTGGTCGGAGCCGGGCTAGGCCCGAGCCAGAGACAACTGAACAGCCATCAATCTAGTTATTGCAGGGACCCAAGAGTGAGGTTGAAAGCGAGACGTAGGAACAACGGAGAAGTAGCAACCTGGGGACCGAGAAGCTGTCTTGGCTCACCCCAGAAAGCACCCCGGAGTCCGAGTCTGCAGGAGAGCTCCCAGCCCAGCAGAGAATACTGGTTTTCACACAAGGGAAAAGAGACGAGGAGGCCTTATACCCACTCACTGTGGAGATACAGAGTGCTACCTGAACACCCGGCAGTGTACTGGACTTTTACCTGCAATTCCATCAGTAAAAGGTAAAGAAACAATCTCCGGTGTGTGTGTCTATTCCTCTACCCCTGACCCTGCCATCTATGGAGACTATTCCAGCTGCCTGCCAGCAAGGCCAATTCCCTGTTTTCATCCCTAACCATCTACTACCAGAGCCCCGGGGACCCAGCTTCACAACAAACTTTCAAACTCTTTACTACCATTTCCCAACTCCTTTACCAGTTGACCACCAGGCCACGGGTCTAGGCAGGCCACCAGTGACATCCCAACCACAGCAGGGCCCAGACACCCAAGTCCCCATACAACCCTGTGTTAGTCATATGATTTCATCAAGAGCAGAGTTTTGGACTTATTCAAATAAAAAAAACACAATTTCCAAGCTTTGGCAACCTATATTTTTATTGATATAGTTTTACAGAAACATAAAATATTTTGTTTGCTTTTTATTGCCTCCTTTTGGGGGGCTGCAGTGACTAAAAAATAGAATGTGGGTATTGCCTTTATACATCATCGGAAAAAAGGTTTGTGCTCTTGAATAGTAGCAAAACAAAAACATTTCTTTTAGGATTTTTTTTTCTATTAGATAGAGCCCAAAATTTGTCCTTTCTAGTATGGCCCATTCATAGATACTTTACATAGAATTCTATACAAGGTGTGGGGCAGCGCGGGGATTGCAAGGCAGGAAAACGTGGAGCCCGGTAATAGTTCAAACAGTTCCTGGTTTTATTGCTGCTAAACACAGCGATGGCACAAGCTGCCGGAATCCGGGTCGCAGCCAGGTACACAGGATACAGTCCACACATAAAGTAACCCGGTTCCTTCAGGTTATGAGCTTTCCAATATGGGTCGCCCTGAGCTCCCAGCCCTCCTGGGCTAGACTGTGTTATTACAGCAAACGGCCCCTGGAACTCTTGACCTCTCCTGTCTATCTCTGCTTAGGCTGCTTTCACATAACGATTTTCGGTCATCCGATTGTATCCGTTTCAAAACGGATACAATCGGATCAGAAATCGGACCCCATGTTCCCCCATGGGAATCGGATGGGATCGGATGTGCCACTATTGGCATCCGATTTTGGCACCATCCGATCCCATCCGATGTAATCACGGGCACAAAATCGTAGCCGGCTACGATTTTGTGTCCGTGACTCACATCGGACAGCATCGGATCACTGCTGATCCGAGGCTGTCCGATGTGCCCACAGCATAGGAGCCTATGGACATCGGATCTGAGTTCACCTCGGATCCGATGTCGGCTCCGTATCTCCCTGTCTTTCCTGCTTCTGCTCCTCCATCTTCTTCCCTCTCCTATTCTATATGATGTGCCCCCGCTATTCTTTGCTGTGTCCCCCGCTTCTCTATGCTCCTCTATCCCTATCCTGTCCCCTGTCCTCTCCCTGGGTGTAAAAAAATAAAAAAAACTCCTCCGGGAGTATACATTACCTGTCACCGCTCCCACGCTGCAGCACGATCAGGGCTAAAGGACCTGTGATGATGTCAGAGTCACATTACCCGGTCAGCTGACGGGTCATGTGACCGGGTCTCTTACATCATCACAGGCTCTTCTGCCCTGATGGTGCTGCAGCGTGGGAGCGGTGACAGGTAATGTATACTCCCGGAGGAGTTTTTTTTATTTTTTTACACCCAGGGAGAGGACAGGGGACAGGATAGGGATAGATGAGGATAGAGAAGCGGGGGACACAGATAGAATAGCGGGGGCACATCATATAGAATAGGAGAGGAAAGAAGATGGAGGAGGCAGGAGTAGGGAGAGACAGGAGACCGCAGGATCCACACGGATCCTGCAGATCGGATGGCTATTTGCCATCCGATTGCAGGGATCCGTATGGATCCGTGCCTGTCTGTGGGATGCCCCTTCAAAGTCGGATCCCACGGACAGGCACAAAATCGTTATGTGAAACCAGCCTTAGACAATAAGCTCTCCACAGGGAACCCCGCCCTGTCTCCTAACCAGGCTTTTAACCCTGTGTCTCCTTCCGGGGATCCTGCAAGACCCGGAGCGCAGGGAGTGGACCGTCCCTCTCTCTCACACCCTATACCGGGTTCAATATGTGACAGTGCACATTCTGGGGGAGACATAGCACCCCTCGCATATGATTCCCCGCACTGTCTCACAAAGGGAACAAGGTATCAGACCGATTTCCCAAAACTGCCAACTTAACAATGTGGCACAGCTCTGCCATGGCTGACATATTTCATCAATATACATACAATATATATCCAATATACTGGCAAGTGAGTCTTGACTTATGTTACTTCTGATATCATCAAGATCTTCCAACTTCATGCCTCATCAAAAGGGTTTACGTGAATGTGAAGTTTGTCTTTTCCCATCCAAGTGAATTTATTTATACTGGGATCTACTATATGGGGTAAAATTGGGGCAGAATACGATGAGCTTCTCCCAAGTAAAGTGTCAAGTGATACAGTAAGAACCAGATGTATATTATATGGCAATAAAATGCTAAAAGATGAAACTGGAGGAGGACTTCTGGATTAATGGACCACAAACCAGACACCCCACTGGTCTTAATAAGGATTAGGTGTAACTTTGTTTATTCCAAGGCCCCTGCTGTCCCAGGAAGCTGAAATTAGCACAGTAGAAAACCCACTGAAAAATAATACTAATGCAATACATAAAACTTGTCAGACCAGCTCCTGACCAAATCTATATTTGGCAAATTTACATATATTATAAAATCAATATGCACATATAAATATACCATTGTAAAGGAAGCGATATATTGCAAACCATTTAATAATATTTTATATGATGTTCATTAAATCTTATTGGTTACATGTTTTATTAATAGTCTATTCTACAATGTTTAAGTTTATTAACTATTATAACAGCGTTTTTAGCTCCTTTTAATAATGAATGTGTACGTTTCTACAGTACATAGGTGTGACGAGTGTGTTGGGCCAGATGAGACATTGGGGTGGAGATCTAGGATCAGAAGGTTACATAGTTTAGTTGATTGCAGGTTCTTTGTAGAACCCATTCTTCATTTATCCTAAGTAGGAGCTAATTTAATATCATTCGATGTTGAGGGTGTTAAGGTTTCTTTTCTATCTTGCTGTGATTAACATGTAGTTGTAATCTCAGCTGGAGCCACTCCCTTCCACTATATAAACTCCCTCCCTAATGTCTCCTCTGCTGGCTATTGTTTTTTCTATGCTGACATGTGAAGGGGTTGTCTCTGAAGAAAGCTGTGGTTATCTTTCTAGTGGTTGTGGTGAAGTTCCCATATGGAGAATTATTGGATTTATTTTTGTTATATCTGTCTCACTTGGTCTAGGTGCACGAGAGGAAGGACCCGTCTAGGGATGGAAAGGAGCTCAGGGATCGGCTGCAGGTGAGTTAGGTGGTGACCCCTTTCAACAGGGCCTTCCTTTACATCTTCCCTAGTGTGTCCTTCCTTTTGTGTCGCACGCCAGGCGTGCCCTCACCCTGGCGTGACACTAGGGGAGTAAATTGATTGAATACAGATTTTTAGGCTATGGTAATGTTGACATAACTTTTAGGTACTGTATATATTGATGAAAAACTATAATAAAAGAAATGAGCAGCATACCATCTTCCAACTGAGCACACAAGTTTAGCCTAAAACCTGCTGATATAGATTGGTTCATCATACAGCCTAATGTGTATGGTAATTTTTGCCCTACAGATCATTGTTGGGAGAGTTAAGGATCCACTATGTCCAATTTTGGTCTACAAAACCGAGGACCTTCTCCTCCCTGTCATGCATGCTTGATGTCACACCACGCGTTCTAAGTAGAAGAGGTACCATGGATGGAGGAGGCAGTAGGAGGCACGCAAGTCTCTGGTACGGCAACCACAAACTATCAACTGCTGGAATGTTTGAGCTCAACTACTCTCATAACTTCTAGGAGACTCCCAAGAATAAAGGAAAAGCCTTTGGACTTCAAGACTGCCAAATAATAATAATATTTATTCATTTATATAGCACTATTAATTCCATAGCACTTTACATACATGAGTAATGCTGTCTCTCTTGGAGCTCGCAATCTAAATATCCTATCAGTATGTCTTTACAATGTGGGAGGAAACCGGAGTGCCCGGAGGAAACCCACGCAAACACGGGGAGAACATACAAACTCCTTGCAGATGTCCTTAGTGTCCTTGGTGGGAATTGAACCCAGGACCTCAGGACCCCAGCGCTGCAAAGGCTACAGTGCTAACCACTTGAGCCACTTAATAAATCCTCCTAAACCAAATATAATATAGGCAATTCTAGAAGATTTCTTCAGTGGATGGTAGTGATTGGTTGTTCGCGAATGATTCGGCTTAAAGTTTCGACTACTTTCTTTGAACGATGGATGCCGACACCACAGTGGGATCCATTTACAGTTTCTGAATGGTTCTCAGTGGAGATACAATAACGATGATTGTCTGCCAACGTGACCGAAATCCTGGGTGGGCAAAGTTTCAAATGCACCTAAAATGATTAAACACTGAATATTAAAGTTTGAGTCCCGAATACCTTAAGTGGCTATAACAAATGCTGTCATAATAAGTCACAGTCTTGAAATTCCAACATAATGTCCTCAAGCGTAAAGCTGGACCCTAGGAGAATATTTTACATACTTAATATGCCATTTCATACCGCATCTATTCATCATGAATGTAAAAAGTGTGGATATTATAAATGTTTCAGATGTGATAGATGTTACCGGAATATGAATTATATTTCTAGATACCAACACCTGTAAAATAAGTATTTGTGAAATGTCTTCGGATTGAATCACTAAGATCATGAATGCAGGTCTAGGGGACGTTTTTATAGTTCAGAGGCAGGAAATGTTATGTAATTATCACTGCGGGCTATAAATCAGCTTTATACATTCTTAGGGCAACGGATCGAGGAGTAGGCGGCATAGGCAGCGGCCTAAGGCGGCAAAAAGGGCTAGATTTATGGTTAAAGAATAACAGGAATGCAAGGACTTGGAGGGGAAGGTTTACTATTATGCTAAAGTTCAGGAACCTAAATGGTTGTGGGGTGCGAAAACCTTATAATAACTAAAAAGGATCACTCTCTAATGTGTCAATTTTTTTTACCTGGTGAACATACCGCTGTTCTCCTGAAACTGGGGTAGTTTTCATTTTTTCCTGCTCCTCTCCATTTGTGACCTATTTTCCATTCTTCCCTGTATACAGCAGGGGTGGGGAACACCAGGCCTCGAGGGCCGCCAACAGGTCATGTTTTCTGGATTTCCTTAGTATTGCACAGGGGTTGGAATCATCACCAGTGCAGGTGATTATATTATCAAACAAAATCCTGAGAACATGAACTGTTGACGGCCCTCGAGCCCTGGTGTTCCCCACCCCTGCTGTATATAAATTACTTTTGTTATCCAAGGGGTGTAGTCCTCAGGAAAATGCCCGCAGAGAATAGTTGAGAACCACGCCCACTTGGATAAATGAAAAGACAATAGGAAAGAGAGGGCCATCTCTCAGGATAGGAGAGATGCAGAAATAGATGGAAATTAACGCCGGGTTCGGGAGAACAGTGACATTTACACCAGGGGGAAAGCATCACATTTATGTATGGGTCCTTTGAAAGAAAACTTTTGTTGTCTCTATACAGTGTATGAACACAAGCGATACTTTGATTTATGTGGTATTGAACTTTATGACCTCACGAAATCACCCACCAGCCACTCCAGATGGATAGAGCCTGAAAACCATTATTTAAAGGGAATTTGTCAGCAGTTTCTTGCTATGTAAGTTGAAGACAGCATGCTGTAATAGTTAAAAACAAAAATCAACTGTGCCCCTCTTATCAGGCTGTGTGTTACTGTTTAATTAATATAGGCTTTATTAAGCTGTGATTACGATTACAGGACTACATTGTCACACACACGTCAGTCTGACACACCCCTTCCTGTGATTGACACCTCACTGTGAATGCACAATCTCTATGGACAACCTGGTGTGTGGGCGGGGGCAGCTTTCCCAGCTCTGCTGTGTTGCTAAAATGAAATGGTTTGATTGTGTGAGAAAGGCTGCAGCCAGTAATCTGTGCGATACATTGTTGGATTCAGGTTGTCTTTGCCTACATTATGTTGCTGCCATATAAGGTAGTGAAAACCGGCTAACAGATTCCCTTTAACTAAGGATAAAATGCAGAATCAGTGAAGATGCACTGACTCCATGTTACCTGGTCCTACAATACTACCCTGCACCTCTCACTTCTATACCATTGTGTCACACACTCGACTATCCTTCCAAGATACACCAGAACCTCCATGATCTGTATTTATATAAATCTCCCCCTATGAGCTGAGCGGTAAATTGCCATACAATGCCAACGCTTCACTGCTGAAATTAAAGAGATCAGTATATGTTACAAAGACACATTGTTCTCAAAACAACATTACAATCATTTACTGTCAATGGCCATACCTTGCCCCTGTACAACAAATATAGTCGGCGTGAAACATATGAACATTTAGTTCCCATTTAGTTGTGTACCCGCAGCACCTCCCTTATAAGAACCACCGCTTGTAATAATGATAATTGCTCCTTGTGTAAAGCGTAGCATGGCATAGCAGATGGAAAACATGAGACGTAGGAGGAATGGGGGCTGCCTAGAGTTTTCTGTGGTGGTCCCAGGATCAAATATATACGACATCCTAAGTCTAACATAAATAGTGTCCTGATGTGACCCTATACCTCGATGAACACTTCACTACAAGCACAGAGAACATATGACGACATTTAAATAAACAGAAGATTTGTGAGCCCTGACTTTATACACCATTAACCATACGGAGCGTATATAGAATGAATGAAGGGATAGATAGATAGATAGATAGATAGATAGATAGATAGATAGACAGATATATAGATGGATAGATAGTTAGATGGATAGTTCTTTTTGTGATGTAAAACAAGTTTATAAACAGGCAATAACATGTTGTACATCACAGAAAGAATCAGCTGTGATCACTAGCTGTAATGTCTGTATACTCTTATATTCTGTGTTCCCCGGCTGTAATGTCTGTATACTCTTGTATTCTGTGATCCTCAGCTGTAATGTCTGTATACTCTTATAGTCTGTGATCTCCGGCTGTACTGTCTGTATACTCCTATATTCTGTGATCCCCGGCTGTAATATCTGTATACTCTTATATTCTGTGATCCCCGGCTGCAATGTCTGTATACTTTTATATTCTGTGATCCCCAGCTGTAATGTCTGTATACTCTTATATTCTGTCATCCTCGGCTGTAATGTCTGTATACTCTTATATTCTGTGATTCCCGGCTGTAATGTCTGTATACTCTTATATTCTGTGCTCCCTGGCTGTAATGGCTGTATACTCTTATATTCTATGATCCCTGGCTGTAATGTCTGTATACTCTTATATTCTGTGTTCTCCGGCTGTAATGTCTGCATACTCTCATATTCTATCATCCCCGGCTGTAATGTCTGTATACTCTTATAGTCTGTGATCCCCGGCTGTAATGTCTGTATACTCTTATATTCTGTGATCCCTAGATGTAATGTCTGTATACTCTTATATTCTGTGATCCCCGGCTGTAATGTCTGTATACTCTTATATTCTGTGATTCCCAGCTGTAATGTCTGTATACTTTTATATTCTGTGATCCCGCTGTAATATCTGTATACTCTTATATTCTGTGATCCCCGGCTGTAATGTCTGTATACTCTTATATTCTGTGATCCCCGGCTGTAATGTCTGTATACTCTTATATTCTGTGATCCCTGGCTGTAATGTCTGTATACTCCTATATTCTGTGATCCCCGGCTGTAATGTCTGTATACTCTTATATTCTGTGATCCCCGGCTGTAATGTCTGTATACTCTCATATTCTGTGATCCCCGACTGTAATGTCTATATACTGCTATATTCTGTGATCCCTGGCTGTAATGTTTGTATACTCTTATATTCTGGGATCTCCAGCAGTAATGTCTGTATACTCTTATATTCTGTGATCCCCAGCTGTAATGTCTGTATACTCTTATATTCTGTGATCCCCGGCTGTAATATCTGTATACTCTTATATTCTGTGATCCCCGGCTGCAATGTCTTTATACTTTTATATTCTGTGATCCCTGGCTGTAATATCTGTATACTCTCTAAGGCTGTGGTCACAGTACCATTTTTCACATGCATTTTTGGAGACCTGTGTTTTCAAAAACGCATGTAAAAAACGCACCCATAGGCCCCCATGTTAAAAAACGCATGCCCTAATAGCCAAAAAGCATGTGTGACTGTCCCATGCGTTTTTGGAGCATATCCAAAAACGCATGCGTTTCTGTAGAAAACGCATGCGTTTTTATAACATGGGTTCCTATGGAAAACGCATGCAAAAACGCATGTACAGTTAGTACCTTTTAGTGCCATTCAAAAACGCATGCGTTTCCCATAGGAGCCCATGTTAACAAAAACGCATGCGTTTCCGGAAACGCATGCGTTTTTGTTAACATGGGCTCCTATGGGAAACGCATGCGTTTTTGAATGGCACTAAAAGGTACTAATTGTACATGCGTTTTTGCATGCGTTTCCCATAGGAACCCATGTTATAAAAACGCATGCGTTTTCTACAAAAACGCATGCGTTTTTCAAAACGCTCAAAAAAATACTACAAGCACTATTTTTATGTGCAGATTCAAAAACGCAGCCAAAAACGCAGGGAGCCATCAGAGACCTTAAAAAACTCATGCTGACATGAAAAACGCATGTAAAAAAGCATGCGTTTTTAAAAGGCACTAAAAAAACTGTGACCACAGCCTTACTCCCCCTTGCCCAGGAGCAGCGGTATATCTGACCTGTTCCTGCATGGTCGAACACATACAATACACAGGGGAACATTTATAGCAATATCTCGGATAAGAACATTTTTATTAAACACATCTATTTGTGGAACTTATTTTTATTCTTAGCTGCAAAACTCCTTTTAATGAAAAGCAGCATATAAGCGATTGAACAGCAACAAGTGGATCCAGCTCTACTGCTTTTGTTAGCATTTTGCATTGGCTGTATAGCACAGCTGGCACCTGCCCTGTATGAAGTGGCTTTATATACTCACTCATACCATACAAATACATCCATGATGACAGCCATAGACCAATCCAGAAAATCCCTCACCGCCATACTATATGCTAGTAATTTGGAGATAACCGTGGCCCCCCTTGCCTTCAGGGCCCCTGCGTAGCTGCACCACATATGATATGTCCGCCTCTGCCTTCAGGGTATTGGAAAAAGGGTTTTTTAAAACAGAGAACTCATTTAAGTTCCATTTTATAACATTACAGACAGTGGAAATAGTGAGCAGGAAGCATTTAGTTAGCTTTTTATAGCCTTTTCCTACTTTATGAGAGTCAATTATCTTTATTTTCTGCAGTCAGCTGCTCAGAGGAGCTCATGACTGTGAGTGCAAACACAAAGCCATGAGATGCCTTGGGGGGTCACTTCATTCAGGTTATCTAGCAGTGAGACATTACAAAAACTAGCACCATAGCATTAGCAGAAGAGGTTAAATACTTCTGCACATAACAATTATGTCAGTGCATGAACGACATATTGTGCATTACTCATCTAGACGTATATGGAGAATTCCATACAATCTATAAAAAGTGTGGTCAAGGATGACCCACCCAAATAAGACAAATAACAATGAGGAGGGCAAAGAGAGAAGGTGTGCACAAAAATGTAATGCTGTTAGGTGATAACATCGGGCTGTACTTAGGTCCTAAGCAGAGGACAGAGCAACAAATGCAAGGGTGAATGTGAGGCTGTGGTCACAGTACCATTTTTCACATGCATTTTTGGAGACCTGCGTTTTCAAAAACGCATGTAAAAAACGCACCCATAGGCCCCCATGTTAAAAAACGCATGCCCTAATAGCCAAAAAGCATGTGTGACTGTCCCATGCGTTTTTGGAGCATATCCAAAAACGCATGCGTTTTTTAATAAGGGGCCTTATGGAAAACGCATGCAAAAACGCATGTACAATTAGTGCCATTCAAAAACGCATGCGTTTCCCATAGGAGCCCATGTTAAAAAAACGCATGCGTTTCCGGAAACGCATGCGTTTTTTTAACATGGGCTCCTATGGGAAACGCATGCGTTTTTGAATGGCACTAAAAGGTACTAATTGTACATGCGTTTTTGCATGCGTTTCCCATAGGAACCCATGTTATAAAAACGCATGCGTTTTCTACAAAAACGCATGCGTTTTTCAAAACGCTCAAAAAAATACTACAAGCACTATTTTTATGTGCAGATTCAAAAACGCACCCAAAAACGCAGGGAGCCATCAGAGACCTTAAAAAACTCATGCTGACATGAAAAACGCATGTAAAAAAGCATGCGTTTTTAAAAGGCACTAAAAAAACTGTGACCACAGCCTAACAATGCCTTTAGTTCATATACATAGGCCTGAATAACACCATCATGGCATCAGATCATAAATTATGACACATAGAAAGCAGCAAGGTGGGTAGCTATGTATCCATTAGCAGCCGACATAAATAAGATCATGTTATCTCATGCAATAAAGTGCAAGTGCAAACACCGAATCCTGTTCACAGAATTCCACCTAGCTCGCAGCGAAGTATTAAGGGTCAGGTTAGATGTCAAATGGTGACCATAAACCACAACCCTCTATGGCCAGAGGAGGAAAGGGATCAAGCCCCTCATATTGAACATTTACCCAGCAGTGGAAGGACCCCCGGATCCGGACCCCTCATTTACCCAGCAGTGGATGGACCCCCGTATCCAGACCCCTCATTTACCCAGCAGTGGAAGGACCCCCGGATCTGGACCCGGTCTGGATTCGGGCGTCCTTCCACTGCTGGGTAAATGTGCAATATGAGGGGCTTGATGCCTTTTTTCCTCTGGCCATAGGGGGTTGTGGTTTATGGTCACCATTTGGCATCTAACCTGACCCTTAATACTTTGTGCGAGCTAGGTGGAATTCTGTGAGCAGGATTCAGTGTAACCAGTTTTGCTCACTATTTCTCTGAGCTGGCCTTCACAGTTCTTCTAGTGACTGCACACTCTGGCTAACCCCGCCCCCAGCACCTGTATTTATAGGGGATCTGGCTTAACAGCAACCAGTGGGTTTCCCCCTACAGGCCTGGAGTGGAAGGTGTTGGGTGTATGTGTGGGTCTCAGCTGTGGAAATCCCATTGTGAACTAGTTGGTTCTGTGGCTTACCTGCACAGGGCGCCACACTAACAGCATTACATTTTTGTACACACCTTCTCTCTTTGTCCTCCTCATCTAGACGTATGTTTGGTTTTTTTTTTCTGCATACAAAAAAACGAATGGCTTTTATCAGTGTGCTGGATCCGACTTTATCCATTTCTGGACTGTGTCTCCATTTTTACCTACAGTGTGGCATGCATTTTTGTCATTCACAAAAAACTATAGTTTTCAAGTTTCTCCTAATCCATTAAATGGTAAAAAAAACAAACATTTGGACATCCAAAGTAAATGACATCCACTTTTTTACAGACCCAGTCAATTGCATTGGCAAGTTTTATATTTTTGTGGACGATTGTTCCAAAAAAATACCTAGACATGTAAGAATGGCCATAGACAATAATGTGTCCTCATTCTACACATGAAACACACACAGAACAAACCATCCAATCCACACAGGCAAAGAAATCAAACTACAGGTGTGTATAAATTATGTGTAAATCCGAGGTCTGACAGGTCGTATGAGGAGCGCATGAAAATACCCAGACCGGCCAGCAGCTCTCTTTACCTGAGCATGACAGCTTCAGAAACAGATGAAGCTGACATGCTCAGGTCAGGAGAGAAGCAGCCAGTTTAATGCAATCCTCACGCAGGTTATAAGGCCGTCTGAACCCGGCCTAATAATGAAAAACCACATAAGGAAAAAGTGTTGAAAATATGAAGAAAAAGAGGAACAAAAAGCCATGGAAAGTCACGACACCAGCTGAAATCTATCAGTAATTAGAAAGCTATCCTGCCACTTAGGCTGCCTTCACACTGCGGGTGTGATCCGATCTGTGGCTGTAAGGGAGAACCTGACAGCCCCGGCCCGGATCAGCACACAGAACCAGAGGGCTAATATGCCCTCCGGTCCGGTGTGCAGCCGCACGCAGCTGCCACCACTGATGAATCAGGACCGCGGCTGGCAGGGAGCTAGCCGCGGTCCTGAAATAACAGCGGCGTACAGCCGCAGGTGTCCGGTTTCCGGATCGTCCTGGATTGGGGCAATCCGGCCCCATAGGTTCCCATGTTAGGGAGTGCCAGATTGCCCCGGATCCAGGAGGATGTGGGAGAACCCGGGAGAAGGCAATTAGGGGAGATTTTTCTCCTCGGACACAAAAACGTTGCAAGCAACATTTTTGTGTCCGTGAGAAAAATCTGAATTCTCCCGGATTCTCCCGGAGAGATAGAAACAGAGAGCTGCCATGCGGCTCCATCCTTCCCCTTAGGATACTATGGGGCCAAAATCTGGTCCGGGGCTGTCTAGCTCAAGCTGACAGCCATGGATCGGATCCCACCCGCAGTGTGAAGGCAGCCTTAGTGAACTATAATATTAGCTGGTTCAACTGATGGCCTATAAAAAAGTGTCTCGTTACCAAGGTGCTGCACAAGTGAGGTTTTTTTTTTAATTTTTGTCCTTTTAGTGGCTTTTCAGATTATATGGTTAGGACTTGTAAGTGTGAGGGCCCTTGACGGTGGGTTACCAGCTTACGTATTCTGGCCAAAATATCCACTAACACCTCACAACATCTTCCATCGTGTTTTTTTTTCCACTTTTTTTATCTTTTGCAGGATACAGCTGACAGGGTGTCTGTCCTGTGTGGTGGATATACATAGAGCTGGGCAGCCCACTTGATCTAATTGTGAACAATAGGCTGTATACAGACACTTTGCATAGCACATACATGTGTGACTGACGCCCTATGGAAACCCAGTGCATATAAATACCACCAATCACCTTCCCTATGACATGGCTGGTTGAGTGTGATTGCTGTATCGGTATTATGCACTTTGATGTCCCTCAATGGGGCCTGCAGCGTTCTGCTAAGTGCAATGGATATTAGATTTGGCTGTTTTTTTTTGAGGTTTGTATTAATCTTTGTCCTCTTAGTGGCTTTTAAGGTGCCACACAAGAAACAACTCATGATGAGTAAAACCAGTGAACAGTCACAAGACCTTGCAACCTTATTGGATTTATTCCAGACAAATTTCTGAACTACTAAAGGGTAGACTGAGAACTGTTTCGGGACATAATCCGGAAGTGAAGGAACATCATTTCACCATAAACTGGCCACAACCAGGTGCTCCCTTCAACATTTCAGATAGAGGAGTGAAAAGAATTATCAGAAGACATGTCCAAGAGCCAAGGACCACCTATGGAGAGCAAGAGAACAAACTGGAATCAGCAGGGGCAATTGTTACAAAGAAAACAATAAGTAATGCCTTCTCCCATTATGGCCTGTATGCACGCTCTTGTATGTACACTCACCACGCAGGACTCCATTGCTGAACAAAAAGCAGGTTCAAGGGCATTGAAAGTTGGATCAACAAGATTTAGGCAAGCCTATGAAATACTGGGAGAATAGACTGGTCAGATAAGACCAAAATTGAACTGTTTGGATGCCATAATACACACCATGTTTGGAGGCCAAAAGGCAAATTACCCCCAAAAGCATCATACCAACAGTGAAGTATGGAGGTGGGAACATCATGGTGTGAGACTGTTTTTCAGCATAGTGGCAGATTGCATATAATCGAAGGAATGATGAATGTGCTGAGACATTCTTGATAAAAATCTGTTGCCATCTACCAGGATGATGGAGATGAAACAAGGGTGGACATTTCAGCTAGACAATGATCCCAAACAAATAAGATAATTTCTGGCTTGGTCATTAAGGTTTAAACATGTTGCTGGTTGTGCTTTTGTGTAATGTTTTCTTGTGAGCAGTCAGTCATTATGCATTGGCATTACTAAAGTCACTGCTTTACTTTATCATAAGAGAACCAGCAACCTCCTTACTAGATGAATGTATCCGATACCAACAGCCCATTTAATACTATTTCACTTTTACGATCTGTCAATATTAGACACTGTGTCCCTTTAACTAGCACATGATGGGCCGATGTTTACATTCACTTTGGAACTAAAAGTCTTTGGTTTGTGTGTTTTGTAATGTTTAAGTTCTCTTTTGCGTACAGAAAAAAAGGATAGAACATTTGGTTTTTCTCCAGATATAAAAACACATCAGAAAACAGAAGTTGTCAGCTGTGGTCACAAGTGATGTGCGAGGTCATACAGGGGCAGACATACCTCTTGGGTCCCTGTGGCATGGTAAGGGGGCCACCACTACCTCCAATCAGGTGGAATTGTGCATTATAATGAGCCATTGGGCTGCAGAGGGCCCATATATTGGTCTTGGTTTTCACCCCTGAGGTCATAGTTTGTTGGTCTGGTGCAGATTAAAGCTGGGGTTCACTTTTATACACCTTCTAAAAATTAATTGAGACTTGGCAGATTTATATATTTTTGTTGGTTGGAGGAGGCAAGCTTCTGTGGCGCCCCTCCGGTCTAGAAGCCACGAGGGTTACTGCACCCAAGCCACGGGTGTGGCCAGGGCCGCACCGTCCATTGGACAGTGTGAGCCCTGTCATTCAGGCGGCAAGAGGCAGGGGGAGCGGCAGTGCAGAAGGGGGCGGCGCCTCATGCAAACAGCCTCCCCCTGTCATGGCGCCGGCCGCTCACCCCGCGCACCGCAGGTAAGTGGCGACCCGCCGGGGGACAAGCACAGAAGGGGCGGCAGCGCTGGGCTTCGCCAGCACCCCCCCCCTCCCGCTACTCACGGCCGCGGCCGGCAATCACTGCCGCGGCTCAGGCGGCAGTGGCGATGCAGAAGGGGCGGCAGTGCTGGGCTCCACTAGCACCCCCCCCCCCGTAACCGGTGCCGCGGCTCAGGCGGCAGTGGGGCTTGGTGCACCCCTGGGTGTGGCTCTCCTGTAGTCAGCAAATGGGGAATGGTAGGTATGGGATCCTCAGCAAACACCCAACACGTAGACCCTAGTTAGGGACCTGGGTGGACCCGCTGTACGAATCACCCCGTCCAAGGAAGGAGAATAAGGTAGAGAAGTGTTGGTGGGTGGGAGGAAGAAGAAAGAGAGTTTTCAGTTTAGAGTGGAGCAGAGAACAGCTAGAATGTAGAGCAGTTGAAAAGAGAAGAGTGAGAAGTCAAGTCGAGTGAGGAGGAAAAAGTGGTGAAAGGTGCAAGAGAGAACTGAGAAGCAGGAGACTTGAGCAGTAGAGGCTCATCCTGGGAGAGGAAAGGAAGGAACCCTAGGGGCATCGGCAGAGCTGAAGCGGCCCGTGTACCCGAATCCGGGACTGGTGATACCAGACGGAGAGGTTTGGTCTGGAGACAGGGACCGGACCTGAACGCAGCGTGGGAGTCCAGCACCAAAACCACTGAACCAGAGGCCACGAGCTTCAGAGCAGCTGTGGCTCACACCTGGCGCATCCCCCAAGAAAGCAGCCGGACAAGGGTCCGGGGACAAGGTACCGGTCGCACACCAAGACCCGTGGCTTCTGGATCAGGGCTCTGCACGCAAAGGTGCTAAGAGAAGTGCTGAGGAACAGGACCAGAGAAAGGCAAAGACAGGCACACCACTGAAGATCTCATACTTGCCTCCCTTATTTCTTAAAGACTACACCGGCCGAAGCTTATCTGAGAGACCGTGTAACGTCTATGACCTGTTGAAGCTTAAAGCTTGCTGTGAGTAAACCCAGGTACTCTGCGTTTCGGTGTGATTGCCCCTCATCAATGTAGTGTATGGGATTCTGATCTGGCTGTATGAGAGGCTGAGACAAGGTCTGGGGGACTAGCCATTCTCCTTATAGAGATCAATCTGCCTGCCGACATGAGGAGACTTATATTTCCCAGAGGAGCATTGCAGCTATAAGTCTCCTCATGCCGGCAGGCAGATAGATCTCCACAAGGAGAACAGCTATTCCTCCAGACCTCGTCTTAGCCTCTCATACAGTCAGATCAGAATCCCATAGTTTGCATTGATGAGCGGCAATAACCCTAAAATGCACCCTCTGCAGATTGGGGCTTTGATCTGGTACTAGTCCTAAATCATATTAAAAGGCTTGTTAAAGAGTCAATTATGACTTATAGGATTGCTACCTTTATTAGATGTCACTAGAGTTCATCCACTTCCTCGCTGAATTGACAATTTGAATATTGTAAAAACCTCTCTGCAAGATGCATGTACTGTAAAATCATTCCAAGAGTCTATGTTGAAGTTTTACAGGGTCATGAGTCAGAGGTCAAAGGTATAGAGCTCAATCCAGTAGTTCATGCCAACTAAAGCTGTGCCTTGCAAATCTTCTACCCGCTTGGATCACTGGTGCCTCTTCTGATTTATAGTGCATGGTGTCTTAGGGCTTATTGATCAGAGCTGCCAGTGATGCTCATAAGTAGGAGATGGCAGGGTTCTGGTCCAGCAGCCATGGTTTACCAAAGTGGCCTCTTGACCAGGAAATCCTTTTGCTCAATTCTACTGATGGCCCACCAAACAACTCCCTATTGCTCATTGTCTTAGACCCTCAAAAAAGGGACATCTGAAAGTGTTACTTTACCAATATTTTTTATTTTAAACTGTATATATCAATAATGGGAGGCAGAAGGTCTGGTTAAATGTTTTTCTCTACTGCATTATGGAAATATGGGCTTTTGACACTTGGGGCACTCAATATAGAAATTTCCCCTTTAACCAAGGGGGCGGAAGTAGAGATTCTTCTAAGGGGGTGTTTACTTTTCCCACTGTATGTTGCTGTCCAATCATAAGAAGGCAGTGTAATTACACAAGTTTAAAAAGAAAATGGCCCAAGAGAAGGTAGAAACAGTCTTCTATAGAGACTTAATGTATCCAACGGTATCACAGTGAGAACTCACTCCCTTCACTCCCTATCATTACACTGATTGGAGAGGAGGGAATGGGAGATGTCATTACACACAACACTCTGGTATCAAGGCATTATTCCCCAACACCTGTAGAAGACCCAGAGTGTTGTATGTGACAAATGCTGCTCCCATCCCTCTGATGTTGCAGCTCTTCTCCTCTCCCAGCACTTTAACATCAATAAGTGTGAGGAGTTCTCGACATAATCAAATGGTCCAACATCAAGTACCAGATCACACTGAAAAAGACAGTTTTAACCTTCCCTGCTCTATGAAGCTGCCCTGTTATTAAGCAGGGGAAAAGGCAAACACCCCCCAGATAAGAATTTTTGTTAACACCCCCTTGGTTGAAGGAGAAAATTGCATGTTGAGTGCCCTAAACTCCAAAATGCAGAGAAATAAAAGTTTTAATCAGCCTTTCTCCTTCTTTTTAACGATATATACGGTTTAAAAAAATATTGCAAAATGTCACCTTTAAAAAAAGGTGGTAAATGTGTATACCCAGGAAAAAAATGAATATTAAAGTTGATTTATATCAATAGATTTTGGAATAATAATAATTTCCACAATTGGATGTTTAAAAAAAAAAATGTTCATGTGCCGAGATAATCTTATATATGTGCCACTGCTATGTACTGTGTAATGGATGTGTCTGACCGTACAGGGACATGATCTGATCATACCACATCTCCTGTGCTGAGATAATCTTATATATGTGTCCCTGCTATGTACTGTGTAATGGGTGTGTCTGACCGTACAGGGACATGGTCTGATCATACCACATCTCCTGTGCTGAGATAATCTTATATATGTGTCCCTGCTATGTACTGTGTAATGGATGTGTCTGACTGTACAGGGACATGGTCTGATCATACCACATCTGCTGTGCTGAGATAATCTTATATATATGTCTCCCTGCTATGTACTGTGTAATGGATGTGTCATATCCACTGCACAGTACAAAGTAGGGACACATATATAAGATTGTATATAGTAGAAAAGAAAGATGGCACTCACCGGTTTACTTGCGGCTCTGTTTAATAACCTTTTCAGACCAGTGGAAGTGGAATCCTCGAAAAACAGTGCCGTCGTCTGCCTCCACCACTCCCTCCCCGCAAGTGATGTAACCCGCAAAGGTTATTAAACAGAGCCGCAAGTAAACCGGTGAGGGCCGTCTTTTTTTCTACTATATACACTTTTATAAACCGCTGTTGATTGAGGAACATCGTGAGTCGGTGCAAGCCAAGGTGTCATAGGCAGGATTTCACAGGTCCATAAAAATAAGGTAGCAATAGTCCCGGGCGTATCTTTTCTTCTATACGGGATATATATATAAAGCTAGGGTCACATATGGTCCTGAAATTGCGTTCACCGCATCCAGATCCGGATGCGGTGAACGCAATTTGCTTCAGACACATTTTGCAAGCAAAATGTATTGCTGAAGCCGCAATCCAGTAACCGCATTGCTCCGGATGTGTAATAGTTTGCCGTAATGTACGTATAGTATGTGCCGCTGTCCGAGGTCCTGAAGGCTTTTACAGTAGATCTATGGCGCTGCGCTGCCCATAGATCTACTGTAAATGTGTACAGGACCTCAGACAGCGGCACATACTATACGTACATTATGTATAGTATGCGCACAGCTGTCAGTGGAGCCGCGACTTCATTGATAAAAATGTACATAGCCGAAAGAAGCCGGCTTACTGTACATCACTTACTAACACATTACATGCTGTCCTGAGTGGCCAGCATGTCTCTGGGGGGGGGGGGCATGGTGCCCACAATTATTATTAATATTTCATTTTTGACAGATTAAACACTTTGCTTATCCTGGCAGCAGCCGGGATAAGCAAAGTATATGGTAACCGGATTGCTCAGGATTACACATCCTGAGCAATGCAGCTACCGCATTGCGGATGTTAGATCCGCTCCGAAAACTGCAGCCTGCAGGATTTTTCACGCAGGCTGCAGAGCCGGATGCGGTAACCGGATTGCATGTAATGCAATCCGGTTTTTATAATGGGCTCCTATGAGGAGCGTTTCCTGATGCGGTTTTGAGCTTTTTAAAAGCAGGGACATAGCAAGGACACATATATAAGATTATCTCACCACAGGAGATGTGGTATGATCAGATCATGTCGCTGTACGGTCAGACACATCCATTACACAGTACATAGCAGGGACACATATATAAGATTATCTCAGCACAGGAGATGTGATATGATCAGACCATGTCCCTGTACGGTCAGACACCTCCATTACACAGTACAAAGCAGGGACACATATATAAGATTATCTCAGCAGCACAAGTACATTTTTTTAAACATCCAATTGTGGAAATTATTATTATTCCAAGATCTCTTGATTAAAGGAACTTTGCTCATGGGAAAACCTTTTTAAGAAGTTATTGAACTTTTGTCTGTGAATGAGTGAAGTACATTGGAGGAGGTCATTGTCTCACCAGAGAAGTGGTACTTGTCTCATTACAGTCTTTCGCTTTGATGTGAATGATGCAACAGGCTCTGATGCAACAAGTCCCAGCTTTAATGCAATTTCCTGAGCACCTCCTCCTATCAGCGTAAGTGAATATCAGGTCATGTTAGTAGCTGTGAGCAGAGACACCAGATCATCACTTCTAAATCAGTGGATCTCAATTAAAGATTCCTGATTTTTTTTTCAATAGAACGGTGACAACAATTCCTTATGTGATTTAAGTCCCACGACTTTTAGTCTTCAGTAAATGGGATTTGCATAGTTTTATAAAAACAATTAGTCTGGGTGGTTTGCAGCCACAAGGAACATCTCTGGAGGATACTTAGGCTATGTGCTGACGCTGTATATTTGGTACTGAAATTTTCTTTACCAAATATGTATCTTCTATTAGAAATATGTATCCAAAAACACAATGCATTTTTGGAAAGTTTTTTTTTTTTGCATTTTTGGCTTGTATTTGCTGCTTTTTTTTTTTTCCCGGTGTGTATTTTTTAATGATGTCAGTGGTGGTAAGGGCTGAAAAGTGCACCAAAATACGAATCAGTAATTGACATGCTGCAATTTTTTTTGTATCCAAAACCTGCACCAAAAACACAAAGAAAAAATATGCAGTGTTGGCACAGCACTTCAGAATTCTCATAGACTTTGCTGGCTTTAAGATATACATGCAGATTTTTATGCAGCGTGGACACAACGCCTAATGGCCACTTTACACGCGGCTACATTTCTAGCTTATCCACAGGTAACTTACTGGCTGCAGTGAAATCATGGAGACATTATTCCATTTGTACACAGCAACAAGATAGAACCATGTCTCCATGATTTCACTGCAGCCAGTAAGTTACCTGTGGATAAGCTTGAAATGTAGCCGCGTGTAAAGTGGCCATTAGTGTTAGGCTGGTTTCATACTACCCTTTTTTTTTAAGTTGGGCAAATCTGGCTGAAACCGTATGCAACTCCATGTGGTTTCGCCCCATTGATTTTCAATGGGGACACATGCCCATGCGGTTGCATACGGTTCCAGATGGATCTGGCTGAGGCTAGGGTCACCCATGGCAATCCGTTTTAGGAAGTGTTTTCCATGGTAAATCCATTTTTCCTAGGCTGCATTTTGTGCCTCCTGTGCCCCTGAACGTTTTTTGGACTTAGTCATTTTTTCTTAAAAACGCATATGCGTTAATGCATGCGTTAACAGATGGTACCTATACGTACCATGCGTTAACGCATGCGTTTCCCATAGGGCCCCATGTTAAAAAAACGCATGCGCTTTTTTACTGCACCCAAAAACGCTGCTACCAACGTTTTTTGGATGCTGAACAAAAAGTCATGCGTTTTTGAAATACACAGTGACACTTAGGGCCGCTTTCGTTCCGACATTGCATACAATATCACGGAATCGCACATGTTTTTGGCACTTGTCCAAGATCGCATAGGAGATGTCACACAGGGAGATATCGGCAGGCAACGCTACTAGGATGTTGTACGCAACTTTTGTGCGCTGGGTATGAGCAACCCAGGGACCGAGCATTTAACATTGGAGTGAATAGGGGAAGTTGTGCTCCAAATCGTAGTTGCGCCATCACACAGCACGATCCTGCCAGATCGCAATATCGTACGGTTGAAGGGCTTGCACAATCTTCTTGCAGTATCGTACCTACGATTTTTTCGAGTCGCATTGCCCATTTACACGACACAACGCACAAACGATATCAACTGCAACAGCCACACCACGTGACTTTTTGTTGATGTTGCATTGCGATATCGCGACGTGTAAAGCGGCCCTTAAGTGCACTATCCGTTAACGGATATGCGTTTTTGGACTTAGAACAAAAAAGTTAACAAACTGATGCCAAAAACATTTCCAAGGCTTATGTTTGAGCCTGACCTGAGAACAGTTTATAACAGAAACCAAAAACGCAGTTTGTAACATTTTTTTTTCTTTTTTTTTTTAATAGCCGTCAACAACCGAATCTGGAGCAATGCAGTCTAAAATAAAATGGTGCTCTATGGAACCCAGATCTGGCAGAAGCTGGATCCCACTTAATCTGGACGCTGGATCAGAGTTTTTGACTGAGCATGCCCAGAAGCCAGTTACATATGACACATTCACTAGGGGGAGTGTCATTTTTAACCGGATCCATCAAAAAAACCTTCACAACCCGATGCAACTGGATTCTACCACACCAGTATTATGCCGGATCTGACAGCCAGATGAGTGATAATATCGGAGCGGGAGCATCCAGTTGTATCAGAATTTACAATTCCGGGGCGATCCAGGTTTTCTCTGTATCTCCGCCGAATTCAAAAACCGGTAGTGTGAAACCAGCCTTATATAGTTCAATGAGGACTAGCTAGTGCTTCGTTCCCACTGTAGTGAAGCTGTAGTGAGATGTTTCAGTTAGGCTGAAGGCACACTGTTGTGCATCAAACATGGAGTGTGTTTGATGCACAACAGTGATGAGAGTGTGATGCGTGTTTTTGGTGTGTGTGGTGCGTGTGGGTGAGTGTGCCTGGCTGTATGCATGCGAGTGTGCTGTGTGAGTGCGTGTCTGCTGTGTGTGAGTGTGATGCTGTCCGCGGTCCTGAAGCAAACTCCAGGACCATGGACAGCATTTACTGGCATATTCATACTCCTCGGCTGTCAAAGCTGCAGAGTATGAATGTGCCGATTTCCCAGTACAGTAATTAATCATCTTGCACCGCTGTGTCAGCGGTGAAAGATGATTAACACCCAGCTGCTGGGCAACTCTTTCTAATTTTCAGGGTTAAACTGCATATGCAGCATCTGTGCGGCATATCAGTATCAGTGTGGACACTCCCTGGAGACATGTTGCCAACATATAAAAAACACATTAACCCCGTGAATCAAGGGTTAATGTGTTTTTTATATGTTGGCAACATGTCTCCAGGGAGTGTCCACACTCCCTAGAGACATGCTGCCTTATTTCATTGGCAGTTTAGGGGTTAATCCCTAAATTTATACCCGGGTCGTGCCACAGCGTCATGGATACCACGCCCCATCAGCGATCATTGGTGGGGGCTACTGTGTTACGATTGGCTGTCCCTTCACAGGGCGCCATATTTAAAGAGCTGACCATTCACACTACACAATTGCAATGGCATCATGTATTAGCCAGCCTTCCTGCGCAGGCTGGCCAATCATGATGCTATTGCGTTGTCCAATCAGCATATTAGCGTCACGGAATACACAACTCTGTCACGCCTATGTACTTGCGGCGCGAAAGATGTACGCCCATATTCCTTTGTGGTAGCGACGTGTAAAGCGGGGAAGGTATTCCACAGGAAGTAAACCGCAGGATCTGTCGGAACTTCCAGGGAACAAAGATCAACACAGTTAACAACGCAATGGCGGCGTCTATATGCGGCATCAGCGATCGGTATCCACTGTTAAAAACGTGCGCGTGCGGTGGATACCTGTTGCTAGGCACAGTGGCGGTGTGTAAAGGGGCCTTTACAGGTAATTGTTGGGGTTCTATGATCAGATTATGGTCGAAGGACCATTATCACACAAGAAAAAAAAATCACTGTTTTAAAGGAAACTGTTCACATTGTACTTGCAGTGCTATCGTTGAGCATTATGGTATATAGCAGAGACCGATAAGCAGATTTCATTGTATATTTTATTTATGAGGGGGGCACATACTTTTTCCAAATAGTGAATTTACAGTTACTTTAGTTATGATTGATTTTCTTATAGTTGTAATAATGAAAGATGAAGAAATATGCAAAAAATGTCTTCGCTGTAATGTTATGTGGCATCAAAGCTGATGACAACATTGTAGCCCAACAACCTTATCATAACAGGGACTCACTTCTGTTTTTCGTAATTCAAGAATGTGACAGACGGTGGCTCAGTGGTAAGAAATGTTGTTTTGCAGCAAAAGGGTCATATCTGGCAGGATTACATCAGGAGTACTTGGGCTGCTCCTTGTATCTTTTGTATTGTTTTCAACCCTAAATATACAAAAGACTGTTGTCGGTGGCAAACATTGAATAGTCTACAGTTTTGTGCTGATAAAAGCAGGGGCGTGAAGACCGCTACTGGGCCCGGGGTACAGGGGCCCATCGACAGCTGGATGTGCATCTGAGTTCCCTGTACTGTGATAAGCCCTGCAGGCCAAATAGTGGCTTGCAGTTGACATCGGCGGTACCATAACTGGGAGAGGCGCATGACAGTGATGTCATGCGCCATTGTGCGAGCTCCAAGTTCAGCTGCTGCCCACTTCGCACTGACTATAAGGGACACTGGAAAATCTGGGAGAGGAGTAAAGGTGAGTAGAATGTTTTTGTTTTTAATTATGTTAGAGACAGAACATGAACATATATATTAGGATGAGAACCATGTATACCAGGGTGGGGGACATATATACCAGGATGGCCCAGGATAAGGGGACATTATACCTGGATGAAGGACATTTATTCCAGGAGGAGGGAACATGTATACTTGGATGGAGGACATATATTCCAGGATAAGGGAACATATCTACCTGGATGGAGGACATATATTCAGGATAAGGGAACATATATACCTGGATGGAGGACATATATTCCAGGATAAGGGAACATAATACCTGGATGGGGAACCAAATATACCAGGATGGGGATCCATATATACCAATGACGGGGGACATATATCTCCACACTTGTACCTCATGTATCCGCCTGCAAGACTTTGTCCGAGCATCCCCCGTCCTCTGGAATTCTGCACCTCAAAATGTCTGACTATCTCCTACACTCGAACCTTCAAGCGGAACTTGAAAACCCATCTCTTCAGAACAGCCTACAGCCTGGCCACAGTGCCACCTCACTACCACTGGATCCGGTGCTCCACCACCACTGAACCTGGCGCTCCACCACCACTGGACCCAGCGCCCCACCACCACCCGAGAACGCTCATGCCGTTAGCCCCGCCCCTTTCATGATGCGGCCAGACACTCAGAAAGGCAGCATGCAGAGAGGGGCGTGCATAATTACATAGGGAGCAGCAGACAGGCATGCCTATTAAGACTATTATAGAAACGGTGAACTCACACAGGACAAAGTAATATAACCTTTTCTCTACTTTACAAAATCGATTTTTTTCTGCAAAAGGGATGGCTAGAAATGATAAGAGGGGGTGCAGGGACAGGTCTAAAGATACGAGGGGGGAGTCAGTTTCTGGGGTTAGGTTCCCTTTAATTTTTCTTAGAACTCAGAAAATAAGAAATACCATAGTGAAATCCCGATCACCAGTTCTAATCTGCAGGGGTGGGGGAGGGAGTTTAGCAGCAAGTATTTAATTTCCCTGCAGCACCCCCACAGGAAAAATGAAGCATTACATAGGGTTCATTGAAATCACTGGGCTGTACAGGCACAGTCCTCCAAAAGAAGAGACAAATGTTTCAGCAACTTTCTTATTCTTTTCAGCAATTTTCCTCTGTAGACAAAATACAATACTGGAAAATTAATTTTCTAATCAGATGATTTCCCTATAGGTAACCTGTCAGGACTATTTTACTACTGAAATGAATGGTCCTGGTCAGGTAGCTTGAAACTCATGGGCCCCGATGCAAGGCTCCAATAGGGCCCCCAATTATTGCAAAGTTTAATAGCATTAGTCTTTTTGTATAGGCCAAAGGGGCTTTTTGGACCCCTAGGCTCCAGGGCCCAGGTGCAATTGCAACCCCAGCACCTGTTGTAGTTACACCCCTGGTCCTGGTGCAACTACTTTGTAGGTCCTGGTGAAACAATAAATGTTATGCCTGTCTTGTAATAATCTTATGTCCAAGCTTTAAAGCCACATTTAAGAAGGGCATTGGGGTGTGTCAATGCAGTTCAACAACAGTGCACTTTTAAGCTAATTTGCATGTGACCTCATAGTTAGATTTTTATGTGCTGGATTACTGCAATACATCATTTTTATACAGATACACCACTAATTTCAGTAGTAAAATCATCCTGACAGGTTCCATTGAACACAGTTTTGTACAAGTGCATCTCAATGAATATCATCAAAAAGTTAATTTATGTCAGTAATTCAATACATAATTTGATACACATATATTATATAGAGTCATTACACATTGAGTGATCTATTTCAAGTGTTTATTTCTGTAAATGTTGATGATTAAGGCTTACAGCCAATGAAAACCCAAAGGTTATTAATCCAGAAAATTAAAGTTGGAAGGATGAAGGGTTAAAAACCGCGCTGTATATTCCATGAGACTTCAAAGGGTGACTATAATATTGATTTATTAATCAACACTTTTCGTCCCTGAAGCGTCTCCAACATTGCAATAAGATATGATTTGTCTGAGGAAGAGCCAGGGAGCCCTGAAATGCGTTGACTAATAAATCAATATTATATTCACCCGTTGATTTCTCGTGGAATACGGCAGCGTTATTTTAACCCTTATCCTCCCTACTCTATATGACCATGCTGGGGACTGCAGCAGCTGTGATCTGCTTTTATAGTGGTTGTGACTCTCACAACCACACAAGGTGAAGCCTCTGATACCTATTTAGGTCATATTTTATCTCTCAGACCCTTCATCCTCCTTACTTTAATTTTCTAATAATGACTTTGGATTTTCATTCCTGTAAGCCATAATCATCAACATTAACATAAATAAACACCTGAAATAGATCCTTCTGTGTGTAATGACTCTATATAATATATGGGTTTCACTTTATGTATTGAATTACTGAAATAAATGAACTTTTTGATGATATTCTAATTCCATTGAGATCACCTGTATTTCCATTGAGTGAATGCCGTGGAATTACTTTTCTACAAGTTACCTATTATGTAATTGGACTTCTTCTTCATCTCCTTTTAGTTATCTTGTTTGTTAAGTGCCAATAGAACAGTATGGAACAGAAGCGACAACTTCCCTGGGAGCTGAATTGATGCTGCGCTGGTTGTCACTCGCCCTCCCTGACATATAGGACAAATTAATGCTATCAATTATCTTCCATTGATTAACATTATTATTTGCAAGAAAACTTAAAATCTTCAACCTCTCACTGCAATCTCCTTCTTCCTCCTGGCAGAAGGCATTATATCATTAAATTTATTAGCATTTCCCATTGGAGGAAATAGCAGACATTTCATAGAACTCACCAACGCCTAAAAACACAGACAAGTATCTAGAGAGCGATACAGGATGGGAAACAATCCTTCATTCGGCAGCAGCCAATTCTAAAGGATTTTCATACGTTCTTGGCCCCATTTTTTGGGGGGGGGTTGCATATGTTATTTCGTAATTCATCGTTAAGCAAAGGGTTAACCCCGAGCTGAACGCCTGAGAAGACACTTTGTCTATCTGTCCCCGATTAACGTGAACATGTCAGACAGAACTCTGTACATGCAACAATCCGCAGGAAACAAGTCAACGCCAAGAACAGCAGAGCACTGACTGATGCCGTACTCTTATGTCATGATACATGAATGCTATGTTAATTACATTCTTGAATCGACTGATATCTTACAGCAGGGTTCACACTGGTTCATTAGAACCGGCTTAGAAATTCATGTATTTCTACATTTTTTATAAATAACATTCCACAAGTTTTAGGCAAATCTTCCCCGCTTCACTGATTTTCATTTTTATGCATTAGGGCAGAAGTTAAATCTACTATTCTGCCTATCCCCCATACTTTACAATGCCACTCTGCAAACTGGGATGCAACCGGTATGACTCCATTCCAAAGAGTGTGGTGAATCTGCAGCATTTTTGCCAAGAAATTAAATGTCACTGTACAGTCATGGCCAAAAGTTTTGAGAATGATACAAATATTAATTTTTACAAAGTCTACTGCTTCAGTTTTTCTAATGGCAATTTGCAAAATACTCCAGAATGTCATAATGTGTGATCAGCTTAACAACAATTACCTGCAAAGTCAATATTTGCCTACAAAATGAACTTTAACCCCCAAAACACATTTCAACATCATTGCAGTCCTGCCTTAAAAGGAGCAGCTAACATCGTTTTAGTGATTGTTCCATTAACACAGGTGTGGGTGTTGATGAGGACAGGGCTGGCGATCAATCAGTCATGATTAAGTAAGAATGACACCACTGGACACTTTAAATGGAGGCTGGTGCTTGGTATCATTGTTTCTCTTCAGTTAACCATGGTTATCTCTAAAGAAACACGTGCAGCCATCATTGCACTGCACAAAAATGGCCTAACAGGGAAGAGTATCGCAGCTACAGAGATTGCACCTCAGTCAACAATCTATCGCATCATCAAGAACTTCAAGGAGCTTCAAGCTTCCATTGTTGTCAAAAAGGCTCCAGGGCACCCAAGAAAGACCAGCAAGCGCCAGGACCGTATCTTAAAACTGTTTCAGCTGCGGTATCGGACTACCAGCAGTGCCGAGCTTGCTCAGGAATGGCAGCAGGCTGGTGTGAGTGCTTCTGCACGCACTGTGAGGTGGAGACTCTTTGAGCAAGGCCTGGTTTCAAGGAGGGCAGCAAAGAAGCCACTTCTCTCCAGAAAAAAACATCAGGGACCGACTGATATTCTGCAAAAGGTACAGGGAGTGGACTGCTGAGGACTGGGGTAAAGTCATTTTCTCTGATGAATCCCCTTTTCGATTGTTTGGGACATCTGGAAAACAGCTTATTCGGAGAAGTAGAGGTGAGCGCTACCACCAGTCTTGTCTCATGCCAACTGTAAAGCATCCTGGAACCATTCATGTGTGGGGTTGCTTCTCAGCCAAGGGAATCGGCTCACTCACAGCCTTGCCTAAAAACACAGCCATGAATAAAGAATGGTACCAGAATGTCCTCCAAGAGCAACTTCTCCCAACCGTCCAAGAGCAGTTTGGCGCCCAACAATGCCTTTTCCAGCATGATGGAGCACCTTGCCATAAAGCAAAGGTGATAACTAAATGGCTCAGGGAACAAACATAGAGATTTTGGGTCCATGGCCTGGAAACTCCCCAGATCTTAATCCCATTGAGAACTTGTGGTCAATCATCAAGAGACGGGTGGACAAACAAAAACAACAAATTCTGCCAAAATGCAAGCATTGATTTTGCAAGAATGGAAGAATGGAAGAATGGAAGAATGGAAGAATGGAAGAATGGATGGCTATCAGTCAGGATTGGTCCAGAAGTTGATTGAGAGCAGCCAGGGAGAATTGCAGAGGTCCTGAAGAAGAAGGGTCAACACTGCAAATATTCACTTGCTGCATTAACTCATTCTAACTGTCAATATAACCTTTTGGTATCATAATATGATTGCAATTATATTTCTGTATGTGAATAACATCAACAAACACAAATAAAAACAGAGGCCAGATCATGTGAAAATATAATTTTGGTGTCATTCTCAAAACTTCTCAAAACCCGCTCAATTGAAAACGCTGCCTCCTCTGTGTATGTATGTTACTGACATACAATGTCATCACAACTCCGCGCCTGCGCAGTGGTTCCAGTCACTGTGCCTATTGAACCCACACAGTGCCCAAAGTCTCACAAGATGTGTGAAGTCTCGCTCTGCGCATGGAATCTTACGAGACTTCGGGCTTCAATAGAGCACACTGACCCGCACCACTGGGCACGCGCGAGAGTTGTGAATAACGTTATAATGTCATTAACATACAACTCAGGAGGGGGCGTTTTTCAATTGAGCGGGGTGGTGTTTCCAGACAATGGAGCAACTCGGACTGAGTATGCCGCACCTCATCAGAGCCTTAACAACGTATTACTACCGTGCGGGACAGTTAAAAGTTTTTTATGAGGTCTGAGGGGACAAGTTTGGGGATATAATGGGTTACCGGAACCCCAATAACAGTATGTTTCAGTGTCGGCACAGATTATAATAACGCCCAAAACAGGTGACAGTGCAGATTTGCAAAACATTTCAGAATTCATTAGGGTTTGCCTACTACAAAGCTTTACGTGTACCCTAAGAAAACCTCAGAGTTATTCTCAGGTTTTTAAATGTTTAAATCTGCAAGTGCTTGTAAAAACAGGCAACTTAAAATTTACCTCTTATTAAAATTCCTTTCTTTAAGATAGAGGTGTCGGCCTCTGACAGTGTGAGCAGTGACCCAGGAGAAAGCTAAAACCAACAGTCTTTTATTTCTCACACACGCTTGAAAAAACCTGACGTCCGGAGTGTAGCTGATTCACTCAATTACCGTCCCTATAAATTGTGTTTGACTCCTACCCCACTGTAGGAATCTCGGTGCAGGGTCCACTTCCAGTGTCCATCTGACTCCTGTCCAGGTCTACAGTTCTTGCCTGTGTTTGTTTCACACAAACCTGCTAACATAGAACCTGCTGCTCTCAAACTAAATTACAACTCAGACACACTGTGCCCTTTGCTGCACTTTAAATAGGAACCATGGCCATGGGCACTTGCAAGACCTGGATGGAGGGAGAGATCTGTTCCACTACCATCCTACAGATTTTTTAAAAATAAAAGCCTCAATTAGGTTTCCCTTAGGCTACATTCACACTTTATGTTTTTGGTCTGCTTTTGCACATCCGTTTTGTAGCCAAAACCAGGAGTAGAACAATCAGAGGAAAAGTATAATAGAAACACGTCACCACTTCTGTATTATCACCCACCCTGGTTTTAACTACAAATACTGATGAGCAAAAACAGACCAAAAACGCAGACTGTGAATGTAGCCTTAAGGCAAGGTCAATACTTGACCAAATCACACTTTTTCTTACTGTTGCACTTACAGCATTACTATGATTACAACACACCTCAGCAGTTTCATTGGGTATCTATGCATGTTTCTAGGGATACATATCGACCTCGTACACCTGTCACTTCCTAGGCTACCGGCAAGGTTTTGCAGCTATAACCGTGGGAAGGATGAAGACAAGAGCCAGTAACATTTGGTGTAAGGGTAATTTGTAGATACACAGTTAGTTAATTTTTTAAAAAAAAAACTTAAAGCGTCCAACCACTACAAGGTGTACCTAATCAGGATAGTCCCTAACTCTAGTATCGTACCTCACTACGTGCCAACAAGCTACAAAAAAAGACGAGAGAGGAATAGAAAAGATCAGACTTAGCGCTGGGTAGCTACCCGGTGCCCACAAGAGTGTCTCGTCTCTATTCCTGATTCTCTGGCCTTCAGCCCTTAGGGCACAGAGACTGGTGCAACATGGGACAACGAGCAGAAACTTACAACAGGACTGCAGTGCAGAAGAACTTTTGTGATGTCACCAGCACATGTGACCCGTTGGTCCAGCAGCCCAGACACTCACGTGGCGTGCAATACACCTAAAGTCTTCCACCAGGTTGGAAGGTCACAACCCTAAATGGTAAGTGCACTACAAACACCACCCCCCTCACTAGACCATCAGGTATCACCTTGGACCGTCCCATTATTTCTTTCCTCTTACATGGACAAGGATGGACCTAGACCTGATAGTTTACACCTGCCTATGGAAGATGACTACACAAGGTTACATCCAAAGAAAAGCTCCTAAGAAAGGAGCGCAGCACTTACAAACTCATTTTTAAAAGGTCCTTCAGAGCCCACTCTTGCAGTCAGTGTAGTCCCAATTTTTTGGCCACCTATTGATCTGTAAGTTTTTTTCTCTTTGATGATAACTTTTAACGTTGGAATAACCCTTTCTTATAAAGATAATTTCCCATTTGTTACACACAATAGCGAAAAGAGGGACATGAGCGCTGTCTGCAGGAGCATGTGCTTCATAATAATATCCTTCTCTCACCTTGGACAGACAGGAGTAGCATCTTGATAATAACCCTGGCAAACTGCAAACACCTGATAAACCACCTTCAAATGGAAACTAAAACAGGACCCTTCACTGAGAATAACGTTCTGTTCCTTGAAATGTTTATGATTCCGCATAACTTTCACTTTCTTTACTTGAAAGGGAATGTTGGTGTCATATAGAGCACTTCTCCCCTTCCCATGTAGATAAATCAAGCATACATGAATACAATATTCACAGCTCAACGGGTTAAAAAGAGTTTGGATATGCAGAATGATATCGTATTAGACTACGTGTGCTATGGTGGTGTCACGAAGGGGGTAATCTCAAGAACATACAGAGACTTACTACACACATTTCTCCTTAATCATCCAATTAAATCAAGAGCTAAATGGGAAGAGTAGATAGGGACAATAGCAGACGATGTATGGGAGAGTGTCTTAGACTTAGAGTGCATACCCAGACTCTCAATCAATGAACTGGCCAGACTATCCCATCTCTATGTCAATTGTATATAGAGTATACTAATCCCCACTGTTGCTATTTAAAATGGGGCTAAAGAACAATTCTGAGTGTCCCAGATGCAGAGGAGATAATGGGGGAATTTTTCATATGATGTGGCCTGTCCCAGGTTATCCTCTTTCTGGATCACTGTCATCAATAGTATAGAGTGTGCATATGGATGTACCATTCCCAAAGAGCCACTGGTGTGTCTGTTGGGTTACGTAGAGGAGATTGCAGTTGAGAATGCATGGGAAACGGTTTTGCCAGGCTACTTCATGTGACGAGAAAGCTGATTGCCAGGAATTGGATACGGGAGGACCGCCATCCAGAGGGGACTATATGAGACAGGTAGGACATATCGCCCATTTAGAAAAAAGAGAGAACCTCAAATTGTATGAGAAGATGTGGACTCCCTGGCTACGGTATGACTAGGTAGCGTTGTAATTTGGCTTCATAACCATAGTCTTGGTAAGGGACGGACAAACCTCGGGACATACATGAAGGAGACAATACCCAGTTGTGGTCAATATAAACTATGTTATAAGGGGCGGATACGCTGTCGGGGATGGGAGAGGGGATATATAGGAAGGGGGAAAATTGATATGTTAATTTACTTTGTAATGGAATTTTGCTGATATGATGTATATATATTTCTCTAATAAAAGTTTATCTGATTTAAAAAAAAGCATTTCAGGTCTATGTCCTGAAAGTGGAAGAACCGCTCAAATGCATTCGTACAGTGTCCGGTAGTGAGTACACTTTGCCAGGTCACCGCTCCGCATTGTTGGGACTGCCATCTACCCCAGTTTATTGGTTAGCCAGTGTATACCCTGTCAGAGCTAGGTAAAGTAAATTCATTACATATTACCAACTCTCCCAAAATGTTATGAAGGTTCCCAGAAAAAGGGGAGTGGTGGTACATCTTCCAGAGGTTGGAAAAAGTTAACGAAACTGTGATGTTCATCACTACACGTATAAGCCGTGACGCAGGGTAGTCAAACATTTCAGGGTCAGATACCAAGAGAGCACATCATGGTTAAGGAATAGACAGAGGCATCATCACATCACAACTGGGGTCAGAGAAACAGAGGATACAAAGAGACAAGGCAAACGATGGTCAGAGGAAGTCCCAGGTCTGACAACAATAGATCAGAACACAGAGAACAGATGAACGGAGTCAACATGCACCAATGGGCAAAATGCTACAACTGGCAAATATCTGGGATTAACATAAAGAGCAGGGAATATCTGAAGAAGCCCAGAACCTCCCAGTCTCAAATGGCACAACTGAGCTGTCAATCAACACAGCAACAGCTCAGCAGCCCCAGCATTAGATTGGACGACTGAGTTGTCAGTCACCAAACCGGCAGCTCAGTCGCAGCAAACAGCAAACTGTCACTATTGCATTGTGGCAGAAAACTATTGTAGAACAGGACTTCTATAGGATTATTGGGGGTCACGATGGCATCATAAGATGGAGACATAACATTCAACAGTACACTCGGGCGAGGAACATGGGGCCCAGAGATGTTTGGCCTTTTAAAAAGAAGGGTGTACTTTTTACTAAGTGCCACTACCTTTTTGTTACCGGTAGTCAAACCTCCACCGATCAGATATTAATGACATCTCTAGTTGACATGCTATCACTTTTATTGGTGGAAAACCCCTTTAAGGACAATACGAAGACTGTAATTTTTGTGTACTTTTCCATAAATGCAATTCCTGAAAATGCTTGTACTCAACAATAGGGTTTACAGTAATGGCTGTGAAATTCGATAGATGTGCACAAATCACGTGTAATAGGCATACCCTGATTTCTGGTCAGCTAACAGTTAGCAATAGGAGTAATTGCCGCCCACATTGATATTTGCGGTTACGTGAGAAGGTGCAGAGATGACAGAAGTGAGAAGGTTACGATGTGACACAAAAGAACGTGTGCATTGCTTTGTGGTTGTGACACCGAACGATTACATCAAACTCTACGAGGGCACACCACAAACTCTGAATGTTAGAAGAGACACATGGGGAGGGGGGGGGAATAAACCAAAGCCACATACCACAAAGGTCGTGATACGGAGTCTCCTTCGGGGAGTAGGTTACCGAATATGTGCTAGAAATAATTTGAAACGCTGAATGATTAATATATTCGTTTAGTTCTAAGGGATAACATTACCAACCTGAAATCACACCCTAACAGTAAAATTTTAAAAAATACCCTAACAAAAAAAAAAAATCACCAAAAATAAAAAAATCCTCAAAAACTAAAATTCAGATAAAATAAAAATCATCCCCATAAACTAAATAAAATAAAGCCGTTATCCGGACAAGTGGTTAAAATATGTGCTCCAGTTATTAACTCTATCATTTTTGTTGTTTTAACATCAATATGGTAATTGTGTGATAACTCTTTGTTGTTTATTTTTTTAATTATTTTAATTTTTTATTAAAGCTTCCAGAAGCAAAGACAGTCAGAGGTGAAAACTGAACAAGTGCGACTAAATAATAATATTAGTAATAATCTTTATTTATATAGGACCAACATATTCCGCAGCCTTCACAATTCAAAGGTTCATATAACGAAACAGTTATCAGAAAATACAATAATTAAAGCAAAATAATGACAGCCTGGTCAGAAGAGCTTACAATCTAACAAAAAATTGTGGAACAATTTCAGAAAAAATGTTTAACAAAAATTGCAAAAGACTTAGAATTTTCCACCATTTACAGGACATTATATACCGTGTATTTTGGACTCTAAAGGTACCATCACACGCCGCCATATGGCTTCCATATTGCTGGCGATATGACGTGAGCGCTCACGTTTCGGGAACTTTTTTCACACCGCTGTGGAGCTGTCACACGTAGCAATCTCACATGCGTTCTATGGAGATCCTGCGTTCCGGAAATCACCTGCAGAAGACCGGAAGCGATCTTCCCTTCCCACATCGCCGCGTCACACGCCACAATCGTAGCAGCGATGTGGCCATATTGTTTTGATAGCGGCATACTAGAGTGTGTTTCACCGCGCCCCTATCACTGCGATTAGTGGACGGAACTGCGTTCCCATTGGTCATCAAATAAGGCGCCTCGGACACGGCCAATTGGAACACAGTATCACCCACCAATCGCCGCAGATGCGACGCGAAAAACACAACATCCAAGCACGCCTACTTGATTTCTTTCACGATCGCTGTGTATGTCGCTATTACCCTGTCACACGCCACCATGCGCTGAATTCGCCTGGTGGATATCGCCTTATTTCACTGCAGTGCAGGGCAATCAGGTGACGCTCCACCAGCGATTTCTCATAGTAGAATCGCCCAGTCACACGCCACTACGCACATGTGATGTGGTTTCCACATCGCCGAATTCGGGAATTCCCAACCAGATCTGGTTTGCGATATGGCGGCGTGTGACGGTACCTTAAGATACATCGGACAACAAGACGCAGCCCAATTTTTGAGGTGTAAAAAAAATTATTTTCAATGTGAAAGATAGAGGTCCATCTTGTAGTCCCATAAATCCAAGATCTCAATCTGCGCATGCGAGACCTCCGCTGTCATTTTCTTGAAGTCCAATGCTTCCACTGCTGAGAGATCAATGGCGCCTGCCTCGCGCAGCTGTGGCTCCCCCTTCCCTCCCTGCCCAAGACCCAGAGCATCACCCCATTCGTGCCTTCGCCTTCCTGCAGTGGCGACCCTGCCTCCTGTGACCCTGCTCCACCGCTATCAGACTATAAGACACCCCCCCATTTTACTCCAAATTCGGGAAGGGGGGGGGGGAATGGAGTGCATCTTATAGTCCGAAAAATATGGTAATCAAAAGATTCAGAGATACTGGAGAAATCTATGTGCTGAAGGAACAAGGCGAACCATCAATATTGGGCGCTTGTGGTTTATCGGATCTGCATTAAAAATAGTCAGGAAGTCACAGCACCATCATGTCAAGAAGAACCCAGAATCGCTGCCGTCTTCTCTGGGACACAGCTCATTTATAATGGACTGTATGAAATACCGTTTTAATGTGAAATTCCTTTAGGAAGCCATGTATGCCATGTCCCATGATATGGCAGTATTATTTCTGCATTGTATGGCAGCATTATTTTCAGCACTGTATGGCAGGATTATTTTCAGCACAGTATGGCAGGATTATTTCTGCATTGTATGGCAGGATTATTTTCAGCACTGTATGGCAGGATTATTTTCAGCACAGTATGGCAGGATTATTTCTGCATTGTATGGCAGGATATTTTCAGCACAGTATGGCAGGATTATTTCTGCATTGTATTGCAGCATTATTTTCAGCACTGTATGGCAGGATTATTTTCAGCACAGTATGGCAGGATTATTTCTGCATTTTATGGCAGTATTATTTTCAGCACTGCATGGCAGGATTATTTTCAGCACAGTATGGCAGGATTATTTTCAGCACAATATGGCAGGATTATTTTCAGCATTGTATGGCAGGATTATTTTCAGCACTGCATGGCAGGATTATTTTCAGCACAGTATGGCAGGATTATTTTCAGCACAGTATGGCAGTATTATTTTCAGCATTGTATGGCAGTATTATTTTCAGCACTGTATGGCAGGATTATTTTCAGCACAATATGGCAGGATTATTTTCAGCACAGTATGGCAGTATTATTTTCAGCATTGTATGGCAGTATTATTTTCAGCACTGTATGGCAGGATTATTTTCAGCACAATATGGCAGGATTATTTTCAGCACAGTATGGCAGGATTATTTTCAGCATTGTATGGCAGTATTATTTAAGCACTTTATGGCAGCATTGTTTTCAGCACTGTATGGCAGTATTATTTAAGTGTTGTATGGCAGCATTATTTAAGCACTGTATGACAGTATTATTTTCAGCATTGTATGGCAGCATTATTTAAGCACTGTATGGCAGTATTATTTCTGTACTGCATGGCAGTATTATTTAAGTGCTGTATGGCAGGATCATTTAAGCACTGTATGGCAGCATTATTTTCAGCATTGTATGGCAGCATTAACTGAGAACTGTATGGTGGTATTTAAGCATTGTATGGCAATTTTCTTTAAGCACTGTATGGCAGCATTATTTTCAGCATTGTATGGCAGCATTATTTAAGCACTGTATGGCAGCATTATTTTCAGCATTATATGGCAGCGTTATTTAAGCACTGTATAGCAGCATTATTTTCAGCACTGTATAGCAGCATTATTTTCAGCACTGTATGGCAGTGTTATTTTCAGAACTGTATTGCAGGATTATTTTAATCATTGTAAGGCAGCATTATTTTCAGCATTGTATGGCAGTGTTATTTAAGCACTGTATGGCAGTATTATTTTCAGCATTTTATGGCAGCATTATCTGAGAACTGTATGGTGGTATTATTTAAGCATTGTATGGCAATATTCTGTAAGCACTGTATGGCAGCATTATTTTCAGCTTTGTATGACAGCATTATCGGAGAACTGTATGGCAGTATTATCAGTTGGTAATTTTATTGATACAGAAAATGTCTAATTTTTATACCTTTCATTCAGACAAGCTCTTTAAACAATAAAAATAGTTTTGCGTCTCTGTAAAAAGAGAAGCATCACCAAGAAACAAAGCTGTAATCTGCCATACAGAAGAGATATATTTCTGTTCATTACAGAAAAACTACCGTATAACCTATAAAATTACAATTACAGTGAAATGAAACTACAGCGAGTTCATAGGCTTTTCATCATAAAAGTGAAACCTCAAACTTCGCTGACTTTGACCACAGTGTCAGCTATAGGGCAGGGGCTGTGGAGGGCAACGTGCAATGAGCACGGTACTTTATACGTCTAATAAGCCACAGGAATGGAAATCTGTAGATCTGCACTGTGTATACAGGTTGTATTTCACAGGTATTAAAATGTGTAAGAGGGCAGCACATGGACTCTATTTGGCCTTGTGTTACCCTCTGGATTCTGGAAGCAAGGCTACTACAGAAGAATACTTATATGTGGCCTCCAGCACACAGTGTGCTCATTACTCTGCTTTCATTTTTAAGTTTTGTATTTTTTGGCTGATTATATTGTTTATTTATTTATTTATTTTTTACTTTTAATGATTTTTGTTTTTCCCTTTTATTTGTTAATATTAACTGGTGTTCTGTGTGCATCAATATTATTGACTTTTCATTTTGTGGCTCAGTGGATAGCACTGTACGGTACCTCAGTGGATAGCACTGTAGGGCGGCTCAGTGGATAGCACTGTAGGGCAGCTCAGTGGATAGCACTGTAGTGTGGCTCAGTGGTTAGCACTGTAGGGCGGCTCAGTGGATAGCACTGTACGGTACCTCAGTGGATAGCACTGTAGGGCGGCTCAGTGGATAGCACTGTAGGGCAGCTCAGTGGATAGCACTGTAGTGTGGCTCAGTGGTTAGCACTGTAGGGCGGCTCAGTGGATAGCACTGTAGGGTGGCTCAGTGGATAGCACTGTAGGGCGGCTCAGTGGTTAGCACTGTAGGGTGGCTCAGTGGATAGCACTGTACGGTACCTCAGTGGATAGCACTGTAGGGTGGCTCAGTGGATAGCACTGTAGGGTGGCTCAGTGGATAGCACTGTAGGGTGGCTCAGTGGATAGCACTGTACGGTACCTCAGTGGATAGCACTGTATGGTGGCTCAGTGGATAGCACTGTAGGGTGGCTCAGTGGTTAGCACTGTAGGGTGGCTCAGTGAATAGCATTGTATGGTGGCTCAGTGGATAGCACTGTATGGTGGTGGCTCAGTGGATAGCACTGTAGGGTGGCTCAGTGGATAGCACTGTAGGAAGGCTCTGTGGATAGCATTGTAGGGTGGCTCAGTGGATAGCAGTGTAGGGTGGCTCAGTGGATAGCACTGTAGGGTGGCTCAGTGGATAGCACTGTAGGGTGGCTCAGTGGATAGCACTGTAGGGTGGCTCAGTGGATAGCACTGTAGGGTGCTCAGTGGATAGCACTGTAGGGTGGCTCAGTGGATAGCACTGTAGGGTGCTCAGTGGATAGCACTGTAGGGTGGCTCAGTGGATAGCACTGTAGGGTGGCTCAGTGGATAGCACTGTAGGGTGGCTCAGTGGATAGCACTGTAGGGTGGCTCAGTGGATAGCACTGTAGGGTGGCTCAGTGGATAGCACTGTAGGGTGGCTCAGTGGATAGCACTTGTGGGTGGCTCAGTGGATAGCACTGTAGGGTGGCTCAGTGGATAGCACTGTAGAGCGGCTCAGTGGATAGCACTGTAGGGCATCTCAGTGGATAGAACTGTAGGGTGGCTGAGTGGATAGTACTGTAAGGTGGCTCAGTGAATAGCATTGTATGATGGCTCAGTGGATAGCACTGTATAGTGGCTCAGTGGATAGCACTGTACGGTGGCTCAGTGGATAGCACTGTACGGTGGCTCAGTGGATAGCACTGTAGGAAGGCTCTGTGGATAGCATTGTAGGGTGGCTCAGTGGAAAGCAGTGTAGGGCGTCTTAGTGGATAGCGGTGTAGGGCGGCTCATTGGATAGCATTGTATGGTGGCTCAGTGGATAGCACTGTACAGTACCTCAGTGGATAGCACTGTAGGGTGGCTCAGTGGATAGCACTGTACAGTGGCTCAGTGGATAGCACTGTAGGAAGGCTCTGTGGATCGCATTGTAGGGTGGCTCAGTGGATAGCACTGTAGGGTGGCTCAGTGAATAGCAGTGTAGGGCGGCTCAGTGGATAGCACTGTAGGGTGGCTCAGTGGATAGCACTGTACAGTGGCTCAGTGGATAGCACTGTAGGAAGGCTCTGTGGATCGCATTGTAGGGTGGCTCAGTGGATAGCAGTGTAGGGCGTCTTAGTGGATAGCACTGTAGGGTGGCTCAGTGGATAGCACTGTAGGGTGGCTCAGTGGATAGCACTTGTGGGTGGCTCTGTGGATAGCAATGTAGGGTGGCTCAGTGGATAGCACTGTAGGGTGGCTCAGTGGATAGCACTGTAGGGTGGCTCAGTGGATAGCACTATAGGGTGGCTCAGTGGATAGCACTGTACGGTGGCTCAGTGGATAGCACTACAGGGTGGCTCAGTGGATACAATGTAGGATGGCTCAGTGGATAGCAATGTAGGGTGGCTCAGTGGATAGCACTGTAGGGTGGCTCAGTGGATAGCAGTGTAGGGTGGCTCCGTGGATAGCAGTGTAGGGTGGCTCCGTGGATAGCAGTGTAGGGTGGCTCCCTGGATAGCACTGTATGGTGGTTCATTGGATAGCGCAGTGATTTGCTCTGTTACTGTGCAGCGCTGGGGTCCTGTGTTCAAATCCCACAATACACAACATCTGCAAGGCGTTTGTATGTCCTCCCTGTGTTTGTATATCTGATTAAGACGGCATCACCACAAGCGTAGGTGCTGGCAGAAAATAATAATATACTTACAATAGGTTATCTGCCGCGACACTACTTTTTCATGATTAAAGATTATGTGAATCAATGAGTGTCACTAGAAACAAGAGGATCCATTGGATATAATGTAAGGTGAATTGCAGAAACTGCCTTATGCTAAATGTAATAAAACGGAGATCTTGGTTTTCAATAGTGATCACTAGAGAGTAAGCTTGGCATCCACTTACAAGGAGCCTCCACTGCCAAGTCCTAACACTAACCCTGATAAAATTGTGAATGGTGAACGGGTTTATATGCCCAAGGATAATTGGAGATAATGAATAGGTGTGTGTAGGGCCTTCACAATGGTGTCCAAGTGTGGATACCAAATTAAGGAATGTTGAAAAGGGGAATAATTACAGTGGGAGCTCAGTCACAAATAAACAATATATATATCTGATTAAGACGGCATCACCACAATAGCATTGTAGGGTGGCTCAGTGGATAGCACTGTAGGATGGCTCAGTGGATACAATGTAGGATGGCTCAGTGGATAGCAATGTAGGGTGGCTCAGTGGATAGCACTGTAGGGTGGCTCAGTGGATAGCAGTGTAGGGTGGCTCCGTGGATAGCAGTGTAGGGTGGCTCCCTGGATAGCACTGTATGGTGGCTCATTGGATAGCGCAGTGATTTGCTCTGTTACTGTGCAGCGCTGGAGTCCTGTGTTCAAATCCCACAATACCCAACATCTGCAAGGCGTTTGTATGTCCTCCCTGTGTTTGTGTCAGTTTCCTTCCACTCTCCAAAGACATATTGATAGAGAATGCAGATTGTGATCCTCAATGGGGGCAGTGATGATGGTTGTGAAGCGCTATGGAAATAAGAAAGTGGAATAATGAACACAGTGACATATTGGAATACATTTCTCTAATTCCACATGCCACAAGACCTCCATTTTTCTTTATTCAAAAATTTGGTGCCTGTAATAGCAAAAAAAAGTCAGCTGAGAATTATAAATATGGGGGAACTAAGGCATTAAATGAGGAATAGAGGTGGAGAGCAGTAGGGACAGAGACATCTGACACCGGCCTTTCTCTCCCTTCCTCCCCTGACCCCAATAAGCAGGTCCTTTCCCCATCACTTGCCTGGTCTATCAACTAAGGTAACCCTGGCCAGTGCACAGGCCAGCGAGGCCTGACCACTGCAGATAATAAAACATAGGGGTAGGTAAAGACAGACAACTTGATATTAGCTGTAGAACTCCAAGGCAGAGAAAGGATTCATCAGGAAGAACTTGCAGCAGCAGCAGCAGCAGAGCACTACTACCACACAACACAATGGTCAGACAGAGAATGAACTCCATCAAGGACATCAGGTGATGGGTCATGTGACTAAAGGGTAGAGGAGTGGTCATCAACCGCATCACCTGATTTAAGACAGCAGCAAAGGAAAAAAGTAGCATTAACCCTTAATGTCCCAAAGGAAATTAAAAACATTTAAGATACAGCCTGCAGAGCAGTCAACCCGTGTCAACATATGAGTGCAGTAAATTATTAGTGGTTTATTTGATCTACGCGTTTCAAAGTCATCTGACTCCTTCCTTCAGAATCAAGCCACAAAAAATACAATTAAAAGGTTTACAGTATAAGCTTCGACTTTGAAACGTGTAGATAAAATAAAACACTAATGATTTACCACACTCGCATGTTTCATCTGTTCAAGCAGCACAGGAAAGATCTCCTTATCTTACCACCACCTGCACAATTTGGCCCATAGAGCCCGGGTCCTGCTGCAGCTTACGACATTGCTTTCTTTAATTTTGCTTTAGCAGTGTATGTAGATACACTGCTAAAGTGAAATTTCACACATCACACGGGAACTGAGCAGTGAATGTGTACTGAGCATGCTCAGTACACTAAAACCGGATCCGGGAAACGATCCTATTTTTTCCTGGATCCGGCACCATAGGCCCCATGTTAAGAGCTCCGGACTGTGTCGGATCTGATTCGGTCCGATTGCGTCCGCTTTTTTGAAGGCAGCCCAAAATCGGAGCAGTCTCCGATTCTGGGTACTGGAAAAAAGTGGACATAGTCGGATCCCTGATAAAACTGGCACACATGGATAGCCATTAAGGACCAATCCGTACCCATCCGTGCCCATAGGGATACATGGGGAGCCATATTGCATCCGTGGCTATCTGTTTTACAACGGATAGCCACAAATCCCCAAAAAACGTGATGTGAAGGGAGCCTTAGCCATAGTGGAATGACCTTCTTTTATAGCCAGAATCCTCCCTTTATATACAATCAGATAATGAGACGCACCTTGTCGCGGTTATCGGACTCATTTGCATTGGCTAATAAAGTTGCCAAGTGTCTCCCCTAATTCTTAAGGCCATGTCACACCTGTCGACATCGCCGCCAATTACATAGGTGATGTAGGGGCGTGGCCTATCAGCGGCAACATCGCCCCTGCGACGCCTAATGTAAAGGGGCGATGTCGGCGCCTCTGAGTGGTCGCCTGGTTTCAGAGCAGTGCTCTGAAACCAGGTGGCTGATTTGGGGCGATGTGTCCACCGGCGGCGATGACCTGACAGGTGATGGGAGCCATAGGCTCCCATTGTACTGCATCGCCGCTGGGGTTTCGAGACACCCCGGCGGTGATGCCGTCTGTCAGATCGCCGGCGCGTCGCTGGATGTGTCGCCCCATGTACATGGGGGACGGCGACGCTGGCGGGGCGCCAAAAACGTGTGCGCTCCTGCCAGTCGCCACCGACATCTCCAGCGCGGTCAGGTGTGACGGTACCCTTAGTGTTCTAGTGTGCAGCGGAATAATCTTTTCACACTCATTTGGTGTGCCGGTCAGACTTTTTTTGTAATTTACCCTGGTAAACAAGGCTAGCCTGTACTGTCCTCCAGAGAGAAATTCTCCAGGTCTAAGGGCCCTTTCACATCAGCGTTTTTCGTAATTCGCGGCAGATGCGGTGAAAAAACCGCATCTGCCGCGTTTACCGCATAACGGTTCCACTTGCGGCACGGTTGCGGTTTTTTCCATAGGAAGTATAGGGGGACTTGCGGCAGATGCGGCAAGTGCGGTATTGCACTTGCGGCAGGTGCGGCAGAGAAAAAAACCGCGGCTTACTGCGGTTTTTTTCTCTGCCGCACCTGCCGCAAGTGCAATACCGCACTTGCCGCATCTGCCGCAAGTCCCCCTATACTTCCTATGGAAAAAACCGCAACCGTGCCGCAAGTGGAACCGTTATGCGGCAAACGCGGCAGATGCGGTTTTTTCACCGCATCTGCCGCGAATTACGAAAAACGCTGATGTGAAAGGGCCCTAAGATAGGTCATCATTATCATATCGGTGGGGATCCAACACCCGGCACATCCACTTTTCCGCTCATATCAGGTCAAAGCCGCAAGTAAGCAGTGCGCCATACACTGTGTAGTGGCCGATCTCAGGTACTGCAGCTGAGCTCTCATTGACGTTAATGTGATCTAAGTGGTAATACCCAAGAACAGCCACTACACAGTGTATAGAGCTAGATTGTCATACACCGTTTATTCCAATGGCCATAGGACCTGCAGCCAGCTGATCTTGGGGGCCGAAATCACACTGATCTCAGACTGATGTTCTATAATACCTTAATCCTCACCAGACCTTTAAGCCTTAACCCATTCCTCACAGCTGTAACGGCTGACTGTACTGTGTATATAAGCTATGAATTGCTTAATTCAGCAAACAATCAAGATCTTTGTCTCAACCAAAATCTTAGGACCAAGTGAGAGTGAAATCCACAAATGTCATTATAAGATGGACCGTAAGGAAACAAATAACAGCAGATGGGCTGGAAACAGAGACCCCATTGTAGATGGCATGGCCAGTGCAAAGATACGGTTAGAATGTCGGGGTCACTACAGTTCTTCTTCCCTTGGTATATAGTGAAACTAACATCACATTGCATCATTTCTGTAGGTTGCGAAAAACAGAGATTTTGGGATTGGGTAATGTATTGTGTACATGACATTCGCCAAGTGCAGATGTCCTGTCCCTGATTGTGAGCAGGATGGCTGTATGTTTACATAGGAAATACTCTGGTAAAGGCGATCATAATAACACATCATGTGCACAACTGTAGATCCATAGTATAGCGGTAATGGTAACTTATGGATGTTTCCATACTTCTCTGTTTAACCCCTTCACCGCCGGACGATTTTCGTTTTTTTTTTTTTTTTTTTTGTTTTCCCTCCCCTTGAAGTCCCATAACTTTTTTATTTTTCCATCAATGTAGACATATGAGGGCTTGTTTTTTTGTGGGACAAGTTGTACTTTTGAAGGAAATAATTTATTTTACCATATAGTGTACAGGAAAATAGGAATGTAATTCCAACTGCGGTGAAATTGCAAAAAAAAAATGTATTTTAGGTTTTTTATTCACCATGATCACTATACACTGTGTGCAGAATTATTAGGCAAATGAGTATTTTGATCACGTGATACTTTTTATACATGTTGTCCTACTCCAAGCTGTATAGGCTGAGAGCCAACTACCAATGAAGTAAATCAGGTGATGTGCATCTCTGTAATGAGGAGGGGTGTGGTGTAATGACATCAACACCCTATATAGGTGTGCTTAATTATTAGGCAAATCCCTTTCCTTAGGCAAAATGTGTCAGAAGAGAGATGTGACAGGCTCTGAAAAGTCCAAAATTGTGAGATGTCTTGAAGAGGGATGCAGCAGTCTTGAAATTGCCAAAAATTGGAAGCGTGATCCAGGGTAAATAGCCAACAGGGTCACAAGAAGCGTGCTGGGCAAAAAAGGCGCAAAATAACTGCCCATGAATTGAGGAAAATCAAGCGTGAAGCTGCCAAGATGCCATTTGCCACCAGTTTTGCCATATTTCAGAGCTGCAACATTACTGGAGTATCAAAAAGCACAAGGTGTACCATACTCAGGGACATGGACAAAGTAAGGAAGGATGAAAAACGACCACCTTTGAACAAGAAACATAAGATAAAACGTCAAGACTGGGCCAAGAAATATCTGAAGACTGATTTTTCAAAGGTTTTATGGACTGATGAAATGAGAGTGACTCTTGATGGGCCAGATGCATGAGCCAGAGGCTGGATCAGTAAAGGGCAGAGAACTCCACTCCGACTCAGACGCAAACAAGGTGGAGGTGGGGTACTGGTATGGGCTGGTATCATCAAAGATGAACTTGTGGAACCTTTTCGGGTTGAGGATGGAGTGAAGTTCAACTCCCGGATCTACTGCCAGCTTCTGGAAGACAACTTCATCAAGCAGTGGTACAGGAAGAAGTCGGTATCATTCAAGAAAAACATGATTTTCATGCAGGACAATGCTCCATCATATGCATCCAACTACTCCATAGCGTGGCTGGCCAGTAAAGGTCTAAAAGAAAAAAAAATAATGACATGGTCCCCTTGTTCTCCTGATCTGAACCCCATAGAAAACCTGTGGTCCCTCCTAAAATGTAAGATCTACAGGGAGGGAAAACAGTACACCTCTGGCAACAGTGTCTGGGAGGCTGTGGTGGCTGCTGCATGCAATGTTGATCGTAAACAGATCAAGAAACTGACAGAATCTATGGATGGAGGCTGCTGAGTGTCATCATAAAGAAAGGTGGCTATATTGGGCACTAATTTTTTTGTGTTTTGTTTTTGCACGTCAGAAATGTTTTTTTCTAATTTTGTGCAGTTATATTAGTTTACCTGGTGAAAATAAACAAGTGAGATGGGAATATATTTGGTTTTCATTAAGTTGCCTAACAATTCTGCACAGTAATAGTTACCTGCACAAACAGACATCCTCCTAAGATATCTAAAAAAAAACACTCCAGCTTCCAAAAATATTAAGCTTTGATATTTAGGCGTCTTTTGGGTTGAGTGAGAACATAATTGTTGATCAATAATAAAAATAATCCTCTAAAATACAACTTGCCTAATAATTCTGCACACAGTGTATGGTAATACTGACATGTCGGTATGACCCCTCGGGTCGGTACGAGTTTGTAGATACTAAACATGTATAATTTTACTGTTATCTAAGGGGTGAAAAAAAGTTCAGAAGTTTTTTTTTGTTTATTTTACTTGGTCCACTGGGGAGGTCAGTGCTGCACAATCTGATCGCTTCTCTTATGTTCCAATGAGCTGATGCAGCATCAGAACACAAGGGAAGTGATTACTTGTAAGATGGCCAGCAGGTAGTAATTACTGAAAGCTTCCAGGGTCATCTGAGGACCCCAGGCTGTCAGGGTAACAGGGGAAGTCCTGTGATCTTATCACGAGACCTCCGATCACTGTGGGGAACAGCGCAATCCTCGCTGTTGGGCTTTGGATCGCTCTGTCAGTTACTGACAAGGTGATCCATAGGATTAACACCACCAATTGGGTTGATCTGATCGATGGTGTTAGCTACACATCTCAGCTGATGAGATCAGCTTAGATGTGGGGGGAGGTTGCGACCTCAGCGCTGGAGCTCGCATCAGGAGGCGGGACATGGCCAAGGATGTACATGTATGTCCTTGGTTGTGAAGGGGTTAAAGGGAATCTGTCAGCAGATTTTTGTTATGCAATCTGAAGATAACATGCTGTATGGGTTCATACACAGATTTCATCCATGTGTCTCTTATCACACTGTATGCTGTTGTTTATATATAATGTTTATTTTAGCTTCAGAAGATCATCAGTGCCAGACTAGATCAGATAGCACAGCACACCCCCTGCTGTTATTAACAGCTCATTGTCTATAGACTCTGTACATGCAGAGCTTGGTGTGGGCAAGGGCAGCTTCTCAGCTCTGATACTTGTTGAATCTAAAAACTTTGATTGTGTCAAGACCGCTGCACCCAGTAAACTAAGTGATACATCGTAAGATTCAGGGTCTCTTATCCTCTCAGATGAGATAGCAAAAACCTGCTGACAGATTCCCTTTAAATGTAGGCTTTATTTGTTTTATTTATTTGTTGGTGTTGCATATTTACTGAATTAAGTGTTAGGGCCTTTCACATCAGCGTTTTTTGAAATTCGCGGCAGATGCGGTGAAAAAACCGCATCTGCCGCGTTTGCCGCATAACGTTACACTTGCGGCGCGGTTGCGGTAATCCCATAGAAAGTATAGGGGGACTTGCGGCAGGTGCGGCAAGTGCGGTTTTGCACTTGCGGCAGGTGTGGCCGCGAAAAAAACCGCGGCTGACTGCGGTTTTTTTCGCGGCCGCACTTGCCGCAAGTGCAAAACCGCACTTGGCGCACCTGCCGCAAGTCCCCCTATACTTTCTATGGGGATTACCGCAACCGCGCCGCAAGTGTAAAGGTTATGCGGCAAACGCGTCAGATGCGGTTTTTTCACCGCATCTGCCGCGAATTTCAAAAAACGCTGATGTGAAAGGGCCCTTATTCTTACATAGTTTTCATTACCATGCTCTAGCTCTCCAGGATCTGTTTGCTCCACCGTTCATTATCTGCCCCCCTGAATATGACTATGGATGCTGTGGATTTGTCTGAAGCTACACTAAACCTAGAATCGCTGATTTTTGGTAGGATACTTTTCACACATTGCCAAGAAAAATAGAAGAGCTAAAACAATACACATGTGTTAGAAAATTGGATCGGGGAGTGGGCAGTGACTTGTCTGATTCTGGATCACTCTCACGAATGCAAGTCTATGGGTCTGTGAAGACATAGAATATTCCTCGGATGCTCTGTGTGCTGTCTGATCTCCAGGGTTTGATAGGAGAAGCTTGAGAAACTAATTTTTTTTATTTTTTTATGTGAGAAAAACTGATGAAACTCTGACCAAACACTGATGGTAAAAACTGAGAGTGCCAAGATCCAACCACCAAAAAGCCACATGCCGTGCATTGAATATGCCCCACCACATTATAGAAATATATAAAACATAGTACCATGTCATCTGTTCTTTGGTTGGAAAAAGTTGGCCACAGCTCGTTTACGTCTTGAACACCGCCTATTAAACCCGAGCGTGCAGAAGCCTTCTGCCGCCAGCATCCCGCCGCATATTTGCCTTCACCAAGAAACTCTTTCAACCACTGAGACTTGAAATATAGACCATCTTATAGTGATCCTTGTCCTGAGTCGGAATGAGGAGAGGCCTAATGGGTGGAAGAACCAGGCTTATAAAATCATGGATGGGCTTACTATGGGACATGTGTGTCCAAGGGAAGGGGAGGGGGCACACTGCATGGGATGGGTAGGTCCTCTTTATTGACTCTGAGGGGCATGACAGTCAGGGGGCAGCAGCAAAAACAGCCTCAGTGCCCCACAGACTAATGAAGCTCTGACTGTTTTATGCATATGAAAAAAACTCGTGACCTCTGAATGAGTCCTAATACAGAGTGCAAGATAAGGTCAAGTATACAGCTTGGAATAAAACAGTTTGGGTTTACTATTGTGTGTACGGTAAATATTGTTCATTAATAAGTAAAAATAGAGGGTGGGGACAGCTGAGAAATGACTCTTCCAACAAGAGGGGCAACATGAATTGAATCAGGAACTCAACTAAAGGGAAAGATAATAGCGCTATATCAGTAATATACCTATACAGCCAATACAAATACTGTATTTTTCAGACTATAAGACGCACATTTTTTTCCCAAAATTTTGGGGGAAGTGTGGATGCATTTTATAGTCAGGATATACGGGGCTGTGTGGCTGCAGCGCTGATCTGGGGGCAGCAGCGCTCTGGAGCGGGCTGGGAGGAGGCTGCAGAGGCCAGAGGAGTCACGTGAGTCTGCTCATTAGGCTTATGTAATATTCAATGCATTCCCCATCCATCAGCTCTCAGCACTGAAGCCGGCGCTGAGAGGTGGGCAGGGGAGTGGAAAATATTATATGAACCTAAGTATTCTCACTCCCCCATCCTGGTAAATGGCTGTCCATCCTGGTATATGGCCCTGCATCCTGGTACATGGCCCCTCAATGGTCCGCCATCCTGAATATGACCCCCCATGCTGGATATGACCTCCCCATCCTTGATATGGCCCCCCATACTGGATATAGCCTCCCATCCTGGGCCCCCCATTCCCAAATATGGCCCCCATCCTTAATATGGCCCCGCATCATGGTATACTGCCCACCTGCTGGACCATACAAAAAATAATAAACAATGTTAACTCATCTCTCTGTAGCTCCCCTACCTGCAGCATTGCTGTCTTCCTCTGTGTCTTCCACTCCAGCATCCAATCATGTGACCAGAACAGCACAGTGACATCATCGCTGTGCGCACATCGATGACATGATCAGATGCCGGGAGTCCGGGACACACAGGAAGTCTATCGGCCATGGCACTAATCTGTGGCTGATGGATGGGAGTCCCTAGAACCTCTTCTTACCTAATGGCATCTCTGGCTCCACTTATAATTAGCTGCTTGGCACAAGGTCATAGTTGTGGCATGTTGCACATGTGGTGTCACGCCAAGATGTCAAGAGGCAATTCTAAAGGCTCCTGCCCAGTGGCCACAAATAGGTGGGGCCACTGGGCCAGGTCCTATGAATCAGTTTGCACCATCTCTACTTCAGATCAAAACTGAGTCCTGTAGACGTCAAGTGGAAACTGAACATTGAAATACTTTTCAGCATTGTTGATCTTTGCCGGTCCAGATTCTAGGACTCCACCTACTTGTTGAAACCAAGGTGAAGAAGTTGATACTTGGATCCCAGCAAAGTGGTGAACAGACCCATAGACTTTCTACGTATGCTTGTTGTACTCGATGATGTAACATTTCTGCCCCTTGAGTCGAGAGATCGGCGGGGGTGTCGGGAGTGAACCTGGAATGCCCATATTAAAAGTCATTTAATACTTTAACTACTTTTGTACACATTTGTAAATGGTAATTTCAGCTATCTCATTTTTGGAAATGTTGGCAAAGTTTCATGAATGCGTTACGTAATGATGATATAAGAGGAGTTTACCTGGACATGTCGTAGCCAAACTATTATTATTATCTGACGCTGCAAAGAATTCTATGTAGATATTATTATACTGCGGATTCTATTATAGTACTATTAGTCTACTGCATTATTTATAGCTTCCTATGTGTTATTAAACCTATTCAATGAAATCTGATTACCCGGCTCACATAGCATCTCTGTATATTCCCCTGTGTTTACTTCAGCTGTTATCGGCAGCGTCTTACTTCAGCCCGTTGATATGTGTCTCTGCCTTGTAAAATACTTTCTCTCGTATTCTCTTAGTCATACAGTAAGTTTCAGTTTGACTGTCACCGAATAATGTTTTCCTAATGTCAAATGAGTCACAGCGCAGCCCGGTCCGCGCGGCAGCAACACATTGGTGTCACTTTCAGAACTTAGCATTTGCTCTAATGCATGGCGAGCTTTTCCTAGAAAAGCCAAGGGGTATTATCACCAGATTAGAAGGGGTTGCTGAATGTCACTCCGATGGTCTATTGCTTAAAAATAAAACTTAATGATAAGAGTCGATGTTCACAGATCTGTATAAGACGTGTGATTAATACTGGAGAACGTCGACACCAATCCAAACACTTTAACAAGATTGCTGGTGGTTTGCAGGATTCCGGGGTCTGCTCATCTGTAAAAAGTAACTCCATGATCAAGCTCATATTTAAGTCATTTTATTAATTCTCCATATATCAATAGCACTTGTGAAAATAAGAAATATTTGAAATATTTCTTATTGAAGAAATCAGCTTCTTTCTCTTCCTGGGCTGGTCATTCATTATCAAAATTCTCAATTCACGAGTAAGATCTGTCTTCAGTGACTATAGATATCCTTTAAATTGGACGAGTTCTATCTTTTTTTTTTTTATCAATTTTTGCAATGTGGATGATCGAATATTTTGTATTTTTTTTCCAATGCCCGAATCTAACTGTGAAGAAAGTCTCCGCATGAAATTGGATGAGGTTCACTCATTAAAGCCTATAGGCCGGGTTACACACTGCGATGTGGCAGCGATCCGACCAACGATGTGGATCGCTGCCACGACGTGAACTGATCGCTGGTGAGTTGTCACATAGGCAGACTCACCAGGACCAGTGGACCAACGACTTCGTGGAACAGAATAAAATATTATTTCCACAATGTCTAGCTCCCGCTGCCAGGCTTGGGTAAGCGGAAGCAGGCTGGTAACCATGGTAAACAGCGGGTATCTAGGCAGCACGCAGCGCCTAGTTACCCGATGTATGCCCTGGTTACCAGCCTTCTCTGCTTACAAGTTCTTAGGAGTTGCCATTTTAGAACTTACAGCAGAATATCTGTGTCCGCCCCAGCTCTTCCCTCCTCACCTTTTCATACAGTTTTTAAAGCACCAATTGTCATTTCTCCACTGAATGCAGAATGTACCGGTCAATTGAGAATTAAATATCAGTCAAGGAGGAGAAAGAATCAGATTTCTCTAATAAGACATATTACAAAGGTTCTATTGATGTCTGAAATGAAAAGTAAAATCAACACTCATTCTTCAATACCAGTTCTCTACAGTGTACGGCCCCTTTCATTCTGCGTACTTCCCCAAGTTCAGTGGTCCAGTTGGGGCTTATGTCTAAACCTTCCCCTGCCCCCCAAATTGGAATTTGGACGTATGCACTGTAGGGCCATTGGCCATTATAGTGAATACAATGGAGCTCCAAATCCATTTTGAGAGTTATTGTCCTGATGACGAAACCGATGCTTCGAGCGGCGTTGATCGAATAAACGTCATAACTCATATGGTGAACCTTCAGTTATTGCCGGCAGCACATTAGAACCCGATTATGAAGTTAAATCCCCTCTATAGACAGGCAAACAATACATTTCTGACAGCCTTCGTCCACACGTTGTAGACAGTATTTTACCATACAATGTACTGGAAAACAAAAAAAAAGATGCCAACAATTCTGCCATTGGTTTTTCTTTTTTCTTTCTTTTTATTTTTTTAGTGCTGTAAATGTAACCTGACAATATGATATTCCAGATCAGTACAATGACAGCGATATTTATTTATTATTTATTTATTATATTTTTTTATCATTATTATTATTTATTACATCTATACATTATTTATTTTTCATTTTTTTTCAATGGTGAAATAAAATTCAGAAATTTGTGTTGCCATTCTCTGCAATTTTTATTTTCTTTCCAGCAATGGATCCGTATGAGGGCTCATTTTTGCATGACGAACTGATGTTTTTCTTGATACAATGTATTGTGATACATACGACATTTGAATCAATTTTTATTACATTTTATTAGGGAAGTATGACAATGCAAAAATGGCAATTCTGTTTTATTTTCCCATTGTGGCATTTACAGTACGGGTTAATTAGAATCATAAAATGGTTAGAGTTCTGCTGTTCCATAATTCTAATAAATAACCCATACTGTAAATGCCCTAACTGCAATTCACTTTGCAGTCTTATATATACCATATACGTAATATGTATAATATATTCATTCATTGTTATTGAAGCTGATATACAATTGCACTAGAAATCAGACCATTCAAATGCCGCTGACAGTCATTGGCCATGTCCACACACCTGCGCAGTGCAGAAGCGCTAAATACTTAGAGCGTAGGTGTGTGGACATGGCCATTGACTGCAGCATCTGAATAGGTAAACTGCAGCCATGACAGCACTTGGATATCCCACGTTCCCTTCATGTAAATGTACTCTGAGGTATCAATTCAATGACTGCAAAACAAAATCTTTTGAAAATGATGAGGAATTAGAACACAAGGGGATTTTTTAGGAATTTCATTAAGAGCCCGTTCACACGGTGGGTATTTTGCAGCATATTTGGTGCGGATCCGGAGACAATCTGCTCTAAATACACAGCAGCCTGTTTTCCCAGCAAAGTCTATGGGATTTGTGAAGTCTTGTCTGCATGGTGCGTCTTTTCCGCTGTGGATCCACTGCGTATTTTATTGCGGGAAAATCTGCAGCATGTCAATTCACTCATTGACCCTCATGTTAACTCAAAATAGGCAGCAGTGTTTGCAGTATGCGTATGTGTAGCTTATTATGTGCCTAATTTGCATTGAAATTATAGTGTTGAAGGGGGGGGGGAAGCAGGATTTGCCATCTTTTTTGGCCCAGTTCACATCTAAGGCTGGGCTGCGTTTGCCTTTGTTTGCATTTTTACTGCTAAACACGCATCTAAACGCATGCGTTAACGCACCCACAGGCTGCAATGCAAAACGCATGCATTTTTGCAGACGCAGCCCTAGACACAGAAGCCCATGTTTTTGGCCGCGCTTGCAAAAACGCATGCGTTTTGAGTTTTTGCTAAATGACATGCGTTTTTGCATGCGTTTTGCATTGCAGCCTATGGGTGCGTTAACGCACGCAATTTGGATGCATTTTTAGTGGTAAAAATGCATACAAGCAACACAGCCAAAATGCAGATGTGAAAAGGCCCTTTCTCTTCTTTTTGGTCAAAGTATCCAAGCTTTTATTAAAACAGACAAAAAGCAACATCAAATCCGCGACAAAAATGCATAAAAAACACACCATGTGGACACGGATGGTTTTGGTGCATTTTTCTACAGTGGGTGCAGATTTTGGAAGTCCAAAATCTGCACAAGAAACTCAGCGTGCGAACACAGCCTAAGGCTATATGCAAAATAATGATTTTTTGTGAGCTTTTTTTAATGCTTTTTTCCTTTCAGATTTCACAGAAAAGCATCCCAGCAGAATTGAGAAGAATTCTGAAGTGCTGGGCTGCAGTTTTTTTTCCTTGCTGATTTTCCAACATCTTCATTCTTTCTGTGCTTTTCATTTTTTCTTATAGACTATAATATGATAGAAACACATGGGGAAAAAAAGCACAGAAAAAAGCACCAAAACAATGCACCTAAAATGCAAAAAAATACAAAAGTAGCATTTTTTTCTGCTTCATTTTTCCTGCCAGGAGGAGCAGATTTGGTGCGGAAAAAAACTGGTAGGTGTGCACAGAGCCTAAGAGAATATGGAATAGTTGTCCATAGCTTTTACTTTGGCTTGAACATTATTGAGCCAAAGCCTTGCAAATGTGATGGGATATATGATTATCTCTCAGACTAGCGATACAACAATATAAATGATAATAATTACAATCATAAATATCTACACAAGCTTCTCCAACTTAAAAAATGGCTGCATCATTTTATCATTTTTTTTACAGGCACTAAAAAAATTAGCCCTTTTAACGGTCTGTCAACATTAGTATGGATAGTGCAGTGGACACCTTTAGGTTAGGATTAGTGATGAGCAATCACTACCATGCTGGGGTCTCATAACCAGCAGTTGGACGAGCATGATTCATGTACCAAGTGTAATGGAAGTCAATGTGGATCTTAAGCATTTTGTTTGAGAACTCTTCTAGAAAAATGCTCACGTTCCCCATTGACTTCCATTATACTTGGTACATGAGTAACACCCGTCTAAGCATCCATCTCCTTGTTATGAGTACTGAGCACCCAAGCATGGTAGTGCTCGATCATCACTAGTAGGATCTAAAGTTCTAAGACCAATATATTTGTAATATGATATCATATACATTAGGTTACATCTAATGTCCTCCTTTCTGCTGCTGTTTTTCTTCTCTGATCTTCTCCTCCCCTGCCTATTCTCTGTCGTAGGGTGGACACAACATGATAATCAGCAACACTGGTCTTTCCCTCACCAATGGAAAGGTAAGATCAGATTTTACACAGTGCACCCCATCACATTTTAGGGGAGAATAAAATGTTACATTTAATATGGGAGTGGACAGCCGCTTTAAAGAGGTTGTCCAGGTTTGGCATAAAAGTCTACAGCAGAGGTCCCCAATGTCAGTCCTCGAGGGCCGAACCAGTGCAGGTTTTCAGGATTTCCTTACTATTGCACAGGGATTGGAATCATTGCCTGCTGTGCAATACTAAGGAGATCCTGAAAACCTGCACTGGTTCGGCCCTCGAGGACTGACATTGGGGACCTCTGGTCTACAGTCACTCACTATACTTCTGGCCACACTCTGACTAGACAAATGTGACTTTGCTCAATTCCGTTGTATTAAGGCCACACACACACAACTAGTCTGAATGTGGCAGGGAGTATGCATATCGCAAGCTTGTGGTCACATGACTGCCTGCTCCTGGTGCATCGGAGAATCTTGACAATGCACACTGTGAGGATTGACAAGAGTGACTTTGATGCCAAACCTGGATAACCCCCTGTAATGTAGAGTATGGCCAGGGTCACATTCCCGTTTTTTTTTTTAAATCCTGATCCGGTTTTGAGCTTTCAAAAAGCTCAAAACCGGACCAGGAAACGCTCCCCATAGGAGCCAATGCAAAACAAGGGGGGGGGGGAAGCAGGATTTGCCATCTTTTTGGCCCAGTTCACATCTAAGGCTGGGCTGCGTTTGCCTTTGTTTGCATTTTCACTGCTAAACATGCATCTAAACGCATGCGTTAACGCACCCACAGGCTGCAATGCAAAACGCATGCATTTTTGCAGACGCAGCCCTAGACACAGCAGCCCATGTTTTTGGCGGCGCTTGCAAAAACGCATGCGTTTTGAGTTTTTGCTAAATGACATGCGTTTTTGCATGCGTTTTGCATTGCAGCCTATGGGTGCATTAACACACGCAATTTGGATGCATTTTTAGTGGTAAAAATGCATACAAACGCAAACACAGCCAAAATGCAGATGTGAAAAGGCCCTTTCTCTTCTTTTTGGTCAAAGTATCCAAGCTTTTATTAAAACAGACAAAAAGCAACATCAAATCCGCGTCATTCCGTAGCCCCGCCCCTTTCATGACGCGGCCGCCCTGAAAAGACAGTGAAGGCCAGAGGAGGCGGACATCATCATTCCATGGGCGGCGGCAGAAGAACAAAGCCCCGCCCATACAGGGATGCTGAAAGAACATGAAGAATGACGTAACTATAGAACTTTATTACTATAAGTAATCTGTGGATGCCACATTTAGGGATAATGCTAACAGAGGGGTGCAGGCACCCCTCTGTACAGATACGGGGGGCGGGAGTTGTGGGAACTTGCACGGAGCTCCGAGGAGCCCGTGCCATCGGGGATATTGTAGTAGAAGCCCACCGGAGTGGGCGGCCGGTCTATAGGGGGGTCTAAGCCCCCCCTATAGACCTGAAACATTACTTTAGTTAGTTAATTTAACTATTTAATACTCATAGGACAGTTTGCTGATCCCGGCAATAGCCGGGATCTGCAAACTATGCAGTTGCCGGATGGCTCAGGATTACACATCCTGAGCCATCCGGCAACTGCAGTGCGGTATTCAGCACACATTTTCGGAGGAAAATGTGTGTGACCGGCATTGCATTCACCGCATCCGGATCCGGATGCGGTGAATGCAATTCATGTTTTAAATGTGACCCTAGCCTATATCACCTGAAATCATTCCATTTTTTTGTTTGTTTTTTTTAAGGAAAAAATGTGTGTTATACATTATAAAAATGTTGATTGTTTTTGTCGCCAGGAAGGGAAAAGGCTCGGAGATCAGGAAATAGACAAAGTTAAGATCCAAAAGCATAGTCAGAAGGCAGCGTCAAAACCGGGAAGGCAGCAAAAGTATCAGGCAGTAGAAGGGTCAAAATTCTGGCAAGAATCAGAGTTAATATAATAGAGCACAAACTAGATAGCTGGGGAAACCAAGAATATATCTGGCGGTGTGCAGGACAGGCCCAAGGTATTTGAAGGGTGCAGTCCCCTCTCATTGGCTGGAACTCACAACCTGATGACCTCATCCGGACCGCTCCTACAACCAGGCCAGATGGTGATGCACGACTGGTACCAACCACCCCACTTCTGATAGCGTAACAAAGCTTGTGCCCACCAGATGCCTCTTCAGGGACCTCTCTCCTGTCACCAGCATCACCCGCAGGAGAAGCATGGCGATGCCCAGCGACAGAGGCAGGAACCAAAGAAGTAGGTCCCGATCAGGACATGGTCCCTCTATCACCAGCACCACTAGACGAAGGAATCCAGCGCCGCCTAGTGGCTGGGGCAGGAATAATAGTCAACGAGTCTGATGGTGACGTGACACGTATGGATTCTGCCCTATAGTATTGTGTTGCTTCAAAATCCACATAAAAAAAGTGTGAGAGTAAGGCTAGGGTCACATTTGGTATTGCAATTGTGGTTACCACATCCATATTTGGATGTGGTAACTGCAATTGCCATCACACAAATTTTGCAGGCAAAATGTGTGGATGAAGCCGCAATCCGGTAACAGGATTGCTCCGGATGTGTAATCCGGAGCAATGCGGTTACCGTAAAGTTTGCTCATCCCTGCTGCTGCAGGGATGAGCAAACTGTTAACACTGTCATAAAAGATTAAATATTAATAATAGTTGTGGGCAACATGTCTCTAGGGGGTGCCCACCCCCCCTAGAGACATGCTGGACACTCAGGACGGCATGTCATGGGTTAATAACCCCTGTACAGTAAGCCGGCTATTGTCGGCTCTGTACAATTCTCTCAATAAAGCCGCGGCTCCCCTGACAGCTGCGCACATACTATAGGTAATGTACGTATAGTATGTGCCGCTGTCCGAGGTCCTGTAGGCTTTTACAGTAGATCTATGGTGCTGCGCTGCCCATAGACCTAATGTTAATGCTTTCTGGACCTCGGACAGCGGCACATACTATACGTACATTACATATAGTATGCGCACAGCTGTCAGGGGAGCCGCGGCTTTATTCAAAAAATTGTACAGAGCCAACAGGAGCCGACTTACTGTACAGGGGTTATTAACCCATGACATGCCGTCCTGAGTGTCCAGCATGTCTCTAGGGGGGGGGCACCCCTAGAGACATGATGGGCACAATTATTATTAATATTTTAGCTTTTTGTACAGTGTTAACAGTTTGCTCATCCCTGCGGCAGCAGGGATGACTAAACTGTATGGTAACCAGATTGCTCCGGATTACACATCCGGAGCAATCCGGTTACCGGATTGCGGCTTCATCCACACATTTTGCCTGCAAAATGTGTGTGATGGCAATTGCATTCACCACATCTGGATCTGGATGCGGTGAACGCAATTCTCTGTAAAAGTGTGACCCTAGCCTAACTTATGAATACCCCACAGTAATTCCTACTGTTCCCTTTAAATACTTAACGTGTGCATGTGGCCTTACAAATACTGAGGTGAAATCTCACTAAATACTCAATGTGTACATGAGACCTTACAAATTCTGAGGTGAAAATCTCACCAAATACTCACCGTGTGCACGTGGCCTTACAGTTTCCATGCAACATGAATAAGTATTTTGCTTTAGAAATGGGATCTCACATACAACGTATTCCTCATCCCTCATGGGACATCTTGGTCATCATTATGGCCAAGACGTTTCTGCACAAGTCTTCCAACATTGGATATGAAGATGAATTATTTTTTGGACAATTATAATTTTAGGTCTCGGCTAACTAACTCTATTCCAATGCCAGATTCAGAGACCGTAACCACTGGAATACATTTCCATCTGTGGGGACAGGAAATTTGGGCAAAACAGATTTGACTGCTCTACATAACACATCTTTTACAGGGTTGGGTTTCTTTTTACATTTTAAGAGTTATGTTTTGCCATAGATCATTCTGTGTAACACCAGTAATAGATTTTTATATATATTTTTGATCTTCAAGGTATTGTCTGATAAATTATATGGTTTATTGTAGGGTTGGAGACAATTTTACATTTTGTTTTATTTGCAATGAGTAAAGGCCCCATTACACAATACAATGTCCCAGCGATCCGACCAACGATGGGGGACGCTGGGACATTGTTGTGTGATCACTGGTGGGCTGTCACACAGGCAGACTCACCAGCGACCAGCAAGAACACTGGTAACAAGGGTAAACATTGGGTAACTAAGCAGAGCCCTTAGTTACCCGCTGTTTACCCTGGTTACCAGCTCCCAGCGTGTACTGTGCGGCGCTTGGAGGTTGTTGATCGTTGGTCTCCTGCTGTTACACACGCCGATGCTGGCTGCCCAGCGGGAGACCAACAATAAATTAATGGTCCTTGCCATTCTTAAACTAGCAATGATCAACGAACTTATCGTTGATCGTTGCTACATGTCACACACAACAATGTTGTTTCGACGTCGCTGCAACGTCATCAAACCGGTGATGCTGCAACGATATCGTTTACGATATCGTAGCGTGTAATGGGGCCTTAACCTGTATATTAAGTGTCACAGTGAATCCAACTAAAATCATCTAAGGCTGTGTGATCACTATCCAGAGGCACTGTGTGTAGGACGCAGTGCCCCGGAACCTGTGGGAACCCACAGGTGAATGCAGGGAGAACGCAGGCGCCCTGTGCCCATGATCTATGATGGGTACAGGGTAGCATCTCCCTGCGTTCAGCTGATGGTTGCTCTTCTGATGTGGAAGTCCAGAAACCTGCACCGCAGCTTGAAGGTGAAGGGGAGCAGAACAGTGAGCATGGTATTTCTAGAAATGCCATCCACTATTCAGCTACTGTACAGCACAGCGGTTACACTGTGTCCAAAACGCTGCAATTCCTGACCGTGAGCACACACCATAACACACTGTATACGTATATATTCCCCCCCCCACAAAGTGCCTGAACCTCCTCAGTGCTGCTCCCCATACTCCAATCTTTCAGATTTTCACAGCTATACAAGAAATTAATGGTTAAGATTTAGTATATGTTCACGCCAAGCTCTTTTTATGGGGATTGCTGAGCAGATACTGATTCAAGATCCACTTAAAAAATGTTCCAAATATTCTATGAATAAACTTCCCAGTGATTTCAACGGGAAACCGCGCATATAGTGCACATGGGGATGTTCTTTATCAGGAGGGGTTTTTTGTATAACATAGGGGAAAAAAAGCAATATGTCAATTCTTGTAGAGTTTCTGAACAAAAAAAATAGATAAAATCAGAATATAGCTGCTTAAGGAAAATTCACAAGCTGCAGATTTTGTAGCAGAAATATCTGGGTCCAAAAATTGGTTCTTTTTGGGTTGGTTCATATCTGCGTATAAACACGACAAGTACAATGCGATAAAAAATAATCGATAAATGTGATGCACAGTTATTCAATGAGGCAGTGTTCACCTGCAAAATTTGTCTCAGCTGTGTTCAGCCTGAGAAAAAAATTGCATGATGCTCTGTATGGCGGCATAAGACATCCGAGACTCGCCAATGCAAGTCTATAGATGCAGGCAAACAAACGGATGGCACAGGGACTATCTGTATGGCGTACAGATTTTATGGATATATTACCATTCTGTAGCATAGGACAGTGTAAATAGTCCTGAAAATGATTGTAGAATAATATGATGAGAAAAGCACTGCACTGTGTACGGATGGCGAGACAAAATAAATTGCACAATACCAAATGGATTTCACGTGTCCAACTTTTCTGGATGAGAAGCAGATCAATTTTTTTAATACGCAGATGTGAGCGAACCTTAAATCTGAATGTGGTTGTCTCGGATGAATGAGACATTAGTAGAACTTTCTCCAACTTAAGCAAGGTATAAACGTGTCCATAAGCCAAAAAAAATGCTCTGTATACAAAAAACCTAGTAACAAGTTATTTCAGAAGCTCCTTAGGCTGTGTGCACACCATCCGGAAAAGCAGCATTTTGGAAGCAGCGTATTACCGCTGTATCCAAAATGCTGCGTTATACAGTACCAGCACTGTATATTTCCAGAAATCCCATGCTCACTGTGCTTCTCCCCTCCACAGCATGTTTTTACCTGTGGGGAAGGTTTCCAGGCTTCCGCATCTCCGCAGCATGTTAATTTAATGTTGCGGAGTCTGGAGCGATCACCATTGGGTGCACACAGGGTGATGCCGCCCTGCACCCACCGCAGATGGTGAGTACAGGGCGGCTACGGTCTCCCCGTGTTCACTCGCAGCTAACCTCAGGTCCAGAGCCACTGCATCCAAGATCGGGATCGTGAGCACATACCCTAAGAAATCTCTACAAAGACTCCTCAGGAGTAAAAAAGAACCAAAACCACTGCAGGACTCAGTGGAAGGTTTTCCTGTCAGATAAATTCACATAAGAAATTCTATGTGAACATAGCCACAATTTTGATTTTCAAATTTCCCCTGGATTTTACTCTTGGTCCTGAGAAGAACCAGCAGAAGTGCAAAACCGGTCCATTTATAATGACAATGGACAACATAAAGATTCCTGGCTCACATCAGGACTACAAGATCCCAGGTACCTTCAGCTGCACCACAACCAATGTGGTGTATTTAATTATATGTACCAAGTGTACAATGGGGGGTCTGTATGTAGGGGAGACGGGGCAGAAACTAAGAACAAGAAAGAATCCTCATCTCCACGCAGTAAAAGAAGACGTACGGATCTACCTGTATCCAAGCATTTTTGCAGCTCTGATCACAGTACAATTGACATGAAGGTGCCTTTATTAAACAGTAACTTCAAGTCTCAGAGAGAGAGAAGAATGATGACCTTTGACACATTCAAAGCAGGAATGAACATTTCACATGGATTCATGTCCTTTTACATCAATTGAAATTGACATTTGGGATTAGCATATCTTTGCACAGACCAAAATTAGAGGACAATAAAACTTGACACTTGTTATCAGTGAACTGTTCTGATATTCATCTCACCCCATCTCATTTCTGTTCTGCTCCATCTCATTTGTCTTAAGAACTGCAGTACTCCATGTCACCTTGAGTGACCGTTTCGGTCCGAAACGTCGCCACGCCATTGGCAATCAAGGTTCACTTGATATGTTTTTGGTGCTGCTTTTTCCTTTTTTTTTGGATTATATATACATATATATATATATATATATATATATATATATATATATACAGTATATGTGCCACATCAGATTTTTTCTTATATTAGCCTGAAGAAGAGACCTGAGTTGTCTTGAAAGCTGCTATTTGTTACCTTTTAATGGCTACCTGAAAAGATGGTATCAACCACTGAGATCTCTCAAATTTTAATATTTTGCCAAATTTTCCTAAATTAGTACTTAAAAAACAATGTATTAGATTTATTATTTTTGACAATTTCCACACCTAACTACACACTTTGTATTGTATGTAGAAAAAGTGGTCAAGGCTTAAAGAAGTCATAGGGTAAGTGCACACTTACCCGGCGGTTCGGTCGGCGGCTGCTGGCGGGATCCGCCAGGAAGCTCCGGCGCCGTGCACCGGCTTCCTGGCGGGTATGAGCTGCGGGAGCCGGGCGGTATCCGGCGGCTGCCCAGCGGGTTCTCGGCGGCGATTCTGCAGCGGCTGGAAGCAGCACATGATTCTGCTTGCAGCCGCTGCAGAACCGGCCGTTTTTTAGAACATGATCATTCTTTGCTAACCCGCTGGGAAACCTGCGGGTTAGCAACGGATGACGCTAGGTAACCGCCGGTATGTGCACAGGCTTGGGCGGGTTACATTAGTTTCAATGTTAATCCAAACGTCGGTTTGGATTAACATAAATTTAAATAAAACTAATGTATGCAAAACGGCGGTTTACACAGGTAAACCGCCGAAAACCCGCCCAGTGCGCACATACCCATAAAATGCACCAAATGTATTGTCAGAGTAGAGAGGGGCCAACCCAGAGGAGACGTGCAGAAGAGACAAGCATCAGGTCTAGAGAAAGGCACCACGTTTCTGGTAAATTTGCTGCAGCTTCTGCCCGATGTAGTTATGCCGCCTAAATTTACAACAGTAATAATACATCTCCATCAAACTGTGATAAAATAGAAATGAAGCATCATATTAGATGAATTTCCCACCTTACTGACTCTAAACACACATCACAATTGTCTTATAGCAATGAATCAAAATTGTACCAAACTTCAGAAAAACTTTTCCCTTATGCCATATTGGCATATCGAGTTCCCTATTGACTTCCATTATACTCTGAGTCACTTCCAACCTGCTGGTTTTGAGTTCTGAGCACCTGAGCATGGTAGTGCTTGCTCATCACTAGTGCTAATGTAAGGTCCCTGACTCTACTAATATATTTCAGTAATTCAATACAAAAAGTGAAACGCATATTTTATATGGAGTCATTACAAACAAAGTGATCTATTGCAAGGGTTAATTTATGTTAATGTTGATGATTATGACTTACAGCCAATGAAAATGCAAGGGTCATTGTTTTGGAAAATTAAAGTAGGGCGGATGAAGGGTCTGAGAGATAAAATATGACCATAAAAGGTATCAGAGGCTTCACCTTGTGTGGTTGTGAGAGTCACAACCACTATAAAAGCAGATCACGGCTGTCACAGTACCCAGCGTGGTGCATATAGAGTAGGGAGAATGAAAGGTTTAAAACTGCGCTGCCGTATTCCACGAGACATCAAAGGGTGAATATAATATTGATTTGTTAAATAACACATTTCAGGGCTCCCAGAAACGCCCTGAAACATGACAATACGATATTGATTTGTCCTGAGGAAGGGGCCAGGGAGCCCTGAAACATGTTGACTAATAAATCAATATTATATTCACCCTTTGATGTCTCATAGAATACGGCAGCGCGGTTTTTAACCCATCATCCTCTCTACTCTATATGCACCACGCTGGGGACTGCAGCAGCCGTGATCTGCTTTTATAGTGGTTGTGTCTCTCACAACCACACAAGGTGAAGCCTCTGATACCTATTTAGCTCATATTTTATCTCTTAGACCCTTCATCATCCCTACTTTAATTTTCTGAAATAATGACCTTTGGGTTTTCACTGGCTGTAAGCCATAATCATCAACATTATTAACAAAAATGACTGACACACCTGTAAGTGAAGGTGCTAGCTAGAAAAAAAACATTATTGTATATAAGTAATCCGCTGCACACTACACATTATAAGGTATAAGTATACAGGGTAAAGCTAAAATTCTCATTTTTCAATGAGTTCCTGCATTTTCCTCATCCAAATTTGCATATTTGTATTCACTTTTAGCCATTATGCTTTACCTTCTATACTTATACCTTATAATGTGTAGTGTGCAGCAGATTACTCGTTTACAATAATCATCAACATCAACAGAAATAAACACATGAAATAGATCCCTCTGTGTGTAATGACTCTATATAATATATGTGTTTCTCTTTATGTATTGAATTACTGAAATAAATTAACTTTTTGATGATATTCTAATTCATTGAGATGCTCCTGTAAGCTTTTCCATAGGTCTTATCAAGCACATGTAAAGTAAAGACTGATGACTACTTACATAACCCGGTGGAGTGCCGGTGGCCCTCTATGCTCCGTGCCGTCCCTGTACTGCTCCTGTCTCCACCTGCACACACATCTGGCTCCGACGTGGAGCTGCTACTGCTTATGTGAGAATAAAGTGCTTTGTACATGACATCCACCCTCACCGCAGTCACCAAATTTAAGAAAGATCATGATGTAAGACAATAACTTGACTCCGTGGACCGGTGAGTAAGAGCGATACGCATCATCGGGCCCATAATAACAGATGATATGGAGACGTTTTTATTTTAACGTTCCCAAAATGTTCCGCATAACTGCTGCGGATTACAGCCGTGTACAGCTGGGCTAGCAATTAATATTTTATTACAACTCATTCCTTCCATATGTCTTAACCGTTTTTTCTTGTTTTCGGTCGGATGAAGGTGACATAATTTCACAGGAGTTACGTCTGATGGAAAAACTCATGAGTCGTAGAAGTGAGAACGCTATCCGGGAGCAAGGAATGGAGGGGGGGGATTCTATTCCATGGCACACGGGCGGGAGAATCGCTTTCAGGGTCTATATACTCATGAATTTAACCGGGATCATATTTTTGAATAATAAACATGAGTAAGCCGCGGTGACTCATAGCCCAAAGGGCCAATTACCGCGGCTAACAAAAGTGAAAAACCTACAATAGCAGTCAAAAGTTAAAAAAGTAAAAGAACTGTGCTTTCCAGCTTACTCTCTCACATTAGAGAAGGGAGAAAAAGCCTCTTTTGTTGTATAGGGGATGAGTAATGCTAATGGGACCTCATCTAAAAAAAGCCACATTGTTCCCAGGTCTTACCGCAAACAATTACAATCCAGACGAAAAAGCTGATTCTTTCTAGATAGTAAAGAAATCCGAAATGTTATAAATAGGCAAAGACGAGATGTGTAATCATGGCCATATGGAGATTTGTACAGTCAGTTGCTAAATGTGGCACAATCACGGCCGCGGATAAATACGGATTCTGGTAGTAAACTTGCCCACAAGTGTCTAATTGAGGATGAAATTTCACTGAAAGGGTACAAGGCCAATTGTAGGGTCTGCGGGGTCGTTAATTTTTAGTATGACGCTACAGAAGCCATCTAAGCCTTATTTCTCATGTCCAGTGATCGTCCATTAGAGGGGATCCAGCACAATCTGTTCTGTACGTTTTAAAAAAATTGATTTCTGCAGGATCCGTTTTTTTAACATGGGAGTCTACGGAAAACGGATCCTTCACCCGATCGCTATTTATCTTCCATTTGAAAATGATCAAGTAAAAAAAAAAAAAAACGGATCCTCTACGGAAGGAAAAAACCTTGCAGCACTCCTACCAATGATGTACATATGCTGATATGCATATGTACATCATTGGTAGTAGCTGAGTGCTGCAAGGTTTTTTCCTAGTAGATAGATAGATAGATAGATAGATAGATAGATAGATAGATAGATAGATAGATAGATATGTGTATGTATACAGATACAAAAAAGGTGGGGGAACAAGAGGCGCAATAGTGCCCTATCACTAGTGACACTCAGATGTGAGTGGTGTAATGCAGTTACCCTCACCTATTCCAGTTGTGAGACCCACAACTGGTTTAACAGCATATCACAGTATCAGCTGCTGCAGGACCTCCACCGACCACTCCAACGTGGAAAAACACGTGCCAGGAAGGGCGCCGAAATGCGTAGGAAGGAATAAAGAAGTATATTGCTACAACATCTTGCATCCCAGGTGATTTTGTGGACTCAGCAGCGCGGACCGTGGTACACCTTGCTTCCCATATTTTCTGTATGTATACAGATAGACAGACAGATATATGTACAGTCATATGAATAAGTATGGGCACCTCTCTTAATCTTACTCTTTTTTTTTGTTTAAATTTGGTTTTTTGCAACAGCTATTTCAGTGTGATATATGTAATAACTGATGGACACAGTAATATTTCAGGTTTGAAATGAGGTTTATTGTACTAACCAAAAATTTGAAATATGCATTATTTCAAAATTTGACAGGTGCCAAAGTATGGGCACCCTTCTGATTTTCATGATTTGAATACTCCTAACTACGTTTTACTGACTTACTGAAGCACTAAATTGGTTTGGTAACCTCATTGAGCTTTGTACTTCATAGCCCGATGTATCCAATCATGAGAAAAGCTATTTCAGGTGTCCACTTGCAAGTTGTTCTCCTAGTTGCATCTTCTCTGAGGAGTGGCATCATGGGCTCCTCAAAACAGCTCTCAAATTATCTAAAAAAAAAGATTGTTCAACATAGTTGTTCAGGGGAAGGATACAAAAAGTTTTCTCAGAGATTTAACCTGTCAGTTTCCACTGTGAGGAACATAGTAAGGAAATGGAAGACCACAGGGACAGTTCTTGTAAAGGCCAGAAGTGGCAGGCCAACAAAAATATCAGAAAAATATCAGAAAAATATCAGAAAGGCATCATCTTGCTGCAGATGGTGTCACTGTGCATCGGTCAACAATACAGCACACACTGCACAAGGAGAAGCTGTATGGGAGAGTGATGCGAAAGAAGCCGTTTCTGCATGCACGCCACAAACGGAGTCGCCTGAGATATGCAAAAGCACATTTGGACAAGCCAGTTTCATTTTGGAAGAAGGTCCTGTGGACTTGTAGCGACCGGTGGTAAGGCCGTGGGTGTGTGTGTATGATCTTTCTCAACAGAATCCCCATACTCAGATTTAACCGGTAGTAACATTTCTTTACTGTAAAACATGTCTATAACACAGTCAACTGATCTAGCTGCACACATGTATATGGTGGGGTCTCTGGATCTTCACTTCTTCCGGGTACGCAGCTAGCAAAGAAAACAACACAACAATGGAGATATCTTTCCCTAACTTTCCCTAAAATCACGTACCAGTCTATCACAGAAGAAGGTGTCGCTCCCACGTAGCAGGCCTGGGGATCTCACGATGACGGGTCCCGGTGCAGCGCTGAAGGGGGAAACTCCTCAGTCTTCTTCTGTGGTCTCCTTCCGCAGGTAACAGAATCTTTCTTTGTTAGTCTCTCCCAGTCTCAGGGCACACAGAGCAGCAGCAGAAGGGAGATCACAGCAGCACAGAAGTCTCTGTCATGTCGGTCACGGCTCCTGCACATGCACTCTGGGTGCTCGGCGGGCAAGGTTTTGCAGAGCGGCCAGAGTCACAGCACCAAAGTCCAGTGGCCCAGGATCAGTCACAGGGGCTTCTGCGGGGTGATTTTTCCGGCAAGGTGTAGCAAAGTAGTCCACTTTCAACAGACATCCACAGGGAGATCTTCTCTGGCTCAACTCTGTGTCTGGAATCATCTCCCGCCCTCTCACTTCCTGGGTAAACAACAGAGATGGTGGGGGCTTTCCACCCTCTGTGATTGTACAGTCCACTGATGCCCCCTGGTGGACAAGTGCGGACTGTGCACAGTTCATTTCCATATCCATTTCTATGATACAGTCTGAATTGTACACCTCATTACAGACTGATGAAACAAAGATTGAGTTGTTTGGTCATACAACAAGGCGTTATGCATGGCGCCACAAAAACACAGCATTCCAAGAAAAACACTTGCTACCCAGTGTCAAATTTGGGGGAGGGTCCATCATGCTTTGGGGCTGTGTGGCCAATGACGGCACCGGGAATCTTGTTAAAGTTGAGGGTCGCATGGATTCCACTCAGTATCAGCAGATTCTTGAGAATAATGTTCAAGAATCAGTGTCAAAGTTGAAGTTACGCCGGGGATGGATCTTTCAGCAAGACAATGATCCAAAACACCGCTCCAAATCTACTCAGGCATTCATGCAGATGAACAATTACAATGTTCTGGAATGGCCATCACAGTCACCAGACCTGAATATCATTGAACATCTGTGGGATGTTGTGAAGCGGGCTGTCCATGCTCGGCGACCATCAAACTTAACTGAACTGGAATTGTTTTGTAAAGAGGAATGGTCAAAAATACCTTCATCCAGGATCCAGGAACTCATTAACAGCTACAGGAAACGACTAGACGCAAAAGGTGGATCTACTAAATATTAATGTCACTTTTCTGTTGAGGTGCCCATACTTTTGCACCTGTATATTTTTGAAATAATGCATATTTCACATTTTCGGTTAGTACAATAAACCTCATTTCAATCCTGAAATATTACTGTGTCCATCAGTTATTACATATATCACACTGAAATAGCTGGTGCAAAAAAAAAATTTACACAAAAAAAAAAAAAAAATAAGATTAAAGGGATCCTGTCACCCCCAAAACACCTCTAAACCTATTAAAAGCTGTCCCTAGAGCATAGTAACACTTTCCCTACACTCCTTTTACCTCCTAAATGCAGCAAGTGACATTGAAGAAAAAACGTTATTCTAGTACCTCATTACTGATGATAATGAGTGACTATGCTATTCATAGTCACTCATCCAGGCTGCCCCTCTTCTTCATATCACGCCTGAATAGGCGTGATCTACATACCAGATTCAAATTGCCGCCTCCCTGCGCGCCTCCCCTCTCTCCCATAGCGTCCGGGCTGCAGTGTGGCTGGGTGACGCGATCCGCGTCATTCCCGGCGCCGGGTGACGTATTTACACCGGCGCCGCGCTGTCAGCTTCAAAATGCGCACTGCGCATGCACAGTGCGCATTTTGAAGCTGACAGCGCGGCGCCGGTGTAAATACGTCACCCGGCGCCGGGAATGACGCGGATCGCGTCACCCAGCCACACTGCAGCCCGGACGCTATGGGAGAGAGGGGAGGCGCGCAGGGAGGCGGCAATTTGAATCTGGTATGTAGATCACGCCTATTCAGGCGTGATATGAAGAAGAGGGGCAGCCTGGATGAGTGACTATGAATAGCATAGTCACTCATTATCATCAGTAATGAGGTACTAGAATAACGTTTTTCTTCAATGTCACTTGCTGCATTTAGGAGGTAAAAGGAGTGTAGGGAAAGTGTTACTATGCTCTAGGGACAGCTTTTAATAGGTTTAGAGGTGTTTTGGGGGTGACAGGATCCCTTTAAGAGGGGTGCCCAAACTTTTTCATATGACTGTACAGCTAGTCCTATAATAAAGTAAGAAAATAAAACCCCTTTACATATTGGTTATTGGCGTGCCTGTAAAAGTCTGATCTGTGAGACTATAAAATGATGTAACCCATAAAGTGAGCCTGGCATGGTTATAAACAAGAGAAACCTGAGAAAGGATTTATTTTTATTTTTCAGATGCCGCCTCCCACTATAAGTGCAATAGAAGCCATTACAATGCTGTAAATACCCCTGAGTGGTATCAATAAAAACAAGCCCCCCCCAGCTCCATGGGAAATTGTCAAAGTTATGGCAACCCAAGCTAGAACAATGTTTTTTTTTTCTTACAAAGTCTGGAAATTTTTTAACCCCAATAATAATAATAATAATAATAATAATAAAAATAATAAATAAAATAATATTATTAATAATAATTAAAAAACATTACATAAGCTTGGCATTATCATAATCATACTGGCCTGGGACATCATATTTTTGGGTCATTTTTAATACAGAATTAACCCCACACACATTTCTGTCATTCCTTTTTTTGGGAAGGGTTAATTCTGTATTAAAAATGACCCGAAAATATGATGGGGGATCACTAATTCAATATGATGAAATATGATGGGGGGTCACACAAAAAAATTGGAATTTTTTTATATATAATAAAATAATAATAATAATAATAATATAGATTGTATCAGCACTTGGAATTTTTTTATATCTAATAATAATAATAATAATAATAATATAGATTGTATCAATCAGCACTTAAAACTAAGAACTCTTATTAAATAATAATAATTGTATTTCTATAGCGCTGTACAATTATGGCGAAGGAAGAAAAGGAAATGTGATGTAATTACACAAGAGATTCTGCAGTCACTGAGGTGCTACAGTGTGGTCACATGACTGTCAGGGATGACGTCATTGCTGCCTGTCATAAGGTCATGGTGGTAAGGTTGTGGGGTTCCGCGCACTGCACCTTCCTTTCAATGGCAGTACAGTGAGGGGTTAACGAGTCACACAAGCTCCGCCCCCTCCCTCTCCCCCCTCCCAATGACACGTCACTGCCCGGAAAACCAGACACGTCACGAACCAACAGGGACAATGAGGAAAAAAAGGAAGAAGCTTTCACCGCGCATGCGCATGAGGTTACCCAGCCGGCCCGTAGCCTAGTGACGTCAGAGCGCACGCCGAGGGCGGGTGAGGACTGTCGGTCACGTGGTGTCGTCATCACTGGTTACTGTTTTGCTTTGGCAGCTTGTTGCCTAGTAACGCTCCTCTTCCCTCAGTCTCCCTCCGGCTGCGGCCATTACTGGAAGTGCAGAACCGGGGACTGCCCGGAAGAGACCGGATACCGGGAATACACACTGCTCTATAGGATCAGCTGCTGCCGGGAAATCAGGCGCTTTACAATTGTGGGATTACTGGGAGTGAATGGCGGATTATTGGAAGATTTGATTATTTGTGTGTTTTATGTATTTTTTTAATGTTACTTGTATTTATTCTTTTTAAACACTTTTTTCACTTATGAATTTTAACCCCTTCACAGCCTCGCGATTTTTCCTTTTCTGCACTTACATTTATTCCTTTCCTGCTGCCAAGAGCCATCACGTTTTTATTTCTCCATCATTATAGACATATGAGGACTTGTTTTTTGAGTTGTACTTTCAGATTAATCATTTATTTTACCATATAGTGTACAGGAAAATAGGAAAAAAATTAAAGTGCTGTGAATTTGCAAAAAAAATGCAATTACACGTTTGTTTTATGTTTTTTATTCGCCATGTTCACTATATAGTAACACTGACATGTCAGTATGATGCCTCAGGTCGGTACAAGTTCGTAGATACCAAACATGTATACTTTTCTGTTATCTAAGTGGTGAAAAAAATTCAGAAGTTTTTAAGTAAAAAAAAGTAGCTATTGGCACCATTTTCCGTTCTTATTTTTCGAGATCTGGGGCTGTGTGATGACTTGTTTTTTACGTCTTGAGCTGACGTTTCTTTTTATTGCATTTACTAGTTCCCTTTAGGGGACTTGAACATGTGATTGTTCGTTCGCTTGTGCCGTACAGAGCACGGCGTCAGCATCATACTCGCTTTGTACAGCAGAAATCACCATCTCCTAGGGAGGTCGCTGCGTTCACTGGACGATAGTAATGACAGGCAGCAGGGGTCATCAGCTGACCGTCAGCCGTCAGGACAACCCATCGGTAACCCACAATCAATTCATGGCTCATGGGGCTGGGGAATGGCATCCTCTATGCCAGCGCATGATATATATTGCTGATAGAGATTTGACATGGGATTTAACTGGTTGATCTCTGATCCACCCACAGCTGTTAAGGTACCTTTACACGACGTTGGAACGATGTCTGCTACGGTCTCGTGGGAGCGCGGTCGTTACAGACATCGTTTTGACATCGTTGGTGAGATGTCACACGTCTAGATATCGTGGACGACTCGCCAACCATTTTGTGAGCAGGTATCGTTCACACAACCCAGTGAATGATCCTGCTCATTGGTGTGAATTGGCAAAGTCGTAAACGACATCGTTATCGCAGTGTCAAACACAACCATATACCAGGTTGGCTGATCGTTGATCGTCTGGTTTGAGAACATGTTCTCAAACCTGCGATCAGCGACCCAAACGATTTATCGTTACAACTTGGCAGAGTCACATTCAACAACGTCCTAACTATGTCACTGGAACGCCTCCAAACCCGTGACGTATCACCAACATCGTTAACTATGTCATGCTGTGTAACTGTACCTTTAGAGGCACATGATGGCTGATCTGATCAACCGACATGTGCAGGGGAAGATGCAGGAACATAACTGAGGCGCCCCCAGGGCTGTGGGGTACTCGGCATCGGGCCACTGCTGTCTCTGGGAGAAGTCACGGGGTAGTGACCCGGTTCTGTGCCCTGGATTCAGTTTTAAAAAGGGGGTTTATATGCAAGGGGGTTTCGTGACGTCACCCGTGGCATGTGGCAAGGGATGGCATCTGCTGCTTCGTAGGATGCAGGGCAACAGGCGTAAGTAACAGGCAGACTCACTGTTTTGTAGCTTCCTCAGTCTATTACAGAAGTAGATGATAAGAGCTGTCCACGGGGTCTTTGAGAGCAACTCGGGGTTATTCTCACCTGGTCGGGTCTTTGGCTCCCTTTCTGCGCGGTGTGTTGGCTCCTGTAGTTGCATAATCCCTGTCTCTTCCTGCGAGGTACCGGTATGATGGGCAACGCGAGTCCTTTCTGTCTACCCTGTTCCCAGGTGTCAGCTCCTGAACTCTGTATGTTGCTGTGTCTGCAGGTACTGTGTGGCTGGGAATCTGGAATTCCCACCTTCCGTTGTTCACTGCCGGGACGCGAGACCCTAACCTTAGGCCTGGAGTTCATCAGCGGACCTTAGCACAGCTCTTTTACACCCTAGTCTTCTTCGCAGTCCTCCTAGGAACTGAACTAACTAGCTTCTCCCCAGACTTTCCTCTCCTTTCTCCTCAGACTCACTCCATGGCTGTTCTGACTAACCCCACCTCCAGCCAGAACTTTAATAGGGAAGCTCCCTCAAGCGGGTCTAGACTCCCCTTCTGGTCTAAAAGAAAAAAGGGGCGGAGACAAGAGGCCAATAGTCCTGAGGAAGACGCCAGAGGCGTTGAAACGCGTTGGATGAATAAAAGGATAATTGGATACCGATTACTAGCGTTATTCACGGGATTTCTTGCACGCGACTGTGACACACCTTCCTTTCCCAGACTTCCCTTTGGTCTGGGGACAGGAAAGTGTTGGATGCTGTGCCACCTGAATAGGGAACCCCCTTTTTGCTTCCAGGCGTAAATCAGGACCCTGGGGTGCTACATTCCCCCTTAGTCAAATTCAGTACTCCGGGACTGAGGAAACATTTTTCAAAGAAGAAACATGAACAATTAATAAAAATGAAAAGGGTACAGAGACTCAAAAATGAAAACTTACAAAAACCAGCACAATAAGAAAAACAGAGTTACTATGGCGCTTGGTCCTTGTACTGCAGTCCAGGATTTATCTCTTTTCCTGGTAAGGGCCTGACCACACACAGTCCAGTGGTCCATTGTCCATTAACTTGTTAAAGAAGAATGCAAAAGTTCATACAGTAAAGTCTCTGTAGGTACGGTACGCCTAATGGTTACTGGGTTACGTAGTTGCCTTAAACAATACATATTTACATTTTTTATGTATTTATTTAACTTACTAACAACAACTCTCCCTGAAGTCGCTCAGGGTGTGCGACATCCTCAAGCACCGCAGTAACCAGGCCCTCCCGGTATATCAGGCATTGACAACTGCATTACCGGAGCTACGGCTGGTGCTATGGCTGCGCCAGCCGCAGGAACCTTCAACGGGTCTCACATCTTCCTCCCACTTAGTGAACCTTGGCCACGCTCTGCGCTTCCATGGGGGTTATCAGTCTCCGGCTCCTCAGGTGGGATGGGGCTCTCGCTCCGGCCTCCTGCTTCCCGCTGCATGACATCTGAGTGTGGGCAGGGTGTCTCTTCGCACTTTTCCGGGGTGCCGCCCACAACAGCACGCCCCGTCTGTTTCCCGCGTGCCTTGTGGTGCAGTAATGGCGACAGTCAAAAACACAGTTCAATACAGTCTTTAAGGCGCACAGTACCCATCGGTAACAGGCACAAAATCCTGTTTGTGACGCAAGGGAAACTGAGGCGCCCCCAGGGCCGTGGGGTGCTATACAGCCGCTGCTGTCTCTGGGGGAAGTCATGGGGGTCATGACCTGGGTTCAGTTTTAAAAAGGGGGTTTATATACAAGGGAGATTTTGAGACCCACCCGTGGTATGTGGCTAGGGATGGCCACCACTGCTGCAGAACCTCCAGCTATGATGGATGGCAGCTGTGATGGAACGACTCTCATGGGTAAATATGTGTTGGCTCCTGCAGTTGCATAAGCTGAGCTGCTGGCCCTGTTTCTCCTGCAAGGTACCGGTATGACAGGCAACTCGAGTCCTTCCTTTCTACCCTGTTCCCGTGTGTCAGCTTGTGAACTCTGTATGTTGATGAGTCTGTGGGTACGGTGTGGCTGGGAATCTGGAATCTTTTATACGTATAAAAAAAATTCTGTATATGGGGAAGTAGTGCATTAATAAAGAACAATTAACCCCAAAAGTAAAGATAAACATAACAAGCTTTATTTAGACAAATATACAAGCACTCCTCAAAACCAAACTGACATTACCTACACCAATAAATATGAATAAAAAATCAATTAGTATGCCGACTCAGTATTTCATGCTACCAACTGGGGCTCTACACTAGATTCTTTCTCTGCCTTCCAGCGGAGTTTGCACCCTGATTTTTGCTGGTGTTCCCGCTCAGCGGAGGCTTATCCTGTACATGCTAAAATATATGTACTAAGATAGGGCTCACAATGTTAGATCTCACCCTCTAATTGGGGAATGAAGTTCATGCCACTACATACTAATTATTATTAAAATAGTCATAAATGTCTACACACCAACAGCAAAACTAAGCACAGTTAGAAACATCAAGCTCTGACGGTTCTTGTCATATAAACATCCATAGTACAATCCTGCACCAGCCAGTCCGTCAGACTTATCTTTTTGTGCTTTAGAATATGAGATGGTGCAGTATCCTGTTCATCAGCCTCGACGCGTTTCTCCCTTAACTGTATTTTCGTGAAACGGGTTCTTCATGAGGCCCTACAAATGGATAAAAGGAACTGATATATGAATGTATTAGTCACTCAAGACTCCTCATCCTGACAGATACTATGGATAACTTCCTTATTATTTATATCACTATTTCAGGATGGTTGCAGCCGATAAGAAATCATTAATGACCCCTTCAACAGGCTGCTGAGCCTCTAACCCGGTGCACATGCACATTTCTACAGCAGCCTGCTTGAGAAGCGGGGGTGCTGTCGGCTGCCTTGAAGCGGGGGGGGTGTGGTGCTGTCGGCTGCCTTGAGAAGCGGGGAGGGGTCTGTCGGGCTGCTGAGAAGCGGGGGTGCTGTCGGCTGCCTTGAGAAGTGCCTTGACAGCCTCTGCTGTCTCCGTGCCGTCCCAGCCGCAAGGCGGCGCGCCGGCCGCAAAGCGACACCCGCGGCGACCGTTTCTGCAGGGGCGGCCCTAATGGTGGACTATACCACCGGCCCAGGGGCACCGCCCCCTGCACCTGGCCAGCCCGCCCTGCCTTCACACTCCACTACATGAGATACACAAGATCTATTACCCCTGGTATTCAATGAGCCAAGAAGATCATTCTGCATAGGAATGTTAAAGAAACTTCCAAAACAATGACCAGGTGGAACAACTGAACTTCCACTTCTAATAGGGATAGCTTTATCAATGGGTACACACCGCCCCCTGTAGTTCAAGCTGCACAGATTTCTTATCGCTGCAACCATCCTGAAATACTGATATGACTTAAAGGAAGTCATCCATAGAATCGTCAGGATGAGAGTCTGAGTGCCTAATGGTTATACATTGATATATCAGTTCCTTGTATCCATTGTTGGCCTCCTGAAGAACCCATTTACGAAAATACTTTTACCCCAGTCTTTCACAGTCCTCCTAGAACTGAACTAACTAGCTCCTCCCCAGATTTCCTCTTCTCTCTCCATGGTTGTTCTGACTAACCCCACCTCCAGGCCAGAACTTTATATAGGGACACTCTCCTCAAGCTGGGTCTTAGAGCTCCCCCTTCTGATCTGGGGACTGGAAAGTGTTGGATGCTGTGCCACCTGAATAGGGAACCCACTTTTGCTTCCAGGAGTAACATCGGGACCCTGGGGTGCTACATAACCCATTACATCAAACATTGTAAAGAGGTTAATATTTGATTACTAACTATGTAAGTCATTTTAACTCCTTAATGATATGGGATTTTTTTTCGTTCTGTCGTAACTAGATATTCGTGCAAATTGTTTTTCAACTTTTTAAAAAGTCATAATGGATGAATCCGGGGAAAACATCTAGAATCTTCAAACCCTGCCCACACTGGCGAACATAGAAATATAATCTATACTTTAATAAAAATTGCAATTTAAAAATATTACAGCTGAAGTAAAAAACACCAACATTTACACAATCTGCAGTTTATGTAGTAATCAAGCGGGTCCCAAATATTTTGCTTTCATTTTTCCCTCCCATTCTCTTGAGAACCATCAGGATCAGGATATGGCACATGGGTTTTGAGTCGGGATATGGCACATGGGCTGCGGGTCAGGTTATAGCTCATGGGTTACAGGTGAGGATAATGCACATGGGTTGCTGGTCAGGATATGGCTCATGGGCCGCAGGTCAGGATATGGCACATGAGCCGCAGTTCAGGAAATGGAGCATGGGCTGCGGGACAGTTATTGCATATACTAGATGGTGGCCCGATTCTAAAGAATCGGGTAGTCTAGAATCTATATATAGTTTATTTAGTAATAGGGGAGTGCTGTGAAATTAATTGTGAGTATACGGTGGCTCAGTGGTTAGCAGTGAGTGCGGTGGCTCAGTGGTCAGCAGTGAGTGCGGTGGCTCAGTGGTCAGCAGTGAGTGCGGTGGCTCAGTGGTCAGCAGTGAGTGCGGTGGCTCAGTGGTCAGCAGTGAGTGCGGTGGCTCAGTGGTCAGCAGTGAGTGCGGTGGCTCAGTGGTCAGCAGTGAGTGCAGTGGCTCAGTGGTCAGCAGTGAGTGCGGTGGCTCAGTGGTCAGCAGTGAGTGCGGTGGCTCAGTGGTCAGCTGTGAGTGCGGTGGCTCAGTGGTCAGCAGTGAGTGCGAGGCTGGATGGAGCAGAGGCTGGGGGGGCAGAGTGAGGAGGAGGCAGAGGACGGAGGAGGCAGAAACTGGAGGGGTTAGAGGAGGGGGGTCAGAGGAGAGCGGAGGCAGGGGAGAGCGGAGGCAGAGGAGATCGGAGGCTGGAGGGCAGGGGGAGAGCGGAGGCAGGGGAGAGCGGAGGCAGGGGAGAGGGAGGCAGAGGAGAGCGGAGGCTGGAGAGAGCGGAGGCAGAGGAGAGCGGAGGCTGGAGGGCAGAGGAGAGCGGAGGCAGAGGAGAGCGGAGGCAGAGGAGAGCGGAGGCAGGGGAGAGCGGAGGCTGGAGGGCAGAGGAAAGCGGAGGCTGGAGAAGAGCGGATGCAGAGGAGAGCGGAGGCTGGAGAAGAGCGGTGGCAGGGGAGAGCGGAGGCAAGGGAGAGCGGAGGCAGGGGAGAGCGGAGGCAGGGGAGAGCGGAGGCTGGAGGGCAGAGGAGAGCGGAGGCTGGAGGGCAGGGGAGAGCGGAGGCAGGGGAGAGCGGAGGCTGGAGGGCAGAGGAGAGCGGAGGCTGGAGGGCAGGGGAGAGCGGAGCAGGGAGAGCGGAGGCAGGGGAGAGCGGAGGCAGGAGGGCAGAGGAGAGCGGAGGCAGGAGGGCAGAGGAGAGCGGAGGCAGGAGGGCAGAGGAGAGCTGAGGCAGGAGGGCAGAGGAGAGCGGAGGCAGGAGGGCAGAGGAGGTCGGAGGCAGGAGGGCAGAGGAGAGCGGAGGCAGGGGAGAGCGGAGGCAGGGGAGAGCGGAGGCAGAGGAGAGCGGAGGCTGGGGGGGCACAGGAGAGGGGAGGCTGGGGGGCACAGGAGAGGGGAGGCTGGGGGGCACAGAAGAGGGGAGGCTGGGGGGCACAGAAGAGGGAGGCTGGGGCACAGGGAGGGAAGGCTGGGGGGGCACAGGAAAGGGGAGGCTGGGGGGCACAGGAAAGGGGAGGCTGGGGGGCACAGGAAAGGGGAGGCTGGGGGGCAGAGGAGAGTGGAGGCAGGGGAGAGCGGAGGCTGGAGGGCAGAGGAGAGCGGAGGCTGGAGGGCAGAGGAGAGCGGAGGCTGGAGGGCAGGGAGAGCGGAGGCAGGGGAGAGCAGAGGCAGGGGAGAGCGGAGGCAGGGGAGAGCGGAGGCAGGGAGAGCGGTGGCAGGGGAGAGCGGAGGCAGGGGAGAGCAGAGGCTGGGGGGGACACAGGAGAGGGGAGGCTGGGGGGCACAGGAGAGGGGAGGCTGGGGGGCACAGGAGAGGGGAGGCTGGGGGCACAGGAGAGGGGAGGCTGGGGGGCACAGGAAAGGGGAGGCTGGGGGGCACAGGAAAGGGGAGGCTGGGGGGCACAGGAGAGGGGAGGCTGGGGGGCAGAACACTCACCGGGCTGTCGGCGGGGCTGTGTGCGGGGCCGGTGGCGGAATGGTGGTCCCTGATGGAGGAGGAGAGTGGGCGGTGCCGGCGGAGGCCGCACACCGGAGTGTGGGCCGGGCCGGTTCCCGTATGTGGGTGGGAGCAGGGGTGCATCTAGCCACCCTGCCGCCTGAGCCGATGGGAGGCCGGGGGGGGTGCTGGCGGGTCTCAGCCCCGCCGCCCCTGCAGCGTCCGCTCGGCCCCGCCGCCCTGCAGCCTACAGTGCCACAGCGCGTGCGCCCTCTTACCGCTGACAGCGTCCGTCTCTCCTGAGCCCGCCGCTGATGTTGGTGGCGCCGCCCCCTTCTGTCATGCCGCTCCCCCTGGCTGCCGCCGCTCTGGACTCAGGGCTCACACTGTCCAATGGACGGTGCGGCCCTGGATGGGAGCACACAGCTCTGTGTGGGGGGCGGTGGCGGGATAGCGGCGAGTGGTGGCACTTTAGCGCCCACTGCGAGCCGCTATGCAGGTTTGACAGCGGCTCGCGGTGAGCGCTACGCGCTCACCGCTCGTGGGTCTGGAACTTCCGGTTCCGGTCTGTGACACAGGGCACAGGCCATCACGAAAGTTGGCCAGATTCCACAGGAAGTGGCCTTCGGGTTTTATATATAAGATAGCATTTCATAACCGGACTGGAATGTGCAATTCCTGTAAAAGGATAGAATGTGAGTTGATTGCAAGTAAGTCATCTAGAAAGTGAAATAGCTTGTTGGGAGTTGTAAATTTGAGGTGTTGACATAAATTTCTAAGCTACCTTCCGTTTTCTTACAAGACTTTGACGGGAAAACAATTTGAAAATTATACAACAGGGAAGTTAAATGTAATTTTAGACTTTTATGATCAGTCTTCAACATTTATACACTTTGCATTCATTAGGGTTAAAGTCCTTAAAGTGAACCCACGCCACAGAAATCATTCTGCCTGTGTAATTACAACCGTGTATGTTTTACCCTGAAACCCTTCAGCATTTCAGAGAAATATATGTACCGTACTTCATAAAGGGGCCGGGGACATTGTGTCTCAGGTGACAAGTGAAAGGCAGGTCCCCTGTGGCTCACCACACCTCGCTCCCCTAGGCTATGTGTGTTTATGGGGAGAGACCTGTCAGATATGGCCGACTTCTCAAAGTATATGTTCTCTGAACCTCTTCGGCATTTCACAGAAACAATAACAATTAAAACAATTGAACTCTCGGGCATTGGCTTTAGACTTTGTTCCAAAGCGGTAGAGGAAACTGAATGATTTCCCCAGATGCAGGTTTACTGCTCCGTTGCCCTATTGGAATATGTCAGGTTTTGGTTTTTTTTAGGTGGGAGATGTTTTAGTTACTTATTTTCACATCAAGTTTGGATAAGAGTTTGTAGTTGGTCTTGAGATAATCTGATCCTGCCAGTTGTTAGTATGGCATCTCGCTGGTCTTTTGTGCTAGATCACCAGATTTAAGGTTTCAGTAGGGTTTCCTACCAGGAGGTGCTTCAATATTGCATGTGGAGAAGCAAAATAGCATATCTGGATTTACTTGGTTCAATGTGAAAGTATACAGACATACACTATAAGGCTGGAAACACTGGTGTGTAAAAAAAAACGTCCGATTGACGTATCCGAGTGTCGTCCGATTTTTGGTCCGTTTTTCATCTAACTGCGATGCGATTGTGCGACATTTGTCTCAGCTCACATCCAAGTGTGGTCCGAGTGATGTCTGAGTGCAATCGTTTTTTTCTCAGCAGCTATTTACTGTATCATCATTTACAGGAACATTTTACAGTGCTCTCATCTGCAGAATGATAATGTATCAGTGGAAAGAATCAGATCCGACTCGGTTGGTCCGACTGCGGTCCGTCAGTTTTGTAAGACCCATAGACTTGCATTGGCGAGTCTTGCGTGTGAATCGCATACTGTCGCATCATGTTGCTACTGTTTTTTCACTCTGTGAAGCGGATGAGAAAAAAAACGCCCAATACTCGCCAATGTGCTCTCAGACATTAAATAACATTGGTCCGACTGCAATGCGAGAAAAACTGGCATTGCAGTCGTCCGAGTTTCACGCCAGTGTGTCCGTACCCATACATTTCATGAAGTTGGCTAATGATCGATTAGTAAGGCTGCTTTCACATATGCATTGTTGCAGATCAAGCAGGATTTTGCCTTTTTTGCAACAACTGGATGCATCAAACTTGCAGCAAGGTTGTGTTTTGTCTAATGCATTTGTATAGAAGGTCCGGACATGTATGGACACTTGCGTTTTCATCCAGATGCAGCACTTTCGGCGAGTCTTAAAATCACAGTTAGCAGCCGTTTTTGTCCAATGTCGGATTTGCTGGATTGCTGTAAAAACGCAAGTGCCTAACATGTCTGGAACTCCAATAGAAAATGCATTAGGCAGAATGCAATCCTGTCGCAAGTGTGGCGCATCTGGTGTTTACAAAAAAGATGAAATTCTACCGGATTTGACAAAAGGCAGATCAGACAAACCTGAAGATCAAAAGTTCAGTTTTGCCTGATCTGCCAGAACTGTAATAAACCGCAGATGTGAAAGTAGCCTAATGGGGTAGAGGGTGACAGTCTTTGAGAAAACCCATAGTTTTACCAGCTTTAGTAGAATTACTCAGAAAACTCAACCTAAATTCTGATATGGTGTGTGCTCACAATCAGAAATTCCACATCTCCATAGCATGTTCACACCATGCTGCAGAGTTGGAAGCAGCCACAAGCGGGTGCACGCACAGAGAAGCCACCCTGTACTCACTGCAGATGGTGAGTACAGGGTGGCTGCGGTCTACCTGCATGCACCCGCGGGTTCCTCGGATCCGGAGGTGCTACGTCCAACACACAGCGCCTCCGGATCCTCTGCACTCAACCTTATAACAGCTGAATACTGATTTTTTTTCCAGTCTTTATGTAGCACAGCAAGGGAGGGTCTTTGGATATTATCATTAGTCAGTCATCCTTGTATAGGATATGTAGCAGTTTTCCTCAGTACCGCAAGCTGTGGGTTTTAGGTCACCACCAGAGGTACACAATGATTTTCCTCTCTTTCTCTGTATTGAAGTACCTAATTGACTTCTAGGGATCATTGTGTCTCTAATGATCTTATCAATGGAGGTGAGGTGGTGAGCTTGGTTTAAAAATGTCTTTTTTAGATGGGCTAAATGTTCATCCCTGTCTGTTGGACTGGAACAAATACAAGTATAGCTAAGGACCTGGCTGTAGACAATGGACTTTTTGATGTTTTTCGGATGGAATCTGTCCCACCTGAGGTATATGGGACGGTCAATCAGTTTCCAATACACCATGGCTGAAATGAACCATTTTGAATTTTTATGGTGGTGTCCAGGAAGTTGATTTCTGTTTTTCATTGGTGCAATGTCAAGTTTATGGTGGCATGAAATTTGTTGAATTTGTCATGTAGTTTTAGAAGGTCTTGTCCAGACTCAGTCCAGATTATTAAGATGTCATTGATTTAACAGAAATGGGCAAAGGGTGTATTTCCATATTTTTTCAGACTATAAGACACAATTTTTTTCCTAAAAAAGTTTTGTGAAAAGTGGTTGTGCATCTTATAGTCCAGATGTATGGTTTGGGGCTGTGGTTGTGGGGGGCAGTGGTAGTGGAGTGGGTACGAAAGGTTGTAGCAGGCTGCAGAGGCAGCCTGTGCTCACGTGGGCCCGTTATATACACCAATGTAATATTCACTGCATCCCCCTGTCCATCACCTCTCAGCACTGAAGCTGGCACTGAGTGGTGGGCAGGGAGAGCAGTGCAGATTGCATTACTTTAATTAGCCGGCGTACATGATCAACAGCCAGAGCTGCAGCCTTGTGTGATGTGTGTGGATTTTCACTGCTTCCCACACATCATCATTGGTGTGGGAAGCATGGGCGTACACAGCATGGGGCAGGGGGGGGCAGCTGACCTCCCTAGAGGCAGCCCCCTCCTGGCTGTGATGAGGCCCGGACGTACAGGGGCCCGCAGCACCCCTGCTCCTGCCGATCCCAGTGCACAGCCCGCCGTGTGAGCCTACTACCTCTTGCTGCCGCCTCTCCCTGCCCCTTACCACTTGGATTTTGTATGTGCGTTCCACTGTAGAACGCATATAAAGCAGGCTGGTGCCACCTCCTCCATACTAGGAGAAGGTGTCACTTCCTGCTTTATGTGTTCCACAGTGGAACGCAGGCCGACACCGCCTCCTCCTACTGAGTCTTCAGTCTGCAGAGACCAGAGCGGCGGGGGAACCAAGAAAGGTAAGTACAGATTTATTTTTTTGAGTACACGGTGGCCAGAGGACTATGAGGGGACGAGGGAGTGCATTATATAGTATGAAGAGTTATGAAACTGTATATATGAGGCTGCACTATAGGGAGAGAATATGAGGCTGCACTATATGGAGAAAATATGAGGCTACTGTATATGGAGAGAATATGAGGCTGCACTATATGGAGAGATATGATGCTGTACTATATGGAGAGAATATGAGGCTGCACTATATGGAGAGAATATGAGGCTGCACTATATGGAGAAAATATGAGGCTACTGTATATGGAGAGAATATGAGGCTGCACTATATGGAGAGAATATGAGGCTGCACTATATGGAGAGAATATGAAGCTGCTCTATATGGAGAGAATATGAGGCTGCACTATATGGAGATATATGAGGCTGCATTATATGGAGTCTTATGAGGCTGCACTATATGGAGAATCTTATGAGGCTGCACTATATGGAGAGATATGAGGCTGCCTTATACTATATGGAAAGACATGAGGCTGCACTATATGGAGAGATATGAGGCTACACTATATGAGACTGTTCTATATGGAGAGTTTTATGAGGCTGCACTATATGGAGAGATATGAGGCTGCCTTATACTATATGGAGAGATATGAGGCTGTACTGTATGGAGAGTTATGAGACTGCCTTATACTATATGGAAGGCTATGAGGC